>OY727105.1:45987340-47187340 GCA_963402855.1 Ormia ochracea
CTGCTAGAATATTCTTGTTCGACAACTCTAACGTGCTTTCGTTTGCGATATAATAAAATAATTTTTTAAGCTTTCACGACAATGTTCACAATGAAATAATTTGAAATTCCTCTCCTGTTCTTCTTCACGAGTAATGAATTTAAATGTGGAAAGCTAAAAACACTCTTTCTAAACATAAATAAATGGTAATGACTGGAGACTGTCTTTTATTCTATTGCTAAAGCCAAATAGATAATAGATAATAGATAATAAAGCAACTACAAAATTGCCACATAAATTCCTCTCCTCCAATTTAATCAGCGCAGGTGAACAAAATCTGTTAAGAACTCAACTCTTTATAAATATCGATTAAATGTCTTTTTTAAAGATTCCTTTTTTGTAATTAAATGTTTATAATTATTTATATAAATAAATTATTTATTTTTCTTATTTATAATTTTAAGCATTTTTTACACGAAAAAGCTGTGAAATTAAAAAAAATCTGTGTTTTTTACTTTCTATGTAACTGTTTATCTCTCTCTCTCTCTCTATCTCTCTCTGTCTATCTTTACCTAAATGTTTTATTATTATGATTTCCTTTTTAATTTATAATTATATTTTAACCTTTCTGTTAATAAATGTTTAAAACTACATCTTTGGTGTTAAAATTTTTAATAAAAAATAATGACGAAAGAATTGTAAAAAGCAAAAAGCAAAAAGCAAAAAAGCAAAAAACAAAATACGCGTTATTTTTGTGTAAAATATAAACAATTTTAAGTTGCTTTGAAAAATCCTTATTATAATGGCAAGAAATCTAAAAAATATAAATTAGTATAATTAAGCGTTTTTGGCATTGGTTATAAATAAAAAAAAAAAATAATTTAAAAAAAATGTGTATAGAAAAATTCATGAAAAAACTATTCAAGGAAAATGAAACAAATCTTTTTTTAAAGTAACGCAGAAATTCAGAACTTTTAAAAAATAAAAATATAAAAAAAATTTTGGTAATGAAATATTAAGAAATTTTGATGTAAAGCTTAATTATAAAAATTATTAATAGCAGCATTTATAAGAGTTTTGAATTTCTGTGTTAATAATTATAAAAAAATGCAAATTTTTTTTTTTTTTGACAGTTTTGCCATACAAGTTTTTTGAATGAAACGAGAATTAAAGAAAAATGCAAAGCTTGTGCGGCCGAACTGTCATATTTTATTTCATTTTTTTGTTGTATTTTTTTTTTAGTTCATTTAATAATAGTTTTCATTTTTTTTATCGATTTAAATTAATTTGTTGTTTGAAAATCTTCTCATTTTCTTGGAATCGAAATCGAAACTTTATAGCTGGCCTTATTGAAGTGATAATCTATAGTTCACCAGATGATAAAAAGAAAAATCGTGGTTTCTGTTTTCTCGAATACGAGTCACACAAGGCCGCGTCATTGGCTAAAAGACGACTTGGCACTGGTAGAACCAAGGTATGTACCTTATAAAACCACCACAAGGCATTTCTATTTGAATGTGAGAATAATATTAATATTAAAGGAGCATTTTCAGGTATGGGGATGTGATATTATTGTCGACTGGGCCGATCCGCAAGAGGAGCCGGATGAACAAACAATGTCCAAAGTTAAAGTTCTCTACGTAAGGAATTTAACGCAAGATGTGACAGAAGAAAAATTGAAGGTATGTAGAGAGATAGAAAGAGAGAGAGAGAGAGAGAGAGCGCGTTTGCTGCTTCTTTTTCCTTTACCAGTAAATATGAAAGATCTGCGCAAGGTCTGCAAAAAGTTTGAATGGACTACACGCAGATGACCTCTGTTCCCGATATCCTTGTGCAGCTCTTACAAGTTTACTTTCATAAAAAAAATTGTAACAATTTTTATTTATTTCCTTCCCAAAACTCTTTATTTCTAGGAACATTTCGAACAATATGGCAAAGTCGAACGCGTTAAGAAAATAAAAGACTATGCATTTGTGCATTTTGAGGATCGTGATAGTGCTGTTGTTGCAATGAGGGCCTTAAATGGCAAAGAAGTTGGAGCTGCTAACATAGAAGTGAGTACAGTGAATTTTTTCCAATATATGTATGTAATCACCTTATTAAGGCGATTATGAGGGTGTACATAAAATTCATTTAATTTCCGAAACTTTTGTTAAATTTTTTTGGTATGACTGCCTGGGCGCATATTTTAAAGTTATTACTCTCTTTCTTTTTCTGGAACGGGACAATAAAATTGGGTCATTCTGCTGAAAAGATCCAGTTTAATTAATTATTCTAATGAACATTGAAAGACTTGAAATACATTTGAATTGTTGTTTTAAAAGTGGCAATTTCTTAAAAGTAGCAAGTAGCTATTCAAAATCTGTTAAATATAAGACGACTTTATTTAATAATTATAACTATAAAGCATATAAATGCTTCTGCAAGTGCAGCTTAAGTTAATTTAAAACTGATATTTTTCATACTCCCTAAAATATGATTTACTTCTACATTCGCTCTGAAGAAGAATGTCTTACGAATTTTCAGCCTAAAGCAAATATAACCTCAGGGCAATATCCTCCAATTGATAAACTAAACCCTGCATGATTTGAATATATTTTTGAATGCTGGCTTTGTTCACACTATGGAACAGTAATATAATTATGGAATATAAAATGTTATAAAAATTATTTTTATTTTTATATTTTCTAGATTTTTGTCTGATTTTTAATATTAAATAATTTACGGTGAAATCTTCTTTCCAGGTATCCCTAGCAAAACCACCATCAGATAAAAAGAAGAAAGAAGAAATTTTACGTGCCCGTGAACGCAGGATGATGCAAATGATGCAAGGGCGTCCTGGTGGTCTAGTGGGGTAAGTTAAATTTCTTATTACGAGTATAAATGTTCACATTTTGTTAGTGCAAAATTAGAAACAGAAATTTACTTTAATTCATCTGATAACATTTTTTTTAATATTGGCAAAGCAAAAATTGGAATTTTTACAAAAACATCAGATACCCAGTTGGCTGTAAAATAAATTAAAGTTTTCGAAAATGGCAAAAAAAACTAAATATAAATATAAAAAATTAATTTAAATTTTTAACAATTCGGCTGCAGGCATTTCTAAACATTTGAAGTTATTTTTGTGCAGTGATTGAAATTTGTAATTAAAATTGTTACAAAAATAGCTTTTAAATGTTTATTGTTTTTCAAATAATAACACAGTTTTACAACAATAATTTTAATTAATAATCAATTGTTTTTTATACTTTTTCTTTTTATGTCCACTTTAAATAAAAACCAATAACTTTGATTTAAAAACTTTTACGTTTGCCCCGGTTTAATTTGCATACAATTTACACAATAACTACTACTACCACTGTTTATTTACTACCACTTCTACTACTACTACTACTACTACTACTACTACTATAAATAATCTACTACTACTACCAACAACACCTTGTACTATAAACAATTTGAATACCCGTACTTGCTGCGCCCGACATAATTTTAAATAATTTAAAATTGAAAATGAAACATGTACACACATAAAATATTTCTTCTACTACATGTTGTTGATATCGTTTTGAATTAAAACAAAAGCTTTGAACCATTGTCTCCATACAGAAATCTGTCGCCAACACATCCCGGCATGATACCGTTAGGTACGCCCATGCGTATACCAGGTGCTCCAAGAATTCCTCTACGTACACCGATGCCACGTGATTATGGTAAGTCTTGAATAAAGTTTTACTTTTCATTTAATATTTATTCTCACATTATATATTTTGTTTTATGTCCTTATCGTATTATAAGTATTAAGGAAATAATTTCTTTATTTTCTTTTTTAATTAATAACTTTTATTTCATATTATATTGATTTTATAAGTTTGTTAAGCGAAAGAAAAGCAAATCATTCTTTACGAATCTTTGATTTCAATACATACTTGTTGTCGGCTCCTCCAAGACCACCGTTGAGCCACTAACAAATAATACTAAAATTATGAGAATATCTATTTGAATTTTTTTTTGTTTGCAGTTGACATATGAAAACAGAAACAATAAAATCTTTTCTTTTTTTTTCAAAAAAAAGGTTCTGCGTTATTGATTTTATATTAATAATAATAATAATAATAATAATGATAATAATAATAATAACTTTTAGGGTTCTTTTAAAATTTATAATAATCAGGATTTATGCAGAATTTTCTTTTCATTATTTGTTTAGTTAATATGACGTAAACTTTTTTATAACAATTTTATTTATTGAAATATCCCGCTTTTTGTTATAAAAATTTTATTTCTTATTTCCTATTTTAGTTCTTATGCATATATTTTTAAAACATACTTTTTTAAAACAATTTTTTCATTTCGAACTCTTTTTACACCCCTCGAAGAAATTGTATGTTGCTTCATTTCTAAAATGTGTACTTTGATGTTTCATTCAGTGTATTTAATTTTTTTTTTAACTATTATATGTTTTCAATTTAAATGCACTTAAAACAATTCTAAATTTTCATTTGTTTGGAATTTTCATTTAATGTCTTGTGTCCGTATTAAAATATATAAAAAATAAAGTTTCATTTTTCATTGTTCACAATTAACATTTTCTTTTGCATGCTTTATTTTCTAACCTTTTGTAAAAAAGAAAGTATTCAGAATAAGAAAATTTTCAATTTTCATCCATTAAAAATATGTTGTGTTTTTTTATTCCATTTATTAAATTTTTTCATAAAAATGTTTAACATTTTGCAATTATCTTTTTACAAATATTTTAATAAATATAGTCACTACTAATAAAAAAGAAAAACAAAAAAGAAAAATTAATTATAATTTTAATTTTGCAAAAACCAAAATCTAGAGCATCTCATATATCTAGTCTTAAAAAAAAACTTGTTCTTGACCAAAAAAAAAAAAAACAAAAAAAAAACCAAAAAGAAACTTTAATTTTTTTGTAATTAAATGTTGCAATTTTGTGTTGTTGTTTGTTCTCTGTGTAGCAAATGTTAAACACCCTGTATACTTATTGATGTTCTGCCGGTAAGTAAATTGTAAAATATTTTTTGTGTAAAAAGCAATAAACCAAAAAAAAAAAATAATAATAAAACCAAAAACAAATATAACTTACTAATTTATGTCTCAAGCACACATTTTACGCAATTAATTTGTTTTGTAAACTTGTGACGTCTACTAAAAGGATTTCATTTATTTAAAAAAAAAAATTTTTCTTCTAATTTTTTTTTCTTGGTTTTTTCAAAATTGTTATAAATGGAATAAAAATTCACAATATTTTTTTTTTGTTTATTCTTTAAGAAATTATTTACTAATCTGCGCTAGATTGGCTGTAGATTTTGTTTTTCTTTTTTTCCCCCCCCCCCCCCCCGACTCAAATTAGTCCAAATCGGATTTCGGTAGTTTTGGTTCTTAATACGAAGACAAAAAGATTTTACCTTTATTTAAATCCTTGAAAAAATCGCCGACAAAAAAAAACTGTAGCCTGGCATTTCAATAAATTAAATTAAATTTAGTTTTACTTCTTTTTATTTAATTTAATTTCTTTTTGATATATTTAATTAGTTAAAAAATAATGAACACGTGATAAAAATATTTGCTAAAATTTCACTAACAAATTCACTTCTTCCACAAATTTCATAATTGTTATTTTTAATATGATAGAACTGATTTAAATAATACTGTTACGTCTACAGCCTTTGTATAGACGTTGCTATTTGCTGGGCTTGTTAACTGCAATAGAACAAGATTCTTAGAAACGCAACACTTTTGCTAAATAAACTTTTTAATCCGACTTTGATCACTTTATACGGAGCACTGTTGCCGACATATCAATGTTTGAATTAAATTAATTGATTATATATTCTTAAACTCTCTGTTGCTGGCAGTTTTGACACTACAATATCTACAAGATTTAATTGTTTAAATTGCAAAAACGAAACTATACAAAATACTCACATCTGGCAATGCCACATGTGAAACAATTTGAAAATAACAACAGCAACAAACACTTCAATAAAAGAGCCAATACACAATAAGAGCCATTGTGGTGTTGGTAAGCTGCGAAATGACTACAATACCAACAACAATAACAGAGATCAAAGAACTCTTCGGGCGTACCAATATTATTTACATAATATCTTTTTTGTTATTGTGAATGTTTTTATATGTAGTAATTTACAGCAACAGCTGATCAATTTCAAGTAATGAGTTGTTAATACAAACGCCTCAAATTTTGTAGGTGATTAAGTTCTGCAAACTGACAACTGTAGAGTAAAGGTGCTCTAATAATGGGATATTAGTTTTGGATTTTAATGGGTTTCAAGTATTAAAACTAACTCTCTCCCAATATACCCGAATAGCAAATGGAGCGTTACTTAAAAGCAAAACAAAGTTTTGTTGACAATTTCCTTTCATTGCTTTATCGTGCAAGTTTTTCTGAAGAGCAAGTACGTCCTTGGAGGCTTGTTGGGAATTTTTTACTGAAATTTTGCAACATGAAAATATTGTCAAAACTATAAGGTAGCGATACCGTAATTTTCTCTATGTGGAGATAATAAGCTTTATTAGTTAAGTTTCTTCACTTGGCTACGGATGGAACATCTTACAAAGAATATACATATGCAGTTTGCAATTTATATCCTTTTTTATTTTTTTGCTATACTTTTTTAAAAACTCATCAATAAATACTTACTGTATACTCTGTCTGCATATCTGTTGCACTGTTTAAAATATTATACTCTGTGTAGCCATGTACAGTGACGAGCAAAACTATCAATTATTAAATAATTTGTATATTTTTATAGCTAATAAGCAAAATATTAATTTCGTAATTGGTGAAATAAACTGTTGGCTATTTGGCGCTATTACGAATAGTTTGCCAAAGTGTTCAAATCCTCTTGTCGAGGTTTTGTGGAAACAAAAAAGATTGATTGTAAAACTGTAACATTTTGTTCAGAGGCATTTCCGCTATTCAGTGTTGAATTCAAGTTTGATTTGGATTCTCTCGAAAGAATTACACCTTACTGCCATAAAATGCACTACACTTAAGGCTTGAGAAGCATTTGCAACTTAGCTTCATATTAGCAATATTTTTATCACTGTAGATTTTACATTAATTTATATACTTAAATAAGTAGTTGACTTTTAATTATTTTCTATTTCTTTGGCTACTTTGTTTTGCATTTAATTACCGTTTTGTTTTTTTCTTTCAATTTAATTTAATTCGATACGATAAATTGCAAAACCAAAACCCCAATTTATTCCCTGCCCATGTTTTATAGATTATGAATATGACTTTTATGGTTATTCGGATTATCGCGGTGCTGGCTACAATGATTCGTATTATGAAGATTTTTATCGTGCGTATGATGGAGAATATTACTTTGATTATCCACCGGGTGGCGTGGCACCGCTGCCACCATCAGTTGGCAGTGTTGCCAACGCCGGTGGTTTTGCAAGAACGACGCGTAATAATGTGGTGGGTTCTTAATTTTTTTTCTATTTCGTTTCCTTTTTTTAAATTATTTTTATTTATAATGTATTTAGTTTAGTTTTTTTTTTACATTTTCCAAAACTTCTGTTTTAATTTTTGTATATAATTGACTTTTTTTATAATTAATCTAATCATTTTTTCCCAAATTTATTTATTTATATTTTTTTCTTAAACCACAAAAATGTTAATGGATTATAACAACAACCACCAAAAACAACCAGTACCACATATTAAACATCCTTAAACACTTAAAGAAATTTCTTGCCACAAAAACAAACGCAATCTTACACCACATTTTATGTTGCAACGATGTTACATTCTATTTATCTACGAGTATCTAGTCATTTAGATAACAATAAGGCAAACATAAATAAGTTTAGTAATTTTGGTATAATTTTCAAAATTTGAAGTGATGTGTAAAGAAACTAAAACTCCTCAGTGTAAATAGTAAATAACCAACTTGTGAATTAAAACAAAAAAACAAAAAAATGACAAAGCATTTTTATTAGATCGGGTTGTTTTTAACTCCTGACCGTTTTATTATTTAACAAAAAGCATCCAAATAAAAGTAAGAAATTGGTAAACAGTCAATTAGTCAAGCCATCAATCAGTCAATCAAGCAGTTAGTTTGTCAGCCATTTTTGCAATATGGTCGGTCTCCCTAACACACACACAATAGTTCCTTAAACAATTTGCTGCTTTATTTTCATTTTATTGTTTAGAATGCTTATTTTTTATGTTTTCACGCGCACATTCTCATTGCTTTTTACTTTAACCGCTTTGTTATTTTTTTAATTACATATGTTAAATCTTTTTTTGCTTTTAAGTGTTACTTTTATTTTTATTTATTTATTTATATTTTTTATTTTCTACATATGAGCTGAATATAAAGGTGCTATTAATTAATTATATAAAATGTAATAATGATAAATTAATTTTTAGTTGTCTTAAAAAGGATTTTATGTGATCATATTGTGTGCATTAAAAAGGGCAAAGAGGAGGGAAATACTATGTAAAAAGGCAAAGCTTACAAGATCTCAACATATTAGTGCCACACGGGGCAAATCTCAAAAGTCAAGACGTTATTCGTCAATTAAGAAATCCATATTCCGTGATCTTCGTTTAATAAAAAGCTTCTCCCAACACTACATTATTTTCTCATCACATTGTGGGAAATACAAACACTAAGAGCACTTCCGTCCACCAATTTTCCCCTACTCGGTTTATATTAGATGTCTGCTTTTGCGACCTTAAATGCAGTATTTCCTTTCATGCCTTAAAGTATGCTTTAATATTTGCCTTGCATATGCTAAGTAAACTGTAATAGTTCTCCTTAAGTATTTTTTTAACTTTTCTAGCGCATCTTTTATAAAAAAAAATTTTCTTTGAATGAAAGGAGTATAGCAAAAGGAATAGGAAAACTTAACCAATATTCCACTAGAAAATCTTCAAAACCCAAGTTTTCATTAGATCCAGTCCACAACTTTAATAAAATTGTTAATTTATTAAGCAAATTACGCTCGGTAATTATTTTTCAAACATTTTTAAAGGTGTCATGCCTTACATATATATATTTTTTTTTCTGTGTAATGGAAAAAAAGAAGCCTCAATAAATAAATAACTAACTAACTATATATATATATATTTTTTTAAAATTTTTTAATAAAAACCTGATATACTTTTAGGAGCGTTTTAAAATATGTTAGTATTGCCTTCCTCTCTCTAATATCAGAGAAGTATGCGATCAGAAAACATTCAATTGCTTCACATTTAAATTCTATTCCTTTCCATTGCTTTAATTAATGTGTCAATCGCAAAAGTTTCTTCAAAGAAAAAGATAGTAATAAAAAAAAACAAAAATGCCTTATTAATTTATTATAACTTTAATATTTAAGAATTTTGTTTTATTTATTCGAATACATTTACTTTAAGCTTTTTATACATCTTTTCAACATTTAAATATCATTTAAAAAAAAAAGTGAAAAAACTCTTTTCCTTTTAATTAGAACATAAAAACGAATTTATTGTTTATTTTTTTTTTTTTTTGAATTTAACTTTTGATTATCTTTATTATATTTCAATCTCTCTATTGTATTTTTGTTTAACTAGTTTCAATATTATTTAAAACAAATTCAATTAAAAATCATTTTACAAACACTTGAAAAAATCTAACGCGTTCATTTTCGATTTTGTTTTTTCTTTTTCTTTTTTTCTTTTTTATGTTGATACTCTCAAACTCAAAAATAATACAAATAATAAAAAAATCGTCTTAAAAAAATTATATATATGTTCGTCAAACCCAAATCTATAATTTGCATACTTAACAAACAAATTAAAAATTTATCTCCTCCCCCACACCAAAAAAAAAAAAAAAATTTAATTGAATGAAATTTTTTTACAAAAACCAACCCCGAATTCAATAAAACCGAAAATTTTTCTACAATTTATGGTCTCTTACGAAAAAACTCTTTTAAATCAAAACCGAAACCAAAAAAAAAAAAACAACAAAATTATGATTGATCAAATACTTGTACCCTTTTGAAAAATAATATTTTTTTTTTTTTAAAAAATATTATCGAAAAATTTTTTTCCAACCAACAAAAAAAATACTCCAATTCCCCACCAAAAAAAAAAAAAAAAAAATATGACTCGTTTGAAAAACCCCCCACCAACAAAATTAATTTATATTGAATACTTTTATACAAAATTTTAAACAATCTGACAAAACAAAAACAATTTGTAACGTTAATAATTTACAAAAACCAAAAAAAAAACCAACAAAATTGTCTTTAAAACGAACTTGGCGATCCATATATATATTTTATATAATACGAATATTAAATATGGTCAAATGGATAATTGGAACAAACACTACCACAACTACTGCTACTACTTCCACTACCACTACCACGACCACGACCGCTATTACTGTCATTGCAACGACCGACCCTAAAACGTTCATGTTGAAACGTTAAATGATGGATTTAAATTACAATTGATGCGATGTGCCGTCCCTCGTATAAACCAATTGTGGGTTAATTTTAAACGGATATAATCTCTGGCGAAATTATTTATATAATTTTGCAAACTGTTTTTTTTTTAATTTAAATATAATTATGATGGTGGTGATGATGATAATGATGGTGATAATGATGATGATGATGATGATGATGATAATGATGATGATGTGCATGTTATGTGTGTGGGTGTATGTGTACGCTGATTTTTGTTTTATATATTTAACAATGAAGGGGGTTGGCCGTGGGCGTGGAATCACAGCGCGTGGCCGAACCGTTGGGCTCCGTGGCAACATCAATCGTCAGGGGGCCCCTCAAGCGGCGGTGGTGGCGGCGGCGGTGGCGGCTCAGCGGGGGGCCACCGTTCAGGGGGCTCTGCAAGCAACCGGGGGGGTCCGTGGGGTGGGACAAATTCGTCCCAGCGCTCGTGGCACTCAGCACGCCAAACCGCTACAAAATTTACCAGGTGAGAAAAAACTTTAAAAACAAACAAAAACAAAAATTATAGAAAGAAAAACATAAGAAAACATACCAACCATCTCTTTGTCTCTCTATAATAACAATAAAAAAATTAAAAAAAAAAAAAAACAATTAACATTTTGTTTTACAAATTAATTAAACAATTTGTGAACAAAAGGAAAAAAGCAAATTTATAACTTTGAAGAAAATGTGAAAAAAGAAATGAGAACAAATTCCACCCTCCTCTTCTACAAAGTGTTAAAACAAACTACACAAACATTTTCAATTTGTTGTTTCCGTTGGATATAAATAATCCTCTCTATTTTATGTTTATTAACCTTTTAACTATTACTATTATATTATTGTAATTGTAACTAGAATTCTAAATAATAATTATTATTTTATGTTTGTATCATTAAGCTGTACTGTTTAGATTTTACAACTCAATTAGTTTTATGATTTCCATTTAGTTACGAATACATAAATATTTCATTTATACATTTAAGTTTATAAACTATATCTTTTAATATAGAATACATACCGTACATACTATGCACACTTCTCATTCACTATTTCCGTTTTAAGGCCATACATTCAAAGGAGTGCACTCTTAAAACGAATTTATAGGAATTTTTAATTTCGTCATATTTTTTCCCCAAAGTTTTATTTAAATTTTCATTTCATTTTAAGTAGTTTTTCTTTAAAATGGGAATTTATTTTTTTGGAACTTGCAGAACTGCAGTCATGCACTCTTACACTTTTTCGTATCGCTAAATGCCTCGAAATTGTAAAATTTAAAAAGAATTTTACAATTGTTTCATTTGAAATTTAAATGATTCCATGAACATTTTCAAAACCAGCCCTCAAAGTAGATTATCAAAGTAGAAGTATTATGGGCCAAAGGTCAGAGTTTTTTTTTAAAGAAAATTTATAATTTTAAATTCTATTTTTAAAGATTTCCGCAGCAATATCGTATTAGTACGCATGCTCTGCCTATATCTCGCAACCACAACTGAGCAGAGAAAGCGGAATTTCTTCCCACTAAAGCACATTAAATGAACATAACTAATGAATTTTTTAATTAAAAATCAATTAATATTTTTAATTGTTTCTATTGCCAAAAACCTTCAGAAACAAAAAAATTTTTAATCGTAAAGCGTTAAAAATAGTTTTGTGATGTCAAGATTTTGTAAAATATTTTTCAAGTGAAAGAAATTTGAAATCGATTTTAACTATAAAATTTTATAACTTTTTGCATTTCCATCACTTAGCGAAATTTGCTCGGCTCTTCTGGTGTAGTGTACGTGTGAGTGTGTGTTTATTATCAGTTCCGTTTCCAAATTTCCCTTTGTGAGGTATTTTCATTTTACCATGTTTCTTTTACAAACCTAATATGACGCATTTGGAATATGCAGTAATGACTGCCCTTCGCGAGCCAGAAGCTAACCCAAAACTTTACAAGCCAAAATATTTTTCCTGGCAGAGTTAGTTTCGAAATTGAAAAAAAATATATATATATTGTTTTAAAGAATCTTTGCAAATTCCAAAACATAATTTTTTTGAATATAGCATTTTTCCGTTTTCCCCCTTTGCCAGGCGTTGGAGCCGCGAACATTTTTAATAAAAACAATTCGCTTTTTTCCTCATTAAAAATAGAAAAACAAAAACCAATTAAAACTGCCCACGATTTTTTTCCATTGAATTCTTTCTGCATAAATTTAAGGAATTTTTGAATTTAAAAAATAAATTTTGAATGACGAGTTTGATATCTCAAATCAATAATTGCCAGCTCTGGCGCTTCATTAACATCTCCTGCTGAAAATCTGAAAAAGATTCAGTATTCAGCATTCTTTTACTGCAATTCACTGCTACAAATTCAGAATATTTTCTCTGAAGATTCCGCTTCCGTCTGCCACTAATAAGGAACGTACAATATTTTTGAAGCAAAAAATTCTAAGAAATTTAATAACATTTTTTATCGTTTAAATAAATCATTATTTGATATCGATTTTTTTTAATAAACAAATTAATCGAATACCAATTTCATTAAAATGAAATAATTCCTTTAAATGAATGTATGCCTTAAAAATTTACTTACTCAAATTGTCAATTAAATTTTAAACTCGACTTAAACTATTTAACAACTACTATAACTCGTACTTTAACAACTAATTTTAAAAATTATTATTAATATTATTATTATTACTTTTTAATGTTTAAAACATACTTTTACTGCTAAAAGATTTTTCTTTTTGTTAATTTTTTCTTTAATATTCGTGTTATTTTGTTTTTAACAAAAAAAACTTCCAGCCCTGTAAAATTTAACATTTTAAATTTAAAGAAATAAGAACGAAGAACTTATTACACTGTTAAAAATTTATCGAGTTGAATTCTATTTTATTAAAAAAAAAACCTTGTTTATAATTTGTTTATTAATTTAATTAAGCGTACATATAAAAAGAAAACCTAATTTTAAAATAAATAATTTATAGGAAATCTCGTTTTTAATTTTTTCTCTTTTTAAATAAAAATTAATTTTTGTTTGAAATCTCTGTTTTTTTAAATAAATTCTAATTACCTTAATTAACTATTTCATTTTTCATAATTGTAAGACTTTTAATTTCTTTGTAATTGATTTAAACGATAAAATAATAATGAATTAAAAATAAAGTAAATTAAAAAAAAATAATTAAAAACAATTAACTTTTTCTTTTGTTGCCGACTTATTAAAAACACAAATAAATTAGGTGTTGCCCATACTGTTTTGCTCATTTTATTTAAAAAAAAAATATATATATATATATGTATATATGTTGCGTTTTTTCTTATTCGTATTTAGAAAAAAGAAAGAAAAATAATTTTTAATTGAATTGTTCAAAGAAGCATGTTTGTTGTGCGATAATGTTTTTGTTTCTCTGTATTTAAGAAAAAGCAGTAAAAGTGTTTTTTATATGTAAAAATTATTTTTATATAAAAAATATTAAAATATGTATTTATGAAGAAATATCACTATATTTTTCTCTACCTATCTCTCTCCCTCTCTCTCTCTCTCGTGTTGATTACTTTTTCTTACTTTATATAATACATATATATCTTTCTCTCTCTCTCTCTCTGTCTCTCGTTGTGTATGAAGCCTTGTTATGTTAAGGGGATGTGTGTATGTGTGTGTGTGTGTGTGTGTTTCAATTAGCAAAAATACACTGATTTATTATTTTATACGATTTATTATATATAAATAAAAAAAAAAAAAGAATCGATTAGTATTTAAAGAAATTTGTTTTTAATTTAAATTATATAAATTAAAATGATTTATTTGAAAAAAATATAAATTATTTTTTTGTGTTTTATTTACCACATTTTGTATATTTTTTCTTACTCGAAATCCTTAATACCCTTCCTTTCGTTAGACAGCATAATAAAGAAATCCTTGTAAAAAGAGAAAACAAATTTTATTTATTTTTTTTTTGTTTTTTTTTTTGTTTGTTTAAACAACATAATTTTGTTGTTTTTTATTCGAAATTCTGTACGTTTTTCAGCATAACCTCAAAAAAAAAGACGTTTTGTATATATAATTTTTTTAAGATATATAAAAAAAAAATATGTTTAGCAAATGAATTGCCTGAAGCAGCAATATTTTATACAAATAATAAGTTTTAAAATCATTGAACATAAAAATTAACCACAAAAAAAAAATTAAAAAACATAAATACTGTAACAAATATTTGGCCTTATTTTGTCGGATTTTAATAGTAAAAATTCTCATACATCAAACTAATTCTCATATAGTATATAATTTCGGCTTATAAAACAAAACAGCTCAAGTATTCCTTTGCAACTTAATAACAAGTGTACGCAAGAGAAACTCTTTAAATTGTAATCGGTTTATGTAATTAACAAAACAATAACTAAATTTAACATTTTTCAACGTAACGGTAAAAACGTTACGCAAGAGAGTGTTTCAGCTTGGAGAGAGTGTTTCGTGTCAAACAAACCGGAAACTATTTTATTGAGGCCTCAAGCTGGCAAATACTCTGAACGTGAACAATTTAAAAAGATTTTTACTGTGTTTTATTTTTAAATTTATTTTTAAAATGTTAAGAAGAATATCATAAATTATTTTTACTTTTAGTTTCCAAATTAAAATACTTACAAAAATGCACTTTATGAAAAATTATATTTTATAATAACCAACATTTTATTTTATTACAAAACTTGTTTCAAGAATAGTAAACAAATAACCAACATAATTATACGAAATGTAAAAATTTTTGTATGCAAGTGAATTGAATAATCTCTCGAAGAGCGTAAGACTGTTGGCTGAAGATACAATTTGGCAAATTATAGAACAGAAGAACATTGATGATGAAGGTGTAAGCCTTATCCCCTTGACCTTGAGCCAAGAAATTCATAAAATGAATGCCCACTATTTCTCACAAAAACCAGAGACGATCGACGATCTTAATGATATTAAAACATAGTCGAAGGCATTATGCTTCACTATCCTACATGGTCGTGCGTTTCATTCGCAAGAAAATCTGATGTAATTACTTTTTATTATAGAAAATCTAATCCAAAATGGCGTCGTAGCTGCCCCACTATCATACAACTATGATGCAAACCGATTTTTTCTTTGCTAATTGCAATAAATGCAACTCTGATTGCAGAAAATTTCCCTTTTATGAATATTTTCATAAACTTTTTCAAATCGCACTACTTGTCTAAAAAATCTCTCAAACGGTTGCATTTTTAGGACACACTCTCCTACTTTTTCAGTACACATGCCATATTTAACAGCTCGTACGATTGTATTGGATAGTGAATCATGGCCTTTAGGCATTATTTTTCTTGGTTTTTAACTTTTAACTCGGTTTACACTATGGCATTTCTGAGTTTATTGATGACAGGAGAAGAGAGGATAAGAGATATTCTTTAATTAATAATATTTAGCTTTTCTTTTATTGGTTATTGTGTATTTAGCTTTAATATTAAAATTCTATCCTTAATTTACAGAAATGTGTTCACACATAAGCAAGTTTAAGGCAGAATTATAGTGGATTTCTAAAACAAATATTTCATAATGTGAACCAGTTCAAAACTAACTACATTTTATTTATGATTCAAAATAATAGTTGGCTCATTTTTGTTTTCTAATGGAGTCACGGCATAAATTTTCAAATTAAATTTTTTTCTATTAAAATTTAATCTCTTCTCTCTTCAAAATGCTTTTTTATTCTTAAATATTTTATTAAAAATCTTTATGTTTATTTTTTGCTGGAAAAAAGAATAATAAAATTTATTTTATTTGTATTGTCTCTTTTACATGATTATATTGAAATACTAATCGATTCATTTTTTATTTATCAATATATATATATATACCGAAATATGTATATATGTACATCCTTTTACATATATAATACATACAATCATATTACACACATACATATATGCAGCTCTCGTGTCTATGTGTTTCATTATCAGTTGTTTGTTTTTACAAATATTGAGGGGAATATTTTTTTTTTTTAGAATACAACTTTACAGTATGTAACAACAGTATATTAACGTTTGCTGTTTGTTCTCCTTTTCATTTGCATTTATTGTTTGTTTGGTAGTTCACTTTTTCTTTTTGTTGTTAATTTAGAAATTTCATTTTAATTAATTGCTTTCAGGTTTATAGAAATGTGAATTTATGAAACTAATTATGTCTTTTCAGATTGAAATAAGATTTTCCGATTTAAAAGCTGATTGGAAAGATTAGTCTGTTGTGTTGAATGTTCAAATAATATTTTATGTAACTACTCAGCTGTTTCAAAACTTTTGCTTTCAGTGTACGTTGTGTATCAGAACAGCTGACCAGCAGCTGTGTTAAAAACTAGTGTCATATGTGCTGGCAAAGAAAAATTCATCTGTGTGAACGACTTTTTGTTAACTTGTTCGATTTGCAAAACTTTATGAGAATTTTTATAAAATTATCATTTCTATTCAATCAGATTTGCATCACCTAAAAAACAACTAGAAACTTTTCAAGCCCATTTTCTTTAAAATAAGATCGAAATACGTAAGATTTTCATGTTAGTGAATCTCACTACAGTGTGGAATAGTGAATACCGGCTTTAACGTCTCAGATATTGTAGTAATAAGTTTTCGCAGTAATGGATTTCTCTTAGAAAATATTGCACTCTATTTGATAAAAAATTTCATTTCATTGCCATTTTATTATATTTAAAGATATTTAGTTTAAAACCAATATTTATTGGAGACCACTGTCTTTGGCCAAGAGTTCAGTGTCAGTAAATATTTCAAATTAATTAGTAAATTATTTGATTTCCAGCCAAAAAATATTATTCGTTACTTTCAAAAAAAAAAAAAATCTAACTGCTGTGATTTCAAATTGTTTTGTTAGACACTGTTTTTATTTTATGTTCTCTTTGAATGGGAAAAATTCGTTAGTGGAATCAATTGAAAGTTTTATTTTTTTGAATTGTTTATATTTTATAACTCAGAACTTTTTGAAAAAAGCAGTCATCGTGTGAACACAGACTTTCTTTAGTTAATTAAAGCCTTTTGAGCAAAACATAAATGTATTTATCAAAATGGACCGGTTAAACCTAAAAAAATATTGTCTAACGCTGGAAGAACACAATCGGGAATTGACGTTTTAGTGTTGCTTAGCCACATAATACAATAAGCCTGGACAGCCCAGATAAAATCCTCAAAAGTGGTTATTACAACGGTGATACCAGAGTTCAGAGTTTAATTTTCATTTAAAGCTATTCCGCTGCAACTGTTGCATAATATCGAGTACGATATGGGATACACCGATTAATCAAGTATTCAGTAGTCAGTAAAAGTTGACAAATATTTCTAAATTTTTCCAGATGTATGAATAGAAGTATATTTTTCACCTCTAGAATATCGAATAAAGGTAGTATTAACTGTCCCAAGCTCGCAGAGAGGAAGCTTTTTCTAGAATATGCAAATATTTTTTCCAAGTGTAGTATTCTTGTTAAAATAAATGCCACAGTGTCAGTGACCACAACATCGAAAGAATTTTTTTTGTTCACACAATTTTTATGAAATAGATATATTTTTCCTTCAATGTGGGGCAGATCCTTTTTCACTTGCCACTGTACAAGGCCATGTCAAAGCATAAAACAATATATTTGAACGTTACGAAGACATAATGCGAAATGGCAATAAATTGGGCTGGACGTATCTCAGTCACTTGACGGAGCCAGTTTGTGATATCACTGATAAAAAAGGTGATTTCTTGATCTCCAAATATTTCATTCCACAGCCGCAAGTTCTTATTACTTCTATTCAGTTTATTCTCTGTGGACTCAGCAAGTCATTTAGTAAGTCCACAAGTAAAGAAACCTAAACAAAGTCCAGTTTTAAAACAAATACATACATACGGGTGCCTCCCTAGGCGAATGAATAAGGCACAGCCTACTAAACAATGGGGAATAAAAAAGGGGAAGCCTACGAAACTGGAGGTCGCGGGTTCGATTCCTGCGGAAAGCTTTGCAGGTTAAGTTAGTTAAAAAAAAAAATATTTCAAATCTTTTTTAAAGTTGGAGCGACTATTTTCAGCACCGTTTATAAATTCACATTTCTAATTTATAATTCATAGATTTAAAATTCCCAACTATTATTAATTTTTTATTTCTTTGAAAAATATTATTCAGCGTCAATTGGAGTCCACGCATAAACCTGGTGAATGCAATCTAATTACTCGCTAAACTCTGTCAAGCATTTTATTTCTAATAAAATATTTTTAAAAAAGAAAAGAAGTTTTTGATATGAACGGGATAAATATATTCGCCTAAAATGAGAAGCCGCCAAATTCAGTTCAGATCAGTTCAATATCTTCTTTCTTTTATGATTATCCTGCTGAAACAGAATTTATTCAATTTAGTTGAAAACATTTTTTTTTTTTGTTGTAAACGCCTCTTTTTTGTTAGATTTAGAAAGCTTGTTTTGACATCTCTCTCTGATTCATTATCTATCTCACTTTTGATTTCTATATCTTTTTACTTTTGTTAATATTTTTAAATTTAATTAAGTCTTTTTTTTATTATAATTTTCCATCGTTATTACGCGTTCAGAAACATGAATCATTTAAATATTTCTTTAATTAGCGAAAAAAAAAATTATCCCACCAATTTCTAAAACCCTGAAAATTTTTTATAAAATTTTTTATATTTAGTTTAATTTGTTGTAATTATTTGTTTAATGTTTTCGTTTTCTATTACCAAAAATTTTGTATAAAATAAATTTCATGGCAATAAAATTGTGTGTAAAAAGAAAACTATGCTCGTTAGTGAAAATTTCATTTTTTATTTATTTATTTTTGTTTCAATTTTTCATTCAATCTAACCGCTGCTTTATGCAGAACGTGACAATAACTTTTGATTAAATTTTTATTGGAAAATACGAAAATTTCTTTTGCTTTTCAATATAAATTTTTATTAAAAATTTTTGTTACGTCGTCTGTGGACAGACAGACATTAAATTTTTTTTCTATAACGAAAATTTAATTTAATATTTCAAATTTATATTGTGAAATTAATTTCAATTCTACGCTGCAGTATTTTCTAAAATTCTAAAATTATATGCATTTAAATAAACCGTAATAAACTTAATCACAAATTACATTTATTGTTTTTTAAATTGGTAAGTAATATTTCAAATTAATAAAACAGTATTTAAATATTTTACTTTAAAGAAAAATTTAATTATATCGTACAGAAATTCTAAATTCAGTGTTGACTAGAAGACAAAAAAAAAAGAAAAAGTTCATAAAAAAGAAAAAAGAAAGAAATACTAGAAATGTAATTAACTAAAGTGGAAACACTTTTGTATTAAAAATAGAAAATAAAAAATATAAAAAATATAAAAAAATAATAAAAAAAATATTTCCTTAGCTGCGGTATGAGCCGATATTCCTTGAATTTGCTGTCATAAACTCTACTCTGGCAATCGTGCTTGATGTATGTATCTCGTACCAGCTTAAGCCCAGCATCACGGGTCCTCTAAGAGGTTAAAAAGGTATCGTCAGCTGACAACCTGAGATAATCGATTTCAAGGCATTTTTAATATTCCGCTGAATTCTGCTAATTAAAACAAAATAAAATAAAAAAAATATTTTTCTGTATTTTTAGATAAAAATATTTGAATGTACGAAAACCAACTGCAAAAAAAAATTCCATATTTTTATTTCGAAATTGTTGATTAAAAATCGTGAATTTCAGTTAACTAAATGCCATTAAGCTCAGTTTCCCGAGCCGTTTGTTCCAATACCGAAACTATTTAATTTCAATGTAGTATTAATAGTTCTGTTGAATTAGCAAAGACCTCTTAATTAAATAATTAATTTCTGAAAAGAGATTTTATAATAATCAGACATATTCTTATCTGATTAAAAATTAATTAATTTAAATTAAATTATTTGATTAATTTTCCGCGCAAAATCAATCCCGCCATTCTAAGCTAAACCAATCTACATCATTTACAGTTCAACGTATAAAACCGTAATATAAAATAAATTTCATCTCAGCTTTTTTTTGGTTCTGCAGTAAGAATTTTAAATTTTATCTTTTTATAATTTTTTTCAATTAAAAATAATATTTTCGATTCTTTTCGAACTTGTCTAATAATACAAATGCCACATTTGACCGAACTATATAGCTTTCCGCGACATTACTTTTAAAATCTTTATCATAATCTGCCTCTTTTTTATATCTTCTAGTCAGCAGTAAATTTTCTTTTTTAAATTTCAAAAACATAAAAATTTCGTTATAGAAAAAATTTTATTTCCATTAAAATTATTTTATGATTTTGTTTGGTTTACACATTTTCGTTTAATAAATTTTGTATGTTTTCATTAATATTCTTTTTTTATTTAATAATAAATATCTAATCAAAGAAAAAATGTTTTTTTCATAAATTATAGTAAATCAAATCAATTATAAATGACAACAATAAAATTGTATTTTATTTCTTTTTTCTCTCCTTTTTCTCTAATAATAAAAAAAAAAACAAACAAATCAAAAATGCTCTCTTGTTTTAAAACGCCTAAAAACCATTCACACCGCCTGCTGACAACCATCATTCACAATGATGTGCTCTCACAATGGTGTGAATTACTAAAGTAGTAGTCGGTAAACGTAAATTCGATGGAGGTCACCAAAATCCAGCAGATATTAAGCGACGTTACCCAGGCGGTTTAATAGGAAATGGCGGCAGTTGGGGCAGTTTACCACTACCACAACAACCATTAGGAACTAATGGCGAACAATGGTATACGGATACGTTTTCAACTTGGAGTTAAAAAACTAAATTTTCTCTTTTTAATATTCGATGAAAAACTTTCAAAATAATAAACATCCAAATTAAGCAACAAATTGCAAAACAATATTCAAAAAATTTGGGTATAGAAATACAGACACACACAGACACAACACACACACACACACACACACACTGAAATAATAATAGTAATAATACTTTATAAAAGAAATAATAAAACAAGCAATACTTATGGACAAAATTATTAAAATATTTATAAAAGAAAGAAAGAAACAAAAAAATGTAGTTGAAGAAAAAACAATATTTAACGGGCGTCCCTTAACAAAAAAAAACATACATTTTAATTCTTTATTAAATTGAAAATAAAATGAATAAAATGTCTCTTTCAAAAAAAAAAATATATATATATATAATAATAATAATAATAATAATAAAGCGATTAGAAGATTAACAATATAAAATCTGCTTAATTTTTAATAATAAATCAATACAAAATTATCATCTCAAACAAGGGAATAGAGAAAAACTAAAAACTTTTAATAACGTGAGTGCGCTGCAATTGTAGCACTCAGAGGTTTTTCACCCTACTCCTCTTCCAAATTATAAAATTGCATGGAAAATAATTAGGTATCAACAAATGTGCACCTTCTTTTTTTATAAATTGTAATTAAAAACAAAAAATTTAAAGCAAAATGAATTCTTGGCTAAACATTTTTAATTATTTTTTTTTCTTTAGTTGTTACAAAAAATTAATTATTTAAAAATTTTTTCAGATAAAATACACAAATAAAACAAAAAATTTGTAAGCAAAGCTTCAACAAAAAAATGTAAGAAAAAAAATTAATTAAACACACAAAAAAGGAAAATTTGAAAATACAAAATAATGACTGAATTCAAATATATTGAATTAAAATATATAAACCAATTGATTATATAAATTTTATAAAATTAATTAAGGGACAAAAATATAGGACAAAAATAAAAAAATTACAAACTATTAGTAAAGACTTTTGTATGATTAAAAAAAAAACAATTAATAAAACTAAAAAGGTTCTTTAAAAAACAATTTAATGGCAAATTATTTAGGCATGTGTAGTTATTATATAATTAACATGCTGACTTACAAAATAAAAAGAAATGATTTTTTAGAGTAGAAATAAACCAATCAATACTTGAGGTTATTTTTCTGTTTTTATTTTAAAGTTTTTGAAATTGAAATAATTGAAAAAAATCATCAGTTTCTTAATTGGTTTTATAAATTGAATTTTTTTTTTCTTTTGTAAATTTATATTCCATAAAGCGTAGAACACAAAAATATTCCATTTGCTTTCTTTTCTTTAAATTAACTTTTTGTAATAAATACATCAGTCAGTAAACTTGAATCAAATCCAATTGCCCTCCTTCCGCCTAAAGCAATATTTTTGTTTATATAAATTCTCCACTGCAATGAGAAAGTAGAAATTCTTGTTCTTATTATTCCCATTGTATCCAAACCAAAATTCTATTTCCTATTCAAAATTCCTATTCTTAAATCAGGTATTAAAACTATATAAATTTGCGAAAAGAACGAAAGCAAAAATTTAAAAATAAACTTAAAACGCAACAAACATGCTCACGAGCTTCTTCTTTAAGCAATTCAAGGAAGTGCCCTGACGAATTTCCACTTAAAATTAACGACAAAAATTTTGCCATTTATTTCACATACAGAATTTATAAAAAAAGCCCTTCAACAATTCTTTTCTTAAATTCAAAAATTAAATATATTTTTTTTAAGAGTTTTTAACGAATCATAATAATTTTCGACAAGTCATATTTTTTTGTGTTAAGTTAAAAAGTTACCGGTTGTTTGTTTTATTATTGTTATTTATAATGGTAAAATTAAGAAAATATATATATTTTTTTTAATTTTGTTAAATAAAATAAAATTATAAATGAACGCGTAGTAAAAAATTATGAAAAACAAAACCGAACTCATTTGCAACGAATTAAAATACACATCACAATAAGGAAAATATTAAATGTTTTTTTTCTTTTGTTTTTCAATAAACAATATATTATTTAAAGAATTAATTAAATTACATAAACTAAAGCAAAACAAAAAAAAATTATAAAGAAAAATTTCCAATTAATCTATAGCCTTAAATAAGTAAAGAAACAAAAGTGAAAATTATTTAATAATTAAAAGAAAATATTTAATTTTAAGATTTTACTCAACAGCAACAACAAAAACAACAACAACAACAAGAAAACATATAAGAAAAATTCTACGCAAATCTATTAAGCTCAATTTGATAATATTATAATTACTAAAACAATAAGAAATATTATATTTAAACAAAAGCAAACAAAAAACAAAAAAAAAACACAAAAAAGCAAAAAAAAAAATATAAGAAATAAGACAATTTTTAACTCCTTAAAAAAACGTATCCTATTTAAAAAAGAAACACATTATACACTTAAATAAAAAAGTAATTAAACACGAGATGTAATACCATTGTTTAAAGCCATTTGACAAAAATTACCAATTAAAACAATAACAATTAAATAAAAGCAACCATTTAAAATAATTACAAGAACTACATAAAAATTTACAATAATCTAAACACAATAAGTTTTTAAGACACAAAAAAGAATTACTACACATTTTTAACAAAACAAAAAAGAAAATATAAAAGAAAAAATCATATGAAGAAGATACAATTTTATGGAAATAAAAAAGAAAATATATTAAAAAAAAACTTTATTGAAATATGGAAACTTAACAGTGAGAATTAAATGCCTACAAATGAAAAATTACACATACACACACACTCAGTCATACAAAAACACAGAGCCACAGAGCCAGAAAACGCGATTTGAGTTTTAAAAGAAAAGAAAGATTGAAGAATTCCTTTAATATTTTCCATTTTTACACATATTTGTTTTTTCTGTACTTTTAAACAAAATATAAATTTGCCTTCTTACAAAAATGAATTGATTTTTAAAAGAAACGGATAACCAGAATTATGTGGAATATTATTTATGTATGTATTGTAATATTAAGCAAGTAGTTCTAAGAGCGTTCGGCTAACACACACACTTTTTTGTCTTGGTATTAGTTGGCTCTGCTACACATGTGAACTGCAAGTTTTTTTTATTATTCATTCCTGTTAAATTGTTTTAACAAAGTTTTTTCCTTTCGAAACCCTTCAGGGAAATTAACGTAAAGCAGTGCATACTTTTAGGGGCTGCAACGCGTAAGCCAATTGGATTGTTTAAATTGTTTCAGTATAAAGTAAAAAAAGAATTGAAAAAAATGAGTTTAAAATATTTCAATGCGCTCTACTTATTATTATTGTTATTATTATTATTATTATTTATTTTATTTTTTTAATTATAATTTGATTTATAAAATATAAAAAAGAAAACAACTTTTTACATTAATTCAATTTGGGCTGCTGCATCTAATGCCATGTGCAGGCAGGCAAGCCTTGCAGCCACATTTTTATTTCTAATTGTGGTTCAAAATAAATCTTTTCTAATATTTTTCCAACTTGGCGAATGCTTCAGCACAGAAACATTTCAAGCGTTCGTAAACGGAATGATTAAAATTTTTCTAAAAAAGAGTCACAAGTTAGTGCTTTAAAATTTAAATCTTCTTATAGAATCCTATTTTAAGTATAAAGTTTGCAAAACAATTCCATTATTGTTCTCTAATTCGTTTCCAAAACATTATTTTCCTTTTGGAAAAAAGCTTTTAATATTTGTTTAGCCAATGGCCTCAGCAGCCAGTGCTTCTACTCGTTTCATAATATTAAGTAAAAAAATAAATAAATAAATAAATAGTATTTTTAAAATTTGTTAAAATTTGTTAAAATTTATTAAAATTCTAATTTTCCCAGTTATGCCATTAATGAAAGGTTTGATCAATCAATGCTTGCAGCCACAATTGCCGAGTCCTTCAAATTAATGATTTACAAAATTCTAAATTTATGTAAAACTTCCTCCATTTTAGAATTGCAAAAGAAATCTTAATTGAAAAGTGAAACATATTTATCACGTAATAAAATAAAACGACTTTCGGCATCGTTCCACTATGACTACACTACAGCCAGCTTAATTTTCCCTTACGCTCTAGAACTAGTTTGTTTAAGAACCTTCAAAACTATATTTTGTGGGATTTTTAATATCAAATCAATAGTTTTTTTTTATAATTTTTATTATTATCATTGTTTTTTCAATTAAAATTTAAACAAAAAAAAAATATATATATAAATATAATAATTTTTATATAAATAAGAATTCTTATTATAATCGTTTCTCTTTTTTTACACACACATTTATACATACTATATACAAATTAAAGTAATAAATAATTATAATAATAATTGAAATAATTTTAAAACAAAATATATAAATGATAATGAAAAATAAGAAAAATAGAATTGAGAAAAAACAAGAAAGTTCATGCATTAACAATTTAAATTTAATCCTTAAAAGTTAATAGGAATACATATAAAAATTAAAAAAACATTAGTAAACTGTCTTAACAACTTCCTCCTCCTTAAAAAGAAACAACTACAACAAGAACAGCAACAAGAACAACAAAAAGCACACACAATTTATTACACAACTGAAACATGCGCCTTTTCTCTTTTACTCTCCCCTTCACCTTCAACTGTGGCTGTCGATCGCTAAAACAGTTTGTTGTAAATTAAAATCTCTTAACAGCAACTCCCCCTACCGCCCCTAATTGATTAACGAGCCATTAGCCATTTTCTAATTAAAATTGCCTAATTTTTACTTTTAATTAATTCGTAATATTATTTTTATAATTTCATTTTAATGTATAAAAAATTTCTCTTGTGTTTTTTTTTATTTATTTTTTTTTTCGTAAAATATAAATAAAAAAAATTTTTTTTGTTTTGTTTAAAAAAAAAATTTGTTCTTTTTCTCTTTTGTTAAACTTTGTTGTGGCTTTTTTTAATTTTCTTTTATATCTTTTTTTTTTTTTATTTAAGATTAAATTAAGAAACATAAGATTTTATAACTATGAAAATAATTATTTAAAATTAATTGATAGTTGAAGAAATTTAATTTCAAATTATAAAAATTATACAATTATAGATGAGCTTCTCAAGCAGCCGTTCGAAATAATAAATTTTAGATCTAGAAATTATTATTGAAATTTTTTTTTTTTTGCGAAAATTGTAAACACAAATTATAAATCTATTTTTATTTATTTGCCAAATATTACAATTATATGAATATAATTGCAATATGTATAGAAGCACTGGCTACTGAGGCCTTTGGCTTCTGGCTCGCCGGAGGATTGAACTCCTGACACCTGCGTAACAGGCGTGTATACTAACCATTATACCATCAAGGGGCTTATAAATCTATTTTAATTCAATATAATATTCTGAAACTAATCCAAAAAAAAAAAAATTAATTGCAAACATTTTAAGTTCATGTGAAAATAATGAAATCCATTAAAGCTGTCTAAAATAAGTTTAAACAGAAATTTGAAAGATATTGCGAATTTCGAAAATATGCGTGTCTTCGAAATTTTAATTACTTATCTATTCAAAAATAAATATGAAATTGTAAATGGCGCTTTCGAAAATTCAAAACGCAAATTTACATTGTTTCAGTATTTTATTTATTTCGAAAACAACACCGGATACAGAAGCCACTTGGAAAAATTCGAAATGCAGCTTTTTATCAAACAAATCATTATTTAGATAATGGAAAAATTCGAGAATGAAATTTTGATCAAGCATATGCTTCTTAATTAAAATTGAGACAAAATTTTTATATCTCGAATATTGAAAATTACAAATTTTGGTTTAGTGTCAGTTCGGAAAAACTTAAAGCTATCATGTTCGAATTTCGAAATTCTTTTATTGCAGAAATTTAATGTTAAATGTCTGAAAACTTATAAAGATATATTTGCTTTTTGTTTGACAATTTAGAAAAGACTTTTAAGCGCTTTCACTATGAACAATATTATTAGCGGAAATTTCGAAATTATAATACAAAATATATTTAGAACTTAAAAGTTTTATTGAGTTTTCGAAATTCAAAATCTTCGCTGAAAAGAATTTAGATTTTGTTACAATTGCCTAAAAAACGTTTCAAATTTCGCTTTAATATTAAAATTTGTTCATTCAATTTTAAGTTTATGGTTGTTCGAAAATATTCGAAAAAGTTTCAAAATGGAAATTGCAGGAAAATGCAAGTGAAAAAAAATTCATTTTTTCTTTCAATTATCGTTAAAAATTAAATGTTAAAAATTTGACTTTTAAAATCCTAAAAAGTCTTAAAATAGAAAAAATAATTTTAAAAAACTCTGTTAATTAATTTCTTTGTAATTATAAAATCTTGTGCTTTTTTGTAGAAAATGTTAAATGAATTTATTTTTAGTTTTGGCGATTTCGAAAATAATTTTTGCAAATAAATTTTTAATCATTTTATTTTAATTTCTTTTTATATATTATTAAATATAAATTAATTTTAATAACAAATTGTACTGATCTTTTTTTTTAATATAATTCATAATTGGCTTTTTAATTTAAGTTTTATTTGTTAAATTGATTATTATTTTATTTGTAATTTGTTTTTATTTTTATTTTTATTTTAAGTTTTATTAATTTTATAAACAAACAAGAAAGGAATTTTTTTGCGCAGTCATTAAAAAACAAAAACAAAAACATAAACAAAAACAAAATTGTTAATTAAAATTCTTTTTTGTTATTTTTCATGTTTCTCTTTTGTGTAAAAATTATTAATTCATAAGTTTTTTTTTAACAACTTTTACGGTAGTGCTTCACTTATATTTTATATTTTTATATATAAAAAAAAAAATTTTTTTTGGGAAAAGAAAACGTTTGGCAAATTTTATGAGTTAAGTAAAAGAATAATAATAATTTTTATATTTTAAATGTTAAATAATAATTTTTTTTATATATACATATAAATATAAAAGTATATTATTTTGTTTTCGTTTAAGTTTAAATTTAGCAAAATATTTACTCAATATCTTTTATTTCTAAATAAAATTAAAATAAAAATGTAAATTTTGAAAATTATTATTATTATTATCATTATTATTATTATTAGAAAGAAAAGCTTAAATAAAAGAAATGTAATTATGTTTTAAGTTTAGTTCAGTTATAAAATTAAAATTTTATTCAATTATTATTTTTATATTTTAACTTGTAAAACAAAAGGAAAAGCAAAATTAATTCATTACGGTAATTGTTTTCCAATGAACATTTTATTATATTATTTATAAAAAATTTATCTCTTCTTTTTTTTTTTTTTTTGATAAAATATTTTATGCAAAAGTCACTTCTTAGACTGCGTACAAGTGTAAAAGAAATATAAAAACTTTGTATAATTATTAATTAAATTTATATTTAAAATTAAATCTAAAACAAAAAAAGGAATTTATTGTAAATGTACTATATATAATAATTATTATATGATTATATTAAAGAATTGGCCTAAAATATTAAATATAGAAAACAAAAAATTGAAATATACACATGGAAAAATAAAATGAAAAAATAAAATAATCAAAATAAAAAAAAAAAAAAATAAAAACAAAATTTTCGACTTTTTTTCAAAATTTTTTATTTAACTTTTTTTTTTAATTTTAAACAAATTTTCTAAATTTAATTTCATATTTTACAGGTTTTTACAATTTGGCTCTGAAACTGTTTGGCTTTAACATTTGACAAAATTCGCAAAAAAGCAAAAGAAAAAATATGAAAACAAAACGTATATTTCAAAATAAAGTTTCGAAAACAAAAATCGAATATTGAATAAAAGTGAAAAAAGAGAAAAAGGACAATATTTTTTTTTGCATTAACAAAAGCAAACGTAAAACAAAGCCGGCAAAATATAATAAAATTAAACACAAATTCATTTTGTAGCGCCTTTTTACAATTTTAAGCAAAAACAAAAACAAAAAAAAACAAAATCAAAACAACAACAACAATAACAAAAACTTTTATTTTCCAATTTTATTTTAATTAATTGATCAATTTTGTTTATATTCTTATATACAATTTTCTTGAAACAACAACAACAACAATAATGTTTGAACGTTTCCTATTCTGCACGCCTAATTTATAAACTTAAACATTTCAAAAGATGATAATTTGTTTACAGTTCAAAATTTGACGCCGGTCACAGGGCACGCTCAAATTTATGGAATTTCTTTGGCGAAAACAATTAAACACTTGCAATTTTAGAAGAAATTTAAATTTCTTTTTCCTATTTTGAAAATAAAATCAAATGTTTGGGGAGGCATAAGTATTTGAGAGGAGTGGCAACGTTTTCCTTGTCATGAATGACTCTGTTGGAATAACTTGTTAGTGGCTGCGGCCATTAGAAAAGTTTTGAAGAACTTGCCAGTCTTGAAATAAAAAAAGAAAAACTTTTCTTTCCATTAACATATAAAAATTTTTATCAAACTTCTGCAAAAGAACTGTTGAGAGCAGCCTCGTAGCAGCCTGCACTGGCTTACAATTTTGACAATAATATTTTTTATATGTTTTGCAAAGAATAATTTTTAATATGTTTTGTATGATGCGAATTCGCAATTAATTTAATTGTATTCATTGCGATTTTAAAAAATTTCATTCATCATTTTTTTAAATTTGTCAAATTGATTTAAAAAAAATTAATTCTTTCACCCAAAACTAATAACATTAGCAGAAATCGGAATTAAAACTGCATTTAATGGCTTTAATGCAAAAAGAAAAAATTATAGAAAATAATTATCCAACACTTTCAATCGAAATTCGGAATTAAAATGGATGCGATCCGAAATTTTCAATACCACAATTCTGAAGCACAAAAATGTTCAAATTGTTCGTTATTATTATTAAGAATTTCACGGCAAGGAACTATTTATTCTAAGAAAGTTTTTAAAGGATAAGAAAAGCCGATTTCTTCCTATTTGAAGACAGTCAGCTACTGTCTTTCATTCCTTCAAGTAGTAAAATTATAAAAACACTAAACAAATTTTAATTATTTTTTTTAAAAGTATTGCGTCTTACAAGGCAAAACTATTTTTCTTGTTTTCCTAAAGCAATATTGTACTACCACTACCCCTCACCCTCTCTACACTACTAACCCCTCTCATTACCAATTTCCATCACGACAGGCAAAGCAAAATTTCGAAAAATAGGAAAAACGAAGTTGGCTCTCGCCAGGAGGCTTCCCAATTGCATTTAATATATATTTTTTTTTCGCTTAAAAACAAATTTTTCATTGTAATTTATTTAAGTTTTGAAAACTAAAATAATTATTTGGTTTTTATTAATTTTAAAATACATTTAAAACTGCACACATAATTCTTTATTAACTAGTTTTTCTTTAAATTTTCTTGTTTTTTATTACTGTTTTTCATTTTATAGAATTCCTTCTTGAAAAATATTATAACTTTTTTATTATATATTTTTTACAAAATATTTTTTAATTAAATTTTTTATTTTATTTTTATAAGCAATTACGATATTATTCAACTGTTTTCGTACGATATATTAATTTTTTTTTTTTTTTTGTTAATCATTGTTTGAACTTTTGCAATAGTATAGAATGATAAATCAGTTTTCATCAAACAAACAAACAAACAAACAAACAAACAAACAAACAAACAAACAAACAAAAAGAAAAGCAAAAAAAATGTGTTACAAAAATAAAAAAGATTTCAATAAACCGCTTCAAAGTAACGTCGCCTAAAAATCACTCAAATGCTACAAAAGACATCAAATTTGACAACAACAGCAAGAACAACACCAATCAGTTATCATCAACAACAATAACTACCAACCAACAACAACAACTATAAACATCTCATACCAAAAGCAACAGCAACAGCAACAACAACAACATCTTAAATAAAAGAAATGTTTGATAACAAAAATGAATTCGTGAAGAAGAATTTGCAAAATCATTAAATTTTTGTATTTTATTTTTGAAATTTGAACACTCACACCCAACACACTCACACACACATTTTTATATAATTGCAAAAACAAAAAGAACAACAAGAACAACAACAAGAAGAAAAACAAAAAGCCCTACATTTTTTATTGTTAAAAATCTTTGAAAAATTATAAAAAATAAAAAAAGTTTTTATATGATGAAAAATATAAAGTGTTTTATTTAAACTGCAACAGCCGGTAAGTGCAGTGCGCATGCGCTCAAGAGCACGTGGCAGACCCCACTTCACACAATTTTTTCATAAATTTTCTTTCCTCCCAATGTGCCACTCACACACACTGATTTCACCCTATAAACGGCAAGGAAGAATAAGTCATTAGAACGAAAACGGATGATCCGCCTTTAATACATTTTTTAAATTTCTTATTTCTGGAAAATTTTTCATTTGAAAGCTGAAATTAAATTCCCTCGAAAGTTAGGAAAGAGGAATGCCCATCAATTGCCTCTAACGAAATGAATTTGACTCCTTTCTTATCACCCGTTGTAGCCATACAAGTCCTTAAAGCTAAAATTTAAGCTGCCGCATGTCAGCATTTAAGGAACGCAATATTGAAAAGTAAATATTGCCACTGTTGCACTAAATCACGAATTCGAATAATAAAAATTGTCCAAACATGGTCACTCTACAGATACAGATTTATTTTTCATGCACTGGTATATGAAAGACCTCATTCAGACACACAAAGTTTTCTTTGACAAATTCTCTTTTAAACTTTGATCGCTAGTCAGGCAAGAAAAATTTACTTTCAAAAGTTTTGTTAAAAATGTCAAACAGAAATTGACTAGTAATGAATAGAGCAACTATGAGGCCACATCAAAGTATGCACTCTCCTATACCCTCTTGTGCCCTCTCTTGTGTCTCAATTGTGTCAATTGGAACCTGCAAGCCATGGATCGTCGAGAGCTTTATTCGATATTTTAATTTATTATTCTAAAAAAAGCCAAAGTAGCCAGTAGTTAGTCGCTAGTGATGTGTTTTCACTTTACTATTAAACATTCAAGTTCAACAAAAATCATCTGAAATTCCTTCGTTTCAGTATTCCAGTGTCACATTTGCATGCACATACACACACAATTGAAATACTTCCATATTCCTTATTATTAGTTGTTCACGCATATGCATGCGGCAAAAATATCGGGTTTTCCATTGGGAGCCTATGCACTAGTAAATTTAAATGAAACAAAAACTATAGTATAACAAAGTATCGGTGTAATTTTTTTTTTATTTGGAAAAATGAAACTACACGTAGCAGTTTATGTTTTGAAGCCAAAAATCATTAAAATGGCAGTCGCGTCGGCGCTTAATATACTGCGTATGATGCTCTCAATTTTGAACTACGTTTTGGTATAAAGAAGGCTGAAGTTCATCGTCAATTGCTTCTCGACTATTCGCATAAACCAAAAACTTTACATAAACCCATAAAAAGTGATCCAATGGCGTTGGATTACAAGATTTCGGCAGCCAACTCACTGGTTCGACGTGAAATCAATGAATAGTTGAATTTCAATAGTTGAATTGCACAACTTGTTCAGACAACATGTCGTTAAGACCAAATTCATAGATTTTTGGAAAACAAATATTCGTTCAGTTTGGATCTTTACAGAACTCCATTAACGGTAACGCTATTTGCTGCAAAAGTAAACTCTGTTCTACTCTATAAAGCTCTACGATAAATTTAGAATTAATACTGAAAAAGTATATGTGAAATATATCTGTCAAAACCATATTGGAAAGATATGAATAATCCAAATGTACATATCCGTAATGGATAACTCTTTAAATCTGTCCGGCATTACCTACAGTTTTCTTCTTGTTAGTTGCTTACGCACATGCATGCTGCAGAGATATTTCCAACAACTACTCGAATTCTCTCTCTGTCTTTCTCTCTCTCACACACATGCAATGCTAGCTTTCGCAGCATTTATTTTTTGCAATTCTTCTGTATCCATTTTAGTTTAATAGAAATTTTAAATCGGTTCGGTTGTTTACTGGAAGTGTTTTTAGAAAGTTCACAGTTTTTCTTAAAACAATTATAAAGAAAATTCATAATTTTTTTTATAAAATGTAACAAAACTATTATCGAGTGTTTTCACAAAGAGATTTCTAAAAAAAGTCTAAAAAAAAGTGTTTAAAATTGTTAAGTTAAATGTGTTTTTGGTATGCCGGTCGTTGATTCCTTTTTGTCTTGGCCGTGCGTTGTTAAGTAAATGAAGATAATTAGAAAAAAGGATAAATAAAAGAAATAAGAAAATGGCGTGTTGTTTTGAACGTTATTAAAGTTAAGCTTTCATATAACGCCAGTTGATGTTTTAAAAGCAAAGCAGTGCATGTTTCTGAATGTTTTTCTTCCCTTTCTTGTTTTTGTTTTTGTTTTTACACTGTGTAGAAAATTTGCATGTTTCGTTTTGCCTTTTACAAACGGAAAAAGTAAAGAGGAAAGTGCTCGCAAAGAAAATTCTACATTGATAAATTCGCGTTTTAACTTCAGCAGATTTGGGGAGCTTGTTTGAGCCAAAAGTCAGGTATGTACATATACACGCACATACATGCATAAGAAAATTTATAAACTTTTTTATAAAATGTAACAAAATTGTTACATTTCAAAAAATCAGGAATCATTTCAAAATTAAAGAAAGTACTTCGAATTAAGCGTTGAAGTGGGTAATTTTGCACTGCACCACCTACAAATAGGCTGAGGGGTTTAGCTTTTGGCTTATTTGAGCCAAAATTTAGATATGCACATATACACACACACACATACATACATGCATACAAATTTCAAAATTAAAGAAAGTACTTCGAAATAAGCGTTGAAGTGGGTAATTTTGCACTGCACCACCTACAAATAGGCTGAGGGGTTTAGCTTTTGGCTTATTTGAGCCAATGTTTAGGTATGCACATATACACACACACATACATACATGCATACAAATTTCTAAATTAAAGAAAGTACTTCGAATTAAGAGTTGAAGTGGGTAATTTTGCACTGCACCACCTACAAATGGCTGCGTGGTTTAGCTTTTGGCTTATTTGAGCCAAAGTTTAGGTATGCACATATACACACACACATACATACATGCATACAAATTTCAAAATTAAAGAAAGTACTTCGAATTAAGAGTTGAAGTGGGTAATTTTGTACTGCACCACCTACAAATGGCTGCGTGGTTTGGAATAGGGCAGATTTGCTCCAATCTCGGCAAATCTGCGCGCATATAGAACAACTTTATACCTACATATATGGCCAGAGGTTGCGAAGGGGTATATTTTTGTAGGCCAGTAACGTTAAAAACATTATTTTTAATAGAGTCTTCAACAGTAACAAATCCTCTATAAACTTTCGTACGATACTCATCTGTTCAAATCTTTTTCAAAAAAAGGGAGCTTTAGCAAATTCCGAGTAGACCAATACAATGGGCTACATTAAAATGTCAGTGTGCTTTCAAAATACCCGTTTGACTTTTTAATTTTTAGATTTCGGTGTACTACAGAAGCAATTCATTGCGAAGATAGTAGCGTAGCCTCACACGTTTAGAAAGAATGCTCTTCGTAAGAAACCCATTATCTGCAGGATATTTTGCCAAGTATTCGAGTAATACTTTGTAATTATCCTTTTAACTAAATATGAAATGTGGAATATCATTCATTTGTATTTTTCATTTATTTACTTAAACGGCACTTAAATATGCAATAGTGCACATGCTGAAGTTAATAGCATTCATTTTCTTCCGGTTTTTCTTTTAATTATTAAAAACCACGTTTTTTATATACCTTTAAGTCTAACTATTAAATAAAATATTTTTAAATTTATTAAAAATAAGACATTTCAAGTTTTCCATATGCGACCAGAATGGAGAAATTCTATGCCGAAAAATTATATCAATTTTAAAATTTTCTTGCATTTCAGTTATTAGGAAATAAAAAGTATCGGCATCGAATTATATATAACTACTATTGTATTAAAAGACGGGTTTTTTGCGATTCACACATACGCATAATATTTAATTTGAAAGTGCTTTTTAACAAATGTGTAAATTTGTTTAAGTAAAGAGAAACTAGCTAAAACTAACAATAATAAAACTAAAAATCGTGAGTTCATAGGCTGGCAGATGTTGCCATGGATTTTAAATTTCTACTAACCTAAATTTTGTTTATGTATTTGCTATGATTAGTTAGTTTTTGCTAGTCTTTATAGTTCTAGGCAGCCTTCTGTTTATCCTTATCGCTAGATAAATAATTGTAATTTACAAAACGTATACCCTGTATGGATTGAGCGGTTGAATTAGTCAAGTGGCAGGCAAACAATAGCATGTTTCTAGGCTGTACTTTCCAAGCAAAACGCATAAATACACATGAATAAAGGATGAGAGCTGAAAGAAAGGTGAACATAATCAATTATTATTATTTTTTTTTTTTTTTTGTTTAGGCTTTTTCTAAAAATGTGTACATTACAAATTCCATTTGAAAATAGATAATTTCGAAGGAATTAATTTTTACGAGAAATAAGAGAAAAGTATGAAATTGTTTAACACTGAGGCTCCTTGCAATGTTGGATTGCAGAAGCAGGAATGATCGCGATGTGAAGAGAATACACGAATTGTTATTCAAATGCCGAATTTGTTTGTTAATTTTATGGCAAAAAAAGTTGTAATTATAAAATTTAGCCTCTGTTGCGGTTACCTTTACAGAATATTTAGTAAAATATATAATTTTGTAGGCTTTTGAAGCAGCTTCCATAATTCCAACTTACCGAAAGTCATTCGGCCAGAAATAATTTTGGGATCTTTTTTGATGTCAGATAAAGCAGCAATAGGAATCCCCCAATTGGCCACTGGACCCCAGAAATGCGTGCTAAATGGCAAAGAGTTATTTAATTAGAATAAACCCCAATAAATTCATGATATAAACGAAATACGAACCTCATCAAATAGTCCCGAAACTCCTTACTTTTGAGATTCTCAAAAAATTTCCCAACTAAACCAGCTGCACGTTTCTGTGACATTTCTAAGCTTAATTACAAACACGGGTCGAGCTCTACTGAAAACAGAAACATGAATAAATGCGTGAATAAAATTTCGAACAATAATTACAATTGCCGAAAATATTTTAATGTATTAGTTTTTTTACACTTTTTTTTTTTTGTTTTATAATTCAGTTTTACCTTTTTCTATATGACTTTAAAATTTTATTTTTTTATAACAGCAGTTGCCACTATTTTATTGATCACTTAATTTTATTCAAAACTTCACACGATCACTTAATTCACAAAAGTTATGTAAAGATTTTAATTGTGTGCGTTTGTTATTCTTGTTTGCCCCTGATCTACTGTCACTAGTTTGTTTTACCGCAGCCAACAGCAACAACAATTCGAGAATGTGCAAATCACGTTCACGTACTGCATTCAAATGTAAAATAAAAACAAAATTAGTTTAAGCACAACCACTTCAATTAATTTACTTTACTTTACCTTTTTTTGATTAAAGCACAATATTGCTCTGTTGCTTGTTTGTGTTTATTATGAGAAGAAGAAGCAGACAGCTGTTGTTAGTAAAAGGCTGCCAGATTGAATGTGGAAATACGGTAGACACCAAACATAATGAATTCATGCCTTCTTTCTATAGAGTGAATATTTTTCTTTATCATTTCTAGATTTATAGTGTTTTCGCACCGAAAGTTAAAACCTGGTTTTAACTTAAAACCTACAAACAGCTGATTTTGTGTTCACATACAATTTTTATAAAATCAGGTTTTATAATACAGTTTGTCAAATAAATTTGTTAATGATAAAATAAATTTTTTGAAGAAATAGGTGTGTTTGTTGTAATTATTCTTCTGCACGACAGCTGTTATTGTTTATATGTGTAAAAAATATGTACTAAAATTGAAATGATTTTACATGTTGTGAATGAATATTTGTGAATGGGAATGAATTATCAGCTGTTTTCAATCTTTCTAACTTGGTAGCACTGAATAAAACAAAGTTGTATTTCATAAAACCTACTTAAAACCAATTCCAAAAAGATTTTAAAATGGTTTTATCAGAATTATTTTGTATGGTAAAACCAGGTTTTAAGGATTGGTTTTAAAGTTAAAACCAATTTTGGTTTTAAAACCAGGTTTTATCCTCAGTGTGAAAACACTATTATATAGAAAAAAGATTATATGCGTGGAAAAGTAAGAAGAAGATGCAAAAATAAATTTTCTATTTAAAGAAAAAATTTTAATAAAATTATAAAAACTTGAAAAAGGATATGTCAAATGTCTCTCATGGCTAAAAAGAAGGCAAAATATGAAAGAATAAATTCTAAATGATTTTTCCTCAATATGAAAACAAAACACGCTCTAGAAAGCCGTATATGCGCTGCAAAGAGGTATCATCAGTAAAGTAATATAACCCAGAAAGCTTGAAATGTGATTGAAATTTTGTTGAAATTTATTTGAAAAAATATTTGTATTGAATATATATATTGAAATATTTATATGGAAAGCAAAATCACAAGTTGCTCAAAATAGAACAGCTGAGATACGATTACTGAATAAATTATTGATCTGGCATATAAAATGTTAGTGTGGTAATGTGAATACCAGACATTTCTTCTATTACATATTAATTGTGGAAGTTGGTAGCACTGGGTGTTGTCTATTGACACAGTTGTATGATTTGAAACGCCGCTAATAAAAGTAGTATAAAAATGTAGCATACTGTTAGGCCCTATATTCAATTTGTTTAAATTAATTATTGAAAATTTTTATTTATATTTAACTGAAATTAAAACAGAAGTAGAAAGCACACATTTAACACATTCCTACGGTTGTAGGAATAAAAATGAAAAAGATGTAAATAATTGTGTGTGTGTTGTGTGCATGCGAATACATGCCGGCTAAATGGCGATTGCCTTTAAAATTATCTCTTAAATTGTCTCTTCACAATGTTGCAAGAAAAGTAAACAATCAAAAGCTCCGTCTGCTTTTACCACACAAAGTCCTTGGTCCATTTGACAGAACTATTACATTTGCTGCAGCTTACATATGATTTAGTTTGAAACTCGTGAGCGTCAGATAAGGTTGTGTTTTCTCCCAAACAAATCATGTATAAAGAAACTTTGGGTGTAATAATTGTACATGTTATATTTTTTATGTGCTACAAAGTTGAGAACATGTGTGAATGAATAAAAAGTAAAATAATTGTTTTATCAATAAAATTAAATTCTTTTTGTATATATTTTTAATAAGAAAAAGTGAGAAATTTACTTTAAATTGTGTAAAAATTATAAAAGATTGTTTACAAAGTGAAAAAAGAAATTGTGGAGAAAAGCAACCACCAACGCCCCTTTGAACATTGTAATTTTCTAGCATTAACGAAAACTTCTCTCCATCTCCTTAAACCTAAAAGGAAAACCATGTATTATCGAGTATGTGTGTGTGCATGAATGCTTTGGAAAAATTCCATTTTCTGTGCATGTATAAGTGTTGGTTGAATGTAATGAAATCGAAATGGCAAACAGCAGGCATTTGACTCCTCTTGTGTGGCTGTTGAGTGCATAATTGTCTCTGTTTTTTGTTAATCAAAAAACATCATCCGTGCCCCACTAGCCTTAAGAAAATTCTAAAAAACTTAAGGAGAAACCACAGAAATTACGGAAAATAATTAAACACATACCTTTTGCCAATCAAAATTGAATTGAATTGTTAGTAATACTTTTGATATAAAAGACTGTTGTATTTTTGTGTGTGTGTTGTATACTGGTGTCTAATGTCTTACTTTTACAACCGAATTGGGAGCCGCTCCCATATTACGAATATATCAAAAGGCAATAACGACAAAAACAAACGCACCAACACACTTGCAAACCGAAAACTAAAGGCAAACCATTGAACCATCTAGTCAGTTTAAAAGTTTGTATCACCATCAGCCTCATCAGCATCATCAGCAGTTGCTGTCTCTGTCAGCGTTTGAACAAGCTCAGCAGCAGCTGCTTTTCCTACTCTTCTACATTCCGTAACAACTTTGACAGCTACATTAAAATAACAGTTTGCTTTTCGGAAATAAAAAGGGACTGACATAAAAAAATTATAACCGAATAAAAATCACAGATTGTTTATAAAAATTTAGTTCTCGTTAAAAGTCGTTAAAGAATCGTCAAATAGATACTAAACGGAGATCTAAAGGCTGCTCATGTGTTTGCTATTAATAAAAAATGTAAGAATACGCACGCGAGTAAGACAATTTCAAAATGTTTTATGTGCATGCTTCTGTGCCGTGCCTGTTCTGAATTGATGCAAGAAATTTTGTAGGGAAATAAATTTGAATCCCTTCTCATATTATTCATTTGGCCTGCAGGTGAATCAAACTATTCTCTCTTGCATTCTGCTCAAAAATATACAACCATTTTGAGAAATATAAATTAATAATAAATAAATAAATATTTTTGATACTTTTACATTATTTACATATGTAATAATGTAAATAATGTAATATGCCAGCTTATTGTAAACAACCTCTGAAATTACCTGCTGTTGTCCAGCAACGGAAATACAGGAAAATTGAAAGCCGCATCAATTTAAATCCAAGTTTTCATTATTTGCTACCCCTATTGTCTTCAATAATTTCTTCCGAGCTTTTGTCTGATGCATTTGCATAATAATATATTTAATTAATAAAAAAATGTTCTGGAGGCAGTGAAAACGTTGCATTGCAAATAATTTTGTTTCCACTTTTTTTTTTAGTATTGGCCAAAAATAATTAATTTTTTTTCAAAAAAGAAATCTTTGTGGCAAGGAAACTCTTCGTATTCTATTGGTAGCTTTAAAAATAAAAAATAACACATTTTTAAACATTTAACTATTTTTCGGCACTCTACTAAAAATAATTTTAAAGTTGCCAAATCGCATTAGATGCTGGTGACGAATTTATTACCCTTCTAGGAGAAATAAAGCGTTTTTCGAAATGTTCTTTCACAAGATCCATTGCTTTTAATTGTGTGTAACAAATGTGTGTAACTCTCCTGAAACTATATACTCTCTATAGCGACTTCCTTTGACCGTAAACGCATTTCCTTTTTCGCTTTCAAAAAAAAATATGGTCCGATAATTCCTCCGAATCAGAAAGAGCAGCCGTAACTTTTTTTGATGCAAAATGTTGTATAATGCGGACCGTTTTTTATTTAATTTCAGCTAACGATGGCAAATAGTTGTGTTCGGATCTTCTGCTAAGTGCTACTATACTGCCAATGCGTTGAACTGCCAATGCGTTGATACATTACGAATCAGTTTGCTCAAAATTTGCAAGCAAATGATTGAGGAAAGGATTATTTTCCTTAATTTTTTTTTAATTGAAAAACTTGGCATTTTCAAAAAATGTTTTATTAATAAAATTACGTTATTCCTTCCTCTAACGTCCAGTATTAAGTAATTGCATTGTATTCAGAATTGGAAAAAAAATTCGAAAAAGGATCCCTCAAATTTGAACACCCTATGTAAAGTTTTCCTCACCTGACTTTGCATCTTATATGTAAAGGTTGTTCGGTACAAAAATTTTCGTCCAAAAGTTGGATGGATTTTGCCATTTAACAGCTGAGTTGATTCCTCAAGCTTCTCTTCGCACCAGTTCCAAAATGCAATGACTTAACGGAACACCGTGTCAATTCGGTTACGAGTTTTGTATAAAATAGATGCCAAGTAATGAGAGTTCAACTCTTGACATTTTATTATTTGACCGCTAATTTGCCTTAGAATATAATATGTAATGTTCCTAAATTCCATGAATTTTCTACATAACTAATTTTTAAGATCGTCTTTGAACTCTCTTCTCTTTGAACTCTTGATAGTGTGGATGAATTTCATATGGAGGAAAATGCCAATTACGAGCACAAAACTGTTTTAGATATTTTTATTAACAAAATAACACATATAATTATAATCTGATTGAAATCCATTCATAAATCCTCACTTGTTTGCACAATTTCCAACACTTGAGAATTTAATTTCACTTGAGTGCATTATTTCTACACACCAGCTTGTGTATGTGTGAGTACGTTTTACTTATTGGCGAGGGGAATTTGTTATTTCGTTTATTCCTGCAATGGATGCTAATGCATTTTATTTGAGTTTTCTAAATACCTCAATTCTGTATTTAATATGCACACACACGGGTATTGTATTCTTTATGTGCGCACTGTACAATGTGATGGCAAGACAAAAAAAAAAGTAATAAAAATAAATATAGTTTTTCCTATGCCAAAGCATACAGAGTGCAGATTCTCAGAAAAGTTAATAAAATATGCATAACCAAGAATATTATCCTCCAAAGTAGATGTTTTTTACACATGAAGTTCAAGTTTATATTCACTTTGTAAAGATATTTCAGCAAAGCACTTGCGTACTAATTAGGATGTACAGTGATATGGAAAAGTACACATGCAGATGCCAGAACTTAGTCCATTTACAAAGTGTTTAAGTTGGTATTCACTTTGTAACGATTTCTTGCAACGAACTTGCGGACTAATTAGGATGTACGGTGATATAGAAAAGTATACATGCACTTAATGGCACCACAGTGAAACATTTTTAGGTTCACCTGCATATTTTCAGCGAGCAGTTCAATCAGCTATTTTTTGTTTGTAAATGAAATGAAAATGAACATACAACGTTTATAATTTCTCACTTTGATTATCAATTGATTACCTAAAGACGTAATCAATTCCTATTTTTTGGCCTTAGGCTTCCAAATTGCATTCGCGAATCAATACATGATAGTCTAAAATAAATATGTTTCTGAAAAAATTTTTATGTGTTTTAAAAATTTAATTTTTGTAGACGAGTATGTCGCAACAATAAAAAATTTTAACTTGTAGCATTTTATTGCTTTACTAAAACAAATATTTGGAAATTCATTTTAGAATACATTTAAAGTGCCTACCAATCGTTCTTTTTTCCCCCGCCCCTCATTCATGGTTAGATTGGAATGTCATACAATCTACATCCAGTTCGAATGCAATAACTTTATGGAAATTTAAATTTCAATTAAACATTTTTTAGAAAACTTTATTTTTCATTTACAGTGGCATTTACAGAGCAATTTTACTCACAAGCATGGTTGCCCAGTTATCGGCATTTTTGCTTCCTTTTGCATCAAAATGATAAAAATGCCGATTTTTCGATAAACATTTTTTAGTCTTCCCAAGTAAGGCAACAAAAATGCGCAACGTACAACGAAATGGGAACGTCATTTTATAAAATGTATCCTTTCAAAAAGTTATGAATTTTTTTTAAGGAAATTTATGAGCAGAAAGAATTTTTCGAAGTTTGGTCAGTTGGTTTCTTGGCGCTTTTCTCCCCATGCTAGAGGACATCTGCGGGGAATCTTTACCCAATTCTTTCTTATAACCATTGAAGTTATATCGAACTTCCCATCGAAGATAAAATGGTAAATGCTGGGAAATATCATTTTAACTGTTCTCTCTCTCTCTCTCTCGCTCTCTCTCTCTATATCACTATTCAGAGTAGGAGGGATCCCCTGGGTCCTGCTCTGAGAATAGAAAATATAATTCATTCACATCAATAAAAAAATTTAAATAAATTATTTGATGCGGAAATTGAAAATTTGGGGTCACGTCTTAGAAAGTTGGCATCCCTACGAGCAGGGCGTATATCTGTGAATTCTTCTATTACAAATTGTTGAAATTTCTTGGCCAGTAATCTTCTTTGTTTTAATCCCGAATATGAAATTCGTACAGCAGGTAAGAAGGATAATGTAGCGTAGTGCTGGTGTTGGTAATAGGAATTCTTGCCAACAACGTTGTATGATTGGTATCTAATATACCAGATTATCCTTTTATATCCGGTTTATTGTGATAAAAACGAATATCGTGCAAATAGAAAAACGAAATAAAGTGGAAACTAAAATTACATTTCTTTTGTGCAGCAAATTTATTTATAAATTTATTGAAACTGCATTAAACTGATTTTTTTTTTTTTTTTTTGTATAAACTCAATATATTTTTTCCTTGTGTGATATCAGATTTGATGTTTGCCACTACACTGTATAACAAAATCTGACAAAATTTAAAAACATAAAAATAACATTAATTAAAAAATAAATATTGATTACTAAAGGAATTAATAGAAGAATAATTAAATCAAATACAATATAGTTAAATTTTTTCCAATTGGGGAGTCGCCCTAAGGTCCATGATTCGCATAACAAAATGGTACAATTTGTCAAATATGACATGCCCGCTGGAAAAGTGTGATTGTGGGGGTTCTAACAAAACATCTGGTTGATCGATTTTTTTGACAAGTAGTACGATCAGCAAGACCTTATGAAAATGTTCATAAATTTATAATTTCTATTCGATCAGAGTTGCATTTACTTCGATTTTATGCGAGTTTTTAAAATAGAACGGAATCACATCAGATTTTCAAAGGTCTTGGTAAATGCTAAAATAGCTTTTATTATTATTATTATTATTATTATTATTGTTATTGCTTTTCAGAATTTCCACGGACGAATTTCACTGTGTTGTTTTTTAAGGTGAGTATTTTGAGGGGTTTGCGGCACGTAAAATATTTTCCAACACTTCTGCAAATAAGTAGAATTAGGTTATGATTACTTGGTTACATGACTTTCTAGCCATATAACTCTCATTAAGTTGATTCAATTTTTAATGCAAGAAAATATAAAATGAAAACTGCATTTTTATATAACTTTCTTTTTTGAGCCAGTAAGGCCAAAAACCTTTTAGACACTCAAACTACCACTTGCCTTCATAGCGGTGGAGCATGAGTTCGTAACGCGACTGCTGCAAATCATTCATGAGTGCATTTTTGTCAATTTCATGCAAATAATTATTCAATTTGTGGTGCTTTAAAAATCAGTTTATAAAACTTCAATGACGATTGTTATTTGCTGTGTGGTCGACTAGATAAATTTAAAGCAACTTTAAAGCGATTTCGTTTGCATGGTTGAATTTCATTTGCCAAACTTCTTCTTCTGGTTATGTGATATTAAATATAAACTTCATATATTTCGTTTTTAAAGGACTCGTCATTATGAGTGGACTTGAAATTTCTTTGTTAATGCTTTTACAGCTTTTGTTGTCAAAGTGTTGGTCTGCTTTTTTGTGTTCGTTTTTCGCCATTCCGCTTCGTTTACTTTTAGTTAATAAAATAAAAATATTTTCCTTCGTATTTGTGTTTATAATTTTTTTTTTTTGCTGCCCTTTTTATTTCTTCTTCATTTCCGTTTCTCGAATTAGTTCTACTCGGAACTGCCAAATATGAAATTTTTGCGCCTAAACTCTCAAGTTTAAAGTAAAAAACGGCCACGAAATCGATTGGTAGGAAGTGCGAATGACGTGTTTTGAAAATTGTTAATATTAGTTTTTAAAATTTATATTAAAATGTGAAAATTTCAATGAATGAGCATTTCAGAGGAGCATGTTCGGCATTTCAATAAAGGAGATATTGCTCGGGATATTTTTTACTGTGCTTCTGTAAAATTTTTCATAAATTGAAGTAGCTGAAATAAATCTTAATAAAGAAAATTTAATCGTATTAATTGGCTTATAAAATGTTCTAATCAGCTTTTTTGCATACCGATATCAGGGCAAACAACATTGTTGTCTGACACCAGTGTATCCGCCAGTATCGTGTTTCGTATACTTTCACTGAAGTAAATTTTTTTTCGAACAACTATGATTTTTTCTACTGGCGATGGATTGGCAATTATGGAGAGGATTTCGAAAATGTGTAGAACAAGATGAAGTAGTGAATTCATTGGCAGAATGCAGTTGCCATTAGGTTTCTACTTGTTGTTTTCATTGGATTTAATAAGTGATAATTGGCTTGTCTCACAATTCTTGAGTTCTTCTTAAAGAAATTTTCGTTTGCTTAACCACATAAGCTTTCATTACGCCAAAGCTGTGCTTTGAATTCTTTTTCTACAACATTCCAAGCACGATTTTTTAACGAGCTGTCTCTGAAGTTTTCCTGTAACCAGGCCTTGTAATGACTCGCCAACAGTACTCCCTCCTCTATCAAACATACCAGTGTCGTGGCAGTACCAAGATGCAATGAGGTGCTACACAAATGAAATATAATTACTAGTTGTTTTTAAAGTAACATTTTATTTTATGATATTAAGCTTGTATAAATAGGAACTTATATACCAATATGACCAATAGCAGTCGACATGCCTGGAGTCAAGCATATAGTAGAACAATAAACCAAATAAAGGTTCTCCCCATCTATTTGAGTTTCAAAATTAGGAACTTCTATACATTCTCCATCCTGTCGTGGACTTTAAATTCAAGAAAAGTTCGAAAAAGTTAACTAACATTCAAAACATAATACTACAAGAGACTTGTCTCTACACGTTACAAGTGTTGCCAACATAGAAACAAGTAACTGCGGAAGTCCGGTTGAGCAAAGCGACTTGTTTATTTTTTGTTTTCAGTGCCATGTGAGTGCTTCTCGGTGAATTAGTTTATATAAAAATCATTAACTGAGATATGGCAGATGCACTGACAAATTTACTTATTAAATCTATTAATTAATTATAAAAAAATAATAATACTCAGTCTTTTTTTTATATAAAAATTTCAATAATTTATTTACTTTTTCAATATTCCGCTACTTCGTTGGGCAGCATCATTAGGAAAAACTTTAGTTATAAAAAATGATTTTTAATGTTTTTCTGAAAAATTTTTTTTAACACACTGCATTAATAAAATTCCTGCAAGGAAAAAACTCTTATACGAGGTGTGAACAAAAATAACACTGCAAAGTAATCCTCTCAGATATAAAACAGTTATGCCAGCGTTCAATCCTCGAAACACTTGCGAAACGCACTTTTGGTATCGCCAACCCCTCCTGTTTCGAAATTTCTTTTCATAGCTGTTTTGGCAAGAGGAAAAAGTCAGCGGGCCCTAAATCCGGTGAATACGGTGGTTGAGGCATGATTTCGGCTTTGATTTTGGCTAAAGACTGACGTACAGGCTGATTATCATGGTGCAAGATCCATGATGGGTTTTCCACAATTCTATGAGTTTCTGACGAATTGTTTCGTGCAAACGGCGCATAACTTCAAGATAGTATTCCTTGTTTACCGTACGACCTTGTGGCAAGAATTCATGATACACCATTGCAATTGAAGAAAACAGTGAAAACAAAGCTTTTTGCGGTATTGCCTCTTCTGGAAGCTTCCATTGTTATGATTGGGCTTTGGTTTCAATGCTATAGCCATAAATACATAATTCCTCACTAGTTATGACATTTTTTAACAAATCTGAATCGTCGTTGACGACGTTTAACAGTATCCATGCGAAGCTGCTTTTAATCAAAATAAAAAAACTGTCAAAAATCGAAGAGCACGGCAAAACACTTCTAACCTTTTTATCTGTCAAAAGCAAACTGATAATACAAAATTGCTGACATTACCAACATATATAACAGACATGTGTACCAACATAAGAGAAAAAAAAAATGCGAAAATCGAACATACGTAACACATGATATTTGAAAATAACGATTAGTTATTGAGCACACCTTTTAAAAAAGAAATTCCTAAAAAGATGCAACACAATAATGAAAGTTTATAAATACAAAAATGTTTATGAAATTAAATAAAAGTTTAAAATTGCTTTGTGTAATAAATGCCCATAAATTTGAGCTAATTCGAATAATTCAGATTGGAAAAGTTAAAATATTTAATGAACTCCAAACGAATAAAACATTTTCAGTAATAATGAAAAACAAGCGCGGTATAAAATCAAATTACTTACATGAAAGGAACATGCCATGCTCTTCCTGCGCACTCGACCTAATCCAACTTAATACAAGTGGCTCAAGATCTACGTATTATTGTTATTATTTTTATTTTTATGACTATTTTTTATTATTCTTTTAACTGCGTACATGTTTGCTTCAGAAAAAGTTCTTTTTTATTTTTTCCTTCCAATCGCAAGAACGAATGAAATTGTAAAAGAATGTAATTGCGAAATTTTTTCCTTCGCTACGACATTTTCATATTTTTTATTTTTTTTTTTCTCATCTTTTTCTCATTTTTATCAATAAAAAAATAAATTAAATCATGTGCTTAAACAATTATCTCGCGCTCTATTCTTACAATTTGATTACAATTTGTTTACTTAAGCGAATTTATTCAATTGAATTTATTACAGATAACTAAACAATGCAAGAAGCAAGAAAAATTTACATAAAGAAATATGAAGAATTGTTAAATAAATAAAAATAATAATAATTTTTCTCTCTCTATTTTCTTTGTTTGTTTGTTTGTTTGCTTGCTTGTTTGCTTGTTTGTTGTTTAAATCTAAACTAAACTTAATACAATAAACTTAAGATGCACAAGCAATTGTAAAGTTTCTAAACGGAAGATATAAAAGTAACAGAAATTGAATTGAATGGATTTAGAGTGGCAATCGTGATTATTTGTTTACTTACAGTGGGGCAGCCACGAACAAAAGTTCATTTGAAAGTGTTATTTATTAGTTGTTTAAAAAATGTCAATGTAAACATGAAAATTATTTTCAAAATTTTACACTCAAATGAGTACAAGCAATAATTGAGATATTTTTTTTTGAAAGTGCTATAAGTCCATTTTTTCATATATTGAGACTAATGGCGTTTTCTTTTCTACAAAAAAAAAGGCCAACATTACCCTCAAAAAGGGCAATTTTGTGTTCATTTTTCAAAAAATGTTGTCATCTTTCAGGGTTGCATGTTTTTTTTTGTCAAAATGTTGCCCTCTCGCAGGGCGAAAGGCATTGCACTTTTTGCCCTGAACAAATCGGCTGGACAGAAAATGCCTTGAGAAGTAGATGCCTTTTAATCTTCCACAGCGTTGCCAGACAACGTTCAAAAAAGACTTTTGAGTCGAACGAGTCAGAAAATTAGATTTTAATTAAAGTTTTTATATCTGGTGACGTATAAAACAAACAACAATAAAAGAGACAACAATGCGCCTGCTTAATTATATGAGATATTGAAATAAAAAAAAATAGTTTCTTAAGTAGTTGAATTAGCAATCTGGCAACTAAACAGTTTTGTTTACACATTTCATAAAATATACATAAACGCTTTTTATCAGCTGTTTTCTAATTTGTGTTCTTTTCTCGCTCAATAAAAAATGGCATTTTCACAGGGCGGACAAAAGTGTTTTAAAAAGGCATCTTTTCACAGGGCAACATTATCATTGTAGAAAAGAAAACGTTATTAAATATCTTTATGTTTGAGGCTTTTATAAAAACATAAACTTTTAAAAGGTACAAAGCTTAACTTCTATCATGCAATTGAAGACATGATAGAATACGATTAAAAACTATAACAATCAAAAACGATCTTGTCAATATGCTTCTAAAAAAGCCCAGGGTTGTTGCAAGAAAAGTAAAAAGAAGAACAAGAGCATGCCTTGGGTCCTCTTCGAAATTACGCAGCGCAAATTAACATCTACTAAGTGTAACTCAAAGATTCTCTATTGTTAATGAATGAAAACCCCGTTATTAAAATGAATTAAATCTTATATTCGTTTAGCTTTGCCGAGATTCTACTGTAATAACAACCGTTTATGTGACACACGACCTGTTTCAATTACATTTGAAATGAAAGGATTTTTTGTTTGCTCTTATGAATTTAAGAAGGAGGAGGAGTGTAGCAATCAGCTGTTTTGTGCTGCTCTGTGTCATAGCAGCGATATATTTAAAGTAAAATTATAAAATATTTATTTAAGTTATTAATAAGCTTTTTCCGTTTCTTCGAACAACTAATTGAGACTAGCAACGAGGCCTTTCGAGGAAATATTTAAAATCGATTAAATCTATTAAATCGATTAAATTTAAATGCAGTCGATCAAATTTTAGCAACGGATGGAATTTTATAATCGGGGTCATAGACAGTAGAATTACGGTAAAACTAAATACGTTGATGACTTTTTTGTCAGCAAAATAAAGTTGATAAAAATTCCAATAACTGTTTCAAATAAAATTCTAATTTCGGTTTCCTTTTTCTGCCCGTTTACTACGAGAACGGGCCCATTTTTCATTCTGATGTTAAAGACGATTAAACATGATTTGCATCAGTTTTAATCTGATAAATTCATAACTGGAATGTCACAAGCTGGCTGTATAACATGAAACGAAACGGGTTTTTTTTCGTAAATGGAAAAATGTTTTTTTTTGGCAGATTGAGTGACAAGAAATAAATAAATAAATAAACAATCGTTTGAATTTTTATGGCATCAAATGCGTCTGTTTGTGGCAAAAGTTATTGGCTCAAATACAACAGCAATAAAAACCACAATTTATATCATTCTCCCTGTATGCTCAATTGCTGTCTGTCGTGCGATTTTGTGACTGTTATTGAGATCACATGCGACTGCACACCCATTACAAGTATGTGTTTATTTTTTGCGTTGAAATTTATTACGGTGCCAGCTTAGTTTGGAGCGGTCAGGCGTAAAAGTTACTTGAATATATTGAATGCAATATGTACAAATGCAGAATTGGTGTTACCTGCCTTCTCTAAAAGGACGGAATAGACGTTTTTTTTTTAGAAATAAAAAACCATTTTGTAGAAGTGATTGCCACTTCTTTAAAAAGAAATTTTAAGATTTGAATTTTTGTTAATGTAATTTTTTCAAAATAGTAGTTGAAAGGATTTTAAGAAAATATGCTCTAAATAGAAGTGAACTTCCGAAGAGAATTTCTCAGATTTTTTTATTAAATATATTGTCTTATCATATAAATCGAAATTTTTTTTCCTAAAAAGTATTTTTTAAAAAAAATGATACTTCGTAAAAATTTTTGTTTAAAAAAGGACTTTAAGAAAAAATTTTTAAACGAATTTACTTCAATATATATCTTTATAAAAGAATTTTCTTTCAAAAGTAACTTTTTGAAAAATGAAATAATTTTAAAAGGAATAAAAGGTAAGGAATGTTCCATTTTTACTTTCAAAAAGTACTATTCAAAAAGGTGGCACTATAAAGAAAGGCCAAACCTTTTTAATGGTGCTTCTTCAGGAGTGAAACTTTTAAAAACATTTTTTTAAGTAAAATTTCATTTTATAATAGCGATTTTTCAAAAGCAAAAGTACTTTTTTTTAATTTTTCAAAAAAAAAACAATTTTATGAAGCACTATTTTAAAACAGTTGTCCTTAAAGTTTATTGACAAAAAACTATCTTTCGAGATACTTTACATGCTTCTTTAAAGGTACTTACGTATGCAAAAGGCTTTTTTTGGGAAGCCGTTTTAAGGATCACTCTTCGGAGGACAATTTCTAAGAATATGTTTTTCAAGATGTCTCAAAGCAAATATTTAAAGTTCCTTTCGCGACTATTGTGCTTTATTGGTGCTCACATAACACGATCTCTTGCTATTCGTTCCTTTTGCTGGATATGCTCAGAAGGCGATTTAAAATAAGCTTCAATGGAAATCTGTCATAAAAATTGTTTAAGAATATCGCTAAGTTTCACTAAAAATTATTTCCAACAAGTAAAAAGCTTTCGCTGCTTCACAGGAGTTCACAAACAAAACTATTACGAATGCCGACATCGACGTTGTCATATGGCTAAGCTTTCGACGTCATCCCAACGTCATATCGGTATTAATTAAAAGTATTGTGTTGAAGCCGTCTTGTTATCGATAATGTGAAGAACATAAATATCATCACTATACATTTTGGGAGGGAAGAAATAAAAACCAGTTATTTGTACTTCTAATTCATTCTTTTCATAGATTCATATACATTCAAACAGACATGTATTTTGTATATATATGTACATAAGTATATGCATTTATATAAAATAATTAAATTAATTTGTTTAAAATAATTAACAGTTAAGGCACAAGTAAATTAAAAATGTTATTAACTTAATATGTGTTAATATTTGCTCTCAAGGTGCCTCAGGGTTGGGTGCCTCCTTAGGCGAATGAATGATGCTGAGCCTACTAAACGGGAGGTACCGGCTTCGATTCCTGCCTAGATCCTGGCTGTTTTCCTGTGGATAAGCCAAAAGCTTTGCAGGTTAAATTAATTAACAAAAAAAAAAAAGGGGGTAGTAATTCTTTTTTCTTTTACTTTTCTAATAAAATCGAATAAAATAGCAAAAACCAAATTAAAATTAAACTAGAAAGAGGGAGACAGAGAGAAAGAGAGGGAGAGAGATTTTCTTAAGAAGTTCCGCAAATTTTGTGTTTAGTATTTAAGGAAATGTTTCTTTAATAAATCTCGCAATATTTACCTAAATCGCTTACTTGTGTTATATATTTCCTAATAGAGTGATAAGTTTATTTTTTGGCGCCAAAAGTAACTTAAAACAAATTTAAATAAAATTTTAAATTTTTTACTTTACGTTTTTAATTATAAATATATCAAAACCTTTTCGTTTTTATTGAAACGTTTATTGAAGATAATTTTCAACTGGTAAGCTTTACAATATTTTCAAGTATAGTTTTTCTTAAAGAAAACTTTAATTTCTGAAAGTTCGTTTTATATTTTTATATAATAGACTTTTGAAGGAGGAGGGGCTTCTTGCTACAGCTGGCTTGTTAAGTAATAATGCCTCTTAATAGGAAATATTGAGAAGCAGCTACATGACCAAGTATGTGTGCGTGCATGTATGCAGTAACGTGTGTGGGTTAGCTTGGTAATGGGTACGATGTGTGCGATGTGTGCGCTATGTGTGTGTGTGGTAGGATGTGTACACTTAGCCAGAGGTGCTTCAGCGTACTTTAACTTAGTGAGAGGTCGCATGAATGTGTCTTTATGACGTCTCGGTTTGTGTAAAGACATGTAATGAAATTATTATTATAACTACGATGTTATTTAAATAAATAATAAAACAACACTTTATTAAATTTAATAAAGCTTTATTTATATAACGGATACTTTTGCGTTTTATCCAGATCCGAAATAAATGTCAGTAATAAGTCAGTAATAAGTCTGTCATGTATTTCAATTTAGTTGAATATTTACCAGCGAGGTGTGAGCATGAAAAAACTAGCATGCCAAAAATATGTGTATCAACGACAGATAGCCTCGATAATTCAATTTATTTTAATTGCATTGACATTAATCGCATATTTTATATCCTCTATTTTCATTGCAGTGTTTTTTTTTTTGTTTTTTAACTTGGCAAAACAATTTTATTAAATAAAATAAAAAATAATAATCACAAAAAAGAAAAAAGAAAACATAAATTTTTTTAATAGAAAAGGAAACTATTAATAATTAAAACCTTTTGAGAAATTATTGTTCAAACTGTGGCAAGTGTATGTTGTGTTAGTTTAATATTAATAAAAGAATTAAATAAATAGAAATATTGTAATTTTTTTTATTAACAGTTTTATAAATTAAAATAAAATCAATTCCATAGTAACAAATTTATATAAATTGAAAATAACTCACAAAAAAAGGTCGAAAAAATTATTCGTAATAAATTTTTTTTAAACTGAAACAAAAAGTGTTCAATTTTCTTCTCTACTCAACAACTAAAACTGCAGTGGCAGCAGCAGCAGCAGCAGCAGCAGCTTCAACAACCAGAAGATCATTTTAATAGCAAAACTACTGAAAATGTGATGCATAATTAAAAGCAAGTGAGTTTTAAAATTAAAAGTTTTAATATCGTACTTTATAAAATGCCAAATTAGGTTTCATAATTTTCTACTTGAAAGAAATCCTATTGAAAATCTTCCTCCAAATCAGCCTTTTTCCCATACATTCGGTTCTTTAATAAGAATTATTAATCAAAATAAAGAGAGATATTTTTGTGGGATGTTCTGAAAATCTGAAAATCCCTTTTCACAAAAGTGATTTGAAATCACTGAATTGTTGTGATTTCAAACCGTTGAGCTAAAAGACTACCGATTTAAAATCACTTGCACATATTTTATAATTATTTTGCTTTTAACTTAATAAAAAAACTGATTGAGTACTTTATAAAATCTTTTTTTTACTTATTTATGCAATATTATTATATTTTTTAAACAAAACCAATTAAAAAATTAGCAAATTAACGAATACATCTCTTGCTTTGGAAATTTTAATGGTTTACTTTTTTCTTTCTAATCAGTCATAATAGTTTACTCATATCGTTCGCTACAACTCCGTGCTTCGATACGGCAGCTAAAAAACTTAGAACTGGTGCTATTTTAATGATTTCAAAAATAAACTACTGTACGAGGCGGCCCCCTTCTTCATCAGGTACTTTTTTGAAAGCCCTCTTTTTTAGCCTGTATAGTGTAATAAATCTGAAAAGTATTTTTGTATGAGATGGAGGTGCTGGTATGTACAATATTTCATGGGTTTCCAAAAGGATTTCATAAGAAAAATCGTTAGTATTCTTTTTAAAGAAATCGTTGCCAATGAAATTCCGCTGGGCATTTTCTAAATTCGTGATTTAAAATCACTGAGGTATTAGAACAGGCCTGCTCACTGTTAGATGTTGAGAGCAAAAAGAATAAATTTCGCTTGAAATTTGCTTTATTCCACTTCTGGCTAGAAGGTGGGGCCTCATTGAAGGTGGGGCCTCAGAAGTTTGACAGCTTAGGGCTAGCCAGTCTTAACATAAAAAAATTTTACAACTTTTTTTCACTTAAAAGTTATTACTAATTAATTTACATCGATAAAAATCTGAAGCTGAGTATTTATAGTTCCTCCCGCCAAATTATACAAAATGTCCGCTTTGACAGTGCGAGCGGCAACAGCAGAGGGGCGGCTAGGCTCTGACTGCTGGTCTTAACATTTTTTTTCAGTTCTTTGTGGAAAAAAACATATTTGCAAGAATTTTTAATTCTAATATTAAAATCAGGACTGCCTTTTTATAATTTTCCTTGTCGCCAATTTAGAAATTCAAATTTTTTATATCAATTGGATTTCTCTTTATAGAAAAAGGGCGTGTATTGAGATGGTTAGTTTTGCTCCACTTTTGTTCCACTTCTTTTCTTTTATAAATGAAGCCGTCTGTCTTCTTCATCTGCCTTTCTAGAATGTAAAAATTATAATTTTTTTAAAATCGTCTGTTTTTGTAAATTCGTTTGCAAAAAAAAAAAAAATAAATAGCAAACAAATAGAAAGTTTACAGTCGAATTTCTGATAAACATTCTTGATAGACTATCTATGGCTGCTCTCAGGAGGCATGAAGGCTAAAAAAGGATAGACAAAAATTCATACGCAGCCATTCACACACAAAATATAGAAAATAACAATATAATTTTTTTTTTGTTCTACGTTTGTCGTCACTTTTAACTTCATTTCTCTATACTTTGTTCATTCTTGGGTCTGCTGCAGAGTAAAAGCAGCAGACTTCTGCTGTCACGTCTCGCTAGTGTGTAAACATTTTTTAACTCTGAGTAGAATCTCAGAATTAGTGTCTGTTTAACTACACCAACAACAATAATAAGACATTTAATCGTATTTGATTATCACTAACACTCTCTTAAAAACTATCATTGTTACATAAAAATCCTGGTCCATATCCGCTGTCCTGTCCTGTGGGTTATTTCACATCGTGGTTGTTTGAAATTCTCTTAAATTGTTCTCTCTAATAAAAAGTGTTTTCTGCATTTTTTTAATCGCTTACATTTTCGCATCTCTTTAGTTTGAAGCTTTTCCTCTTCCTACTTGTAGGATGCACATATTTGAGCGAGAGAAATTCCATTTTTAAAAATACCAATTCATTCATCTTTTTTTCTGCCGTTCTCTCTCAAGAGCACATGTTATCCTTGCTTTCCCTATTTCTATATATAATTTTATTTGTTTCCTTTCTTCTATTTTCCTTCCTTAATGGGCATGACAAAGCGAAATATCCTGTTTTTATTTTGCACCCAGTGGGCGATTTTTGTTTATGATTCCTTCGGTATTTCATCTTCTTCTTCAACGAATGTTCACACTTTAAGTGGTTTTTATATTGAACTTGTTCTCATATTACAAATTTATTGCAAGTGAATATTTAATCCTTTTTTTATCCTTAAATAATGAATTTCCTCAAGAACTCTTTGCTTATTGCCGCATCAAATTCTTCTTTATTACCAATGCAGCTTTTTAATGGCATTTTCAAATTTTAAAATTTCAACAGAATTTTAAAGAATAAATCAAACAAGAAATATTCATCATCATGATTTTTCTTAATTTAAATTAAATATATTTTTCCCATAATAATTTATAGAAACATTTTCATGTTCGTTCACACACATTTTTAAGCAAACAAAAAATAAAGGAAGTGAAATGGAAAATTAAATATTAAATTAATGTTTATTTTTTATTTTTCTTAAGTTTTTTTATGGCATTTTAATTAAAAATAGGATTTTTCATCGTTTACGGTTTTATGAACGCCACTGTGGGCGTATGAGTAATAAACGATCGTTACTAAATCAATCATACGACTGGTTGAGTTTCGACGGAGTTCCGCTCGCTTTTCATCTTTAATCCTCTCACAGAAACTCAAACGAGTATAAAGAAATTCGAAATAAAAACTATTTAAAAATAGAATGAAAAGTTTGGATTTTCCTGCGACTGCTCAGTGGCTGGTCAATGTTGAAAAATGCCGTGCAAGACATTTTTTGGTAATTTTTTAATTTTTTTTTTAAACTTTGAAACATTCAAACAATTTTTGTTTTTCAATTCAAAATCACGTTTTTGAACTGAATCTTTAGTTGATATAAAAAAGCATCCGCCTTCTGTCGATTGATAATATTCAAATTTGGAATATATTTTTTTTGTAATTTTTTGCTTTGCTACTGTAGCAGTTACTCCCGAAAATGGCTTATCGGTAATTAAAAATTTGAAGAGTATCCTGCGTGTTAGGTATGGTGCTTACCAAATTCGACGTTCAACCCACAAGCTGTACTGGCTACTACACTGTTATATTAACTTTGAAAAAAGTTTTTCGAAATATAAAAATATTATAATAGATAATCATAAATCGTACTCGGTTGATAAAACATCCAATAATATATTGTAATTCGGAATAAATTTGAAAAAAATAATTTCAACTTTTTGTCAAAGTCTTTTTTATTCCTTTTATAACAACAATTTTTTATTTTCTTGTTGCTTGGTGTAATGAATTGCATTTATTTTCGGAACAAACGCATTACAAATTGAAACAAAATTTTTAAAACAATAAATACTCACAGTTTGAAGAACATTTTATATTGAATAATCGAAAAATGTTTATTTTATTTTATTAGCGTTATGGTTATAGTGGGAGTAAATAATTGGATTGGGAGGTAGTAGGTGTATAAATTTTGCATTTTGATTTTATGCGATTGTGTAGGTGTGGTTATATTTGAAAAATAAATTCGCATTGTTGTTTTATCTGGCGCACATTATCGTGATTAAAATTTAAAATTTTCGTAAGGCAACCACAAAAACCACCCACACAGCGCTAAGAAAACAATAGTTAAAGCCAGCAGCCCTCATGTACATGAGCCCACTGTTAAACGCTCATTTACATGTTTAGCAAAACGAATACAAGCAGACAAACGCACACACTTACGTATTCATATACAAAATGGATGTAAGCTGGGGAACCAAAAAATGGAACTGTATGTGTAAAGGATTTAGAGCGCATTTTGGTTTCCTATAATGGGCTCCGAAAGGAAGTGAATTTCTATTCATGTGTGTGCGTATGTGTGCCTGTGTTTGTATGCTTCAGAAGCTAGTAGACAAAAAGGAAACATAAAAAACAGTTTGGAAAAAACAGTCCACAGAAGCCGGATATAATTTTAATAAGCCTGTTTAAGGAAAAATCGAACACAAACACACACACACACACACACACACACACAGACCCCCTTGAGAAAAACAAATAAAGTTAAATGAAAACCAAAATATAAGTTTAAAAAATTTAAAGGATTTTTTTTTGGTACATATAAATTATAAAATATTTCTAGATGCCCAACCGCCAATAGAAGATAAAAAAACTTTTATTTCTAACACTTTAGAAAATTGAGTTTAAGAATAAAATGTTTTTATAAAAGTCTGCGTGTACCTCAGAAACCTTTGAAGAACGTTGTCATCAGCTGTGTCGACAACCCTATGCAGCCTATAAAACGCTTCTCAAATGGAAGATTTTGTTAATTGCTTGGCAATGAAGCTAATGATAATTTGCGTTGGGCCTCGAAGCACTCTTAAAGAATAAGCAAACATGCCAAATTTATATTTAATGTGTGTTTAAATATAAACACACTAAACTCTTCAACATGCTTTAGATTCACATAAAGCTTTTTAAAAATAGATTTGTAAATATTACATCAAAATCAATATCCTCTCTGCTGTCCTTAAAGGATCTATTTAGTTCAAAATTTATGGCACGTTCAATATTAATCCTTTTTCAAGTTATTTCGTGTTTAAATAAACAAAACAAACTTTGTAAATATTCGATGAAATTTTAATTTCAATAATTTTTTTTCTTCTATTTATTTTGTTTTCGATTTGAATTTTTTAATCGAAATGAATAGTTTTTAATAAAAGGAACTTTTTTATTTATTCCGAATTAAGTTTGTTAAATATTTAATTTAGCTTTTTAATTTAATTACTAATCGAGAGAACAGAAAAAATCTATCCACGATTTCCATATCAGAGTTCTTTTCTTAATTAATTGAAAAAAAATTATTTCAATTTTTTTTCCAAAGTTTTACCAGTTTTAGATTTCTTTGTTGCTTGGTGTAATCAATTGCATTTTTTTTAGACAGATCATATTACAAATTGAAACAAAATTTTTAAAGCAAAAAATTCAGAGAGTTTGAAAAAAAAATTAGATTGATTAAGAATTTTTATTTCAATTAAATTTTAATTTTTCTTATTTTCTTCAAAGGACATTAAAAAAGGACTTAACAAACCTTTTCAAAAAGTTGTTTTAGTCTCAATTTAAGCGAAACATGTTCTTCTTTTCACATTTATTATTAATAATTTTAGATTTTTTTATTGTTTTAATTGTTATTTCCATGTTTTACTTTAATTGAGAGATTAGAGCGAATTCTTATTATTATTATAGTTTGTAAGCCAACTGCGCATCGAACTCAGGAGGCTTGTGAATTTTTAATTTAAAAACACTGTTGGGCTGGATTGGTGGTTAAGTTTATTTATGCTTTGTTGGCAATGTATGTGTGGATTAATGTACGTACAGGGTAGCTAATGAATTTTGCTACATTAAGAAACTCAAATAATTTTTTTTTCAGTGTATGGAATTCATTTTTCTTTTATTCATATTAAAGCTCATCCAATTTTATTAAATATAGCTTAATTAGTTTTAAAAATAATGGAATTTAAATACCCCCGGCCGTTGATGCATGTGCGGCATCTTAACAAAAAGTTGTTCATTACTGCTTGGAGAGTTGAGACAGGAATATAATAGAATAGACAGGAATCATTCGGCGTAATTCTGGATAGAAAAACTCTCTCAACATGCTCAAGTAACATTCTCCAGTAACCGTAATGGTGTGACCGTTTTCTTCGAAGAAGTAGGGCCCGACACTGGACCGTGATGAAATTGCACACCACACTCTGACACGAAGTGGATGCAATTCCGTCTCATGAAGTATCTGTGGGTTGGAAGCACTCCATATTCGACAATTTTGTTTGTTTATGTTGCCGTTTAAATCGAAATGGGCCTCGTCAGACATGAAAAGACAGCTCAACATGTTTCCATCCTCTTCCACCATTTGAAGCATCTTCTGGCAAAATTCCTAGCGAATCGGCAAGTCTGCAGCGTTGAGTTTGTTGGCCAATTGAATTTTATATGGGAATAAGTCCAAATCTTTGTGCATAATTGACTGTAATGACTGCCTGCTTATACCCATTTGAGCAGATAAGCTTCTTGTCGAAACACGTGGATTGTTTTGTATGGCAGCAGCTACAGCAGCGATTGTTTCCTCCGTTCGAACTGAAGGGTTTCGATAGTAAGGTCTTCTGTGGACTGGCCCATGCTCGGCAAAATTGTTTACAAGTCTCATTATGGTCTATCTGCTCGGAGGATTGCCGCCAAACGTGCGCCTATACTCTCTTTGAACCGAAACTTCGGACTCCAGTGCGTGATAGCGGCGGACAATCCAAATTCTTGTTTCAGTGTCCCAGTTATCCATTTTTGTTAAATGTAAAAGTCAATCTGCAAAATAAAAAATTAACCAGATTCATTAAATAGAAAAAAAGTTATTCAATTTTTTTTTGGTAGCGGCTTTCATCAGCCACCCTGTATGTAGCCATACATGGATTCATGAGTACCTGCAAGTATGTATGTATGTTTATATGTATGTGCGATAATAAATTTTGAAGTATTTGCAGTACGCTTGCATGGATATACATACATATGAATACAGAGTTTTTTCATTCTCGTACATGTGACGTTAACAGGCATACACGTTTTCCTCGGGATTTTATTTGTAATTATTTAAAATTTGTTAAAACGAAATTATGTACGTATATATGTTTGTATGCATGAACGATAATAAGCTTATGGATCTATGTAATATTTTTGTATTATAATACAAGATATAAAAAATTTAAGCTCTTCTTTTTATTCTTTTTCTTTGGGAGAACATATGCATGTGGGCTGAGAAGGGCATATAAAATTAGACACAGTCGAATATATCACTTTTACTTCTTTATTGTCGAATAGACAACTTATAAAGAAAAAAAGTTAATAAAAGTAAAATCCTTCTTCTATTAGCTATAGAGGTCCTTTGATGGCATACGTATGTAAAAGTAGAGGAATAACTTGAAATTTATATTGGGGTTGCTCTTGCCGACATTTATCGGTTACATTACGCATATTCACAGCTTTCATGGAACTGGCTGACAAAGCTTCGCATACTAAAAAAATTTTAATATGAATTTAGATGAAAATTTCACTACACCAATAAATATATTCATTCAATTTCGCAAAAGACACCAGTTGAGTGTTTAAATAGTAAATGACTTGTAAACAAAAATTCAATATTTTAGCATTTCAACTCAAGAGAAAAGGTTTTTAACAGAATTTGGTTTCTCCTTCTCTCACTTCGCAAAGTATAGATATCGAATAACATATAAAAATTTTTCAGCAAACGAAAATTTTGATAGGAACTGTGGGTGCATTCAATTTTAAGATGTTTTCTGATGTGTGTGAAATTGAATTTCAAAATTTATCACCGCGGACAAAAAACATATGATTTAACAGACTTCTGTTAATTATCATAACATGGCTCTGTTAAACTTGCAATTCATTTAGTGCACATTCTAAGTGGAATTATTGTCGTATTTCTTTAACGAATAAGAAATAATGCTGGGACAAGTTGACTACCTCAACTATTTAGTAGTTACACAAATCCTTAAGGAAGACATCTGAATTTCAGGATAACGGACATACCTGAGAGGCTAAAAGTATTTGGAAATATTATATGTCACCTCCTGTGATGATGCCTAATCATCCAAATCTATAACATTTGCCAAGGAAATTAGCTAAAGATTTTGGAATTTAACATTTCGATCTTCAATTATTAGCTGAAATTTTATTTATATCTTTTTCCGAATTTCCGGCTTTACAACTTGTAAATTCTTATATTTTTTATAATATTTTACATTAATTTTTGCTCAAAATTTGGCCCAGTCTGCCCAGTTAGAGGAGAAGAAGAAATTCTTCTGCTATTTTAACATACCAATATAACATATGGATCTTTCCATACGAACCTGTCTGCTTTGTGCACTTTTTGAACTATTTGAAAACAAGAAGTAATTTTCCATTAAATTTTTTGTTATTTAAATATATTGGAATTTTTATATATATTTTTATATATAGCACCAGACGATATGCTTTCAAGTTCAAAGAATTTCTTGAATAAAAATCAGTTTTCCAATGAATTTTCATTTTCTGAAACTTTTAGAGTTTTAAATATCAAATGCAGATACATATTGTTATTTTGAACGGCATACAAGCAACTAAAAAAATTCTGTACGTGATCAAATTAGAATTTTATTTTTTCCCAAGCAAACAAATAATTCCCTTCACAAAAGAGACTTAACGCACGTTAGCGTTACGTACGTTATCCCACACAATATCGTGCCTTGTAGTTTTCTAACTGCATACAGCATTTGCAATAAAAACATAAAAGAATTTTAAACTTTTTGACATGTTTTCTCTCTTGATAAAATTTTTATTTATTTTTCGTACATTTTGAACTGCAGTGGAAACGTTAAACAGTTGAAAACAAATTCAAACGCAAAGACTTTATGGAAATAAATTATCAAAGTTGCATAAACTTTTTGCTTCTCTATTAAAAATTTAATAAAAATTATAAACTACTGAAAAATAAAAAAATTGAATGGCGAATGGCTTTCAGAAACTATTATGATGGTAATGGCTGTTGTTAGTTTTTCTAAAATTATGAAATATTAAGATAAAGTGACTCTTAATTAATGGATGGAAGCTTTCGCTTCGCCAGGCGCCTGCTGTCGCCACAAAGTTCCAGAGTTAATGCATTTTTTAGTGAAGTTGCAAGAGTTGTTTTTAAAATAAAAGTGCTCCACTGGGGTGACTGCAATATCTGTAATTAGGAGTTTCATTTCTACACTGCTTTCCTTCGTGCTAGCGCAACGTTCATTAAAGTGCGACATCACTAATCTGGCACATGATTGATGTAAGTGATGTTGGGATGAATTGCCCGCAATAAACACGGCAAGTTAAATGCCATATTCCCACCACCAATTGGCCACCACATTTAAAAAATGGATGACACAGAAAATATTTACAAACCGGTTTCAATATCACTTTTCACGCTTCAAAGCTCACATGCTAGACAGACGAATAAAAATATTTTCTAATAAAGTGGAGCGATATAAAGGACATCGTTTGTAAGCTTAGAGAAATTTTTCGTTGCCGTAAAGCGCCGTCTTGGCTGGCAGTTTTTGCAACAAGTTACTGATGTGAAGAACACCTTTGAAATTTTTTCATTTTACCTTGTACGCCAAGTCCAGCGTAAAGACTCTTAAGGTGTTACGGCCTTCATAAATTGGTAGACACATAAATCAACTATCAACAATACCAAAATATAAAAAAGGAAAATTCCTTTGCCAATACCGATATGGTCCGTGTCAGTAATATTAACTTGCTAAAATTATCAGAATGCAAAATAAATGACTAATGCGCTTTAACTGCAAAGAATACGAGTTCGTAACGCACGCTAAGCACTTTATTTCTTATTCTTATGATCATAAATATATATATTTGGTTAGAGGCAATTTTTATTTTGAAATAAATAATTTGTATTTTTCAATTTATTTATTTTTTAATTTAGTTTTCTTTTTTGGCGTACTCAAGCCTTATATAATAAATTTGTATTTTGTTGACATTTAAGAAATTAGAAAAAGCCCGTTTCCCCTCTCATAAATACAGTTGAATTTTGTGACTGGGTTGGTACTCATTTTTCTACTTACTTGCAACTCCCATTCGCCTCTGTAGCGCATGAATAATAGCCAGCATACTAAACCAGAGGTCGCGGGTTCGATTCCTGTTCGATTTACGGGCACATGCTTGTAAATTAATTGAAAAAAATTCAATAGCATTAATTTAAATATTTAATATTTACAATGTAAATTCAATTTAAAAGTACTGTTAACGCGCTACAAAATCCCCATGATTGTTTGAGGGATCTCTGGTAACCAAATTAATCGTTACCGATTACTTTGGTTGTCAGTTTATGATAGCTGTCAAGTAGCGTAACTTCAGCTGTGCCATTTTTTTAGAAAATAGATAAAAGAAAAAGTAAAAAAAGACACCAAAATCCGATTTGCTTAATTTAACGGTGGCTTCTAGACAAAAAAGTATTTTAATAAACCAGATTTGTTTATTTAAAATCCAATAGAAACCACCAGTTGAGGATTACCTGCCGTCTCAACAGATGCCAATAATAATATGTAATTCGGATCTTATAAAATTTATTCTGAAATAAAGAGAGGATATTACAAATAAAAAAAATGCCTTCCTGCCTTCGCAACAACTACATTGGAATGGTTTACTGTGGAATGTTTGGTGGAGCCATCGCTGCCGTCTCAACAGATGCCAATAATAATATGTAATTCGGATCTTATAAAATTTATTCTGAAATAAAGAGAGGATATTACAAATAAAAAAAATGCCTTCCTGCCTTCGCAACAACTACATTGGAATGGTTTACTGTGGAATGTTTGGTGGAGCCATCGCTGTTACGAGCCACCAAACACACGACACCACACCACATCAATCAATTAAATTTGTTTTCATAAATCACTCAAAGAATTCATATATAATCATATATATAAATTAACAAATAATATTTAAAGATTATATAGTCACCTCAACATCTTTAATGTCACACTCAAATTCCAAAACTTAATAGAGAAAATTTTTAAATTATTATTGTGAAAAAGCTGATGTATTTTTAAATATGAAGTCTATATTCCGCCGACTATAAATTTTTATAAATTAAATGCGTTTAAAAAGCTAAAAATTAAATTTAACTTTTCCGAATTTATTATTTTATGCAGCGATTTTATTATTTCTTTTTTCCGATTTAATTTTTTTATTTTTATTTTTTTTATGTGCAATCTGCGAAAACAAAATAAAATAAAAAGCAAATTAGTTAAATATTTAAAAAAACAATGATTTCAACTAAGAATTGCAGGGATGGGAGAAATGAATTAATATTTGAAACTTTCTATTTACTAGTAATACCGTTCCAGGGTCCAAATTTCATTACCATCATGTAATCGGTTGAACGCCGATTGATTGATGATTAAATGATAGCTGAGCCTTGTTAATGCTTAAATTTATTCCATTATTAACATGAAATTCATCACACGTACATTTATTTCGTTCAATGCAATCAAGTTACAATTTCATAGATACCCGCTCATTCATACAAACACATACGCATATGCTCATGCTTATAGCTTCCCAAGAAATTATTAAGTGCCACTCTGTATGTTGCAAATATTTTGGAGGCAATGCTCGTACTTTTTGCCAAACTTACTCACGTGCCTGCTTTATTCCACAAAATTTAAATCTGATTTATCGCTTTTCAAAGTTATAAATTAATTTCTTATATTTAGTCAGTCGTTTTCTAACCTGCCCTACTTTATTTCCTTCTAATACAACAATGAGCAGATGCACACACACATGCACACTTCCAAACACACATACATGTACTCGTACATTTGTAATCAAGGACTATGCAAGAATAATACCCTTCCGTTTTTCCCCCCCAGCTTCTATTATCTGTTCTATTCTATTTATACAAGAAAATTATAATTCTATAAAGTTTGCAGGATAAAAGAAAATCGAACGGAAGGAGGGGCACAAAAACAACAACGACGTAGAAAATAAGAAAATGTTAAACCTGCATGAAAGGATTCTTAAATAAACCAGTGTAGCGAAAAAAGGCGATTTGTGTGCCAGAAATCAAATAGTTGACTCTCTGCCATAAATGAGATTTCATTATTCGAAATTTGTTTTGCAAACAGAAATTTGGAATGATTTTCTTCAAATAAAAATATTCCTTCACAGAAACGTGTGCTAAAAAATAGTAAATTGGAAAACTTGCTTTAGAAGTGTCAAACATACAAGCATGGCACAGGACACAAAACTGCATCAAATCAATGCCCAGCAGGCTTTCATTGAGGTATACAGATAGTGAGTGAGAGAGAGAGAGATAGAGAGAGGAGCGGAAAAGGGTGAGAGAAGATGATTTGTGGTTAGCAGTTGAGATCTTCCTCACAATATCGAAGAAAAAAAAACTTTCACAAAAAAATATATTATAATAAATATTTATTTTGTTAAGCGGAATAAAAAATTCTCGTGCTGACGTTGCTAAATGCCATGATTCACTATCCTACATAATCACACGATCTGTTAAATATAGCATGTGTGCTAAAAAAGTAGTATAATGCATACTAGAAATGCATCACTAACCTACACATTCCCACGATCTGTCTAATATGGCATGTGTGTTGAAAAAATTTGATAGTGTGGCGTAATAATGTATCTGTGTGATAGATTTTTTTTTACAAGTGATACGATCAGAGTTGGATTTACATCAAACCTCAAGGAAAAAATGTGCCTGCTTCATATTTGTATGATAGTTTGGCAAGTACAATGCGATTTTGATGCTATGGAATCAAATAAGATTCTCGTGTGAATGCATCACACGACTGTGTAGGATACTGAAGCATGACCCTATGACCACTTGGAGTTTCACCGCTAAGATTAATTTTAAATAAAGTTCGCATTAAAAAACAATTTTAAGCTGAAAAATGTGTTTTAAAGCCCTTCTAAATCTGACCCTTTTAACACCTGACACTTTTCTTACTTCTAGTAACTATTTTTTAGAAGCCAGTGATACTGAGTTATTAATTGCTTTATTTAAATTTTCTCGGATATATTGCATTACTAATTTCAAAAACTCCAATTTTATTCGAAAGCAGTGTTTGTGAAAGAACCAAAATCATTACTTTCTCTCCAAAAGACTTTGACAAAATTTTATGCAACTCTGCGTATTTTATAAAAATAACATTTCATATCGTGTATTATCGGCGAAAAAAACCAAAAATTAACATTTTTATAATATTTTGAAACTATAAAAAAAACATTGGAAATTAAATAAAGTTCAGATAGTGAAGACTTAAATAACGATAATGGAAACGTGGAATTGACTAACACTAAATGTTAGTCAAAAAAAAAAAAATTAAAAAAAATTCAAACTTTCGAAATACTAAAAAAAATAATTAAGTTATTATAATTTTTTTTTAGTAAATTTTTTTTTTATTAATATCGATTGATTGCCTCTCCGCCAAGCTGACACATGAGTATTCAAATAGGGTGAAAAATGTCGATGAGGCTATCGATAGAACTGACGATTCATTTTTTGCAAATGTCTCATTTGTGTTCTGCAATCGAATGGCATTTAAAAGCAATCAGTATTTTGTCATTGCTATCTATCAACGTCCGCTGAGGAAAAGGTAACGAAAAAAAGCCGTTCTGTTGTAAATTTCTTTTACAAAAATTTGTGAAAAAAAATTTTTGAAAAGGACTGTGACACCAAAACTGATTTATTTTCCGCTCAGACTAGTGAATTAGTGAATTATGAGCTTCAGTAGTTGTTTATGTTGGAATTTAAATGAAATGCTTCTAGAGTGTCAAAAGTTATATCGCATGACTGCAGGACTCACGACTCAGGACTACTGAATCAGCTTATTGCATATAAAAACTTAAAATTTAACACAACTATGAAAGTAGAAGGAAAATCTTTCCTTATCGGTGGGGTGACTATATTCCTCTTGTTCACTCCGAAAGTTAAAAGTTCATTAAAAATGACATGACCATATGCGTGAAGAACGAAGTGAAGTGAAGTGAATGATTAAACACGTCTTAGTCACCGTTAAGAGCAAATGAAGGCTCTGGTTGCTAATAACGCAGCCAAGTGCTGTTTGTAATTTACTGGCACAATAAAAATAATGTAGAACAACAACAAATTATTAATGAACAATGAAATGAAGGATGGACGCTTGAGAGAAAAGTGCAATGGAATCCTTAACACGCAACATTTAATGGTTTCCACATATAAACACAATTTTTTTTGCTTTATTGCAGCATTTTTTTATTATTGTGTTCCATATTTATTCTCTTTTATCTTCAACATATTTTGTTTTGCTGCATTTGAACAAGGATCCACTTGAGAGGCCGGCTACAAGTGCAGAGTAAAGCAACTCACACTTTTAACGAGAATTATAAAAATAGATTTGAATAAAATGATTCGAAAAATGTGTCCCTTCACTTTTCTCTATTACTTTTTCACCAACTTTGAAATGTTCGTTATGCTGCCACAGGCAAATTTTTATACGTCATTGCCATTTGAGGAAATGGTTTAGTGAAACTTTCTTAACAATATATTTCCTTGACTGGTTTTACCTTTGAAAAAACCAAACGAGAATTATATTGATGGCATGATATAGTTTTTAAGCGGAAACTGCCTGTAGCCGTGTTAAATGTGTAGCCGCATATGGATTATTTATTACAATCGTAAATCTTTACAAATTATTCCGGCACAGTTTATTGTGTTAAACACATTTACTGCAGCAGGCGACCAGACCACGCTTGCAAAATGTTTAGACAATTTTTTTTTTTATATTCTCATATTTTAAGTTTTTTGTTATACTGCCAGCACCACTTCAGTTCATTGTTGGCTATTAGAGCCACAACGATTTTCGAGCAGCCGTCTAGCAGTGCAGTTGTCAAAATTATAGTCTCATACAAACGCCTGCATTTCATTCTTGACCTTCTGCAGGCGGTTGAAATTAAGCTTTTTTAAAAATAAATTATATTCTTAATTTTCTTCCAATATTGGCCCCACTAACAAAAAACAAAAGAGAAACGGAAATCTATTTGATATATAATTTTCTAGTAACTTTTTAGAGGCCTTGAAAAGCAACTGCTGGAGTCAACTGATTCAGGGCAAATTTTAAGTCCGGTTCATTGTTAGTAAAGAGACTTGATAGCCAAACCAGATTATCACCCCTCGTGAGTAACAGCGAAAAATTTGTCATGTTCAGCAATACCGCTCTTTCATCGTTCTAGTTTTAATTCACACGAGATCGTAACGAAATCACTTCGGAAAAGATCATTGTAAACGTACGAACAAATCCAGTTCATGTACTTCCTTTCAGAGCTTTCAAGCATTGCTTCAAACCTGAAATGTCCGACAAGAACTGCAGTGCAATTCGAAGGATAAAACCGCGTGGCTTTGAAACAGTTGCACCAAATTTTTGAACAGTTAAGGAAACATACGAAATTTCTTTAGTGCATAAGTAGTCGGTGGGCGGTGGGGGTTGGCAAAAATGAAATGAATATTATACACACTCGTACACAGCCATCACACATGCCAATACACCAGCAAAGTCTTGTTTAAAATTCAGAAATGTTCCTTGACATTTTTAAGATTCACAGGATACTGATTAACTTTGTTTTAAACACCCACCACCACCTGCCTGCAATGAAAAGTTTTTTTTGGAATTTTTTCTTTCTCTCTCAAAACAAGAAAGTAAAAAATCTCCAATTGAAATTGTAGAACAAAAATTCGCCTGTTAAAAAAGGACATGCTCACATTTGCTTGTTTTCATTATTGTTTTACGCTCTAAGGACATTTTTTACACACACTACTTATTAGGGCATGATGTTGTTGTTTGCTTGACCGACCTGCTGTGACGCTGTTAATAGAGCAGGGCGCTCAGTAAGTAAAACTTAATACGAGTAGTTGTTAAAAAACTTCTTAATGTTTTTTTATTTGTTATTTTCTCCCCCGTTTGCGTTTCTTCTTCATGTTGTGCTGTTTATTTTTGCAATCTTTGTTTCTGTTGTTGCTGCTGCCGCTGCTGTTTTATTTACCATTGTTGTCGTTGATGGTTTACTGCTGGCTTTTTAAAGGTTTTTTAAGTGGAATACTTAAGTTTATTCTTGGCTGTTGTCATTGTTGTTTTCTTCATTCTTGAAACAAGAACAAGTAGAACTTTTTTTTGGAAAATGCCATCAAGTGCAGGCAAGGAAATGACTGCAGAGGAGTATGTAAAATGCTGCTAAATGTTGTTGACAACTAAATATTAAACATTCAATTTAATAGACAACATGAACATTTTTGATGGAGAGCATACCAAAAAAAAAAAACCAATTAGACATCCCAGCAAACAAAACACACACAAGTTTAGATATTTCAACTAATTTTGTCACATTTGCATTACTTTGTCTTTATTTTTTTCTTATTTTCCATTGAAAAATCTTTTGTGTTAAAAATAAATGAAATTTTATAAAATACATTCTAAATCGCAAGTGGGATTTTATAAATCCGTAACTTTCTAAAAAATAGTTTTGCAATAAAAAAGCAGCTGAAATAAAAATACTTTTTACGACATGTATTCTCTACCAGTAACTTATTTTCAAAAAAGTACTTTATAAAAAATAGTTTGCTTTATGTGTTTCAAAAATATTTTTTATAAAATACAGCTGTGTATTGAAGTACTTTTTAAATGAACGAAAACTCCAAAAACTATTTTATTAAAATTTAATTTTATAAAAAGCGTTTACAATAACAACTATCTTTTTTAGGAGGCACATTTTCAAATATCCACTTTTTTGCTAAAAAATAACTCTCAAGATAAATTTTTGGTGTAAATAATCTTCTATAAAGAATAGTTTTTAAAAATATTTAATACTTTTAATGAAAAGTACTTTTTTTTATAAAAAAGTAATTTTTATACATCTTTTCGACCTTAACTTAATCCACAGTTTGCTTTATGTTTAATTGTTCTTTGCTTTGAATGTTCAATTAACTTTTTTATTATATTAATCTGCTCAATATTTGGAAAAGCTTCGGTACTTTTTCCCCTGTTGTAAAAGAGCCCTTAATATCTTTTAATTATTAGCACATTTAATTTGATTCTTTTGTTGTTAAAAGTACCATTCAAGAAAAAGTCCTTTAGTAAAATAAAATATACTTTTTAAAACTTTGATCTCCATTTCTGCCAGCCATAAAAAATAAAAAATTCTGACAACATTTTTTCCAGAGCTCCAATGTTGCTTGTGTTATGTGTTATTTCATGTCACAGTGTTAGAATTTTTAGTCACTGGTCACTTACAATTCACCCTACTCCTGTGCAGGAAATATATGCTGCTTTCTCTAATATTATCTATTTCAAATAATTTTATGGCATGAGTGTCATAATTGAAGTATCTTTAATAAAAAGTGTATTTTATTAAGGCCCCGATACACTATCTTACACAGTCGTAGGATTAGTCAAATATGGCATGTACTTAAATCTGCAAAGAAAATATTGTTTACATCATTTTTATGCGATAGTGTGGCACTAGGAGCAACGCTAGTTAGATGCGATTTTTTAAAATATTAGGGAAGCACTATCCGATTTTTATGTGGATTAATCGAACGACTGTGTAGGATAGTGGAGCATGACCTTTAATAGTATTTTCTTATTAAACGCAAGTTGTATTAAAAGTACCTTTTGTAAAAAGTACTTTATATTAAAAGCACATTATTGTGAAAATTATTTCGCTTTAGCCAGGGATCCTTTTTCAAAAACAAGCTTTTGTAATAACTTTGTCTAATAAAATATAGATTGACACGACTTTTTTTGGTTCCTCCGTAGGGGAACAAATTATGCGCAGCCTACTAAACAGGAGTTCACGCTGGCTTTGCACGTGAAGTTAGTTAAAAAAAAAATCAGAAAAAACTTTCTTATTAACATGTATGACAAAAACTTTCTAAAGAAGATTTCATATAAAATAAGTTTGCTGTTCAAAATGATATTTCATTAAGGACCTTTAATACAGGACCTCTTTCATAACAAATTGTAAAATATGACATTTAATAAATATTACCTTTTATGAAAATTCCCTTTACAAATATTTCCGTTCATCAAGGATAATAGTTGTGGGCATTTCCGTGTGCTTTAACTTCAACATTCCTGCACGAGTATGTGTGTGGGTGAATGTATTATGTAGGCAATAATTACTGCCATTTAAAACTAGAGGGTCTAAAATTTAAGTGACGTAAACATGTGGTTTAATTTTTTCTTATTTGCTAAAGTATTGAACACATATACACTTTCTTATCAGACAAGTTATGCTGTAAATCATGCCGAAAGTAGGCGGAAAAGAGCTTCAGGAAATACACACCCATAAAATAAAAATACAAACATGGAATATACAGTTATACGACATGTGGCATTATGAATAAGCATGTTGTGTTAACAAGCGAAATAAAGGTTCGTTAAATCCGAATAAAAGTAGCATACTTGTCGCCTCATTAACTTCAATTTTCAAAAACACTAGCAAATAGATAAAAATACTGGTAGGCAGAGACGAAAAGGGAGAGAGGACGTGAAGAAAATCGGAGAAATTAACGGAAAAATTTTATGATGCAGTAGAATAATTTTTTATTGACTCCTTGGACTTCCATGTGCTTGTGATAGAAAACTTGTGTGAATCAAAAAGGATCAATTGAAAGTGAATACGGCGGAACTGAGGCGCAAGCCAATACATTTGCCGCTGTGGAAGCTCTGGAAAATTATTTCCATTACATGGGCATTGCAAATAAGTGTTAATAATAAATAATTAGCCTAAAAACACGATTGGGATATTTTATTTCTAACCTTCAAAAATCAAAAGCAACGCTAAGCGTATGAAGAAGCTGTGGCGGCGTGCCATCGTCTTCCAGTTGCACACTTTTTCCTTTTTTTTTTTATCTTAAATAGAGAACAGAAAATGAATAATTGTTGTTATGAAAAAGGAAAACGGCAGAATTAAGTCAAATAAATGAAACCGGATAGTATGCAATATAAAAAAGCTTTCTTATTTTCTTCTTGCATAAAAAGCTTTTTCTCTTATTAAGCATTCCCTTAAATTTATTTAGCAGCATCCCCTGTACTGCTACAATGTGAATGACAAGTAAGAATGAAACCACAACAAAACTTGAGTGTAAAGCAGCGTTCGTGAAATAGCGGTGTTTATGTACTCGTTTTCAATAATTTAACTGTTTTGCTTACGGTTTCATGCATATGTCGGCCACAGCCTTAATTTATGTTACAAATTTGAACTATACCCCAAATCTCTAAAAAAACATTTTTTTCTTTATTGTTAGCAAAAATATATTTTAAACATTTGAGAACATATAATAAACATACAAGAGCAATAAAAACTCAAGTTTTCCATTCAAAAATACAGAAACGGACGTTTTCAAAATTTGATGATTTTTGGCCAAAAATGCAAAGGGTACCCCCTTATCAAAAATTGCAACTTACTCAAAATCTCGAGAATAATTTTTTGTCTTTATTATTAACAAAAATATATTTTAAATATTTGAGAACATAAAATAAACATACAAGAGCAATAAAAACTCAAGTTTTCCATTCAAAAATACAGAAACGGACGTTTTCAAAATTTGATGATTTTTGGCCAAAAATGCAAAGGGTACCCCCTTATCAAAAATTGCAATTTACTCAAAATCTCGAGAATAATTTTTTGTCTTTATTATTAACAAAAATATATTTTAAATATTTGAAAACATAAAATAAACATACAAGAGCAATAAAAACTCAAGTTTTCCATTCAAAAATACAGAAACGGACGTTTTCAAAATTTGATGATTTTTGGCCAAAAATGCAAAGGGTACCCCCTTATCAAAAATTGCAATTTACTCAAAATCTCGAGAATAATTTTTTGTCTTTATTATTAACAAAAATATATTTTAAATATTTGAGAACATAAAATAAACATACAAGAGCAATAAAAACTCAAGTTTTCCATTCAAAAATACAGAAACGGACGTTTTCAAAATTTGATGATTTTTGGCCAAAAATGCAAAGGGTACCCCCTTATCAACAATTGCAATTCCACCCAAATTACCAAAAAAAAAATGTTGTATTTATTATTAACAAAAATATATTTTAAACATTTGAAAAATTCTTCCATTGTAATTGGCTTTTGTCGTGAGCAGAGTTGTCCAAAGTTTAATTGATTCCGAGTTTTCTTACGTGTTCGTTCGTCCTCACTTAAAAACAATAACAAGAAAAATTAGAATTCTCGTTTAGTTTTTTTGTTGGGTGATTTTTAAATTAATATGTAAATCTTAAAAATATTTGCCAAAAATGCGGTTTCTTTATTAAATTTAAAAAATATATTTTTTCCCCTTGTCTTTTTAGTTTATTCATATTGTATATTTTCGAATAAAATATTTCAAAGAATTCTGTCCTAGTACTTAAGGTTTCGAAGAGAATTTCATTAAAATATCATCCACGGCGGCGATCCTTCCTATTTATGTAGTACTGCTTCGCATAAAGCAGTCCGAAGTTCTTCGATGGTACGTTCAGCATTCAAATGCAATTCGTCAATTGCTTCTGGACTGTTCGGATAAACCAATGACTTTACATAAAACCATAAAAAGTGATCCAATGGCATTAGATCACAAAATCTTGGCAACCAACCCACTAGTTAAACGTCGTTGAGTTTTTTACGCATTAAATCTATTGTATCGCGAGCTGTATGTGATATTGCATGGCTTGTCTAGGAAAAAATATTCGTTCAGCATCGACGTATACCAAAATCAAATAACGAAAACGTTGTTTTCTGCTTCGTTTCTGAAAAAATATTGCCCTCTAAGCGCACCAGACAGCCATTTTTAATAGATGAAATGAGGTCTCGTGAACTTCGCTTAGCTTGCTATTTAGCTAAAAAGGTTCTTTATCCGAAAACGTAATCTCGCTTTCTATACGTTTCGATAGCACTCTTATTATTTTTGTGAAAAAATTTTTACGATTTTAAAACGATGTTCTCTTCTATAATGCTCCATGATAAAAGTGGTATTTATGCTAAAAAAAATATGTGTAAAATATATATGCATATCCCTACTACATAATCCTTTATATGCACCTTTTCTATGAATTTGTTGCCACATTTCTTTCTGTGCAGAGTAACGATTTCCTCGTCTTGTGGTGCTAAGACCTATTGTTATAAGGATTTTTACGCTCTTACCTTTATTACTTATTTTCATACAGAGTTAAATATAAAGATAATTTAATATAAAACATTTTTAATACATCCAGATTATAAATAAAATCTTTTATTTCATTTTATTGTTTGCTTTCGTTGATAATGTTTTATTTCACAATTTTATTTTACTAACGACACATTAAGCAGCAATTCCCATTTTCCTTTTTATTTCCACTTGAATTTAAACCCCACTTGTTAAAATTGCAGATGCAAACTCATACAATTGCACACCTCAACTAACACCAACACATCTATTTTGTAATGAAAAATAATTACTTTCTTTTATTTTATTAAGTTTGCTCCCCTTGAAACAAATAGAAATAAAATCCATCACCGCACTGTGATGGTTTTCAGTAGCTTTTGAGGATTTTATGGAGTTGGTGTGTAAAATGCTTTTGAGTATTAAGAAATTAACCAGAAGATTGAGTGCAAATTGCTAAAGATTTCTTACAGTAGTCGCAGCCATAACTTTTTGGTTTTTTTGGTTATTTACCCAAAACGCTTTTTATCCAAAGAAGCTGAATTAATTTTGGTCTCTGAAGGAGCAAAAAAAAAAAAAACTTAGAATAGAACGTGAAGCAAGCAATCTGAATAAATAAATAAAACATATATTTTTATATTTTTTATTGCTTTGGACGACTTGGTATTAAGGGGAAGCAATCATCTGTCGATGAGCTCTGGCTCATTGTTTTATATTCAATATGAGATATTAACATTTTTGCTTTGTTGTTTTTTTGGCTCCTTTTAGTTTTATTTTTTTTTCTATTTTAATAAATTCAGGTAAAAATTAATTCTTGTATTAGAAAAAAAAACCAAACTGGCAACATTTAGTCATTAATATATGTATGTGTGCTATGACTTTACGAAGTCGTCTTGTAAGCACCACTCGACATCTTTAGATTTTTTCAGTGTGTTATTTCACTGATATCTACTAATTTAATTTTAAAAAATAAAATTCTATAAAATTGTTTAAAAAATAATATGTTTTTTTTTAATAATTTTTAATAGTTCGACCTCTTGAAATACTTTGTAACATCTGCCTTCAAGCTTCCATTTAAAGTGTACATCGAATAACGCAAGGTCGTTCAGCATCTACATGTGGATTGAAATCAGCTGATGCCCAAAAATAATCAATTTTAATGCATTTTTAATATTCTGCTGAATATCAATATTTGAAATCATCAGTGTAATTAAAAATAATATCCACAAGATGACGGTTTCTTATTTTGCTTCCCTCCACATCCTCTCATTATCTTAGAGTCATCAGAAGAAAAAAATTAGAACTGTGAAAAAGTATCTTCCATGATACATATAGGGGCAATATATACTTGTAACACCTACGTAAATATACTCTACTCGTACCAATAATCCTTTCAATTTTTCTTACTGTATTAGTACTTGTTAGCTTTGCTCTTCACCTCAAAAGGAATTGTTGAACAAATTTTGAAATTCCATTTTATTAAATGAAAAGATGAAAAATTAAGATTAAGCCTTTCCTGACGCTAGACCGCGTTTATCGGTAAGCAAATAAAACAAAAAAAATTGAGACGGGCCAAGGTAGGATAGGTCATCGTCATAACTTTACTTTTTCAGCTGACGTCGTTGAACAAGTTTGGCACAATGTATACTTTGTGTACAGAAAGCTGTATAAAAATATCGTAAAAAGCCTACAGATATCTTTCAAAGTAGACGACGTACTTCAAAATTGTACGTACCTTGTTACTTACCGTTGGCGGAGACGTTCTGATTAGGACCCATTTGGTAAGAATACATGTACTTCATTTACTTGTTATTTGCTGAAAATGTTGAAGTATAACATATGACGTATGAAGGTTTCTATGTGACTCTATGTTGGCGTATCTGCAATTGTTTTTCATTATGATAATTTTTTAAATAATATTTTCAAAATAATCATCACTTGCGTTCCGTATATTTCTTAAATTGGAGCGGTATTGCGATATCGACGGGCGAAGCGCATATGTGCTAGAATGTGCATTCCAATACTTGGAACTGGTTCAGAAATCATTTGATATGATTTTTTAAAATTCTTATTCCAACTCTTTTATTATTCAACAAAATCTAGATTGTTATAACTGGTGAATACTTAATGAGAGTTGCTAGTTCAGGTCTGGCAACTTCGAATTGCCACATTTTTTACAGTTGCCACACCTTTAATTTTATTATGACAGTATAAAGTGCAATTAATATGGCACCTTATGCTATTTTATTGTTTAAATAATTTATAAAACCTTTTTATATTAGCTTGTCTAAAAGCAGAAAATTAATAAATTTAAAGTATTGCAATGACGTTTTTGTCACGGCAGTAGTCGGCGATTGCCGTACTGTAAACATACATCGACCAAGATAAGCTTCAAATCTCAATTACATGAAAATTGTAAAAATGACAAACTGTAAGAGTCACTTTTCTCCTTTAATCAGTGATATTAAATATTCTGTTAAAGTCCACTTGTAATAACGATATAGAAAGATTGAAATCTTCAGTGTTTTCTATTCATAATCAGCTGAGTTGGGTATGTTCAGTCAAACTTTTTTCTCTTATTGCTTAAATTTAAAAAAGTACTTTTTGACGGTACGAAAATCTCGAAAAGAAAATAATTCTTGACGCAACATTGTTTTTTCAATTTGTATTTTCAACGTACTCTTTTTCAAGCAAATTTTACAAAAATAGTACTTTAACAAGCCCTCTGAATTACTCAAACAACATTTGATGAAACCTAAAGAGGCGTGTGGAAAGTAATTAGTACGTTTAATTAAAAGAAAACCTTCCAGTTCCCCACTGAATAAATTTGAATGTCTCGTAAATAAAGTTGGTGCAGTGATAAGTTTCTTAATTAAGTTTGTAAATAAACACACCTCTGCCTCCTAATCTGAAGCTCGAGAACTCAATAAATGGTTTTGGGTAATCGAAAGCACAATAGGCTCCTTTAAAAACCTTTAATCTACCTTTAAAACACTTTGCCTCGAGTGGCTTAAATGGCTTAAATGACAATTAATTAACTTCATCAATCTACGGCTGCACAGAAGCTAAAGAATCATTTAATGGATTCGCAATCATAAAAGGGAAACAGATAAAAGTGTTCGTTTTAGATTTTCCTAAATTATTTGGCCAAACCGAAATTAACTTTTGTGGTCTCAGGTTACAATTTCCTTGCCTTATTTATTTATTTACGTTACCATTTTCATTTGAATTTTTTTTTTTGTCTTCACACTTTATTACATTTTGTCAGTTTTTTATGTATCTTTAGAGATTTTCTTTATTTTTCTTTCTATTCTTTTGCTTAACTTTTGAAACGGAGAACGACAACAACTCAAATCGTTTGTTACATCTGCGCCTACAGAGACCGAACGAACGTCTTTTAACGTGTTTAGAAAATAGGCGTTTTTATTATTGTTGGTATTATTACTATTACTATTATTATTATTTTCGTGACCCCGTTTAAATCTGGCAAGTTAAAATTGTATTCTCTCTAGTAAAAATTTTTACAGTAGTCGACGGCAGGCAATAATTGATTATTTAAGGAATTGCGAATGCCAAAGGCGAAAAAGAAGAAAAACAAGGAAAACTGCAGCAATTCATTTTTTAAACGGGGAACCACCCTTTTTTAGAAATTCTTGGAAGAAAAGAAAGCAGTTGTTAAATGTAACTTAAAATATGATCATTTATTTTCTTTTCCTGGAAGCATAAAGTCATGGCAGGCAAAAAACAAATGAAATAAAATACTCGTAAAACGAAGAAAATTAATGTTACTAATTTCCAGTGTCAAATAATGATTTCTTAACAATGTCGTTCTCCATCGTAAAAAGAAAAAAATAATTAAAAGCTGAAATTAATCGTTATTTTAGAAAAAACTTGTATTATAATGAAAACAAAAAAAATCATTGTCTATCTTCAAGGCGTTATTATAAAGTGAAAAATGCTCAAATCTCTTGCATACTTTTAGAAGAGCAAAATCGCTTTAACACATTTTAATTGTTTCAACTATAATTATACAAAAATTAATTAAATATTATTGAAAAAAATTTATTTTGAATCACTAAAAGGAAAAACTATTTCCAATCCAACAAAAGTTTGTAATCAATTGTGGCACTTTAGTGTAAAGAGTTGTAATTGCAGTAGCAAAAGATTGTACAATATTTATTGCAATAAAACTGGACTACAAGTGGCATATACGGGCTTGAGCTTGCAAGGCTCTACTACTTTGACTTTTTAGTACAACCAAACTTTTCGCCTTTGAAGCTTCTGCTAAAAGAATAAATTCTTAAATGTGTCTTAACCGCTTACCCTCCTCTCTATTATTTTCTCAACGGAAAGTTGTGTGTGTAAAAATTGTCAATCATTATTTCCAATTCAATTTTGCTAAAGGCTTTTAATAAAAAATTTTTAAGCCAATTTATGCTTCATTTCCTTGACACCAACAAAATCTAATAAAATATTTTATTACTCTTCTTTGCAGCATTTGCAGCATGAAAAATAAAGAACTGCATCACGCATGATAAACAACCAATTTGGAATTCTCAAGAAAAGTAAATAGAAGAAAATTTAATTTGTAACACAAACTGCGAGGAAAGTTGCAAGAAATCCTTCCTGCTATTGGTTAAGGGAAAGCAAAAGGAAACATGTAAAAGATATCAACGCATTACCAGACATTAGCAGTATTTTTTTTTAAGAAATTTACAACAGAAACATGGCTAATGTGCAACAAGGACAACAACAAACATTATTTCAGCAGCAACAATACAAGCATCAACAACAACCACTTTCTAAAAGTAAGTACATGCAGAGTCAAAGCTAAGAGTTGCATTTGTATTGAATTCCAAGTCTAATATTTGATTCTTGCTGCTGACTGATTGCAGCAAAATGTTGTAACATTTTCCTTTTTTCTTTTCTTATTTTTCTTTTTTGTGTTTTTCTGTGTTTTATTTAAAAATTGCTGTTGCTGCCATTCAGTTTCGAAAGCATAAAGGAGCGAGATCCTTAAGAAACTTTATTGCTTGCAACAGTATCCATTTAAGCGTGGCCATCATCTGGCCAATTTAATGTTGCCGCCATCACAACACATTTCAGAAAAATTGAAAACTTAAAACTTTTAACAAAAGAGAGAAATTGCAATGAAAGATACAAAGTATGGCCAAATGGCAAAGCAATGTAGCAGCATTAGGAATGATGAAATTAAATTAAACTTTTGCATCCTTTCTATCAATTTGCTAAAGAAATGTTCGAAGGAAACTTTTGCCTTATGCGAGCTCATTGTTGCAACAATACAAAAGCAAAATGCTAATCCTACTTGTAAGTTAAATAAAATGAAATTAAATAAAATAACTGTTGAGTAACAATAAAAGTTGCTGCAAAAGAAAGATTTTACTTCAGCTGCAATAATAATATTTTTTAAATGGCTTGATTTGCTGATAAACGGAAAACTCAAGTCAATCGAAGCGAAATTTGATATTATTTCTTAAATCTAAAAAGTTTTCAAAAAATATTTTCCCTTCTTTTCTTTTACTATTAAATTTAGAAAATATCATACGAAACGTATTGACTTTAATGTCCTGTTGAAGGCCAATATTTATGAATCTATATGTATTCTGCACTAAGAAGGCAACTCATTGCATTGTGAAGCTTTAAACATATTCCATACAAGCTTTTCGGCCTCATATGTTCTCATATTGGCTGCATATGCCGCGATATATCGTCTAAGGACTGCATGGCCACTTTTGGCGATTTGGCTTAAAATAGGAGACTTTTGTTTCCGGTTTGGAAAAAAAAAAATCTTTATGGCCGAAGATGTTTGTAGAATGAAGAACTTGTACAAGAAGTGAATATTAGCATGAAAACCAAAACAATATTTGAGAAATAGTTTTTCATTTTCCATTGTGAAATTTTTCAAAGGATTTCCCTCCCTTTGAAAAAGGATTTTTTATTGTCATTTGCTTGCATATGCATGCAAACAAATACTGATGGTAATAGTTAACAGATTTCTTTTGTAAAAAAAATATATTGACAGCATTATATTGATAGTAATAAGAATGTTTTATATATATATGAATTTTTTCAAGGGATCATAAAGTACAGCGAAGCCAACTCCCTAGCAGTGCTTCATCGAAGGCATCGTTCGCTGCCAAGAGCCAATCTATGATCTCCATCATTGTCGGTGTCTGCTCATCAGTGTTGGGTTTAGAAAAAAAACATAATGCAATGAAAAATATATACAATTCTTTCTTGGTTGTAGTATTACTCTATTTCAAATCCCTGAGGGTTAATTCGTAAATTGATCATTTCAGATAGGATTATATGATGCTTGAGCAGCGCCATCATCAACTGTTAAAACTTTCAAAAATTTATTCATTTGAAAGTTATCTACAAGATATTAAGATCTAAAAACCAGCACATATTCTATAAATTTTAAAAAACATAATGAGGTACCCGATAGTATCCGCTTCGGGCACGCGGAAGACTGATGTACAATTCCCCGTCGGGGAACTCAGCCAATGGCTTTATTATTGATTATCTTGTGTTATAAAAGCTCTTGCGGAATTTGAAACTCTGGTTGCTTTTTCGAGAGCTTGCTGTATAAATTTCTTACATTATTTTATTTAACGGAATCCTCCTAAAAGTATGCTGCAGCAATTCTCTAGCGCATGCCTTTTACTGTTTGTGGTGTAACTAAGCAAAGTCATCTGCATGTGTGCACTTTTTTGTCTGCAAACAAAATCCAAAAAAAGAAAAAAATTGCATGCGAATATATTTTAGTTACTTGTTGTAAACAAAGACCGCAAAAATTTTACAAATAATATTCTCTTAAAATGTCTGAGAATTGTCCTCCTCTGTTTATATGTATTCTCTTGTGTGATACTTCCGCTTCTTACTCCTTGTATATTGACGTGAAAGTTAATGTTTTATTAAATCGCTTTTATGTTGAACTTAAAGTTTTTTTTTAATTCTTATTTCTGCTTAATGCCATTATGTTTCGTGCTGCTGTCAAAGCCCTCCAGTTGTTTGCTTGACGTTTTCTGCAACAGCGTTAATACTGCATTTGGAATTTTGACTTAAAACGTGTTCGAGTTTATGTATAAGCAAACTACCGTGCACAGCTACACGTCTCCTTAGAGACATAAATGCTACAACAAATGTGCACCGTTGGAGACACAAATGAAAACAGAAACACACAACGTACATACATACATATATGCACACATCTATAGATACATATGTATGGGCTTGCATGTTTCCTTTGTATCATTCATTCATTTGTTGACATTCACATTCATTATTGATTGCACTCTTAGAACAATAATTCTACAAAGTCAAACATTGTGACTTGCACTTGCATGTGCATCTGTGCGTTTCGCTCTATTCCCAGTAACATGTCTTGTCAGGGATCTGTGTGGTGGGGCTTTAGTGACTTATTGATAGTAACGTACGAGTACAATATTAGAAAGGACTATCGGCAACAATATGAAATTGCATTAGTTTCCATTTTCACTTGCTGCGTTTCACTTAGTGGCTGCAATTTTGTGGATTTTTTTGTGTTCTAATAAAGTGATGCATAATTTTAGGGGCTGTAGTGAAGGTAACCAAATAAATAGGAATTTAAAAAGCAATTTTTTAAGCCACAAACGAAACATGCTATTGTTGTTTGGAGTGTGGCCAAAGTTTTTAAGAATTTTTGGGCGTATGCACTTCCTGGTTTACCTCGGCATTTAAAACTGGTGAATAATTCATTTTTGTTTAAGAAAATGTTTTACTCGCGGCTTGCATTCTGCCATGATATAATAGAGAAGGTTATACTTCGGTTCGGAAGCTTTTGTTTGTATGCTGGGGAATTGTATGAGAAATTTCTTTAATTTCCAGGGATGGGATTGTTGTATTTTACGAAGGAGAAAATAGAAAGTCAAAGTGAAGGGAAAGTAAGCCGCAATAATACACAGCAAAGGCAACCATATTATAAAAGAAAAAAAGGTACTGTAGCAAACTTTTAAGCTCCAGTGGTCCGTATAGCGCTTTTTTCCTTTGAAATATTGGCCGATTGCTTATACTCTATCAAACAAAACAATTCCAAAACAGAATTGAAGTAACTTTTCAATGCAATTACTTTTCTCTTAATCAGCTATATCGTCAAACTTGCTGCAAAAAAAAAAAATCTCATGTGTGTTGAACATGACAAAATTTGAAAGTTAGTTTTTTTGTAGTCGCTGCCAGCAAATGGAGCTAACAGACATCTAAAAATCGTTCTCGCTAATTCTATGCACAAAAACCCTGTACGCCAACGTTCATTTAACTACCAAATTAAGCACAAAATTAAATATTTAAATTTTTTCCATCATTTGTGTAACTTGGAACTCATATTCTTCATTGCTAGAGGCTCTTCAATAAATGTTGTTTTACGCTAAAAAAAAATTATATCAAATAAAGCGGATAATTTATTTAGCAAATGAATAAAAAATGCGATGGTTGAAAAGATATTAAAATATATATATATATATATTTTTTTTAAATTTTATGCAGTTGATTGGATTTTGAAAATAAACGCTGCAAAGAATTCCTTATGGAAAACTAAAATTTGCCTAAAATTTACTAAAGATTTAAAATATTGACGTGTTGGATTTAGATGAAAGGCAGTGGGGTATGGCCCACCCAAAATGGTGCAGTTTATTTAATGCATTTTAAATGTGTGTGTTTGCCTAAATTAGCGCAAACGTTTTGACAAGTTTTATTATTCTAAAAATAATATAGACATAAAGTTATTTATTCTCATGCCACTGTTTATTTATTCACCATTAGAATTAAAATCATTATTAAAAGTTTTTAGGCAAAACTTCAGAAATTTTCCACGATTGTAACTGATTATTTAAGATATTAAAAAGTTTGTAAAGTTCTATATATTTGAACTTTTCAAAGCTGATTGATTAAAGAGCTGACGAAGTGTTAAATGACAATTGACGACTCTTTATAATTCAGACTTAATTTCTCATCAACTTTTTTTTGCTAAATTTCATTTAGATTATTAAAAAAAAATTATTTTTAATGGCGCACAATTTAACGTTGGGGTGACCTTGTGTGGTGATAGAGCATTAGTGAATGGCGTTAAGGCTGTTGAAGGTTGTAGAATAAAGTGGGATATAAAAGTGATTCGTTATCACCGACTATTGTTAACTGGTGTGATAGAAGCTCTGATAGCTATTCGAATCAATTATGATTTATAATTAATTTCGTAGTTTTATTTAGAATTCATGAAAACTTTTCTGTTTCAGACAACTGTAGCATGTCGTAAAAATGCATTTGTCATTTGCAGACAGACTTTCTGGAGTCCTTTGCACAACACATACAAATTTTGGTTTTTGTCTTTTTAATATTTTTGTTATAAAACAATAATGCTTTTAAATTACATACAAGTAAACTTGCTATTGTTTATTGTTTCATTTTTTCAGTGGCTACTGACATGTGTGTCATTGAATTTTATATGCAATTTGTGCATTTTATTTTTAAGTTTTTTCCTTTTAATATTTTTCTGCTGCATGTTGCGCAAATATAAAATATAAAACTATAATAAATAATGTTTAAGTGCATGAAAATTGTATATATATTTTTTAATCTTCACACAGTTACGTATGCCGTACAGTAGAATCGCGATAATGCGTATTCAAGAGTTGATCGTAAATTATTTCTTCGTAATGGATAGTGTGAAATAAATTTTGTGTTTTCCTCCTCCCCTCAGATGTATTAGCTATTTTTAATAAAAAAAAAAGTTATAAAACTATAAAATTGAGTCTCAAAACCATATACATATAAAGATCGAAAAAAATAAAAAAATAATTATTATACCATCTTGACTGCGGAGGTGGAAGTTTGGCGGGAGCCAAAGCACAATTCTGATGAAGGTTATTCTTCTGGTTTAATATCTCTTGTATTAATTGTTATTTCCAAATTTTAACTTAAAATTCATTTCACGTGTTTAAATGATCAAGAATTCAAAGAATTTGCATCGATATCGAAATTCAGCTGATTCGCATAAAACATCTTCTGCAGTTCTTCTGCAGCAGTACTTCATGGGCGGACTGAAAATAGTTAAGAGAATATTACCAAATAACGATTTGACAGCATCTGGTCCGACATCAGAGAAATTACGAACAAAACTATCCCCTTCTCTCTGTCGAATGCCGAAAAAAAAGTGGCGTAATCAAACATTCTTGTTTTTATTTTTCTAAGGCCACCTACTCAGAAGAAGAAGGGATGATTGCAGTAGAGAGAAGAGAGCAGCGAAGTAAGTTCTGTCCAAATTGTTTTTTCAAAAGCGTTTTATTGACTGATCTTCCTTTGCTAGAAAGCCAATCCCTCAGAAGAAAGATGAAGGAGATTTTAGTTATTTATTTTTGACGACTGTCACGTTACACTATACCTTCAATGCAAATTGTCTGAACAGTGATTGTGACTGTACGACTTAACCATTATGAAAACAATTAATAAATGAGACATTAAAGTTATTTATTTTGGACGACTGTCACGTTACACTATACCTTCAATGCAAATTGTCTGAACAGTGATTGTGACTGTACGACTTAACCATTATGAAAACAATTAATAAATGAGACATTAAAGTTATTTATTTTGGACGACTGTCACGTTACACTATACCTTCAATGCAAATTGTTTGAACAGTGATTGTGACTGTACGACTTAACCATTATGAAAAGAATTAGTAAATGAGATATTAAAGCATTTGAGAAAATCTCACGACCATTATTTTTATTTTGTGACTACCTGAGGTGGGTATCGAGAAGCCGCGATCTTTGTATTTTCTCTGTCAGCAATATCCTCACATTCTCTTGTAATTTAATTTAAGAAAAACTGATTTCGGTATTTTAACTTAAAATTCATTTCATATGCTTTTCTTTTAAATCGGTAGTTGGGCTTCAATTGTATGAGAAATTTCTTTACTTTCCAGGGATGGGATTGTTGTTTTTTACAAAGTAGAAAATGGAAAGTCAAAGTGAAGGGAAAGTAAGCCGCAATAATACACAGCAAATGCAACCACATTATAAAAGAAAAAAAGGTACAGTAGCAAACTTTTAAGCTCCAGTGGTCCGTGTAGCGCTTTTTTTCTTTGAAATATTAGCCGATTGCTTACAATCTATGAAACAAAACAATTCCAGAAGCTGCGAATCGTGATATTTTTGTAATCATAACATTGTGTTTTATCCCACTGTGCACCACTTTGACTGTGCAAACAAAACAGATAAATTGTTAATTTTAGTTTGTGTTCCTGCTCTTATGGCTGCTGCTTCTCCATATTGTTGAAATAATTTTTAGCTTTTTGATTTAACTTTTTTATAATTTAAGACGTTTCTTGCTGCTGGGAACAGCGCAGTGTCGCATGCGTATTTAACTTTGAATTTTTCGTTTAAGGAATTCCCCCACACAACTTCATCAGAGGCCACTTGACTGTGCATTACGGAAATTCAAGTTTTCACGTTTATCCTTCCCCCCACTGCCTGATTAGTTTCTTTTGCTTTTAGCATTTTCTTGTGTTCAATACCGAAATAAAAAAAAAATGCTTCAAAAGCTTTCTGCTCGTAATACTGATGAGGCTAATAGAACTGATGTTGTTGTTCTTGTTGTTCTTGTTGTGTTTCATTCTTGCAACATGACTTTTATAAATCTTGCAATTTCACTGCTCGGAGGTGGGCGTTGGCGTTAGCAGCGCTTGAGTAGCATTAAAATGGGATAAGTAATGATGGCGATGGCAGTGTAAAGGCAGCTGAAAGGAAGAGTTAATTTGTAATCGCATTAATTTATTTTTTGTTTGTTTTAGTTCTAATTTATTGTACAATTTCAAATTGATGAAATTTTAAATTAAAAAAATTTCAATCTTTTTCTTCTATTGTATTTATTTGATTTTAAACTGTTTTCAATTATTTATTTATTTTTTATTTTTTTTCGAAGTCACTCATTAGTGTCGTTTCCAAGTTTACGAAAGCAATTGGTGTGAAGAACATTTCGAGATTTTAAAATTGTCAGCATTTGAAAGCAGAAGTTAAAAATTGATCCAGTAGAATGCCGCTCATGTCACTGGCAATGTTTTGAGAGACAATTGACAGCCAGACAATTCATCTATTGAATTGAGATAACTTTTAATTAAATAAAAGTGAAGTTAATTTAAAAACTTTAAATCGTATTTTAAGAAATAAGATGAATAATAAAACATCGGATTGGCATGCCTTAAGCGCTTGTAATGAAAAACTTTTTTTTTGTTTTGCAATTATGCCAAATTTTTCTATAAATCGTCAAAATAATCGTCCCCCAAAGACGGAATTCATTCCTTGTTTTTTGCGATTATTCGTGGACCATAAAGTGGCCAAAAATTCTACGAACAGTGCTGTTTTTTTTAGAAAAGTCGTTTGTTTTAAATTAGTAATCCACTTCCAAGTTGAGAATTTAAAAAATTCCACTTAAACAAAATAATGAACTTCACTCGTGAAAATGATTAATATATTTTATTACGCAAAATAAATATAAATTTTTACAAATTCTGTAAATTAACAAATTTAAAAAAAATAAATAAAATAATTATAAAATATGAAAATATATAGATAATATAACGCTTGCCATTTCACTTTGCTTGCAATGCCTAATGAAAATCTTTAATTAAAATTAGGCCGCCATCCTAGAGTGGTGGGTTCAATCCCGACGCCCTGTAGTCAGACAATAGAAAACCATTCTCATAAAGGCTTCCCCTGTGTGTTGTAATATTTCTAGTTGTAATGTCACTTCACATTTACCACGCATGATAATATACAGGGGGCCATGTGCCTCTTTATCCCCTGAAAGTCTGCAACAATATTCCCATGCATAACGGGTGGAATTCGATATCTCTTTTTTTAAACTAACCTAACATGCAAATCTTTCGTAAAACACCCGGGGTATAGGAAGGAATCATCGAACCCGCGAACTCCGGTTAAGTAGGGTGCGCATTATTCGTTCGCCTACGAAGGCACCCGTAAAATGTATGAGAATTATTGTTATTTTTCGGTTATTTACCCAGAATCAGTGTGGAGAAGAGTGCGCGGTTACTTTGAGTTTTTTAATTCTTTTACATGAATCATCCTTCAATGAATTTATAGAAATCAGAAAAGCTCTAAATAACTGAACCAAATAAAGACAAATCGGCTTTGAAGGCTACAGATGATTAGCCACAATTTTCCGGGAAACCCCCTGCAGCCATCAGTGCTATGCATGAAACCCTTTTTTCACATCTTCAGTTGTTTCAATTGTTCAGAAGTAAAAATGAATCCCGATCAGATGCGAAAGTTTTATTTAATTATTTAAAATAATCTTCATTATAAACGGATCTGTTTACTAAATACTGTTCAGCACTGCACCGACTTGCCGCACATCATCCTTAATAGCATTTTATTTCAAATCTTGTTGCTGCCACATGCTTCCTGGCTTTGTTGTGTGATGCACTTGTGTTCATATCTATTGTTTGTTTTAATGTGTTTCCATTATTTAAATAAGCAAATACATGTCAGCCACCACATTCCTTTCACGCCTGTATTTACTTTTGTCTCCTTGCTTTGGTTTCACTTCGTGCTGGCAGTGGTTGGACGAGCGTTAACGTGCTCGAATGATTATGAGTTTTCTTGTTACTTTTTTGTTTAAAAAACAAAGCAAAAAGGAAAGCTCGGGTTCAGAGGAAACAGTCTGAATTTGTGTAGCATATAAGGTTAGGTTTTGTATCAAGGGAAGGGCTTGGGGACAATGCAAAAATATTAGAATTGTTTTGAAATGTGTTGTCGTGCTGGCATGTAAGTTTTAGCAATTGTTTGGTAATGGGAGATTAGAAATAAATGTAAAAGCTGTACTTGACTGCAACCAGTGTGTTTAATTACATTTGTATGCAGCGGCGACTGTGTGTTGTTAAAAAAGCCTCTTGTAACAATATCGACAATCGTTAGTGATAACAGTAGATGTTGCTCCATGATGCCACAACGCTAATTGTGAGTCACTTTTATCACAGAATTGCTCCATTGGGTAAATGAGAATCCACCAGTGATGGCTGAAAGGACAATGCATCAACAAAGGCGGACTATTTAGTGAGGCTTATGGCCTGGCATCGTCATCGGGCAGTATTTATTCGAAAATGAAGTCAGACAAGCAGTTACCGTGAATGGAGTCCACTATCGTGAAATAATAATCTACTTTTTTCGAAAAAAAATGAGGCTATTTAAGATATATGCTGTTAAAAGGATGCTGCTACTTGTCGCAGAGTTACTTGCCTCTATTTTTTGTATAGGAAGGCTAACTTGGTCACCAAGATCGTGGTGTTTGACACTTTGAAATTTTTTTCGGAACACTTCAACATAATCGATTAGATCTTAACCACTGATAATAGTTTATTGACCAAAATATTATAATACTGAAATAACGGTATTTTTAATATCTGAAAAAGTATTTTGTTTTCTTAAAATTAAAATGTTACATAAATTTTGGAACCCCTTCATACATCGTAAGCAATGTGGGCGATGTGATCATTAAGCGCTACTTTAACTTTTCCATTACCAATATTTTGATTACCCATGTAGGAGTATATAGAATATTTTTATAAAGGCTCTCCAAGATGAAAAACGGGCTAAAAGTCATTCTATGATAAATGATAAAATAACGTTATAAGGCGATCTAAATCATAAATTTTCCGGCACAAAATCTTGGGATCATTTCTGTATAGCGATTTCCAAGGATTTCTCCAGAGCTTAAAGATCCAAACCGTAACTTCTTGAGGTGGAAATAGTTGCTCTAATGTAACGCTTGTATCCTCTCTGCGCCAAGTACGACAATTCAGCTTGATAAATAAAGTTGCCATTGAGCTGGAAATGGGTTTCGTAGATTAAGATTATATGATTAAAAGAGTTCTTGATTTTTCTTCTTTTTCGAGGGTCAAAGAAACGAATTACCGATGTGGTGCGTGGCCAACTGGATCTTACAAGCCTTTAAATGGAGTTCTCGATGCCAAATATTGAATTATATAGATCGTTCCATATTTCATTAATGCGAACAATGGCGAATGGATAGTTTTCGTAGAACACTTCGGCTCATAGTAGAATGACAACTACGTTGGTAAATTCTGTTTCCGTTGTCATTAACGGAAACAGTTTACTCAAATTTCACAACCCTCTGCATGATGGCAGGATTTTTTGCAAAATTTTCAAATTCCAAATTCAAATCTTTTGGCAATTTCAAAAAAATATTGGAGAGTCTTAATTGAAGACTCTCCAATATTACAGCTTTTAAAGCACAAAAAAAAATTAATTGAAATAAAGTTATTTGCTTCCAGAAACGAATTGATGCCATTACTTGCCCTGCAATTTGCAAGTTTTATCTCAATTTCCTGTCATTTATGTGAATATACAGCTGATGGATTTCTTACTCGTAATCCAATAAAAGCGGAATGAAATGAATCTCTATCTTACTCTATCTCTGTCTCGCTCTCACTTTTTAATATTTAATATTCTACAAATAATTGCCTTGCAATGACATTGCAAACATTGAAAGCATAAAAGTTAATTGACTTTTTCCATTCGTGCACTCAGTTGATCTTCTTGAAAGGACAATTGTTTGTGTCCCTTTTTTTATTTCCTTTTCTTTTTCGGATTTTCTACTCTTAGTTTCCTTGACAAAAAGAACAAAACAGTAAAAAAGAAGCAAAGAAGAGCACCAGCATAATAATCTGTGCACCTTGAAATTAATTGTTGTCAAATGTGAAGCCTTTTGCTGGCAAGGATCTGAAATACTTTTGCAGCCTGTAAAAGAAAATTGATTTTCTGCTAAAGCGACTTGCAACATCAAAGTACTCGTATAAAAAATGTGGAAACATGCAATACATGCAGCACTCCACATTTCCACTCTTTGTTGTTGTTGGCATAGTTTAAGCTAAATCAAGACACACTTGTGCATAGAAAAAGCATAAATGATGATGAATGACAGTGACAACAACAATAAAATGGCAGCAATATTGACGATATCGATGCTCTTGTTATGGGCAAGGCAGGCAAACAGACAAAAATTCTAAGCAACACGAACGTACTTCAGTGGATTTCAACAATAAGCCAGATGTCAGGCTTGAACACATAAAACTCAATTCAGTGTCGCAGAGAGCTTTTGTCTCGAGAGTTGACATGCCTTGTGTTTCTTATTTAAAACTCGTCTTTAAATAGATATCATTCCCAGTGCAGCTGCATTCACATGAGCATACACCATCTCGTTAATTCGATTTTAACAAGTAAGATTTTGAATCGGTAAGCAACAAAAGCTGCTAGTTTTCACAAAAAGCCAACTTCACCCGAATGTGAGTTTGGGCTTAAAAGCTTTTATTACTCTAAAATAGTTTAAGAGTGCAATTCGACAAATTTGCTAAAGATAGGAATCCTTGAATACCCTTGAACCCATAGAAGTAACAAGGAGCTTTTGAAAAAGCTTTCTGCATTTGTTTGAAGGTTGTATAGAAACAACAGTGATATTGAAAATTTACTCCGAAAAACTCCCATAAAGAAATACCAAATTGTTTTCGGAACATATTGAGGTGTCAGTTGAAGCCTCCATGGAGCTAAAAGTTCTCTCTGATTTACTCAATCGATAAATTCTTACGAAATTGATGTATAAAATAATAATTGATTTGAAAAATTAAACTATTAAAAAAAATAGAAGACTTGAAAAAATAGAACTTATGAGCGTATCAAATCTGGGGTGATACCCTACTTAATATACACTACTATACTAATATATATACTATATATGTATATACCCTACTACAAATATACTACTATATATATCCTACTATAATATAGACCTGAGGCTACGCATCCCGCTTCGCAATATTGTATCATCAGCGATCTCAAGTTTCAATTGCAAGTTGTTGGAGGAACATCTACATGGACTTCAACAATGTTGCAGTACTACTTTTTATATTCAGCTGCTTCACAAGGTGTCTTCCTTTGAAATTTTCCGGCATAATGCACTGCATTGTCTGCTACACTCTGAGAAAAAACTATGGAATTTTCGCTTCACTCTAAAACTTTTTACCTCACAGCCTAAATTAGAGGGGGCCGTTCTAAGATTTATTTTAGTTTACGACTTCCGTTGCCGCCCTAATGTAGTCAGACTACTCACACTTGTGGGTGCATAAAGTGGAATATTATTTGTTATTGCTCAAAGGAAAACCTTTCAAGAATTGGAAGAATTTATGGCAGACATTTATGTTAGCAAATTTCCATACACCACTCGCTGCCACTTTCAAGCACTTGCATGTTTATTTGAAGTATCCGAAATGGTTTTTCCTCCGTTGCGGTATGAATAATGCATGCACATATTTTGTGTTTTTCGTTTTCATTGATACTGTTGACAATGTTGTTTAGTAAACCTTTTTTTTATTGCCTCCAAAAAATTCTAAAAAAGTATCAAATGAGATATTTCAGAACAAACAAACAAAAAAATAAAAACCAAACATGTGCTACATAAAATCCGCTTTAAAGCATTTAAATAAAAAACAACCTCAAGTTTTTGCTCCACTTTTTATATATTTCAGGCCACTGTGCATTTTAGGCAATTGTGTATGCCAATGTTGCTGCCTGTAAATAAATATGTATATCAGCTCTTATTTTAAGGCCTGCAATGATGTGATGTTGCATTTAATTTGCATTTAATTAAAGTCAATATTTGCAGTTCAGCCTCAAAATGTTTTATTTAAATACATTGACAAGCAGTAGATGAATAAACTTTTCATACTTCCCCGATCTGCCAGGAAGTATGAAAATACAAAATTTATCAATGATACGAGTATATGTGCACGCCTATTGAAACCTTGTGAAAGCTGTCAATAATTTTCTAAGCTCATTTGCATCATTGTACACTGAAAGCAAAACTGTCGTAGAGGCAATGAATTTATGCATTGTATTAATGAAATTGAACATTTAAAGTTATTTAGGTTTGCATAGAAGTCATGGGCAATATTTTACTGTATTTAAAACACTGTGTTTATAGTGTTTCATTCATTGAATAATAGCGTGTCGTTTAATTAATGAATATATTAAGGAATTGCATGATGGATGATGATTCACTGAATGCTGACTACTAGTTATCTATACACAGCTCGGAGGGGCATTAACGGTCATTAGTATTCCTTAGCTCTCCTACTTACTTACTTCCGTGTTAATTTATTGGTTTTTGTTTCGCCTGTTTTTTGTTTTTACCAACCACAGGCGTTTCATACGTCAGATGGTTTACCAGCACGTAAATAGTGTTTAAAAAATATCTGCATGGTAACGAGAAAGCTTACACTCATTGCGTAATTTAATATTCAATATTCGACAAATTTGCTAAAGATAGGAAAATAAGACATAAAAAAATTATCTGAAATTTGTTCGTATACATTAAGCACAAACCAAGGACTTACGTATGAACGATTTTCATGAACACAATGAATTATGAAAAACTTAATTGGGGGGTGGGGGGACGAGATATCGATTTGATTTTATTTATTTTTTCTTTTGTATTATTTCTATACGCCACGTGTAAAGAACTTTTTTCTCTGTGTGAATTACAATATTTCCTTTCCGTGTACATGAGTAATGAAAGGATGCGACAAAAGTCCTTTTTAAATCCTTTTGCTTTAATTTTCTCTATGCAAATAGATAAGGAAAATATTTTTGTATCTTCCATGCAAGCAAATGAAACTATTTACTTTGAGTGATATATCTTTAAATCCTCACCAAGGAGCACTTAAAAGCGCAAGATAAGTGAATGAGTTTCAAATTGATTGACCAAATTGTTTTTGAGCTTAATTTATGGTTTTAATTAAATTAATTTAATTGCTTTTTGCCACATAATTTTTTGAATTCTTTTAAGAAAATAAAAAGGCAAACAATTAGCAAATTTGTAAAATTAATTGCCAGTTTTTAAATAGTTTTTAATTATAATTGCTGAGCAACCAGTGTTACAACCATTATAAAATTTGGAAAATATTCGTGGCAGTACTTCAAAAATTATTTTGAAATTATTTTAAATTTTAAATGTCGTCTTGAAAGAGTATAAAAGCAGCACTAGCAGTATAGTAAGAGTAGAACTCAAGAGGAGAGGGGTAGGAAACATTATTATTTCTTCTTTAGCATGTCTTTAAATATTACTTGCATTAAAATCTTACTTATGCAACATTAAATATGTTATCGCATGGCGGTAATGCATACACAGCATACAAATACACATACACACACACACACACGCAAAAAGATAAAGTAGTAAAGAGGAAAAAAGCTTAAAATAAAGATAAAAACTTACTTTTGACATTAAAAGTTCGTTAAAATGTGCACGGGGGAATGAAGGAGCTGCGTGGTAATCGAGGCGCCGGCATACATAAAATAGAAAAGTATATGGGGCCAAGCTCAGTATATTTCTTGTATATTCTTAAAGAAAATACTCAGAAAATGTTGTGCACAATTGACGCACCATCTTCAAAGATTTAACCATCTGACAACAAAAAATATCCTTTCACACAGTGAACCAACTCTCTTTAGCTGTACGCTTATGTGGGAAGACGAGTGCATGCTGTAAATATGCAGAGGTGTGTGCGTGCATGTTTGTGTGAGTGTGGGCGTCTTTTAAAAGAAAAACAAATCATACAGATGTGTTCTTACGCCCGCCCAAATACTCAAAATATTCAATCCCACTATCATAATCATCCTCGGTGTCATCAACACCTTCCCACGTTACTTCAGCGGAATAGTAGTTTTTTTCGATTTCTTTACTTATTTGTTTTAAGTTTTTCTTGCCATTTTATAGATAACTTTTCCTTTTAACGTCTTCTTGTCATACAGTAACGTTGGAAAACTTTACAAAGCATAAATTACAAATTTTTGTAACATGATTTATGGTAGAAAATGTTTGAGCTAAAAAGGAGTTTTCGACAGTTTTCCTTTTTCCGTTTTTTGTAAATTTTTTTCATTTCCCTTAAACAGTTTCTTTTAATAGAAATGAGGGATCTTGTTTGACACAAACATTGGCATCCAGCTAAGGGATTCTTAACTTGAATACCGCCATTATCCTTCATAAGGGATTTGTAAGATATATTTAACCGGCAAAATCGCTACGATGCATGCATACAAATAGGTTACCTTGTAAATATAAGTTCTATTGCTTCATCAGTTCCATGGCGGGAATCAATCGTCTTACCCTTTCGGTGAAAAACTATAGAAAATATTTAATCTCAATACCAATGCTAAAAGTTGCCAAATGAACGAGAATTATAAGCAGCTGCTTGATTTTGCCGTATGGCATCAAAAGCACAATCAATGCGTTTAGTGTAATGGAATTAGCACTTTGCGATAAAGTATTGGTTCTTTGCAACACCCCTCATGATGCCAATGCAGTACTAATGCAACAGAATCCCGAAGGAAGGTGTATGTGGTCAGATACGATTTAATATAAATATTAAGCGATCAGTCATTAGATGGTGCGTTCGTCATTTAAGCTTCGTAACAACAATTTACAGCAGCGTTAGAAAATATATTTTTAATATTTATTTTTTTACTTTATGACCGCCGACGCTGGGGACTCAACCCACATATGTAAATGAAAAAATATTTGGAAGGATATTCAATGTAGCCAACAAAATTTATTTTTTATAAGTTTTAACCAGATTCATTGCCATCATTTGAACTGCGAAGTCAAGCAGTGATTGTCCGATGCAGAAATACCTTAAGATTTGATCAGTAGTAAAGTGAATATTGCGAATGTTTCGTTAAATCCGTTACCAGATTATTTTAATTTGAGGGCCTGAGTCATTATCCTTCACATTATGTTATGGCGCGGGGCAGAATTTTCGATTAGTAAAGTATAGCTGTGCAGCGCAGAAAAGTCCAGAAGTCCGGTTCCGGTTTCTACAATATTTATTGTCTACCCTATAAAGTATATGTATTCCGAACCCTTATAAAAAGCGAAGTTTGCTAAGCTTTGTCGTTCTTTGCTTATTTTAAAATTTTTCAATATTTTTAAAAATTTCTGAATGTAAACACTAAAAAAATGGCATGAATAATAAAGAGAATTATAACAAAAAAAAATTATTTCATATATTTTTAAATAAAAATAAAAAAACCCAACCATGAACGGGCCCCTCCACGGCATGCCTTTCTAAATCATTTCGAAAGGTTTGCAGAAAGTACACTGTGGCAAGTGAAATTGTCTCGGAATGCTCTAGGCGTGATAAAATGTTGGAAAGCTCGTCTGCTTGGAACCTGCCTCATCATTAAACAGGCCGAGTACCTAATAAGCATTAAATTACTCAAGAAAACTATGCTGACGTAAGAATATAAGGCTCGTTAATCGCTTCAGGCGCGAATATTGGTTATGAGAAAATGTGATTTATGTATGTGTATGAGCTGTATCGCTCTACTGAAAAGTCGAAATGATTTATAAGATTTTTTATGTTTAACTTAAAGTGGTTTTACATCCTCTTAAATATTCGCCTTTCATCCCGCATACATTTCTCAGGTGTAACTTTACATTTTCAGCATTTGTGCATTGAATAAAAAGCGGCAAACAGCACAACGAGATTAAAACGCTAAAAAAAAAGTATTGAGCAAATAATGCAGTTGCATGAGCACTTTTAATCATAAATATTTACATTTTCCAGCGACGAGTGTGCGGAACGGTACGCTTAAGCTGCTGCCACACTTTGCAGTCGTTTTAAGTGCAAGAAGCAAGCAAATAAAATGAAAAATTTTCTTAAAAATTCTTAACGTCAACTGAAGTTGTCTTCTACAAAGTTGGTTGTTCGTGCTGCAGCCAGCCAGCTGAGGAACTGAAAGGAAAATCCAAATAAACATGCAACATTTAATTTTCTTGCTCGTTGCTTTCATATTTACTTGCTGCAAACAAACAAACTCGCACAACTTTTGAAATGCTAAGCATTTCAATTTTACTTTCGTTTCTTCAAGAAGCTTCTCAAAATGTCTGCAAATTTCTTACTCTCTCGACTTGCTCTGGAGGCCTTTCATTTCTGTTTGGCTGCTTTTGAAAAATTAATTCAAAGTTAAATTTCATTTAGTTGCTTTGAGCAACAACTATTATCTTAATTAATTAAATAATAAATTTTCTTGCTTTATTTTGTTACAGAGACCGAATAATCTTTGTGATTAGGACGTGTTGTACCCAAAACGCTCTAATGCCGACGATATGGTGAGTTTGAAAGCGATAATTTAATTTTTTCTTTTCTTTTTCGTGATTTTTCATTAAATTAAGAAATTGTATGTATGATGTAAAGGGTGAATGAATTGGGGGGCATGAAATAGAATTAAAATTTTGTTAAGGGGAAGGACGGCAACAAAATACTGCTTCGGCGTTCCTGATAACGGGCTTAACAAGGAACCAGAAGCCATGAGAGTTTATTAAGAAGTGGCATGAAGTTGAGCTCCTTTAACGGAGCATCCTATTCAGTGCAGTAAAAGCATCAAGGACTTGAGGCTTGCAATAGAATCTTTGCTGTTCTTTGCTGTTTAATCAGTCCAAGCGGAGATGCTAAAATCTATATCTTTTATCCATAAATACTACCCGCTCTATTTTTTAACCCACAAACATGTTATCTAGTGGCAGTGAAGTAATTACTCCGATTAGAATTTTCCTCCCAATCACCTCGTCGAGTGACCACTATTTTTTTAAAAAGGCAAAACACATTTCAACAACTACTTAACATCCCGGCTCTGTAACAGCTTAAATTTCTAGCGCTCAGAAAAAGTTAAATTCAATTTTTATTAATGAAATTTAATTAATAACTTAAACAAGGAGGCAAAAATTTTAAAATTTGTGATTCAATCCTGAAATTCTCTACACTTTTTGGCAACACTTTTAGTTAACGATGATTTTGTGTTTTACTGGGTGTTTATTTTAATTAAAGCAAAATAAATGAATCTGCTCTTGCCAACTGATTGTTATTAATTTTAAAGTAAAAAAATTAAGTTATATTATTTATATTTTATTAGTTCTTCGGTATTGATGTAGAGAAAAAACTTGTGTTGTTGGCAAAACAAAATTGAAAAATTGTTAACAATTAAGTGAACGCACCTCGTAAAAGAACTGCTTATTGTTATTTTTAATTATATAAAATTAGCTAAAACGTATTACTTCCAAAAATTTTAAGCCGCCTACCTTCTTCCATTATTTTGGAATCTCCTTTAGTTGAATTAAAGTAAAAAATTTAATAAAATGGAAAAAACTTGAGTGAAAGAAAAAATTATGATTTATAAATTGATGATTGGGTATCGAAAAAAAAAATTTCCAAAAAATTTTTAGCTGGCCACCTCTTTCCGGTCTCTTGGATTTCACTCTTTATGCTGAACTTGCGTTCATATTAATTTTTCTCTGTCTTTTTATGGCTTAGAATTGCAATTTTTGCCTTTTACGCTAGTGATTTTTAGCCGTCCAACTCCTTCCGTTATCCTGGAATAACTCCTTCAGTTGAATTCCAAATTTAAAAATTTAATAAAATGGAAAGAACTTGAGTGAAAGAAAAAATTATGATTTATAAATTGATGATTGGGTATCGAAGAAAAAAATTCCAAAAATTTTTAGCTGGCCACCTCTTTTCGGTCTTCTTAAATACACCCTTTAGTGGAATTCCAAATTTTTTTAAGCTGCACTCCCGTTTATATTACTTTTTCTTTTTGATTTTTTGTCCTTAGAATAGGAGTATATTTTTTATATATTTGAAAATAGTTAACAAACACAAAAAATTTCGATTTTTGTAAGGTGATTTTTATCCACCCAACTCCCTTCGGTCTCTTGGGATTCATCCTTAAGTTGAATTCCAAACTTAAAAATTCCATAAAATGCAAAAAAAAACTTGACTAAAGTGGAAAATGTGAGATATTTTTATGATTAGGTATCATCACAGGTGCTAAAATTTAATATTTCGAAACATTTTTACACGGGCACCTCCTTCCATTCTCCTGGAATTTAAAGCTTTTCCTTAAGGATTTGTATAACTTCTATAAATAAAAAAATTTAAGTGGCGGTGCGTGTTTGTAATGGACTCTGGTGTTTTTACAAACTACTTGGAGATCCCCACTAGTCCCAGCATTAATTTTTTTTACTCCATAAATAAATGTGGCAGTATTCCATTTAGAATGTGCACTCACTGAATTACAAGTCTAACAGAGCTATATTATTACGTGAACAGAGATCAGTTAAGTCATATGGTTTGTATCCGAGGTGATAAATTTCGAAATTTAACTTGAAACATCTTGAAGAATGAGATGGCATGAGGCTTATTGGATTGATTTTTCAATATTTTTAAAGCATTTAAAATTGTCATCAAATCATGTCAAGGGAGAAAATCGAGACGCTGTTGGAATGGCGTGAAGAAAATTAAATCCCCCTGTTTAATGATTGGCCATAATTGTTTAACGATGTACAGGGATGGAACTGCTGTACAACAAGTGTGAAATTAATACTCATTTAATAAACTTTCTCTCTCGAAATACATTCAATCTTTAACTTTGACTCAAAAGAAAGCACACGTTTCCTTTCCCCTTATCTGCCATTCCTTCGGTCTGTTGGCCAGCTGTGCTTAGTTTATGATTTTACATGTGAAAGCCCATTTGCTAAATCCAACAACGATCGCTGCTAAATATTTAATAAATTCAGCATTTGTTCATTCTGTATCTTGCTTTTATTTTATTATTATCATTATTATTATTATTATTATTATTATTATTATTATTATTATTATTATTATTATTATTATTATTATTATTATTATTATTATTATTATTATTATTATTATTATTATTTTATTATTTTATTATTTAATTTTTTTTTTTTTTGCTTCGTTGCTTTTGTACAGTTTAATTAACTTGCAATGTTGGACTGTTTTTTGTTTTCATTTAACTCTCTTCCTAATTTTGCTTTGTGTTCAAGAATTAAGCAAAACTTTAGAATCAAATAGTATTATTTAACATCAACCAGAGGAATTTCAAAGGAATAGAAACTTTTTGGGAAAATAATTAGAATTTAGGCCACAACACAGTAGATGCAGCAAAACAGTACTCCAATTTTAATTATTTAAAAATCTTTTGCTTTATTTCGTTTTCTTTTTTTTTGCTCGCTTTGCAAAATAATTTGTAAAAACAAACAAGTCTTGCTGGCATTCAAGCACGCTTCTGGCTAGTAGAGCTGAAAATAACATTAAAATCTCTACATCATCAGGTCACATATTAAATAACCCATTAAGGACAGGCAGAAAAAAGAAATGAGGAGAAGGTAATGGTTTTTAGAAATTCATGCAAAAACAGTAAAACATTTTATGATTGTAAAAGTTGAAATCAAGAAAATGAATGATATTGTGTAATTCGTAGTTCATGTCGCAGTTGATGGGATGTACAGTGCTTTGCAAAAGTAACTCCACACTGACAAAGAAACAATACGAGCACAAATTTTCAAGTCATTTGGCATGGAGACTACAAACAATAATTTCAATAAAACGCGTTATTTTATAAAATGTTAAAAAATAATTTTTTAAAAATACCAGCCATGTAACGAAGCTTTTGATTTTTAATAAAAATATTATGTTACCAAAAAAAATTCAATGATTCATTTTTATTTATTATTTTTCTTACAAAAAGAAATAGTTTTACAAGAATCTGGCTCATTTTTCGAAACAAAAAAAAAGAATATTTTTTGGTACATTTTTCCTAGAATACATGAAACTTGTTCATGCATACTACGAAAAAAATTTAAGCCTTGATTTTTCTAATGTTATAAAATAAAAAAAAGCTTTACTCTATTTCATTTCTGGGAATTTTTAAGGTGGAAATCGTCATTACACTTTAGTGCTTCAGTTCCACTGAAATCCCAAATAAACTAAATTTGAATTAAAAATAAAATCCAATTCAGTGATGATTTTTGCATTTTTCATTACGCCAATACTTTTAAAATAAAATGCAATTATAAAATTAACAAAAAAAATTAGATTTACTGTATGAAAAATAACCACAATATTTTTCATTAAAAAAATTAATTGTAAAATTTTTGAAAAAATTTTTTAATTAAAAAAAATTAAAATATTTTGACTCTGAGTTTTTATAATTTTTTTTATAAAAATTTTTCATTTAATTTTCGCAAGTTCCTTTTTTTCTGTGGATGGTACGAAAAAAAAACCAAAAATATAACTAAATAAAGATTTTTAAAATTTTTAATTATTTTTAAAAGAACTACCAGAAATAATAAAAAGCTTTCAAGAAAAACAAGTACACAATAAAATATTTCAAAGTTCAAAAACAAACCCATAAATACGTTCTTCCTTTAGTGATATTGCACTTTAACTGTAATTATAGAAAAACTTTAATGTTGTTTGATCTCCTGTACGATAATTTTTGGCCCAGCTTTCCCTTGTTTTGGCAATTCTGGCAAAATGTTTGGAAAAGTAAAATAAAAGAAAATAATAATAATAATAAAATATACTTTCAAATTGCCAGCATTTTCTCAATCTTTTACATATTCTGTTCTAGTCGAATTCTTAACACACATACCTAAAAGGACTTACAAGCTCCGGACAAATTTTTGTTAACAAAAAGAGACAAAAAGAATCGCAAACACTTAGATGCCAAATTGTTTTTATTTTTTTCATTTTGTTTAATCTCTATAAAAACAGAAAGAAAAGTAAAAAAAAACCTCTTTACTTGCAACGCATTTTTCAAAGAGACTCCTCCTCTTGGTTGGCAACTTGCAACCTTATTATTATTATTAGCAACAAAGCGAAAAGCTGTAACGGCAAACACCAACAGGCGAAATAAAGTAGTGAGTTTAATGTACAAGGCGCTGAGATCGAAAACATTTTAACGCTTTTGAATAGACGTAGAAAAATTAATTAAATTAAATTTAAAAAAGTACAGTGAAGTCCAAAAAGAAGTCAACGGCGTTATTAAAAATTTAAATTTCTAACTCGCCAAAAAGGTAAACTGCAAATGGTCTCAGTGATTGGCAGTCCATTCTTGGCGTAACGCTCAAAAGGTATTTTTAATATGCACATTGGCAACACTCTCGACTTTCATTACCGGCAATGAGTCCTTAGAAACCTGCCATCAGGGATTTGATGGCCTATGGTTTTCAGCCCCGGAAGCAAACGTTAGCCGTTAACTTCCAATGCGGGCTATTAGCTCGGCATATTTTACCACAATCTGCAGATGAAATTGCAGCTGGTCCGGTAAAAAGGGCCATTGCATCGAGAAGATAAAATTTAATTTTCTAGTGGGCAACTTCTAGCGTCTTATTCCAGCTCGGTGCGGTTTAGTTTTAATGAAGATGCCGTCTAACTCAAGGCATTCCTCAGCACATAACGAACCTCTATGCACTGCATTCTTTCCATGCATCTGCTCCAAAATTATTCCCTATAAACTATAAAACCCTCATTCTCTTCCTACTTTCAGTTGAAAATTTTCGTTAAGCGCCGTTTTTATGTTGCCACTCTTCAAATGTGTCCATCATCTTGTTAAGATTTTTTTGATCACACTGCTTAGTGCTTCACACAGTCCGCGGCGCACAACTAATTACTCATACTTGTGCATAGTGCAGGCTTAAGTTTTAGTTGCTTTTCACCAAACATGCTCTCATTATAAGGGGAATTACACCCAGGACTCTCATCCATGAATTGCCTATTTTCATGGAACTTGAAATAAAAATCTGAGAAATGTCATCTAGGAATTATCGTTGTTTTTAGTTGTCAAAATTGTAAAAGTTCTACTATGAGTGCTGTTTGCAATTTTAAAGAGGGGAGCCGTGATGTATACGGTGGATCATTGGAAACACAAAATATCAGACGAATTTGTGGTCTAAGCAACCACAATGGAAATACGATTTTACACAAGCAAGTACGCTGCAGACGATCAAACATGTAAGGCTACATTGTGTGCAGATGGTATTTTATTAAATAATTTCTCATTTACATTACCTTTTTGGAAAGATCCATGTTACAGTGGGCACACTTGCCAATAAAACGCTCATCATGCAATTTAAAAACAGATGTTTTTGTGACGTTCAGGGTATGAAGTGCATTTCTTCAAATAATTCATTGCATCATGCCCTTAGAAAGTCGTCTTTTATTTGCCTTAAAATATTGTATTAATTTCCTGGTGGGGTTTTACTGTAAATTTTCTTAACAGTATTTTTGTTTTTGCATTAATAGTGGTTGCAAGCTTGCATTTAGTTTGAACTAGCGCCGTGAGACTAGTGGCAAGTGTAAACTCGTTATCACATTTATTTGTTATTATGGAAATAAAAGTGTTCACACACAGTGAGCTAACAAAGATTCATGCTTTTCTTTATTTTTTATGCTACCGAAATAGTGCGGTGAATCCAATTCAGCGCATTTTCAGCGACTTTGTAAGGAACTGAAAAGAATTTTTGTATTAAATCGTATTAAAATTGTAAGCACTTTTTCAGCTTTCCCCCCCTCTTCTTACAAGTTTCGTTAAACTTCTTTTTGCCGTTTTCAATTAGCTTTAACTTTTTTTTTTGGTTCCACAAACCGCATCGCCGCCTACTCCGCTCGTACGTAGAAACATTGTCAGAGCACAGTTTAATTTTATATTTAAATAAACTTTCATGTTTGAGTGCATTTGGGCATACGAAACTAACTTTGTTTCTTTGATGAAAATTGTCATTGTTTTGTCCTGGTGGATGTGGATGCATTTCGTCCTTTTTGTTTGCACTTTTTTGTGGTAAATATTTTATTATTTCCAGCCACATTACAAAGCGAGTAATAACAGAAAAGCAAACATTCATGGAAGTTTACTTTCTATGCTGCCACATACTCACGCCGTTATAAGCTGATGTGGTCGCGTTTTCCATTTATGGCTTCTTTAGCATGCATTTAAATAATAATGACAGTGACAGTTCAAATTTGAAGCGGTTTCCGTGAAAAACCGCTTATGTCTCCATAAGAGAAGTATTAAAATTAGTCACATTCGAATTGCGCTTGCAGTTGTTGGAAGCTGGTCGTTGTTACTGAAACCTTTTCTATACAAAATTAATAAATCATGCAGATGCGCCATAGCATCCCAAACGTTTGGAGCATGAACTGGTTGTTCGTGTTTCGCTTCATCTATCATCGTGTGTAGAGGATATTGTGGTAACACAATTTTGGTGTACATTAGAATTCTTTGGAACTAACGCTAGTAGCGCTCTAGAAATAGCCATTTCAACAATATCTGCTTTTCAGAGTAGCAGTGAAAGCCGGTCTGGTTTACGCCAAAAACGAAACAAAAAAATTCCTACAAAGAGATCCTTCCAAAGCGAATCGATTACATATGATTACACTTTGCAATGCTTTATTATGGTCCAAGGCGGAATGTCTTTATATGGCTTAGTTTGTGACAGTTTACACTCATAAAGAAACTGGGCGACACTATTTTACAACCAAATTCACGTTGAGGTATCGAATTCACTTGCCATGAATACATCCTGGTTGCTCCTGTTTTACTTTAAACAAGAGAATTATTTTAAATTGCAGTAACAGTATTAAAAAAGTGATTACATCGGGGTATCGGGTAGCAGATCTTTAGGAAACGTTCCCCCAAATTCCTTCCAACTTTAGGTTTACTTCCATTGAAATTGTTCGATATTTGTCAGTTCGAATGAAAAGTAAAGAAGGAGACAAAAGAAATATTAATTTTTGGAGCTCAAAGCGTAATTTAGATTAACAACTAACTTTTACTTTATAATAAAATAAAACATTACTAAGTGGAGCTATTCGGTTATTCCTGCTCATATAACACTAGCATAATGTTGTTGAGATTATCCTAAGCAGCCATTTTAGAAGAAAATTCTGCTTGAAAGCCATTTAACAATAAAAACATCATTTTCTCTTTTGCCACAATCCATTACAGCGGAAAGTCAAAAACTTGGTAGCTAAATAGGGAAACATATTTTTCTTATTAATGGATTTAGTAAGAAGAAGCATCCTGCTAACAGGTAACAGTTATAGATTTGACATTATTTTATTTCCCATCGTGAAAACTCCGCAATGCAACGCTCTTTTAATAACTTTAGGAGTTTGAAAATTTTGAATTGTATTTTCCAAAGACTTCAAAAATGTTTTTTATTCTGAAATTCTAATTCGTAAACTCCTTAATCCTATTTACATAGTCTCAAGACTGAAGCTAGTATTTGAGACAAATTTCCCAATCGAAATGTAAAATAATGGCGATGCGTTAGAAATTGAATCCTTACTTTCAATCTAAGGACATTTGCGAACCGGATTTAAATACAAACAGTTCCATTGAAACAGGTTTTTGCCAATTTTTTCCACTCTATATTTGGTATTACGCCAGGCAGGCAAATTTAGAGGCAGCTATTCTTTGACAACAAAAGGCCAGTCTGCCAAATGAAATAAAACAGAAGCAGGGCAGAAATGTATTCCCACATCCCCATAAGAGAAGATTTGGAGGTACTACAAGTGATGCACGTACTCGTATGAAGATATTTTGTGCTCCTGCTGGTCCCACATGAGGCCAGCAAAAGCCTGTGATGGAATAATAATGCACGCCGAAATTTGTACGCAGGTGTATCGCCAGAAGCAGATTTCACTTTGGAATACCGGAGTAGTTGGAATATGAGAAGTAAACTTACCATGAAGCATGAACTCCGCTAATATTTCTGTTTATTCGGTTTTGCTTCCATTTGGATGTAGTTAATCATTCATTTCTAGTCACAGACTACGTGTTTGCCTCAATAATAATTTTGTGTTTCAATGTTGTTACGAAATACTCGCATATGGGCTTTGCCTGGTAGTCACATCCTAAAATGAACTCGCATGCCCATTTCCAGCCGTATGATTGCCGGCATTTGCAATTTATTTCTAATGCCGTACAATGTAATTCCTTTTTTGATTTATTGCTACACAGAATTGTTTTGAAGTTGCCACAAAATGCAATTATTTTGGTCTGGGGTTTCTTCATTAAAATGTTGTACGTCAGTGTTAGGAACACTTGGGCCCAGCTAAGCCACATAAAACCGATTAATGAATTTTTGAAGAATTTTTCAGAGTACAAGATTCCAAAGAGAAAAATAATAACTCGGAAAATAACTTTAAATAATCGTTTAAATCACCGGACCAATATCCTGAAACTGGTATATTTAACAACACTGTGCTACAGAAAAAAGAAATTATATTCTCTTTAAATCAATGCGTTCAACTCTCTAAGCCATACTGCTCCGATTAAGGTCATATTTCACTATCCTATATACCCGTATGTGTCAACCACATGAAGCACAAAAAAAATCGCATCAAAATAATAATGCTAGTGCTACACTATGATACAAAAATGAGGTAAAAAATTTTTTCTTTGCTGATTGAAGTAAAAACAAGTCTGATTGCGTGAAAATTGCAATTTTACGGAAATTTTAATAATAATAATCTGATATTGTTAAGCCTCACTATTCTATTTTTCCAGCAGTGATGGCATATTTAACAAATCGTATGACAGTGTAGCACAGTGTATCAGGGCCCTTAACGGCATAGCTTAATAGAAATGGCGGTAGATTACATTAGCAAGCTGCACTAAATATGTTGTGGCTATCAGCTGATTATGCAGCTCTCTGTATTTCATTACAAATTCATATAAGATACAGCTGTTTTTGATCTCAAACGTTTCAGCGATTTTAGGTAAAAGCTTTTGCAAACTTCTCATATGTTACTTTGAATTTCTAGTTTTTATATTGTAAGGCGGATTAGATTTCAAGTACTCAGTTAATATTTAATCCGATTTGCTGTTAATATCTTTATCTTCAAATTTTTTTTTTGTTTTGGGAGAACACTATTCCTATATTGCCTTTCAACTTGAATTTGGTCAAAAGCGTTACTCCCTGTTGTCAAAATTATTTATGCGTTTCAGTACTCCGAAATGATTTTCCGCTAAACATTTCAATATATTTTGGTTTTCGTTCAAAAAACAAAAGTCAAAACTTGACTGGTATTTTATAAAAAAATGAAATTTTTAATAATTTTTTTTTAAATTTTTTAACCGATTTCTAAAGCTTATTTTCCATTCTGAGAAAAATTTAAATCTGAATTAATGTTCTCAATATTACGGTAACATTAATAGATAAAATTTAAAATCTTATCAAAAAAAAATCTTCAGCTTAAAAACTTTAAAATAAAAATCCATTTTAAAAAAGTATAAAATTAACCTCCAATGAAAAAAATTATCATTAATAAAGAGAGATAAAGCACGAAAATAACATTTTAAAGTATTTGGTTGGAACACGACACCATATTCATTTCCTCTCGTTTTGTCCATGCCTGGCAATTAACCATTTTCCCAACCCCCTCCCACTCCGCATACAATTGCCAAATTTTAGGCACTGGCAAATTGCACTGCCATTTAGTTGTTTATGCAGACAGTGCATGTCAGAAACCATTTCAGATGAAACTGCTAACTGCAGTCCAAAATGAAAATTAAAAATGGCAAAAAAACAGAAGATAACAGAAATGAGAGCAGATTTTTATGATTAAAAGGCAGGACATGTAGAATGGAAAAACTTTAATTGAAACGCAGAGTACCGCTACAGGATGTTTGTGAAATCATTTTATTTCTGGGGGAATCCTTTTTTTAAAAAAAAGGATACGTGCACTTTCAACTATGTACTATTTTGCCAGTGCCTTCGTTTCCCCCAGCATTAAAAATTCAGTGCATGGCTGAAAGTAATAGAAACATTTAATTATAAATTTCAATAATCAAATAATTTATAAATGGCGTGTTGCAACCACACTATCTCGAAAGGAATACATCCCCTTATTTCATGTTTGTTCTATCAGTTTTGGTGTTGCAAGGCACTGCGGCAGGAATCTAATTTTTTTAATTCATTCAATTTTATTTTGTATAAAATTTGTATTTTTTTTTTTTTTTGGCAATAAAGTCATCAATTAGCACTGATTTCTTGTTGGACGAGATGAAGCGTTTGTAAATTCTAATTATTTTTAAATCGTCCTGTGGTGCCAAAGTACAATTTTTATCCATGCCGCCTGAAAGAGCTTACTTTCTGAATGTCAAAAGCGAACCGACTTTTGTGTTGCAAAAATATTTTCTTAAAAAATTATATTGTGAGGCGATAACAGAGTATCATGTGTAGTCACGAAAGCTTTATGTGAATACAATTAAATATGTTTTGTGTTAAAATTACCACTACTGCAGAGAAAATTCCGTTTTACAAATTAAAAAAGCCATCCATCCAACTTACGTTTTATTTTACAGTGTTTAAGGACTTTTAATTGTGCATCCCTCCACCGCGCATTTATTTAAACGGCCACACAAAAATCTTCTATCGCACAATAAACGCTTTTCATATAGTAATATTTACGATAATTTTTGCCACTATTTTATATAATGGCGTGTATATGGGAAGAAAGCTTTTGGTCACTTTTAACTATATGAACATCGACAAGAATGGACTTAAGCGGTTTCTAATTTATGGCGAGCAATTTATATTTCTAAAGAAGCCAATTGATTCATGTCTACACATGTTTTGCATTAACCAACTATTCTATTTCGTTGTCAATTATTTTAATTATGCACTTGTGCTTGTTTTGCACAAACAGCTACCACGGCCATACGCACTTGCCATCACACTCTCGCACTCACACGCGTACAATCCCTTAGATGTTACGCGATTGTATGGCAGTGTGCGCGTCCACCGATTAAGTCAACAACACTATTTTACGGTTTTGTGGGTTTTCTGATAGTTAACAAACTTATTTTATTTTATTTCATTTTATTTTATCTCATTTATTTTTCTTGTTATTTTTGTAGGTTTTTGTTGCCTCTTTTTTTCTTTTCTTTTTTCGTTTTGTTTTTGTTTTTGTTTTCGTTTCTGGTTTTTGGTCATGGAGGTGAATGGTAATCAAAGTAGTAGGAAAATGTGGAAATAAAATAACATTTGATTTGGTTTTTATTGCAATCAAGTATTCGTTTATGAAACTACGTGGTTTACTTTCATCCTTCCGCTTAATTTAAATTTTGAAGGACTTTTTGATTTGCAGGCCATCGCGTACGCTCAATTACTAACCAGCAACATCAACACAGTCTTTTACAACTGCCTTTCAATATCCACTGACTATTAATAATCGTTAAAGTTTCATTTACACACGCTTTGCTTTTTATTGGTGGATTGGCGTCCCGTTTGGTTAATCAAAGTCCGAATTGATAACAGAGCAGATCCATAACTGTCATTGACATTTAAAGATTTTTTAATTTTTTTATTGCGCAGTTCGCTGGAGTTATTTTTCATATGAAAACGAATTACATGTTTATCCTCTTTATCAGAATTTCTTGAACGACTCCACCCACCTTTTTAAAATTCTTTAAATGGAAACAACTATTGTCATTGTAAGTGACGAATTATAACTTTTTCGATTTATAAAAGTTTTATTTTGTAAATTTTCATACAAAAACTACTTAATTTATTTTCTATAAATGTATGAGCGGTATTCGGAATCCAAGCAAGCGACTTAAAGCAATAAATTTTCATGCCAGATTTTCGTTCAAGTCGTTTGCTCAAGTGGCGTTAAATTAATTGTTACGGACAGGAGAAGTTGTTAAGGGCGGGGTGCCTATTTTGAAAGAAATAGCCGAACTTTGACAAGGCGATTTCAAAGAAAAATCAATAAATAATTTTAAGTTAATTTGAGCTTTAAACGAGGGAGCGAATGGCGAAAAAGTTTTGTATTACAAGAACTTAAAATGCACCTCCCCCTACTTTACATTGCAATTTACGAAGGGTGTTTTAAATAATTTCCAACAATTTATATACTTTTTTATATAATTCAATAGGAATTTTAATCAAAATAAAATATAAATTTGAAATATTTTCCATCGAGTTTTCTCGCTGGTTTCACTTTAATAATTTTATCAATAATTTAATAATTAATTCACAAACTAATAATTTAATTTTCAGTGTTTTAAACCTTTTTTTTTTAAATATAGATAGATGTCATCATTATGGTAGCAGAAACCTGTATATACTCCACTTTTATAATAGAAGCGCAAATTTGGTTTTTGCATGTCAAAAATCCAAATGAAAAGCTCTTTTCATTCATATATATATATGCTTAGCATAGACATAACAACCTTAAAGCTTTGCTGGTGATTTTAAAGCTTCTAGGCCATGGGTTAGCTATGGGCTAAGTTTAAAACCTTTAAAGCTTTCATAGTTTCAATATACTCGTATTTAATACAACCATCACCCAGTGGCATTCTTATTAGGTTATCTTTTAAAAGCTTTTTCGGCCGAATTTTAGTTCTCTTGTACAATTTCCTTGGCAAAGAAGAACCAATTTTTAAACTTTATCATTCAAAAGCTCAAAGATTTTCTGGTCTATCACAGATTACACCAAATTGAATATAGCTTTCCATCAAGTAGAGGAAACTATGCTGTACTCAAAACAAAAAGGCGTGAAATTTAAAGCAAAATAAAGCAAAGAGAAGCTCTAAAATAACAACATGAAAGTTATACGTTTTAAAGCTGCTTGCCAGCGTACCACATGAGTTTTCGGCTTCCTTTTTTTGACTTTGTGCCTTAAAAATATGAATTGTATATTCAGTCAGGCATTCCAATTTACATTACTAAAACTTAATCTTCTTTAAGTCATTTTTAGTTTCAACACTCATTTGTCTATCCCTCAGTTTGCACTCGCATTTACTTATTACCCAACTTAGTTCCTTAAAAAAATCATCCACTGTGTTTCTACCAAATATCCTTTCCATGCTTTCCTTTTTCTAATCAAGTTTTTTGCTTCGCAATTTATCCCTTAACAGCTTAGCTTAAGGAAAAAATTGGCACAAAAAAATAAATAAGGATTCTAAATGACATCCCTTTTTTTCGTTTCCATTTCTTCATACAACTGCACACACACAACCTCACACAGATGAATCAACACCTTCCCTACTTATCAGTAGTGTCCTTTCTGAACTGTTATTAATTTGTGTGCGTGCTTAAGAAAATAAATTTCTAAAATTTCATTTTCATTTCAATTATTTCAACACAGTCGTTGTGGACCCACAATGAGTTTCTTGTTTGTGTGGTCTCTAAATAGTTTCGAGCTAAATCACTCATATTGTTTGTATTTCAATGTTTGAATTCTGCAATTGGAATTCTAATATTTCTTGTAATTTCATGTTGCGTGCATGTCGCATCCTGGCACACCTTCATGCTAAATGGTTTCTATTTTAGAGGATGTAAGTTTATAAATTTTTTTATTATTTGTTATGGAAATGCAAACAAATGGAAATATCTCTTTGAAAATGCCAAAAGAGAGAAATTCGAAAAAACTTTTTAAAATTCCTTTTTTATTAAATTACCGTTTCAAATCTATAAAAAAAATCTTCTTGAGCTAAAAATCAATTGGATTGCAAGAGGAATTGATAAAGTCTGTGGTCTTGGCATTGCTTAAATCAAATCCTATTTAAAAATTCGAAATTACGGTAAAAATACAATGTATTGCCAAAAATCTCTAAAAATAAAAAAAAAATCGCTTAAATGAACAACATTGGAAAGGAAATCAATATTAAATAAAATAGGCGGAACCACAAGAAAAAATTTCTTAGTTAAAGGAGTAAAACTGGTAATCAATAGAAAATCGCTGATATAAGTAAATATGACCTAAGAAAAAAAAAAATATTGCCACCATAAAAAAATCGTTCGAATCTAAAAAATCACAAAATTACGAAATAATGTGGCAGAGGGGGAGCTCTTTCACGAAAACTAACAACATGAGAATATGAAACAAAATCATGAAAAAAGCCTCAACTAAAAATAGGCATAATTTAAAAATCGCTTTATTAGAAAAAAAAATTGTGACTAAAGCAAATTAAAAAAAAAAATTCTCTAAAGCGAAAATTAAAAAAGCGTAAAATGAAAAAAAAAGGACAACCAAAACAAATAAGGAAAAAATGATAAGAAAAATGGCAAATTAAAGGGGCCAAAAATCTCGAAAACAAAAAAAAAGTGCAAATCAAAAATGGCAGCAGGCTAGAATGTTGGTGTTGTATCTTATAGCCACAATTTCTCTCATTAGCTATATGTTTTCCTATCATTGCATTTGTGCTCAAAATGCAAAAATATTTTCTCCTAATTTTGGTTTGAAGCTAAAAACGTGCCATAGTGTGTTCCTAGACTTTAAAGTGGAAAAGCACTTTAATATTCTAATATGAATAGTAGCTAGTAAGGTCTTTTTGTGAGAAAAGTTCAGATTACTACAACTTTGGAAAAAAGTCTGGCAAAGCTAATTAATTTTAGAAGGTTTGTGGTTTCTACTACTTCCTCGCTTAACATACGACTAACCTCAAAGGGAGCAATAAATAAATAAAAAGGAATATAAAAATAAAATTTTAAAATACGATTATGTAATAAATGCCTCAATTCGCAAAGTGAATACTTTCAATTCTTTCCATTTCACTGATTTTATTCATCCTTTCCTTTGTTTTGTAGACGTGATTAAAGTTTAATTTTTTCCTACAAATCCTTTTTATTCCTAAAGTTTTTGCTAAAATATGAATACACTCGCAAGTGTGTGTGCATGTGTATACGTGTGTATGTGTATCTGTTTTTTATTTGTTTAGTCGATTTAAAAAAATATCCTTGAAAATTTATGTTTGGAGCCCAACATTTGTATTCATTTGTATTCATCACCTACTTTTCCCCCTTTTCTAGGGCACAACATGGCCTCAGCACAGCTTCTTTATAATATCGACACAAAAGCAACAGCTACAAATACTACAACCACAACAACAAGAAAAACAAAATTGTTTACTCCTACTTCAACAACAAAAACAACGTTTCAATCAACTATTGAACATCATTTTAAAGAAATACCGTCACTTTTTTGTAGCAAAGCGGAAGACGACAGAGAACCGGAACAAGAGCAGAATATCACCGGAAGTATTAGCGGCAAGAGAAATAGCGCGAGCGAAAATCAAAACACAGACGACCCTACTTGCACTAAAACAAATATTTCTTGCACCCACTCATCGACAAAAACAAACCATAGAGGAGAAATCGAAAAAGAAAAGATTTTTGATAAAAACACATTCATTTACGCCGCAAGCAAAAACTCTCTACACGTTTCTAAAAAACACGACGCCATTGAAACAAGCACTGTGTTCATCTCAGGCCAACAGCAGCAGCAACAGCAGCAACAACCAATATGGCCTGGTACACTACCGGAAGAGGAGAGCTGTTGTTACAACAAATGCATGCAGGCAACAAAACAAACGAAATGCAAATGGCGAGCTGCACCAGCATTTCATACAGATGATGTTGCTTGCGGCACTTACGCTTACACTCAAAGGCAAACTATTGCAAAAACAACATCCAACACATCAACAACAACAAACAGTGACAACAAAAGGAAATGTCGTCTACTTGCACACACAGAAGTCATCATCGGCAGCTCAAGTAATGAAATCAAGACAATACAAAAGCAACAACTCCGCAACTGCAATGATGATAACTGCGATAACGACGGTGCTAATGCTTATTTACAAGATTGCAAAGGAATTGAGGAGTTTAAAGTCCACACTCAGTACAAGAGTATTGGCAAAAAACTCAATATTGAAATGCCTAAGGAAACTCTGTCTGCTTCAGACTTCAATGCAACAAAATATTTCTCTAACCAACTTGCAAACGAAACTACAAAACGCTGCCAAAGAAATGTTGCTAAACATTATTGCCACAATTATAAGAAACATAAAACTAACAGAAACAACACAACAATATTCTTACAGCAACAAGATAATGGAATACCACAACAACAACATCAACAACAACAACAACGAATTATTTATTTTAAAACTAATTTTGCTACAACTACTATCAGCCAAAAGCAGCCACAACAGCAACAAAAACAACAGCGAGGCCAACAACCAACACGTTCGAAACATCACACCACCACCGCCGGTACAAAATTCTATCACGATTTGCACAAAATGGCCAAATATTTCCTCCCATTATTGGTCATTTTCAATATGCTGCCACTGTTCCATGCAGGTAAGTTTCTCAAATTTACTTATATTTCTTTCTTTCATAAAATTTGCTTTTAACGCATTTAATGTTTTTATACATTTACGATCTGCATTCTGAAAATAACTAATTTTTTCAAAAATAACAAATCCAAAAAAAAGTATGTCTTTCTTTTTGTATTTAAGTGTGTGTTCAACTACTTTTTTTCAAAGTTTGCGAAATCATTAAATTTTTGTGCCCTTCGAAGGGGTACCATTTCATACAATTAGAACCGCCGTTGTCTTCTGTGTGTTTTAGTGGCACTGCTCTGCGTTGAAGAGTACAGACTGATGTTGCCTGTACTTGTAGTCTGTTTTTCGCCACAGGCTTAGTAATCAGAGCGAGCCACTACATTTATAAAGAATAGGCGATTCCGCTGTTGTGTCTCAAAATTTCTTAGCCTTCTAAAAGAGTGAAGTGCTTTGCTCCACACTTGCCATCCTTAATTACAATAGAAGTCAAAGCAATTTTGCTCCAGAGCAATGCCCTGCATAACTGCGAATCAGATCAGATTGAAAACTAGATTTATAGCTTTAATTTTAAAATAATTAAAAGAAAAAGTTTTCCTGCCGGCATTGCAATAAATGTATCCCGTATATATATAATAAATATTTATTTTCCAGCCCAGTGTTATTGATTAAGTAAGTAAGTCATGGGTTCGATTCCCAATTTCTAGTAGTTGGGAAAACGCTCCAAATTGCTTGTGTTAAAGTGACAAAGGCATTGCCACTCGCCTCTCTTCTGCAGCAGTACTAGCAACTAAAATGTTAGCAAATATCTGCATACAAATGCAACATTCAACAGGCAACAACAACATGCTCGATATGATGTTTTTTTTTTTGATTATTTAAGAATCTTTCTGCGTTGAACATCTTGGTAACGCTTCTAGCTTCAAAGCAAATCATTATCGTAGCAAATCAGGCGTGTGTATAGCACGCCTTGATAATAAAATTTATAAGAAATTCTTTCTATTGTATTTATTTTACATTAACGTTGATTTTATTAAAATCATCCTCGTCATTTATTGCTATTTTCTGTAGCCATAAAAGTTTAAAAAGTATTTTATTTAATCATGCCAGCTCTCGTATACAAAACTTTCGAACGCTTAAAAGTAAATGTGAACGATCAGTCAGTCAATTGGCTTGCCTTTAAAAACATGAGGGAACGACAAACAGCGAGAATGTTTGTATGTGGCAATTGATTGAATACCACAATGGAAAATTTTGAATGGATTTGGGTCAGTGTCATCACCATGATTGGAAACTAGAATTAATTTATCACTCATTTATAAAATGAAAATTCGTACTCATCAAACTAATCAAATGGAAACGGTGTTTTATATGGTCTTCTTTGTTTACACCGTAAGAACTTTTTCACTGTTGTCGCATTTAAAAATATTGAAATATCGAAACTAGACTTGAATTCAAATTTTCCTTAATCTTACATTTAAATATTAATTTCGATTTAATTTAATTCCTTTAGTTACACCCCCTTTCAACATACTCAAATTAGTTCTTGCATGTTGAAATTTAGAAATTGTAATATTTTACTGCTGGTCTCATCTGCCTCAAACAACACCCCCATTATTTAAGCCAACTCATTAAGCTCAAATATTTACTAACAGAACTAAAGTTGTGAAAAGAAATAAATTTTAAGTAGCAACTGCGGCCTTAAATTGTTTACTTCTCTTTTTCGGTAAATCAATTTAAAATACATTTAAATTTTTAAGGTTTGGCCTCGTTAATGGAAAAGTCTGCCACACACAAACAGTATTTTTATTAACAATAACAATAATTTTTCCACTAAAAGCCTTGATGGCGAGCGGGCATATGCTTTAAGACATTTTCATAGTACCAACAACATGGCCATAATAACAACAACAAAAGCTTTTTTTTAATATTAGAAGCAATTCTTTGTAAAAAAAAGTTCTTGAAAAAAATTTGTATTGGCAATTAAAAAAATCTGTAATTCATATACAATCGCGTGAAACAATTTTTTTTTCATAGATACAAAAAAGCTAATTATTGTTGAGTATTGATTCACACTATGAAAATATTTTTTTTTTGCTACAAATATTTTTAACTTTTATAAAATATTATAATTATTAATATTAATAATAATATTAAATTCCTTTCCTTTTTGGCCAATTATTTTAAATTTTTGTATATTTTTAATGTGCCACTTGCACATGTATTTAGCTTATATGGCATAAGGGAAGTTAGGCCTTATAAGCTAAATACATGTGCAAGTGGCACATTAAAAATATATAAAAAAATTAATAATTATATTTATTATTATTATTATTAAATAGATATATTTTTTAACAAATATTTATTTATTTTTAATTCTATTTTTTGTAAGACTACGACGCGGGCTATAACAGCCATTCATGCATGCCTAGTAGAAGGAAGTAGTGGCAGAATAAGAGATAGATTGTTGATCTTATTATTAGGAATTTCAAAAAAATACATATAGAACTCGACGATTATTGAATTTTCATTACGTACAATTTTCAATTACAAATTGATGCTCTGATATTACAATTCACATGTACAGTTTCGATAACTACTGCATTGCGCTCACTACCAAACAGAAGCCGCGCTAGTGGCTTTTTTATTCCCTGTGCACAGATAGACTTGAGCTGCGTAGTTATACTTTTTGAGGACTTTCTAAATTTGTCATAAAAATATTAAAGGTAATATCTTGTCAATTAAGTAAATTAAGTAAACTGGCCAAAGCAACTCATCTGCAAGCAAGTTCAGGGGGCAACGCCTGAAAAAGATCGCAAAAAACGCAAATGTGTTTTTACATGGCAACACAAAACCATGAAGGTTACAAAAACAACAAAACATTTTCATTCGTTGTTGTTGTGTGTTCTGCCATAGTTGTATAAAAATTGTAACGGCTTTAATAAATGCTGTTAATGCTGACAAAAATTACTTTAAAATACAACTCTGCTGTGAATGAGAATGCACAAGTTGCTAAAAAAGTAACATTAACCGACTGCGTTTAAAAGGGAAGATTACTTTTCATTCAGCATTTATGAAGCATTTTTGTTCATACATTATCATCTAAAGTTCTTCTTCTTCTTGATGTGTGCAAAAACTTACATGAGAATGCGTTGAGTGACTGAATTAAAATTGTTGTTTACCGAGTTTCCAATCAAGTGATGCGTTTTACATGCGGGGCGTATGAGTAATTGAATATAAGTTTTATGTTAATCATACGCCACATGTTAAAATCTTTAAATTATGAAAATCGTTTAAATCTTTAAATCAGTATCAATTGTGAGCATGTTTTATGGACCGAAAAGAGTGAGCTCTGAAAGCAGAGCCTGAGATTGTCAGAGTGATAAAACTATTATTTATAATTTTTATTTACCAAATGTTACAATTATATGAATATAATTACAATATGTATAGAAGCACTGGCTAGTGAGGCCTTTGGCTTCTGGCTTCTGGCTCCACGCGGAATTGAACCCCTGACACCTGCGTAACAGGCGGGTATACTAACCACTATATCATCGAGGGAGCTCGTGTGATAAAAATAGTTACATACAAGTCAATACAAATAAGCTTCTGTATAACACAGTGAATGCGTCAACAGCTGAGAGCAAAGCCGATGAGTGCGAGAAAACCGTTTTAAAGCGTTTCGCGTGCTTGTTTGCATTATTCATGTATACTTTTTTTGACATAAAAGCAAATCACATGGAATAAACATCATTTCATTTAGCTAAATATACAAATGTTCTTTTTCCATGAAAATAAGCGATAAAAAAACTCGACTTGGCCCCGCTCGGCATCAGGGTTCGCTCGCACCTAAATTGTGAGGAGTCATTAGACTTGTAGTAGAAAAAAAGTATGGCAGTACAAAAATTGTATAATTTTTCTTTTGCGTAAATAGTTGTTATTCCTCTTAACGCGGTTGGATGGAGGTGGTTCAAAGAAATTTCAAAATATTGGCGAAATAAAAATAAAATACTAAACACTTGTAACGCAAAAAAAAACTCTAGAAATTTAAAAGAGTTTTATAATTAAGTTTCTTTCTTTCTCAATTACCAATCCGATTAGCTGCGAGTACTGCTCTTCGCTTATGAAATGCTATTCTTTTCTTTATTCTTGTTTCTAGAGGTAACATTATAAATTCTTAATATCCATTTAATTTTTTTTTTTCTTTTCATAACACTTAATTATATTTTAATTATTAAATAAATATAAATTATACAAAAAAAAAAAATGTAAAAATAAGATAAAAAATTTAATTTTAAAAGTAATGAAATTTAATCTTTATTTTTACTTTTTTTTTTAAATAAAATAGTGAAGCATTTTTTTAGGTATACATATAATTAACATTTTACATTTCATCTTCTTCCAAGTTATCACATTAGATGGGAATTGAAAAAAAAATTAAAACAAATTCTTGTTAAATCTATAAATTTTTGATTAGAGTATTTTTAAAATATTTTCACTTTTCTGTATCGCTGTTCATTGAATGTAAATTTTTGCTCACACATTTGCAAGAAACAAAAAAAACCTAAAAAGCACAATTTCGAAAACTAATTCTGAAAAAATATCTGTAGCAATTAATATCTATTTAACTCAGTACAACAAATTAAGTTATAAAAAGCGAAAACAATATTTTATTAATAAATTATTTTCAAGGGATTGATGACTTCAAGTCCATATATTATTTCCACTACACGATCAAGTAATGGTGAATGCATTCTCTAACTGATCAAGCAAGCCTTTGGCTATTGATTTAGCTCTTTCAAATTTTCTAATATGGTATAAAAACTCAAACATGCTTGACAAAATCTGGGCTCTGATAAAACTTTTAAAAGCGAAATATTTCTCTCAAACTTAAGAAAACTCTTCACAATAAAATTATTTTTAGCAAGTCAGTTATTTTATTGCCACTATTAAGGATATTTTTAATGCTTTAGTAAGTATGCAGAACGGCTTATTTTTCATATATTTTTATATACGAGTAGCAACAAAATCTTGCCCGATTTTAAATTGGTGTGCCATAAAAACACTGCTCATCAATTATTAAATCCTTTAGCAAAAAGTCGTTACAGCGTCCAATACATAACATCGCAGGAAGGAAATAATTTTAGGCTTTCACGCAAGTAAACAAATAAATAATCATGCCATAAGTCAAGCACACAAAACCGTACTCTCTTTCCCCCCGACATGGATAAAAACTCAATCAAGTGCTTAAAGGACTTCTGTAAGGAAAGCAATTCAATATCTGTTCTCTTTTATGGCGGAAAATCTTGCAAAGGCTTCATCAGTTGCTTCCTTATTACAACTTTCGTTCATAATACGATGATTAATATAATTATTGCCACCATGAAATAAAAGGAATAAGGAAGTAGAAAAACGAAAACCGAAAAACGAAAAACATATACATTTTCATTCCATCTGTGCGAATGTGTATGTGTGTATTTGAGCTCAATAAGAAACTAATAAATTTCGCATAAGATTAATATCGAATCGAATTGCTAAAAAAAAAAAAAGATTGTCAATTGCAAACACATGCAAAAAAATCGTTTAGGTATTAAAGGGTGTTGTTTCATAGTGAACCCCATTTTTAAATTGTAGGACATTGACATGAAATGAAATACTGAAAGCAACTAATTTTCAAAAGAAGAGATCGCACACTTTCAGTTACCCAGGAGTTCATTTTTTTCTTCAAAGAAATTAATTTTGTTATTAAATAAAACTTTACAATTTTATTTTGCTACAAGAGAATTTTCGTACCTTCTCAGGAAAGAATTTCTGTTGGCAATTTTTTTTTTATCAGTCTTACATAAAATTAAATACTTTTTCTATGTCTGCTGAGACCAACTTTATCAGTTTTCTTTACATTTTAATTAAATGAATACTACAAGTTGAAAGCTTAAAAGAAGAATTAGTTTATGCCTTTCCTTCCGAATCCTTAGAGCAACATTACGCAATCTACGTAATAAATACTGAACTTTCGCACGCAGTATAAAAATATTAAATAAATAACCCAGTACAGCATTTTACGTAAATTTCATTAAATTTTGCGGCCAATGCGCTTTTTACACCAACCACTGAAATTTTATTGCCATCCACATATCACGATGTATTTTAAATAGCAAAGCTAAATAACCTAAAAAAATATAATTTTTTTTTTTGGAATAAAATTTTTTTTACTCTTTTTTTAACTTTCTTATACATGTAAGCATTTACAAAAATATTTTTGAAGTTCTGTAAATGACTTCTGAACGTATACTTATGACGGTTACTGTATACTGTAAGTAGTAGCAGTCATGTATTTGATTTTCCTCACATGTTGGAAACCAGAATTTTCTGAGCGCATTATAAATCATTTCAAACAACTTTTTGACAAAAACTTTTTGTTTAACAAGCTGATGACAAGTATAAAAAAAAATTTTTTAAATATATTTTATTTTTATTCAGAAAAATGTCTTTTGCAGATAAAACAAAATTCAATTTTAAATATGTAACTTATTAGTAAATTTGTAAATGTGCATAAATGCTAAATAATTGAAAAAAAAGTTAATTTTTTTTCAATAGATTATATTTATAAATCCGTGGCAATTTTTGGCTAGAATGAAATTGAATATTTGCCTCTTCGCAAAAAAAGATTTTCGCTGTAAAAAATTGACTAACAAACAAACCAATTTGCTTGTCAATTTTATTTAAATTTTTTTATATCTCTTATAAGTTTGTCCTGCTTTGACTTTGAATCCGTTTTCATATTTCATATCTTTAATAATATTTCATAATATGCGTTTGTATGTTCTCCATTTTGTTTGTAATCGTGGTCGGGTTCCTCAGTACACAAAATCACATAAACACACTCATAACGAAGAGATTTACACAAAATCCACTTGAATTGTCTAATATTATTTCATTTGAAGTTTCCCTTTTTCATTTTTCCTGCCATTGACTTTAATGGGCTATTATTGTTGAGGGCTGTGCTTTTATCCTTTCGCATCGAAAGAATATGTTAACAACGAATGCTTATATTGTACAACGAACACTTGTATCCTACTGGCCGTCAAGAAAACATCCTTTGAGCATTCAAGTGTCATTTGTCGTTCGTATCATTCGCTTTAATAAATTCAATATACTTCGTTGTGGCTTCTTAAAGGTATACTTATACACCTGCCGTTGATACACTGAAAGCTTATTTTAAAAAGCTTTCGTTTTCTATAAAAAACTGTATAGAGCATTTTTAAAGGGTTTAACTGTAGAATCTAAGCCGCGGTGCCCAAGCATTCCATTCAGTCGTCCAGAATTATTCGATCAAATTGATTTAAAGCTAAAAGCCAATATCAGCTTTGGGTGGTGCATCAGACAAAACCAGATTATTTAATGCCGTTCACGCAGCATCGACTTTGTATTCATTTAAGTTGAAGTCATTGAAATGTTTACAAGTCCAACTGTAAAGTACTTACCAATCGCTTTCTTTAGGAAATGTTTTAATATAATAAAAAAATTATCCTTTTTAACTTTTAATACTTTGTATTCATACTTCAAAGTGTCTCCGTGTTTGAAAACTTCTATTCGTTTTAGTATTTAATCGTATTAGAAATAATAAATTATTAAAGTAATTTGTGCTTTTGGGAATTGAAATAAATTACAAAATTAATAAGTTGTATTTTTTTATATTTTATTTGCCAGATTTGTGGGCAAAAATCGTCATTATTTGTTATTATAAACAATGAATGTAAAGCAGAATATTAATTTTGTTTTACAACATACTCGTAAAAAACAGTAATAAGTCCCATAGTGCAAAATCGTACATGAGCATCGCCATTGAGTATTTATAATTCTTTTTATTTCTTTTATCAATAGAAACAAAGTATTTCAATTTAAAGTATTTCAGTGAATAACATAAAGTCCACAGAGCTTTTCATTGAACCCGCTCACACTATAGGAAATAGTCTTTACGAACTGTGCACTTTGAAAGGTTTTCATCACTTTGTTTGAGTTTGCATTTAAATAAAACTTTAAATCTCTTCTATTCTTGTACTCTAAGGAGCTGAAAATTTTATGAAAAAGCTTCTATGCCAAATTTACAAATTAAGGAAGAATGCTTTTGATTTCAATATCCGTAAATTGCCTGACGATAATTATCATTTTTATATTCTACTCATTTTTATTAATATTTTACTAATTTCAATCAACTTTTTTTTAAATTCTTTTTCATTTTTAATATTTCAAATTTGCATTGAAACTTCAAGCCCTCCTCCCACATTAAATAAGAATCAAATGAAATAATTTTACTCGCTTCTACTATATAAAATCAAACAGAACCAGGAAATTTGCAATTTTTTATTTAACTGTCAATGTCGATTAGAAATATCAAGAAGGCTTTTGGGACAATTACTTCAATACCATCAATAATTTTCAACAGGAAGTAAAAGGAGGAGGAGTGTAAAATGGGAAACAAAGAATATTGTGTGACAATCTTTCCACATTCCAAACGCACTCCATCCAGCACTCGGTTAAAAAATTACATGTCTGATAAGACACGTGAACATTGTACGATTTGTTTTTATTTGCTTCTTTAGAGGATATCTTTCTTATAAAAGAGCAAGAGGATTTCCATTTGGAGCTTTTGCGGTTTTCATGGCGCTATTAAAAACTAAATCTCCTTGTGTGGGTAACTTTTTAAATATCCGGTTTTTTATACTTTAAAATTAATTTCGAGTTGATGCGAATCTGATCCTATTTGACAGGATATTTAGCACGAGGATCATTCAAAAAATACGAAAGTGCTTTCATTCACAATTTACGTATTTTATTCGAAATTATTTACTCTTTTACGCCAAGTTTGCGAAAAGCATTTTAATTAACTTCAGTGCGTGACACAAAATCTTTCGAAATTTAAAAATTCTCGTTTTGTTTTCAATGCATCTCACATTTTGTATGGGCTGCGTAAAACTTTGTTAAACAAATCAATGTTAAATAACTTCGAGAGGAAATATGAAATTGCGAATTATAAGCTCTTCTAGTATAGAAGACTGGCGTCACAAAGCTTACGAGTTAATGGCCGGTTGCATAATAACTAAAAATGATTGCTACTAATAAATATTTAAGACAGCATTTAATTAAAAATTTATTAATTAAAAATTTTGTTTAAAAAATTCACTTTAAAATTTCTTGTGGAATAAGGAGGCAACCGACAACCTACAAGCCCACAGCATCGCACAGGAGCTCCATATCGCTTCTTCAGCCGCATTTAACGCATTTCGCCTTCAGTTCAAATGACAGCGAAATAATAAAGCGCTTAAACACTTAATTTCAAATGCTGCCAAATAACATTCCCATAGAACTCATTCTTCTTGTAACCCATGCCATATTTCCAATCATCGTTGAATTAAGAGAATGACTCATGTGCATAATAAATGCTCCTGCTAACAAAATGTTTTCGTGCAAAAAACTCAACAAATAAATATGAGTTCGTTTGTTCCACAAATTGACTGCCAAATAATTCACTAAGCATGCTTAAGGAGACTTGTAAGAATTCCGGAGGGAAAATATTCCCTAAACAGAATTCAATGCGAACCATTACGTCAGCCTGGCCTTACAGTGCTTACAGAAATATTATTTATTTATTTATGCCTTCTTAATTTGTTTTTTCTTTCACGTTCTTTACATTTCCAGGTATGTGTGTTTGTAAATCACTTGACATTGTCATATGATTCAGACACAGATATATTTCTTGAAAAATGTATAACTAAAACACCCTGCAGTTCTGGTGCAGGTAAATTGCTGCCCTTAAAAATATGCACATAAAGTGGCAAATAAATGAATTACCAGATTGTTATGCTCGAGTTATTCCCAGAAAAGGGGTCAGCGCACCGGGCCACCTGTTACACCATAGTAATCATTTTCAATAAATTTGAAATAAAAGATTAATATTCTGCTGGGTATTAATTCTGAGCACTTTTCCCAATATTTTATAGAAATATTTTCCTAAAACTATTTTTATTATTTTATTTAATATAAAATATTTATATAGTTTAATAAAACATTACATTTTCATTGTAAAAATAAATTTTTTTTTTATAAATTACTAAAAAAAATTCATAATACATATATATATATATATATATATATACATATATATATATATATATAAATATATAATAAATTTTTATAAAAAGATTTTGAAAAGTTGCGTGGGCTTTTTGGTTTGATTTGATGACATTTAATAAATATTTAGTTGGATGCTTTCAAAAAGTGCTTGTCTTTATGGATTTGCTGGGCAAAGTATTTTTGCACAACGAGCATTATTCCAAAGGGTGTCCTTGAACCGGCTACACACCACCTGATTTTCGGATGATATCAAGACTTTTCTCAACAATAATATTTTGAAAAATCTTATATGTGCTTTCTAAGCACCAAATACTGTCTTGTTAGGTCACATTCCAAAGAATTTAGTAAAAATCCCCTTTCTAAGGAAATTTTTACTAAATTCCTTATAAAATTTCCTCAAAAAATTTATTTCGTATTTTTTCCTTCACAAAACAGCGAAATATCGAAATAATTTCTATTTGAAATATAATATAAAAATATATAACTTCAGTTCATGTGTGCTTGCACACCACTGTTTAGTTATTTACCAACAAAATTATAGTATTTACAAGTTTGCAGCCATTTTAACGTTTTATGCAATTCTGATTAATTTAATTAATTTATACATTTTGCATACTCTCTTCCGTAGTTGCCGTGACGCAATATTGCATCTTAAGGCAAATATAAAATACGTTTTTGTCAAATACTGCTATTACTGAGCACCTCAAGTGCATGAACATCAATATGACAGCCGAATTTTCTACTGTCTAGAGAAGACTCTGTCAAAGCGAAACAAAAATAAATAGATAAACAAGTTCATAAGCCAATATGAAACTCAAAACACAATTGTTTAAGTTTATATCCCTTCAGAACGGCTGGTCTCTCTCTTGAGGTTTTTGAATAAACAAAATGTGCAAATGCTTTAGCAATTACAGGTAAGGATTGTCAGATGGAATTGATGGTGCAGCGTCTGTTACTTTTGAGGTAATAATAATGACAATGAAATGATTTTGGCCTCAGCAGTAGCATCTTAAAATGACGAAAGCAATCAAACACAGGCTCTACCATTTACAATGTATACTGCAAGGATAGCAACTAACTAAAAATCTACTACGGAATGCAAAGACAATATAAAAATTTATTAATATGGGGAGGGCGACAGGCATTTCAAACGTAATTCATAGAAGACACCATGTCAGTCAAGTAAAATTTTTTTTTGTTCAATATTTCACTTTTTGATGACTCATTCATCCCTGTGTCATTCATAAATACAAAATAAAACAAAAAACCAAGACTTCTCAGACATTCCCTTGATAAAATTTTTACAAGAGCGGCCAGATGCCTATAGAGTGAGTATGTGGAATTTTATTTTATTTTATTATATTAATTTTATTCACTAAAAGTTGATTTAAAGGCAAAAACGTAGGAGAAGTTAAATGAAGTTCATCTCACTGGCAAGTTATTAAGTCTCTTGAAGTTGCCGTACTTTTTCCACAAGCAAAACCCGCAACTTTAGTGTATGGGAAAAAATATAAAAAGTAAGAGAGCTGCATCACGTTTAGATAGCAGCCGCCATAAAAATAAAAAAAGTCTCTATTAAGTGACGAATTGCACGTATTACAGTGAGAATGTTGCCACTCGAATTTGCCAGCCATATGAAAAAAAATTAAATACTCAAAAAACTCTAAATTGTGATAACAAAAATACAGTAAATGTAAGTTTAACGCCAACTTTGCCGTAATTACGTAAACTCTTACGTCAAAACATATTTAACTCGGCCAATTTATCTTCACACACATAATTTGATAAACACAAACGAAATTTGTTTGCAGTCGCTACAGCTTTCACATTTTCTCAGTTACGTTGTGTTAAATGTTTCATATATTTTCATATTTTACATTACGAGAAACAAAAGTAAAAAAAAATTAAAAAGTCTAAAAGTTAAAAAAAAAATTTTTTTGAAAGTTTCCGGAAAAGATTACTTTATTGTAAGAAGGAAATCACTTTGAAATCTTTTATTCCCAAAAAAACGCGTTTATGCTAAAACATAAAAAATGTTTGCGCTAAAAAAATCACTTAATCTCAAAAAATCGTTGAAAACTGTTTCACCACAAAAATAAAAAAAAATTAAGATTGCTGACGAAGAATTATTTTAATAGAGAATTTATTTTGAAATAAATATTAATTTTTCCGTAAAAAATTATTATTTTTTTGGTGAAAAAGCATTTATTTTATCACAAAAAATCACCTTTTCGGAAACCAAAAAAAAAAAATGTGTTCATGAAAGTTCACTTCTATTACAAACCAAATACTGCTTGTACAAAATTAGACGATTTTTTTTTTTTTGCAATTAATTCTGTCTTCATGTTTCATAAAGGCTCATTATACTCATAACACCGTCCGATAATTTTACGAGTATTACGAATAACTTTAAAATGTAACAATTTTTTCTCTTTTTTTTGGGAGTTAAAGGATCTTTTGTCCTGTTAAAAATTAACTCGTCTATTAATCATTCAATCCACATCAAATAATGAAAAAAGTTTGTATTCGAATCTCATTCCTACTTTCACTTGCATAGAGGACATCATCAAGCAGATATAAGAGTGCTATTAAAAGGATATGTATCCCATCATTAATAAAAATATATGTGGTCTCCAAAGGGCTTTTTAGGTTTGCTAAAATGTATTCCTTTATTTTATTTACATTTTATATTTGTTTAGTTTTCTCATGGAGAAAAAATACAACTTATTAAAAAAGGAAATACATTAAAATGCAGACTTCAAGCAGCAATACTCGTAACGCCGCACACAACACAGCCGAAGTACAACTTTTGAAAAGCTTTTTTACAGATTTTGAGCTCTCTGTACTCATAGCTATAACATGCTGGGCGGCCAAGAGATTTTCCTTTTTCTCGCTAAAGCTTTTTGCTTTTTAAAGTTAATAAAAAACTGCGGCTTTCAGTCAAAGCTTCAGAGTCTGTAGTGAGGCAATTGTATTCATTTCAGCATTATTAACCCTAAACTGGATGTTTAGTTTTATTTTGCGCTCTCGTGCCTAGTAGCTTAATTTTTAAAGCTTTCAGTATATTTTATTTTGCTTTAGGAAACGGTAGAAATGCCACTAGTTTTCATTTTGTTTACTTCAGCACGTTTTTATAGTGCGATTTTTCTTCCTCATTAATCAGTCGATACTTGTCGGCCGTGCACTTCAAACGTTTCTTAGCGCTCTCTGGCAAAGTAAAAAAATAATTTATTTTTGTTTTAGGCAAAATTTAAGTTTTTTGCAAAAAAAAAAAAAAGTTCTTCCTTTTTTTGCAAAGCGCGCGCATCTTGCAAACACTCCGCCCTTTATTCTGCTCCAGCACACAAATACAACGTAAATAATATTTAAATGAAGGCAAAGTAACTACAGAGAAAGAAATTTCACACTAAAAACCTTTTTGTTTGCTTTGAAACTTACAAAAAGTCATTATCTGAAGTTTTTCAATTAAATTGCAATTTTAAGAAACAACAATTCGGAATTTATAAGAAAGCTAAAATACCGCATCTGTTTAATTTTGGAGCGTAAAGTTTGAATGAACGTGGAAACAGGAAAAACAATAACATTTGTATTTTCGCCTGGATCAGACGGAAAAAGTTATTAAAATAATAATTATCTTATTGTGTCCACTATTCTTTTCAATCGAATTCAAAATGGAATTAATGTTTTTTTAAAAGTTTAAAAGAAATGAAATGTTGACTGCTTTTTTGCTCAATGAATTTATGATTACATATTTACATTTAGATTCGAGATTCGTTAGACTCGATTCCTTCGACAGGATAACATCAATGCTCGTCTTAGACCATTTGAAGTCTGTGAAGCAGCACAATTAAGACACTCCAAATATTTTCCAGTGCCAAAGTCCTCTAACACTTAATCAATCTTACTGTAGGGTGTCAACATGGCTTAAAAATCTCACAAAAGACACACACACTGGTAGACTTTTTAACGTACATTCAGGAGCGTTGAAAGACATCACCTTTTAAGTAGAAACTTTTAGGGTTAACCAAACATGCTCATTTACAGTATATGGATCGAATGGATTGTGAAAAAAGTGCTGAAAAAGCTCCTTAAGAAATGCGACTGGACCATCACTGGCCATTTTATTATATGAGTTGTTCGGCTTCTTTCCTCTGACTGCTCCTCACGAGAATAAGTAGGAACGTCTACAAAAATGCAGTTGTCTGATTCAGCCAAATTATTTTTTTTTATTGCACAATTTTATTGTGCAATATTATTTAATATACTTATTTAGGGTTTTCAATCATAATTCCCATTTTTTCTTTTATAAAAATTGACAAATTTACAACATTTTTCTTTTAACTTCGGCTTGTGCTGATACCTCAAGACCCTCTCAAAAACTTTTGGGAATTTGTAATTTTTCTTTTTGGTCGGCATACTTGCAGCACAGAGGGGCTTCTGTAACCAATTTAGCCACCTCGGTGTAATTTATCTGCCAGCAATCTCTTGTTTCCGCTCTATAAAACATATCAGCGATGCGTACGCTTTATCAGTTCCCCCGATGCCAGCGCATCCCCGCATAAGGCCAGCTGGCAGAAAAGAAGTAGAAGTATAAATGCATTTTAAAATATTCATAAATAAAAATATAATTTAATATTTCAATCGCACTAAAATCCAAAAAATTAATATTCACTAGAATATAAGGCCGACCTCCCATGGGCTACTTGCTTGTTTGAGCTTAGAAGACAGTCTCCAAGCCAGCCTTTTAGTCAGCATACTTTCAGCAGAAAGGGTCCCCTGCATTAAATGAATATTGAAAGCAGGGAAATCAAGGACAATCAAGGGCAATCAAAGACAGGGCTGTACACATTACGGCTGCTATTATGCTTTATATGAGGAGTATGGCGAATTTTTGCCAGCGAATTCGTCTTTTTGGAGAAAATTCATCGTTCATTGCAATTGTGTTTTTCACATTTTTTTTATATATAGAATATTTTAACTTTTTAAAAGTTTTTCTTTTTAAAAGTTTGATTAATTTATATTTTGAGTATGCTGTATATTGAGAAAGCGCATTATTAGCCGTTATGCTTAAAATCGTAGAATAAGTGTATTATATAATATGGCGCAATAATATTGCACAATACATGGCCTGCTTGAAATTCTGTTGTTGTACGAAATTATTTAAAGCAAATAATGTTGAGGAATTCCTAATTTTATTTCACATTTTATTGCGATTTAGATACTTTATTTAGTTTTTGAAAACATTATATAATTATAATCAGGAGCGAGAAAACTAATTCCTTCTTTACAGTAATCACTTTCTACCATTTCATTATTTTTTTTTAATTGAATTTTTCAATGTAATTCAGATTTCCGTCAAAAACTTTTCATATTTCATACAGACTATTTCATAAGCTAAAATCTTTGTTGGATTTTAAGCTGCTTACAAGCAGTATCTTAATAATTGAAACCACAGAGAGAGATACAATCGCTTGCGTTTACACGGGGATTAAAGACAGTAATGCCACAAACGAGAACTTTGTTTTACCGCAATTTACTTTCAAATATTCCAAAATGTATAGTACAGTAAATTGAAAATAAAATAATGTGAAATTGATGAATAATTTTTCGTGTGGGCAATTTGCCTTTAAAAATCTGTAGTTCCAAGGGCCCAACCCTGAAACTGACGCCCAGGTTTTTTTTTATATTAATTGGTCGAAAAATTCCCACTAAAAACTAGTCCCACTAATAACTCTTTCTTCCAGAATTTAGCTTTTATCGTAAGAAAGTGGCAGCTTTTGTTACGATTATTGCTGGTTGTGTACTGAAAGCATTAAGAGTTGTAGCATAAGTTTTGTAATTTCTTTTCCCCTCAATGGTTTTTTTATCATTTTCTTTTGTATCTGCTGTATTTAAGATGGCAAAAAAGCACTCTTGAAAAACTTTCAATAGAAAATAAATTATGATACTAAATTAACAAGACTTACAGCGATTTATCGGTATGTAATTCAATATTTAATTTAAGCATTCACTTACAAATTTTAATGAAAATTAAATATAAGAAAAAAATTACAATTTCTTATTAACGTGTTAATTATTGGAAAACAAAATTTTTTAACGAAAAAATTATAACTTGTGTTTGAGGTATTTGGGGAAGATTACCTGAAGATCTGCTTTCGAATGCTTTGAAGTGCTCACAGAAAGCAACTATTAGCATTAGTGGGGCCATGCCTGGGCCCATCAGTGTGTTTAAAAAAACTTTTAATTTTAAATCGATAGTTCACGTAAAAAATATATTTTTTTGCTTTTTTTTATTTATATATATATATAATAAAAAAAATTCCAAAAATTCCTACTTTTTCAAATATTCAAATTATTTCTTGTGAATATTTAGAAAAATAATAATAATTTAAAGAAAACTGCGATAGTTTTTGAATTTCGCTTAATGTCAAAACTCTGCTGACCTCTTAAGGTCGTCTGATAACCTGTTAGTTTTGCTCCGCAATATATAAAAAGCAATTTGCGACTTCAAGCAATTATATCGCAATAGAAGAAGAATGAAAATAAAATATTTTCTAGCACAATAAATTTGCTTGACATAAATATGAAAATAAAAATTTCCTTAGTTTATGCTAAAAATCATTTCAGTTCGTATCACAATTTCCTTGCTAATGGCTTTAATTTGCAAGCGTTATGCCTTTTGCTTTACGATATTTGTTTTGGTACGATGCATTGGACCCACTTTCGGTTTGAATGCCATGTAAATAAATTTGGGGAAATATTTAGAAGCATTTGCGGCATTTTGTTCAAATATTGTTTTCTACTCTCATATTCATACAAAAACTCATAAAAACTAAATGAGAATTACTTGAAGAAAATGGTTACTCCTATCGTCATTGTATGAGATATAAGTCAGAGGTGTTTTCCCATTTATGTACAGTAGAAAGTCCTTCATTTTAAACGTATTTTATTTACTTTTGGGAATTTAATCAAAAAGAGTGGGGTGTATTATGAATATTTAGTTATTCACCAATAACCATATTGCCACCTTAAAAGTAATGCCCCTCAGATATAATACAATTATGCCAGCATTTTTTCCAATCCTCGAAACACTTCTAGAAAGCACTTTTGGTATCGCTAACAGCTCCTATTTCCACCTTTCTTTTATCTCCTGCATCGTAGCAAAACTCTTCGCTTTCATCGGTGTCTTGAGTTTTGGGAAAAGGGAAAGTATTCGTTCTCGTTTATATATTTATTTACTTAATATTACAATTATATAAATATATGATTATAATATGGGTAGAGATCACTGGCTGCACAGGCCATCGGCTATCGTCGCCGTCGAGGCATTGAACACCTATCAACCGAGTGAGAGGCGGGAATACTGACCACTATATATATTTTATTTTATATTTTTTTTTTCTTAATTTTATATTTTTGTGTTTTATTTTTTAACAATAAAATTGAAGCAATTTTTATTTATTTTCATTTTTCTTTTAATGTACATCAAATATTGCCACATAAGCAATTAAATGATTTGATTAAATTGATTAAATTCTTTACTCTTTTGAGAGCTTCTCGTACCAGCACCCCTTCCTAATCTTGGCATGCACTTTGAGAGCTCTTAAGTACTCAAAGTCCTAAAAGTGTTAAAGGCATTTAGCAGCTTTAATGAGTATCCCCATAATGAAAATTTCGTTATTTAAAAAAAATATGCATATATTAGACAAACTTGCCAGTCGGGCATTACACAAATTGCCGACAGACATAAACCTTTCCGCAGAATTTTAAATAATTCAGGTGCTTTGCAATGCGAAAGTATGCTCTGCTCCATCAAGTAAACACTGTCTTGCTTCTATAATTTTAAAATATACTGCGCCAAATCTTTTTATTGGAAATATAATTATTGTATTTTAACAATAACAAAATTTTTGAAGCATATCGAATCAGACCATTTCGAACAATAATAAAAAAAATGAGATGCAAAATAAAACGTTGTTTTGCTTTTTTCAATAATAATTTATAAATTTCACAAAAATTTATTTGTTTATACTCTTTTATAAACTTTTACAATTTTAATAGCGGCCGCCAATGTTTACATGCGAGTACATATAATTTTATGGATTACAGTCGCTTGCCCACGTGCCCTTGAACGTTTGCCACTACAGCCAAGTTATTAAGTTTAGTAAAAAAATTCTTAATGGAAAAACATTTTTTTAAAGCATTTTATATATGAATCAGATCTTTAGTTTTCTTTCAAGTTAATGCACGATGAGTAAAATCGTTTGTTGTTAAATAATATCAATCACAACAGCGGCGATATGAAACAGAAATTTCCCAGTATCAACTTTTAGTTCAAAAGAAGTATCAGACAGATTACTAATAAAAAAAATTGGAAATAAAATTGGGCGTTTTAAATTTTTTTAATATTATTATAAATAAAAAAAATTAAAAACTTGTCTATACAATTACTGCAGTGGTGTTCAAAATGTTAGCAATTTGTATACAATTTCCACACTTTATACTGATGTTGATGGCAGAAATATATTTATAAACTGAATATAAATTTGATTTTCAATAAATAAATTTTAGAATAAATAGATCTTCTTTAATAGATAAACATTTCAAATAATAAAATTCAATACAGAAGAAATTTAAAAAATTTTTTAAATTTTATAAAAAAGTTTGTTAAACAAAAGTTTTGTGCCAGATGGCAAATACTCGTAAATGTTTTTAAAACAATATGCTTGTTTTTATTGCAATTGCAAATAACTGAAACTAAAAATTAATTTTAAATTATTAAATTGTTTGCATTTGTGAATAATTTTAATCGAAAATGTATTTTTTTTATTATCGAAATATAATATTTTCATAATTAAAAAAAAAAAAAAAAATCAGAAAAAGAAAAACTTGAAAAGGTTCTTTAATGGATATGAGTACGAGTTTTAAATACTATAAATAAACAATTAAACAATTTATATAAATTAGTAAAGGTATAAAAAAAGTAATACAGTATAATCTCGATAATGCGGACAAATGAAAACCAAGCGGTGTCCGAAATATCAAAATGGCCGAATGTCCGAAACAAGAGAAAAATTAAAGTTGTCTTTTGTAAATATACTATATATGTATGTAGTGTGTGTAGCAAAGTTATTTTTATTTAGAGGAAATTAATTTAAAAATAAATTTAATTTAGGTCTGAGTAAAAATAATTAATCTTTATAAAATTATTATATTAATTGTTGCACAAATAGTTAGATATCATCATCTGTCAAAGTTTAGTGTCGTTTTGCTTTTTTTACGCGGCCTCTCGGAGACTTTTCAGTTTTAAAATATTACCAGCAGGGAGTGCCTGGTCTTCCCAATATTTTATACAGTGAAAGATTCAACTTCATCATCTTCCTCCGTCTCATCATAATTGCTTTCAACTTCGTCATTCAACCAATCATTTACCTCAGCAGCATTATAAATGTCAGGTGATAAATCAATTGCTTCGGCGAAACCGCTTGCTAGAGCCACTCCATTGTATGTGCCCCCTTCGTCGTCATAAAGAATTTTATTAAAGCACTTTTTAAAAATATTTTTTTTCAATGTTATCCCAAGCATTACAAATTAAAAAGGCCACGTTTTTTAGCGTAAAAGTTTTAGATTTTCTGAACTTGATAAAATATCTGAGCGAAAATTTTTACGATAATTAATTTTTATTGCAAAAGCGGAAGAAATAAGTGCTGTGCGAATTATTTAGATTGGAAAAATTTTGGCGTCCAGATTACGGAGTACAGTACTACTAGTATGGTTTATACCGTTGTCCAGATTTTCAGGTGTCCGAAATATCGAGATTATACTGTATTTATGCTTCTTCTTATGAGCATACTGTTTGCTTTTTTTATATACTTTTTGTATGCGTTGCCTTGACTAATTTAATGGCTTCCGCCATACCGGTAGACGAAGCCACTATCGTCATACTCGTTGTAGGGTAAAAAAGTACTTTAAACAACAATGACAATATTAACGTTTTTTATTTGAATTTGTATTTGCATTTGTTTTCATTTTTTTCTGTTGTTGTTGCTTTTCAAATTTTTTTTTTTTTACATTGTATACATATTTTTAATAAAAACAGATGTTCAACTCAGTTAATAAAATATTAAAAATATTATAAAGCAAATAGAAAGTCACAAGTCAATACAACAACATGACCACTAGAATTCAAACACCCTCTGCTCCACACAAATATTTACGAAGAGGGGAATGCCGAAAAATATGAGCCACTTGGCATTTCCGTCAGCTGCATATTTTATTTTACATTTTTAGTTTTGCCTCTTTATTGAAAAAGGGTGGAGAGGGGTAGAGAGGGAAAGAGAATGCATCTTCGCAACCCGTCACTGTTTATTTTTTGTCTACTCAATTTTGAAGCAAAATTGATTGGTTTTCCTTCAAACTCATTTTTATTTAAATATTCATTAAAGCAAAAGAAAAGGAAAAGATATTACATGCCAGTTTCGATATGAAATTTTGTATTTAATTCTTTTTACACAGAATTCAATGAAGTGGAATTGGGCAAAGAGGATCGATCACTCATGAATGAATCTTCGCAGGAGTTTTCGGATGCAGGCAATTTTAGGAAAAATTATTCAATTTTAAGCGCAAATAAATATGTAAAAGTTTTATTAACCTTTTTAAATAATTATGCATAAAAATTAAATAATGTTATGGCAAAAAATTAAATAATAACAGAAAACAAGTAAAAAGGCTGTATTGGACTGTAACGAATTTTGTATACACTTCATGTCTACTTTTGCATTTTTAGATTTAAATATATGAAATAATTGCTTTTACTTACTACTCGATTTTAGTTGTGTTCCATCTGAATAATTTTTGAGAAAATTCTGAACAGATCGGTTTTTAAATGTTTTTAGCTCATTTTACACCACTACAAAAATATCAAAGACAGACAGACAGACAGACCAACAAATTCCTTCTTATATGTATCCAAAATATATACACTTTATAGGATCGTAAACTAAAACCGGCCTACACGCTCCCCCCTTCTTGATGGAGAAGGCTATAAAAAATTAATGAATAACAAAAATTAAATAGGCTCGGCTGCCATGCCCTATTGAATACATTAATTAATAAATTAAATTATCCTCTATTGGCTTCAATACATAAATGCAATAAGTAATAAAATAGTAACCAATACAAATTTACTTTTTTCCATTATTTCTTATTGTTTCCTCCAACCCTTTTAATCAGTGGAACAATGGAGGTAATCGTACCTGTTGCAGCTTGTAAGTCTTAAATATTTACCAGACAAAAAATTTAGGCAACCATTTTTGAGTCTTAAATTTCCTACTGAACACACCTAATAGGATAAACAGTATTGCCAACATGATATTTTCTAAAGAAAAAACGAAAATAACATTTTATACAAAAAAGGGCCGTTTTATAATCTTTCGATTATAATCGATAAGGTTTTGCACCCATAAAAAAGTTTTGAAAAGTGTTGAAAATGTCCTACAAAACAGTTTGGACTTTTTTACATGACGTTGCCAGGCAATATTCAAGAAATAAAAATCTTCTTACATTTTAACAATAATTTTTATATCCTGTATGGTATAAAACCAACAAAAGAGAACAATAGGGCTGTTCCAGTATAAGATATATCAAAAACAAAATGTTTACTTTCTCAAGCAGATGAATAGCAATCTCGTAACAGATAATTTTTTCACATATTTTAGAAAATATAAAGAAGTGTTTATCTATCAGCTGTTAAAAAGAGAGCAACCTATGTTGCGCTTTTTCTAATTTGTGTTCCTTCTTCGTTAAAAGCCTTGTTTCACTATTTCACACAGTATTAACACAGTCAAATTTAGCATTTATTATGAAAAAGTATTATAGTGTAACCTCAAACCGTATTATTTTTTTCGCAGTCGAATACCACTTGCAAAAGTTTTTTAAAATTTTCATAAAATGATAGATATCGTCTATCATTATGGTAGAAAGGGAAACGCCTTAAGATAACATTCTTACAATTTTATTTAAAATAAGAAAAAGTGAAAAGTTTTCAGTGCTATTAATGTATTTCTAGACAAAATATACAAATTAAGCAAAAGTTTTCTCCGCTTTTAATAAGATTCCTCTTAAAATCGTACTTTTGTAAAAAGTACCCTTTAAAAGAAAATATAACATTTTAATATTTCCAGTATATCATTTTCTAAACAAAAAAATTTTTTTGTTTTAACAGCTTTTTTGAAAAAATATATTTAATAAAATACTTTTTAAAAATATCTTAAGAAACGTACTCTAAATGTACGCAAATGTACTTTAAGAAAGTACTCTTGAAAAACAATAGATACTTTGAAAATATTTTAAAAATATATTTTTATTGTTAATAAGAAAATTATTTTTTGAGGAAAATAATTGCTAAGAAGGTACTTTTTAAAAAAGTAAAAGGTACTTTTTAAAGTCGATAATCTCAGCAGCCAATGTTTCTACTCAAATTATAATTATATTCATATAATTGCGGTATTAAGTACATAAAAAAATAAATGAAAAAGTCTATTTTTTGAAAACAGTATCTAACCGATATCTTTACCTGTGTAAAGAAAAGGTACCTTTCGGATTACGGCTGCTGCCAGCTCCTAACGAAGAGCAGCGTTTTCATACAAAAGAATTTGTCAAGCATTGGAAAACAAAACATTGTGAATACAAACACATCCTTTTCTTGTACAGACATCCCTTTAACAATAATTTACTTTACCACATTTTACAGAAAGGAAAAGTTTATCCTTTTTATTTACATTTTTTCCTTTTTTCTTTCTTTCCGCTATACAAAAACGTTAATTAATGCTAAAATATTTATTCCAACTTAAAAGAACTTTTAGAGCGGAAAGAAACTTCAAAAAAAAAACACTTTGATATACAAAAACGTATTCGCTGGCTTAATGAACGGTCCATGAGTTTCCGAAATAAGGGCTGTCGCTCCACGAAGTAACATGGATTTACAGAATGCAGGACGCTCACGTTACATGTACAAAAGGACATTCCTATAGTAAAGTTTTTTGTTTCCTTTTTTTATAAATGAAAATTGCGCACGATTATTTCATCAAAATTTGTTTGCGGTTTTTGCCCACAAATTGTGGCCAAATGTGTGGAGCCGCCTGCCGACGTGTAATCGGAGGTTGTTGGGCGACTGTTGTTGCTGCTTCGAATGAGCAAATGCAGCCCTCACACTCAGGTATTTAAATATCGGATTCGAGTTGCAATGCACGAGCTCATTAATTTATAATATTTTTAATACTTTTCTTGTGTTTTTCTTACTGTTCGCTGTGCAAATTCTTTGATGGGATTTCTATGGATTCGCAATTAATTTATTTACCAGATTTCTTATCATTATCTTTTTAAATTAAGCAAATAATGATGGATTTTAAAGAATATTAAATACGCATTGAATTCTCAGTATTTTTCTATCATAAAGACAGCTTCAGACAGGACAAGCTCTTTTCGGTGAAACGGGCACCTGTATGCGATTTTAGAAAACGAGTTGCAAATCGCACATATTAAACAAATAAAAAGGAATTCGTTGAGCATGTAAGCTTTCTAAGCTTGATAAAAAATATATCTGTGTAATTCATATAATTCTCGTATCCTCTAATCGTATAATCTAATCTAATCTAATCTAATCATATTCAGACAACAAAAAAAAATATATATTTAAACGGGTTTTCTGGCGAAGCTAATCCAATAACGTCAAATTTAATGAATAATAAAAAGCAAAAGTTTTAGAAAAACATTTACGCTAAACGAGAGTAACAGATTTAGATCCACTGGATGAAACGAGCGAAATTAATAAGCCGAACAGCTTCCTTGTATTAGATCCCCGCAGCTACGCGAATATGCTTGCACACTCGCAACTCTCTCACTTTCATTTAAATTGACTAAAATTGTTAAATATTGCACAATAAATTATAAATAACATTCAATTAACAGGAAATGTCTAGTTTACCCATTTTGCAAAATTTATTTCATCACATATTTCTTGACGATTGTTTTAGCTTTTAGAATGTCCAAACTTTTACTTAAACACCGCCATAATTGTTTCCTTAAGAGCAGAACTAAAAATATTTCCAATTGATTTATTAAATGAGAATGTTTGTTGAGCTGCGAGCTGGCGTGAAGAGCATTCCTAAAAGAAATCTTCCCTCGCAAAAAATTTATATATTTTATACGATTTTTATGAACTGCATTCGGCACATAAATGAACTCCGGGGAAAAGTTTTAATTTGGAAATAAAGTTTGGGAAAATAATACCAAACAGACAACAATTGAAACTTAAATGAAAGAGAAAAAAAACTACACAAAAACTTTAGAAATAAAATGTGTTTAACAAAAGAAAGTCAAAGAAATAAATTTATGAAACTTTAAATGTAACAGAGGCGTTTTATCTTGTGAGGCGTGGTATGTGCTTGTCGATTGCTGAACATTCAGCGATAAATTTACTGGCTTTTATCTACAGGTCCACACCGAAAAGAAACTACAGCGTATATGCCATTAGCTTAACATAAATCGATTCGAAATGCAGATTAAATGCTCTGAATTGGCGGGGAAGGCTCAGAAAAATTTTGCTAATCTCGCTGTATTGCCGTTACTGAAGCAGATTTTTATGTTAAAATCTCATTAAACTTTTCCCCAAAACGTCTAATTGTTCAATAACAACACGAGCTTTGTCTGCGATCGCGATCCATTCTTTCCACGCTACTCCTGTCATGAATAGCTTGTATGTGCAACATTCACCAATGAGGGAATTCTTATCCAATATTTTAGATTCAGAATTGCGGTTAGAAGCATATGGAAGAGAAAGGCTATGACAAATATTTCTGTTAAATAATAATAAGACGAAAATCAAAAGGCAAGCATGCAATTCCATTTGCCAATACGCTTTACGGAACCTTTGTAGAAATATTTCGGATACAAAAGTAGCAAAAAGTAAAGTAAAATATATGTGTGGATTTTTATAAATTTTTTTCATTCATCGGTATAACCAGCAATTGTTAAAGGCCATTAGAATAAATTTAAGTGTTGAAAAGGAATTACACTACTGAAATAATTATAGAACTAACGAAAATTAAAATTATTTATGCGTTTCTTAATTAGAGTAATCGCTGTTTAACACGCCATTAAGATGTTAGCCACTAGTGAAAATCGCTAACTTTTAACTTTGATTTATTATAACTTTATCGCTGGAGTTTGTGTTTTAATTTATTTATTTTTTAATTTTTGCTTACGTAAATCGCAAACAACAATACAAATATATTTGATTACATTACATTAATTGTGAGCATAGAGAAAATAATAATATTTATGTATTGTCATCATTTTTAAGCGATTTAATTTTACGTTATTGCAGGACGAAAGCTTGCATTATCAAAACAGCTTAAAGACTTTAGAAACGTTTGTTGTTAAAATAAAAAGTACAAAAAATACTATCAGAATTGAAATGAAAGCCCAGAGCCAGCTGTAAACGACGAAGTTTGTCGTTACGGTAGTTATTAAAAAATGTGTAGAAACACCAATTTCAGTGTCAAGCTATTTTAGCGTGTTGATTAGCGTTAAAACAACAATACTAGAGAAAATCCTGTATCCATGTTCATGGCAGCAGGTTCAGTTTATTTAAAAATATCTCACTCCGCTTAAAAGAATGACCACTCTATGATATTTGAGACAAGATTGAATTTCTTAATTATTTTTTCAATTCCTTAATAATATTTATTTATTTATAATTTCATTATAAAAAGAATATGAAAATGTGCCAAACGGTATAAAGAACTGTATTTATGATGATTTGCAATTTCCTTTACTGCTCTGCCTTTGAACTGCATGAAACTGGCAATTTGGCTGGGCCGACCTAAAACTTCAACATCGTTTGAGACAGATTTTAAATCAAACTAAAATTCCAAAATTATTTATTGCAGAGTCAGACAGACAATTGGGTCCTTCAATGTCATAAATAAAATGTTTATAAAAGAATACTTTTTTAAACAATTAATTATAATTAACAAAGTACATAGGAATGTCTAAATCTTCCCCTCAATTGGGGCAAGGTACGCACAATGGATTATTTTAAGACTTTAAACTTGTGCGATTGCAAAAGTTCAACAGAAGTTGTTCGACTGATAATAGAAAACTTTTTTCTTTCCTTTTGTCATCAAAAAAAATATCACCGTCGATGCTCTAAAGGAATTATAAACGACAAAATATTTCAAGCACTCGTAAACAAATAAAGCGAAATTGAAATTATCGTTTACCTGGGCGTGACTTGAACTTTATTGCTTTTCTCTTTAAGAGGTCATCAAAAAGTTTTAGAACACTAAATGTTACAATCGCTGTATTGAAAAGTGCTGCTTGACTTTTTAAAGACTTTCGCTTAAAATTTATTTATTTTTTTTTATACCTAAACAAAAGCAAAAGTTTAAACAATCTGATCAAAAAAGAAAAGAATAAAGAAACTTTTTTAAAATCTGTCTCAAACGATGTTGAAGTTTCAGGTCGGCCCAGCCAAATTGCCAGTTTCATGCAGTTCAAAGGCAGAGCAGTAAAGAAAATTGCAAATCATCATATATACGAACAAACACAATTCCAAACTGAGGCCTTATTGAGGCCATTAAGAAAAAATTGCACAAAATTTTCGCCCATAAATGACAAGATAAAAGAAAACTTTGAATACACAAAATTTGATTATAAACAACATTTGAAAAGCGAGAGATAAAATACTTTCCCACGGCCACACAAACTGATGATATTTAAAAACAACCTATTTATTTAAGCTCAGTTGTGATTACATAACAAGATATTTTTAATGTTTTTGCATTTGTTTGTCAAAAATCGTTACTACAGTCCAAGCAAATATAGTGGGAAAGCATTCATTTCGTATTATATTGGCGTTAATGGAAAACACTAAAGCTATCGATTAATTAAACTCCTGTCAGAATCGTTAAAAGTTACTAGAGTCTTTATACGATTAGATGAAAGGTGAAATAAGTCATATACACAGTTACGTTTTTGAGAGCATAAAAATTCCAGACGCCCCAAGACGCTCTTTCCCTGCAGCAGTTATATCTAAATCAAGCAAAATAATCATAAACTAAAGTTTGTGTGATTTTTGTTAAGAATCAATTTGTATTATTTTTGGAAAATAATTTTAATTCATTCTACCAACCTCCCCTCGCCCCAAAAAAACCCATTTATTGTATCTTCTAAATAAATTTATTTGTTTATTTAAGAAATCATTTATTAAATGTTTATTATGGAAAAAATAAGAAATTAAATTTGATTGTTTGACGACTGCGAATGAGTTAATTATAAACTTTGCATCTCATCTAAGAGTTTGCAAGTATATTTGCCTGCCCATCTGCTTATCTGTCGGTCTGTCTGCCGATTTCACTAGATTCCATTCATTTCGTTGGAATATTCCAGTTTACATTTCGGACATTTTTTAAATTCACATTTTATAGTCGATTGTTCATTTTACGACTCTGTTTGATAATGCAACTCCGCAATTCTTCTTAATTGAATTTTGGAATTCCTTATAAAGATTTTAATCGAATCGCAAACATGTTACCTTAAAAATTTCAATAGTCCATCAGCAGTGAATTGTTCTCTCTTAAGAGGAAAGTGATTTTTGTTAAAATATTTAATGGCTCTTCCATTTTATTTTTATTTTCAAACGGGGTTTTCAAGTGTCGCAAAAAATATGACATGAAATCGGAAAAAGAAGAGCATTAAAATTTCGAATTTCAGTAAAGACCACGTGGTCTCTATTTGGCAAATTGAAGTGCAAACTATAAAACTGGCAAAGGTCTATCATGCGTATTGTGTCTATCGGTCATTTGTCTATTGTTTTCGCTTCTAACAATAATTCCCAACATGATTCTTTATTATGTTGCCATCGCCCCCCCACCACTCTAATTTTTCAAATCGAAATCAAGCAAAGCAACTTATTATATCGTGGCAAATCGTGGCAAATCTGCTCACCGAAACCTGAAAATATATACTGAAATCTATTATATATATATGTATAAATTTGAACGTACAGTTAATTAAAATGGAAAAAATATATATTTTATAAATTGCCTTCCTCAATTGTTTCGTCTATTTTTCAAAAAATACGTTGAAGTTCAAAGAAAAATTGATTTGGCATTTCAGTTATAGAAATTGGCGGGGAAGTCTTATTTGCTAAAAACCAGCTGAAAATTAATTTACTACTAACAACACCTGGTAATGCCATTAGCTCTATATCTTATGCATATAACTCGCTTTCCTTTAAAAATTATTATTTATTGCAAGCATGAGTACACGGACATCTTCATACGATTTGAAATTCTTTAGTCTATTTATCATATAGCGTTTGAATTTAATTAAAAATGACTGTCAATGTGTTCTATTTAACAAGTTTAATACAATTTTTCTCTGTGTACAAAAGTTTTTTTAAACTTGAACTGCATATGGATTCCATTTTAGGTTCCATATGCAGTTGACGTGAGTGTATAAATAATTTATTAAGAAACGGAGAATATAAAATTATTTAAACGAAATGATTATAATTTTGATGTTGAAAAGCTTTTTTAATCAGTTCGACTTAAAATTGCTAGTTTATAAATATAAACTTATAAATTGCAAGTAAATAAATGAGACAATGTACGAGCCAGAGTTAGCAAACCTTCTAAAGATAATATCAGTATGCACTATTCGATGGAGATACTAAAATTTACCTCTCTTCCCCCAAACAGAACTGCCACTAAGGGCCATGTTATACTATCGTAAACCTTCGTACGATTCATTCACAAGAATGTAAAACAAAAACTCGCACCAAAAGGGTGTTCCTGGTGCCACACTGTCATACAAAAATGAGACAAAAAATTTTTTCTTTGCTGATCGAAGTAAAAGCCACTCTGACCGCCGGCAAAATAAGATTTTATGAAAATTTTTATAAACTTTTGCTTGTTACGAAATTCTGACATTTTTATACCACATCATTCAAATTTTTCAGTAGAGAGACTACGTTTAGCAAATCGTTCGACTATGTGAGATAGTGAAACAGGGCTTTAAGTATTACTCCGAAAGGAGGTGATCCAAAGTGTGCCGTTGCTCTCTCATCTTTTGCACAGACACCTACAGAATTCCAGAGGTTCTCTTGGTATTGCTTTTAGTGTGTGTGCGTTTAAATTCCTTGTAGACTTTTGAAATCCTTGTTAAACTCTAAACTACAGTTTTTATATCGCTGGTGCATTTTTAGCGTTTATAATCTCGACCATGTTTAATTCAGTGCACGTTCTAAGTTTCTTCCAAGAAGAATCAACAGTAGTTTCTAATTGACAAATAAGCAGAATGAAAGTAAACGTAAAAATATGAGCAGCAGAAAATAAACTTTCTGGAAAAAAAACTAAAGCTTGCTAGAGAGCACACGAGTGATTACAAGTCGTTGGCAGGATTACACACTCATAGAAAATAAACAGTAGAACATCAAAAGGAAAAAATAAACAATTGATATTACGAATTGTCTCATAACTGTTGCCAGCATTATTTATGTTGCAGTGATTTTTTTTACATTGCATATTTTTTCATATTCGTTTTTCTCGCCAAGTTTAGCTTAATGCTTCAATTATTTGTACTTTAATTTTTAATTTTTTGTTAAAAAAAAAAGTGACATGCAAATAACAAGAAGACAACATTTTAATACATATTGTGTCATGGCATTAAATGTGGCGAGTGTGCTCACGTGTGTGTGTGTGTTTTTGAGAGTGGGTATGTGTACGTAGCGAAATTTTATAGCGACATCTCATTTCAGTAACTTAATGCTCATGCATCACTTGCAATGCCTAAATATCTTTTTATCAGCCTGCCTGCTTCCTACCCCTGCCCCTGCCCCTGCCCTTCTCTCAATGCCTGCCTAAACGCATTTTTTATTATTTTATTTTATTCTTTAAACTCTTTGCAATTATTTTAATGTACATTTGACTTTTATTCTTGACATTGCTTGCAGCAGCCACATATATTTTTACAGCCATTTTGCGAGACGAGACTCGCACTTAACACCAACGCAAGCGAAAACCACTCAGTTCTTAAATAATTGTAGCGAAACGAAAAAAAATGCATAATAATGTTGTAAGAAAAAGGGAACATATGAAACGTTTTATGGTGACATTCTTTAAATTTGCCATGCCTCAGGCTTTGTTAACTTTTTTCTATGCGTAAAATTATTTAAATGCACGTCTTTATGTTGAAGAAGGTCATGGTAGAATTAGAACATAGAAATAAACATTCACATCAGCAGATATTAAAATGCGAAATCTTGTTTTATATTTACTTTGACGAATGTTTAAGTACAAAAACCATATTTAAATATTTATATGCTGCTTGTAGGTCGTTTAAATGCCACGAGCTTCCGATTTGAAATGCACGCTCCCGCTTCTCGTAAAACTAATTTAATCACAATAAACTACTGAATGTTTTCAAAAATAAACATTTTTATATAAAAAATTAGAAAATTTATTGTCAGGAGAAGTGAATTAGGATAACAAATAAGTTTTGTAGATAAAAAAAAAATAATAAAACATGTACGACCATTTTTATGTATCGAAATAAAAGTTTCGTGATTAGAAATCCATAAATTTTTATTACATGAAGTTAACGATAAATATAAAAGTTACAACTAAACTTATAAAATTTATTATAAAAAATTTTTATATAACAATTTTTCTAATATTATGTATGTTATCTATCGATAACATAAATTTCTTGCATAATAACTTATCACATTTCGTGCATAAAAATATATAAATGTTTTATCGACAACATTTGTGTTATCGATAAGTTATTTGGCATGTTTAATTGTAAACAATAAATTTTCTATTTTTCATGTTTTCGGTGAAAATGTACAGTAGTTTATTTTAATAAAATGTGGTTTATTAATCCTTTCGGCATTCTATAAGGCTACATTTCATTTGGTGGGCTTCATCCAAACTTTGACCAGTTGGAATTTAATGCTTCTGCTTAAGTTTCTCAATTACGATAAGCAAGCAAATTTCATTAAATAGGCAAGTTGTCATCGATTATGAGTAATGCATGTTGTTAGTTATAGATACAAAAAACATTAATTTACACAATTTTATATATGGTAGAGAACTTGACTCATGAAACAATGGGAAAAAAAATTTATTAAATTAATTTATTTTATTTATTTAATTCACTTTATTCAAAAAATTTTATTTATTATCAAAGTCTAGTTACAGGTGAAAATATTAAAAGAAAAATTTACTTGTGCATGCAAGTTTAAAATGTAATCTATGAGAGAGATAATAAGAGATATAGTGGAGGTCCTTTCTTTCACAAAACAAGTTTATTTATTGCGTGTCAAAATTTTTCTTAAAAAAAATTTATTTTATAAATCTAAATATGTTGAGGGATTTGTGAAATGTTTTCCGAAATACCTGCGAGATGTCCATCATTATAAGCACTTATGGCCACCAACCTCCCACAGGGTTATACCACGGGCCTTAAGAGTAGGCAAATAATGTCTAGCATCAAAGAATTTCGTCCTCGTAATTTTTACTTCAGCCCGTTTCCCAGTAACCTCCAAAGGAATGAAATGACGAACGATCGATCCATTTCTTTTTTCATATCATTATTCTTTATAATTTTGCAATCTTTCAAATCCTTTTCATATATAGAAAAATCGATATGCTATTTCCAAAGCAATGAAATGTATTTACTTCGCTTTCTTTTAATTATTTTTAAATTAATTTATTCAAAATAAAATTAGAGCTTAAAAATTAAAGCTTCATGTCAGATTAAATTTTCTGTGAATTTTTAAAAGTAAACCATTGGAACTTATTCTCCAAAATAATTTGAATTGCAAATCGAAAATATTTGGTGAAACGTAAAGTAATTGGCATAATGAGTTTTTTATAAAAACTAAATTCAACTCATAAATTATTCCAAAGAAAATCATTCAAAGTCCCCTCCCACATGATTCCACTAGTATAAATAAAGCAACAATAAAAATCACTCGTTATGTTGCGAAGCAGTTGCAGTTACTAAATTGTAAAACAAAAGAGTTTTTAAAAAAAAAAAAAAAAAAAAAACTGCGGAACAAAACTTGTATATTTAATTACATTTTTTTGAATATAATATTAATGTAAATATGTGGAGGTGCACATATCGTTATACAAAAGGCAACAGAGCCTAACATTTTAAAGACGAGTCAGAAAATCTTTTGCGATCACAAAAGGGGATCTTTTTAGTTAAAACCATGTTCACATAAAAAAAAACCTCTGCCGTAAATCTCCGACATATGGATGCACTAATAAATATACAGAAATGCTACATATGGCAGAAATGCCAATATTTGACGCTCAGCTGATTCAAATAAATAATACGGCTGCGATCATGTGGAAACTGTAATTTTATGAACATGTTCGCCTGCCAGCCAGGGAATTTTTGGTTCACCTATCATGTGCCATATTTAACAAAGTAATCTTTTGTGTAATATAGTGAGTCCGGGCTTCGGTTCCAACTTCATTACACGAAGCGACCATAGACTGACCAGCTTAACCACACAACAATTTTAATTTGTGTAAATTTATATTATATCTTTCGCATTATTTGCAGTGTAAAGAAACCGTATGACAACTGCGTCGTAGAGTATGCAAAAGGGGTTTTATTACCATTTAATCCTTTTGATAATCACAGAAGCTCATTAAAAACTTTGCATGAGTTTTTGGCATTTTATGTAACGATATACATTTATCAATAAATTACTAAATGTGTTATTTATACAGGCCTTTTACGTAACTTTTGTAAGAAATGTAAAAAGTATAAAAAAAGTATAAAAAAAATAAAAGGTTAAAATTAAATTTTCAAAAAAGAGACCCCAAACAAATAAAATTTTTTATACAATGATGGTCCTTGCAAAAGGTCTGCTTATACAAATCCATGAATACATCCATACAAATGCATGCATATACACACGTCTATGTATGTATATCTATATTATTAATATGTGTAGCAATTTATTTGCTCTTCTAAGTTGGAGTAACTGCATCCGAATTATTTCGAATATGATTTTACAAACCACACACAGAAGCCAATTATAAAAGTTCAACCGGCACAAAATCTGTTAAGCCAATTAGACGTAAGCATGCGTTTTTAAGGAAAAACTGATATCCATGCAAGCCTGCCATCAATTTATCAATCCTGAAAACCCATATTGAAATATTTTCGGCCCGGGTCTTACTCATGCAAATTTGAATATGAGTGTTAAAAAAAAGTATAATGTTTTATACTTTTTGTCCCTTTTCGACTAAGCATATCGGGAATGTGTTTAACTCGAACAAAAAACTAGAAGTAGAGAAAAGAATTACATCACCTTTCCCGTCGACATGGAACATGCAATATATTCTAATATATTTTTATATTCTAATTAGAAAACAAAGTGATCATAAATATTATGAATATATTTCATTGGAGCAATGTATTGATTTTCCTGAATTTTCCTCATTTGTCACATTCGCATGCTTATAAGAGACAGATTATTTCGACTACCATGCTGGTAAACGACTGCAGGGCTACTTTTGTACCTCCCACTCTTAAGTTAAGCCTCTTTTTAATTCTTTTAGCGATAATGGCATAGAACAGAAGTGGAGCCATTATAATTAGGGAGAGAAATATGCGATTTTAAAATTATGTAAAGTTATTTAACAAAAATTAAATTAATGAAATTAATTTTCTATAGGAATTAATAAACCAGAAACTAATTATCAATTATTTATTATAAGATGATTAGTGTCAACTCTTTAAGATGTCGCTTCAGAACCCGGCCACATATTGCCCGGCGAAGTCTGCTCTGGGCATTTTTAATGTATCATATCACATACGCTACCTCAATACCTCTCAAAATTACTTCCTGTCGAGATATTTGCCACTAACTTTAGTTGCGTCAGGCGGATTAAGAAAAACATTCATGGACTTTGTACCAAGTTATTCATTCATGTTATGAAACAGTATCATTAAATGAATGTAACCATTGCATATTATTAATGACATTAATTTTTTAAATCAGTGAAATGCTTTAGTCCCATTTATTCAACAATCACCCCACTGAAAATGAGAAATTGCACGGAATTATACTATATATATATATATAGATATATATATATACTCTATATATATAGTCGTACATAAAATTAAATTTATTTATTTTTGGGCCGGAGAAGCGTGATCATAGCGTTCCAAGTAAGACAGCTATAAACATGAACACTTCAAGATTTATTTTATTACTTTCCGGCCGCCACAAATGCCAAAATAAAAAGGTTCAAGGATGCTGAACGACATTATTTGTAAAGGTTTAATAACTTTTTGACAAGCAGCGAGATATTGGTGCGATTATGATTTTGTATTCATCCTTACTAAAATATTTCTTTCTTAATTTTTCGCAACTCTACAACGCAATTTCGCTTTTATTTCACTCTCCCCGAAACTCTTACCCAACTTTGCATGATTATTAAAATATTTAATGTGTATGTTGTGTATGTGGATTTGAAATTTCATTCAAACTGGCAAGCCAGCAGGAATACTTGAAAGGATAAAAGGTTTATGATTTCTTGTATAAAAAAGAGTTGAGATTAAAATAAAAGATTTAAATGCGTGTACATAAACTGCGTGTATGTGTATGTGTATGTGCACGCCATCATAGTTATGCTTCTCTGCACACCAATCAGAGTATTCTTTCTATAACAAAGGATTATAAATTTTCTATTATAGCTACATGATTCCAGCAAGAATAACTCGAGCTAAAAATCAACGTAAAATCTATATGAAGGATTTTGTATCACAGTAAAACACATTCACAGCAGCAAGCTACACGACTTCAAGACCTTTAATGGCGGTGGGTCTCATTGTTGCCTTGTGTCCAGCTAATAGCTATAAAAATAAAGAGTTGACATTGAATATTTTACTGACGACGCTCTCGGAAATTACACATGGGGAAATATTAGAAATGAAAAAAAAAATCTGGAGAATCAATTGCTCATAACAAAAAAAGTTTTTATTCTTTTTTTATAGGTTGAAGAATTTAGAATTGAAATGCAATTGCAATGAATAAAAATGTAAATATTACTTTTTGGCTTATTAATTCATTTCGCCATCTTCTTTTGTTCCTACGTAACGTAACAAATTTAAAAATCGCATGCACCACTTCTTTAATAGCCTAGAAGCAAAGCTCCGGTTCCTGGCAGTTAACAAAAATGAAAGCAGAGTTACACCAACGGGCGTGCAGGCGCGTACTTGTGAAAACGTAATGCCGTATTATCGAGTAAATACAGATTCCTATGTCAACGTCTGTATTCCATTATTGCAACTCTGCAGCCGGTAGCCAGCAGTACTAAATGTGTTTTGCGAATCATTTTGCGCAACCGTGCACTAAAAGAAAACTTTCATCGTTCAGACAGTTTCTAATGCATTTTAAACCACGCAATTTTTTTTTTTTTTTTTTTCTTGGAAATATTTTATTAATTATTTTAACGCATCCCGGTACTTTGCAAGGTAGTTCAGTATAATTTTGATTTTGAAACTCTTTAGCAGTTACCAAATTCTTTTGCAATACATTTCTCAGTCTTTTACACGAATTTGATAAAAGGCTAAAGTGTGGACTTGAAGCTCTTGCTCGGTGATCAGAGATCAATAGCATTTTACCCACTTCAATCAAATAAAGTAAGAAAAAATAACAACAATAAAACATGAAGCAGAAAGTCTTGTTCGCGCTGAGTGGCAGTGAAAATAATCAGACGAACTAAATATGACTGCCGCCTCAAATATTTGAATTTCAGTGATAATAATTGAATTTGTGATAAATAAATTCAAGGCGAATTTACAACTGAAATAAAAAAAAATAAAAACAATTCAAAAAGTTCTGGCCAAACAAGCGATAATGGATTATATGCGGGAACTGGTGGCCAATAAATGTAAACAACGAGTTACTTGATTTGCATTATATGTATTTGCTTTTTTTATTTATATTTAGATCCGCCAACCCATTTACATTAAAATTACTACTTTAGCAATTGTTTAATATAAAAATATTTTATAGTTCAATAACAACATGGCTACTCCCATCGCACTTTATGAAAAGGGCTCATAATTAAAATATCGTCAAATTGTATATTTCAAAGTGCCGGTCAGTTTTCTGTAAAATGCTTTTGTATAAGAATAGTGCGAATGTATGCGATAGCGAAGCAGGCCTGTAAAAAGCATTTCATTTCCTTCTAATTCAATCTTTAATTTGCGTGTCAGTATCAAAATTCAATTTCGCTACACACGAATCAATTTACATTTAAGGTATGTTTTTACACACCCTGTATTATATAGAAAAATATTTGTAAATTTTTTTTTTCTTCTTAAATAAATCAAAATAATCGAAGACGAAAAGGCAAAACAGTCTAGATATTCGATTATATTATCTTTTCGGTTATTACACTCGAAAAAAAAATTTCCATCGTCCTAAAACCACAAATTAGTAACAGCCTCTCACAAATCTTGTTAACTCTATAGGGGAGAGGGGGGAAAAGTTTGATTAATAATTTGCCTGTTACAAGGATAATGTGTGTGTCATTCCAAGCAGACTTTTACAAGAAAACACTAAAATATTTTACTCCCCTCTCCGAAAATATGATCGAAATAGCAATATGTCAGGAAACGGAAGCAAACTGTATGGGTTTTATTATGGTCCAGTTTTGGACAATAAACACATAAACTATTATCAAAACTATTATCCGATATGAATCTGAACGGAAGCAGAAATTTGAAGACCAGCTTTATAAACTTTCTCGCGGCTTAAAATCACAAACCAAACTAAATTTTTCAAACTTGGTCTTGTTTTTATGTTTTTTTTTTGAGTGTACACGTGAAATGTAGGTTGAATATCTGCGGTTGTAATATTACAAACGGAAGTCCGCTGTAACGCACACCCCTGACCTCAGCTGTTCCACGTTTTCTATGACGCAAATAACGCAATTAAACATTTATTTTCTACTTTTGTTTTGTGTTTTATGGCAAAATTATATTCTTGATTCTTGACAATGACTTTTCATGAATTTTACACACGAAACGTTTCATTTCATAATGGAGGGAGGGAGGAGTGCTGCTGGAATATATATAAAATAAAGAGAAAACGAATGTTGACACATTTCTACCGCTAAGAGCTTTTAAAAGGATACTTTAATAAAAATAAACTGCAGTAACGTGAAAACAAATAATTTTAAAATAATAACGCCCAAAAATGAAATGGTACGGCAATACTGGCTACCCCAGCAAAAAGAAGAGCTTTTAAAGATTTTAGAGCAGTTTATATTCAAAATCAGTATAGTTTTTCTTTAAAAAAAAAACTCACTCATATTGCAAGACTGGCTGATTTGGCGAAAGAGACGTGAAAGAGCTGAGACGTGCAAATATCGGCTTTACCTTCCCGTGTTGCCACAAATACAAATCTGAGTTAAACCGATTACATTAGATAAAAAAAAAAATCCGTTCCAAAACTAATAGTGCTACATATTATAGTATTACTCGAATTTCACGAAATGGGCTAGATTTCTGATATTCGCGAAGCATAATTAAATTTTATTATTATATTGATAAATAAAGTTTAGTAAACATTATTTGTTTTTTGATGGTACAGAGAGCGAAATCTTTCGCCTTGTGCATAAAAAACACTCGTAATGTATGAGGCCTCGCGGGTGCTACTCTTCGCTGGATCCCTAAAAAAGTACGAACACTGTCTTCAGTTATTCCAAATTTTTTTGCGAAACTAACTTTTCGATTTGATTTTATACAGCAACTTTTAAAACCAACTATCAAGACTCGCTGAGGGCCACTACATATCTATATAGATGCCCGTTTTGAATATCCTATAAAGCAAATGAAATGCTAAGCAAAAATGAGAAAGAACGAAGAAAATATACCCAAAAATATACAAAAGACGGAGATTTGAGTTACGGTTTTTACATGATTGGCACGTCTTACGACATACTGCGACTTTGTCACCTAAGAAGTACCTTTTAATATATGTATTGTTATGAGCAGTGTCTCCAATCAGTATATCGCTGTCAAAGTACAAAGTATATCAAGTACTTTGACAGATGTCAGTCGGTTCTTTGCGACCTTATCATGCATCTTTTTGTGATTTAATGTTCGCCTACAACGTAGTAATTCTATCAACATTTTAGTTCTACATATTGCCGGATTCTATGGAATTCTTTCTCCAGAGAGAGGTAAAATCACTGTTAGAGCGTATAATCGATGTTCAACTGTAATTCTTATGCAACCCATACACGATACTACCGTTGGTACATCTCGCTTAGTAATCAAGTTGTGTGTTGTCCCCACAGACGATAAAACCTCTTAGTACAATTTAATATTGCATACAATTTACAGCTGGAACCAACAAATAATAAACACGCATCCCACGAAGCAAAAAAAATTAGGCTTAAATTTTGTGAAATAAACAATTGAAAGCTCTTTAAGTAAATTAAATATTTGTTGACATTCAATTTCTTTTAATCTAAAAGATTTTTAATAAACTTTAAAAATTAAAACTTCAATGAACTGTTTTTAATTGTATATAATTTACTAATATTGGCTATCATTAAATAATTCATCGTAGAACTGTGCTCTAGTTTCATTTCAGCTGTGTCTTCCATTTTTTAATAGTATTCACTTAGTTTTCTTTGCTTTCAAAAACCAAATTAACCGACGACACGTCTTTCTCTCGCAAAATTAAAATGGGAATGATGTACGAAGTCACATGACTAACCCACAAACGTTGCAACGCGTTGGCACAACTTGCCAAAAAATTAAAAAATTTTGATTTTTCATACAACCGAGACACAACTTCATACAAAAAGTCCACACATGTTACAATCTTGATTAAAACCTGCCGAAGTTGTACCAACGGCTGTATCGTGTATGGGTTGCATTATTATAAAAAAATCTTTATTATGCCTAGTAAATACACAATTCAAATTTATTACTACTCGTAGATAAATAAGCAATACTGCAATTGCTGTGGATTTTCGCCATATTCTTGCAAAAATATTTTTTTTTACATTCAAACATATATCGCTAATCGAGAGGAAATTGAAATGTTTGTAAATGCCACAAGCTTGAAAAGAAAAATTATTTATTTACTTGAGATTTAAATAAAGTGCAACATTAAAACGAAATGTGTAATTGCGGTGTTTTCCAAAGTTTAAAAGCAAACCATTCAACCATTCAACCATCTGCAACATTTCGTGGGATGAATAGTGAAGCAGAGAAATGCCTTAAAGCCCTGCCTCTGCTCTCTGTTGTAGAGAAAAAAGAAAAACTTTTCTGGTTTCACTGCAAATACGAGTACTTTTTTTCTATCGGTTGTTTTAGTTCACTTTTATACGAGTACTTTTGTGTGAATCATCGTGTTAAAAAATTGCGTTGACGTTGCTGTAACCAGTTTGTTCAAGCACTTCAGCTAATAAAAATTGTTTTGCGAATCAGCTGTCATGGCATGAATAAAAATCATTTTGAGTGTCACTGATATCTCGTGAGTGTTTTTCAAAATTTGCTTGTGTGTGTGTACAGAATGTTTATTTACAAAGAGTAACGAAAGCGTGAGCCAAACTCAGAAGAGAGTGATTGGTTTAACGTGAGTGAGCATTTAATCGCAAGTCCATCTTTAATGCACGAATTTATTTACGAGTATTTTCAGTTGCTTTATTTTCTCGGTTTTTTTTTATTTCACTTCTGTTTTTGATTGTTGTCAACTTTTGTATGCAAATGAATGCTTGTAAAAATAATTTACAGCTTCTCACCGCAAGTGCCTGGGTACACACAAAGACCTTCTGCTATTAAACATTTTTCTTGTCCTTTTCAACGCGTGACAGGCAGGCAGTCAGGCAGTCAAGCAGGTTTCGGCATTGCAACAACGAATAAATACCGACTTATAACAGAATGTAAATCATTACTCGTGCAAATCGCTGTAACTGAATACGTTATAAATTTGTGGCAAATTTTATTGCTTTTTCTCATCTACTACTATTTGAAAGTGGAGGCCCACATCGTGTCCTCTTACTTGAAGTAACACGGATGCATTCGTACTTAATTCTTACTGGCTGTGTGTGACAGAGTTGAAGTGCAAAGTTGTAAAATTTTTATTTTTCTGTAAAAAGTTATATTTTTTTTACTTAGAAACTGATATTAAAATGTTTTGAAGGCTTGTCATGTGATATCGTTAGCCATAATTTACATAAATTTCCTTAGCTCAAATAACACCAGGCAACAAAAACAAAACCAGCTCGTTAAAGCTTTTTATAGCATTTTAAAAAGAAAAATAATTTTTTACAAAAAACCTCTCACTACCTTAAATTATTTTAAAATTAGTTGAGAAAAAAATCATTTTTAGTTCGTTATAATATAATTTATTAATACAATATATTCATTCCGTTTATAAATAATCAATGCGATATATTTTTTTATAAAATTCCAAGTAGAGACGGCATGTTTGAAATCAACTTTTTTAATTGCGAATATAATTTTTAATGGATATCTATTCAGTTTAAAAATGTTTTAAATAAAAAAATCAATCTTTATCTATCAATAATTCAATTCAATAATTCTACAGTGGGAAATTGTAAAGTAACATCAAAGTGGTAATGGTTTTGTCAGTATAAATTCCCATAAATCAAATAAAATATAATAAATTGTTATTTATTTTGTTTCTTGTTTACGCAAATTGTTTTGAAAAATAATCCCAAAGGATTTTGTGTCCTACGAGAGAGCAGATATGTGCTCGACGTTTATTTTTTATTGTTTTTTTTTTGCCTGAGCAGAAACTTGCCCGCTAAAAAACTTAATTATGAGCAATTGCAGATTTATACAACTTGAAATTAAAAATAAATGAGTAGTTGACTTAAATCGTGGAGTGAACATGCAAACATCAATTGATGTTCTTGCTGTGCCGTATAACTGCAAGCACTACCAGAAACTGTCCTTTTTTATCTATTATTCTAACGAATCCTTTTAGAATTTTATACCATATTAATCTATTTTATTTATCGTATAATCAAAACAAATAATAATGAATAAATTGTAGGAAGGACGAAAATAATAATAAATCTCCTTAGATGCGAAAATAAGAAATTATTTTGTTTTGAAAAACCATTTAATTTCCAGCAAGTAAATAAATAATTGGAATATTTTTCACTTTCACAATTTGTGGGAATTATGAATTTAAACTAAAATGCTAAAAAATGTATGCAATGACAAGTTTACGTTCAATTTAAACGTCCTGCAATATGAGCAGGAACTTGCGATTATCCTTATTGTGCATTATTTAATTTGCATGAGGAAATCAAAAAAGTAACCCTGCTTGGCATATCCGCTGCACATGTTTTCACACGACTCTCGATTAAAATTAACACACAGTCGATTCGCTATTGATTTCAACAAAGTGGTATATGAAAAATACCACTCAGCCATCGAAGTGGCTGAGTAACTGAAAAAGCCAACATGAAACATTGCTACGCACGATGCAACATTAACTGAAACGCGGTTGTGCAGCCGTGCACAATCATATTCGTAATATCTGAAAACCACTTTTAGAAAAATGCTTTACGAACTGGTTTTAAAGGATTAAAAATAAGACTTGGTTAATCCAACATGCGTTTACCCCCGCAAAAAAAAAATTATTTGAATATTTCATTGACATGTACTAACTTAATTTGCAACTATTATTTTCTCATTCTTATTTTAAAGCTGTTGTTGCCATTCGATGCCACTATGAAATCATCACATCGTAATCCAATTTTATTTGTCACAATTTGCTTGTATTGTGCTTTTCCGCAGCCTGTCTGTCTGTTCTAATTCCGAGTATCTCGTCAGCATTTCAATCGAAACAGTTCGATTATTTGTGTTACCAATACCATCCCGTTGATGTTGTGAATTATCGTCGTCAGGCACGAAGGCGAGACATACAAAACGACAAATTGTTACTACTGTTAAACGTACTCTGACACACGCTTAATTACAGTTTTGACGATGACTAAATTTGAGTGACACATACATACAGTGTGGCGACATTTGCAAAGGGAAGCTCTGCTTAATTAATGTGGCAATTGAATCAATGCTTATTTTAATTAACTTTATAACTTTTTCCTAAGGATTCCCAAACATGTTAATTTTTCGAAATTTGTAAAAAGTCATTGAATGAATAATTTGTTTTTGTAATAGAAATTGATCTCAACTATAGAAAAAAGCTAAAAAAAAAACTTAAAGTTTTGATTAAAATTTAAAGAAAAATTTTTGTAAGCAAAAGAATATTTTCGTGTTTTTTCGAGATCCAGCTCCGGCTTTGATGAGTGTCATTCCTAAGAACTTTATTAGATCTACCAGGAAGAATAAAACGCTGCTCAAAATAAGTTCATTCGTCCTTCATGTTAAGCCCACTGAACACGTGCCTGCAGTAATCAGCAATAATTGAATTGCGAACAATGCAAAAAGCCTCACGAAGTTCTCAATGGCAAAACATTACAAGCGCGAAGTAAAGCCAAAGTAACGTAGACAGCCCAACTAGCAAGTGTGTCATTATTTAACTCCATTATAATCACATTAATTACAATAATTAGGATTGTAACAAGTTGGGCGTGTGTGTTTCATAATTGCTCTTGACATATTCTAAAAGCTCTAAAAGCTGTTTAGGTTACAAGTACGTGCGAATGATTACGAGCAACACTTTTATTAATGATGCGGTAACAATTCAATTTACAACTAATTATTTCATTATAAATTATCCTGAACGTGATTTCAGACTAATGAAATCTGCCAGTAAAATTTTAACTGACTGAATTTGATACAGATTTGGAAGCGGTAAGCTTTCGATTCAATAAACTGCTGTAGCTGCTGAAGATTTTATTAATATTGACTAGTGTTTGATCTATTTATTTGATTGGTCAATTCACGTAATGCGAAATGATTTTATTACAATTTCAATTGCGTTGTAGTGGATTTTTGCGACGTTCGTCTGAGTTGTCTCTGCACCATCACGTGCTGTCAAGTACTTAACACTGACGATGGTGTTAATTAAATATGTAATTCTTTCGCTACAGGTTGCAAACAACATTTCATTTTTATTTATTACTTCCTTATAAATGAAAGGAAAATTAATCATTTTCCCCCATTAAAATTATGTTTAATACAGTCAGCAAAAACACTTGAAACAGTGAAACCGCAAATGCAATGAAATTAAATTAAGTTTTGCTTTTGAGCAAAAACACGCCAAAGGACTTTCAACAGCAATTCCAAACTGCGACGGTAAAAAAGCTTGTAAAAAAAATATACAATACAAAAAAAGAAAACGAAAAGCCACAAATAAAACGAAATTAAATTATTAAATAAACTTTTTCGTAAAAAAACAAAAGGAAATAATAAACCACGAATTCAAAAATAAGCAAAAACAAATTAAGAGAAAACAACAACACAAAAACTCAGGCAAAACTCTCTGGGCTGGCAAGTGTTTAAACGTCTAACGCACTTTTTTGCGGCCTTCAGTAGTCCTGCGAGCACGAAAACAAACGGGACAAAATATAATTAATACGCATTTTTAACAACTCAAATAGCGAATAACAAAAATAAAAATTAATTAAATATTATTTGTTTGAGTGAGAAGAGTTTGATGAGTAACAGCGCCATGGTTGCCGTAGCGATTTGCTGCATCCTAGTGCTACTGGCCGTTTTCATAGTCATCATTATTGTTGTGGGCCAGACAATGGGGGAACCAAAGTGAGATAAGCTTCAACTGGGACCCGGTAATTTCCCAGATGGATAACAAAGGCCTGCCAACTGTTAATGCATCATTTTCATCTCACCCTCTCTTGTCACAAGAAAAATAATTGAATTAATAGCACTCATGTAGGAAGACCATTTCATGCTAGAAAAAATATTGTGCAACCAGTGACTAGTGATTAACCAACCATAAAACATTTTGAATAATCAAGTGAATTTATTAAAATTAATCATTTTTATGATTACAACAATTAATAATTTTTAACCCATCGTGTCAGTATCAAATTGGCTGTGATGTGTAATTTTTTTAATTAAAACAATTTATTCAATAACAACAACAAAAATGCTAGAATTATCAATAAAGAATTTTGGAATTATTTAAAGAAAATACAGATCAAAATTTTTGTAGTCTCGAGAACAAGACATACATACATTGCATATACAGACATTTAAACAAAAGTTTTGTAAATGTTTTTAATAGTTGTTAAGTTAATAAGTGTTTATATGTAGTGATATAAATGTCTAAATTTATCTCCGTGTAAAATGTTTATATATATAAATGTTTCTGTCAACATGTTGCCCTTTTAACTGCTGAATAAAGCATCTCAACTCAGTGACAAATACTTGATGTCGTCAAAGAATAAAATATAAAAATAAAATATATTAAATGTCTTTAATTTAACTCGCTTGTTTAAAAATAGAAGCAAAGCTATTGCCTTCAAATTAGCTTCAAAACAAAAACTCAATTTCTAAGTGAAATAATAATAAAATAAAAATTGGCATACTAATAATAACTTTAACACAAATAAAATATTGTACTTTATTCACTTTTATGTACGATAAAAAAAAACTTTGTTGCTTGGTGTTCTCAACCTACAACTAAAGGCTTAATTAACACAATACATACATATGTCTTCATCACACAAAGCTACTCTTTAGAAAACAGACAATTTTCTAATTTAAAAATAATCAAGTTTTTACTTAAGTAAAAATTAAAAAATTTTGCCAAAAAAATTATACAGAAAGGAGAAACTGCAACATTTGCAATTTACACAGAAGCAACATATAACATGTTGCTAAGCGTCTGAATACTATGTAATGGAAATAATGACAAAAATGTTCGTGTGTGCAAGACAACAAAAAAATAATTTTTAAAATATAATTTAAATTCAAAACCAAATCAAGTCTCATATAACTAAATATATATAAAAAGTCTGGAAGAAGATTTGTTGCGGATTTCAGAAAAAATGTTGAATAATTTTAAAAAGCGTACTTTTTCGAAGCAGCCTCAATTAATGTAAAATCTTTCTCATTCAATCCAACAAAACATATTTTAACCACAAAATGCATTTACAACTGCTCGTAAATTTATACATATTCAAAATTGTATGTGGCTGTAAACATGTTGCCAACCTTAGGCGATATTTTCAGCATCATGTATACAAAGAGCAATAATAAAGCGTTAACTGAAAGCTCAAACTAAAAAAACCCCTAAACACAACTTCCGACTTGTAATAAAAATAAATAATTGAAAAAAATAATTGCATGTGAAAAGGATCGGGCAATTCGATTAAAATTGGAGCAGTCATATCATCTGCTGGATTAATCGGTTTCTCTTCGCCAACAATTTTATTCCAAAGCAATGAAATGAATTGTAAACATGTAAAGAGCAATTTATATTTTTTTTTAATAGCAAACATTGCCCTCAAACAAACATTATGCAAGTAAATAAAATTAAAATATTTCCGGCAACAGCAATTTGGGAAATTTTTGCACACACAAATTTTTCCTTAATTTTGTGCAAGTTTTGCATGCACAGCAATTTGAGAGGATCATCAACAACCATTGCTCAAAACATACTCAAGGATATTACGGCAGTTACAACTTCAAACGAATATGTTCCACAAAAGATTACTTCGTCTATTATAAAATAAGCATATCGTGCAACAAATTTCTGGTGAGAGCAAATTTTCGTATTATGAAGACATGTTGCTGCCACATGTTGACTTCTATTCATCAATATTTTTCAAATCAAATAACAAATTGAAATTAACTCAAATAGTTGATTTCAATAAAAACACACTTGTTATAAGAAAAGAATACTTGAATTTTTTAAAGTGTTAAATTTATTACCAAAATATTTTTCTAATAAATTATCAATCAATTCATAAATCATACAAATAAAAGAGCAATACTTTTTTTTATTTCCATAAATAAAAGAAAAAAAAATAATCTGTATTGCCAATCGAATTGATTAAATTATTCACATTATTTTAAATACAGAATTATTTAAAAACTAACAATTGCAAAAAAAAAATCAATAAACTCTTAAACCACAAAAATAATTATTTTCTACAAAAAAAAACTTATATATTAACAAATAATTAAATAATAAAACAATAATTAAATAAGAAAACAAATAAAACGAGAAAATGTTCTAGAATTTAACATTTAACTCAGTCCCTTAAATAAAAAATTAAATTTATATAAAAAGTTTCCTGTTGGTGTGTTAGAAAAAGTTTTTATGCAAAAATAAAAAATATAAAAAAAAAAGTTTACAAAATAATTATAAACATTAATGTGTTTGAAATGTGTTTGATAAGTATAAAATAATAATTATGATAAAAATCACACAGATTAAAAAATTATGTATAAAATTATATAATAATTTAAATACCAGCCATTTTCATTATTTTGCAAACATACAATTAACCGGGACAAAGTTTATATCCTAAACCCCATTATGATGACTGTCACCTGGAACAATAAAATGTCTAATCAAGAGCAAACTTTTGGTTATTTGAATGAATCAAAGAATTAAGATGGCCTATGATTTATGTATTTAATCCTTTTACTATATTTAATTAACAAAATGCAAAAATAAAAAAATAAATAATAAAAAAAATAAAAAAAAATATTTTAAATGTAAAAAAATAATCGTACTTTATTGCAAAACTAAAGAGCTCAATTGAAATCAAATACTTTATAAAAAGAAAATTAATTTAACCCTTTAAGAGCCGCAAACAATTATTCTGTATCAAATATTAAAATTTAAACAACATTTACTACGTTTGATCATTTTGTATACACTCATAAAAAAGGTAAATTATTTTTAAATTACATAAAATTACCTAAAATTACCTAAAACGAGTCCGGTTAGAAGGAAAATTTTATTAAAATTGGACAAAAAGTGTATTTTCTGCTAAACATTGACGGCAAGTTTCTACACAAAGCAGATCATGAGCAGCAAAAATCGCTCAGCGACAACATTTATTTTAAGTGCTTTAAATATTGTTACGCTACAACGTTTTTATTTAGTTTCCTAAAGGTCATATTTCACTATCCAAAGTCATATGAATTCACAGATATGGCATCTCTGCAAAAAAAATAGAATAGTGTGACCTAACAATGTCAGATTTTTATAACAAGCAAAACTTTATGAAAATTTTCATAAAATAACAATATTCATTTTTGTATAGCACCTGCAACACTATTTTGAAGCGATTTTTTAAAATAGGAGGGTACCATTATCCGATTTTCGTGTAAATGAATTTTGCGACTGTTTTTAAGCTGTTCTGTTTTTTGTTTTTACAATTCAACTTCATATATACACAGCTTGTATGACTTGGTTGCGCCTCGAAGTAGGCTTGAGAGATTGAATATCTAGATTTTATAAATTTATGATTTATATTATATTCCGAGAACATTCTAAAATAAAAGCTTTAATGTTTAAATTTATACAAAATAAAATCTTGACAATATTCAAATTAACGGTTGTACCATATGGTAGAATCAAATTCTGGAAACTCAGGGATGGAAAAGGTTGTTATGATTGTCAGCATAGATATAGAAATATTATGCGAATTTAACGCATATTTTTTAATTGCAGCTATACAATAAAATAAATTAATATTATGGCCGACTAAACAAAAAAAATAATTAAAAATTATTATTATACACACCTATTAAGAATTATTAGTTAAGGTTAAATTTCGCTCTCATTAAGTAGAGATGCTAAACATAAAACAGCTGATTCCTAATAGAACAGATGGTACTTCCCTAAGTGTGTGAGAAGCCAAAGTGGTAAAAGCCTTTATAATAGAGCATAGATTTGTATACAGGAAAAAGAGAGCTTTTTACTTTTTGCGAATATTTACATTTATGTAAAGGACTTAACGGTTGTAATAGGCAGCTCCTTAAAGCTAGTAAATGCTTGAAAATCTCATAACCCTAAATACCGAAATATGTGTTAAACTTTGTACAGCAAACGGTTCCACGCAGCGGTTAAAATTGTAAGAAGAAAATTTCGTGTACTTAGAACCCCGATAATCCCGAATATATGAGGTTATCCGAATAATATTTTCTTTACATTTAACGCTCTTTCAGCAAAAAAATATTTTTAATCAAAGTATCATTGTTATAATTTGCTTTGAAAGAAAATAATGGAAAGGAATAAAAATAAATACATAATACACAGTACTTTGACGAGGTCCGTTGTTGTTAAATGCAAGCAATCCTACTTTAAACGACTCACCCTTCTGTATAATAAATGCTTCAAAATATATATTTCGAAATTAAAAATTTTTTAACTTTCTAAAACGTAAAAAATTACTCCGAATGAGAATAATTTTGTATATGCATATGCATTTAGCAAAGAAAGAAAGAGAAGGAAAATGAATGCTGATTAAGATTTTTTTATCATTTATGAAGATTAAGATTTTTTATCATTTTTATCATTTTTTTTAAAAAAAAAAATTTTATATTTTATTTATTTTCAGGTAAGAGCTTGACTGATTTCTAATTTCTACAGTGAGTACAAAACTTAACACACAAAAAACCATTATAAGATCAAGAGTCAGCCCAGAAGCAAAATATTGCTCCGTTCTCAACCCTTGTTAAAATGTGTTTTTAACTCATTTAAGCTGTAAAGCTTTCGACTGCACCGTAGGAAAACACCCAGTGTCTAGGCAAGAATCGAACAGACGATGTACTGTTTACTAGACTGAGCATTATTTATTCACGGAGGCACATTTATAATATAGAGCATTGACGAAAGCGGCTGCAACAATTGCTTTTAAAACAATAAAATTAGTATAAAAAAAAATATAAATTAACCCACTAACAGCCATCCAAAATTTTATCGATGATTTCTCGTTAGTTTAGCTGCGTTAAGGGAATTTTTTATATCAATTGAGCAACAGCATTCACAACAGCACATCAGTGGCAACACTGGCTCAGTGTGAGAATAACAACTCGCTCGGAAATCGTTCGCGTGACAATTTCACTTTACCTTGTAAACCCACTCAAAGGTAGAGACAGCAAATATTAAAATTCACTTACACTTGCTTGCTGTAGTTAGTTAGGAGTTTCCTTAAGAAGAATATGTAAATTATTTTTCTTGTGTCCTTGCAAGTGAAAGCACTTGCTACAACTCCTTCTACTCTCCCAATCCACAGGATATTTCCCGTGAATAAAATTCCAACATGCATATTTATATAATGATTGAATAGATTGTGCCTAAAACAATGTTTTACTAACTCTGGCATACAATTTTTAGGAAGGAGGCGGGGAACAAAAATTCTCCTAAAAACCAATTTAAATGCAAATAATTTTTTTTGTCTTAGTTTTAAACAATAAACAATTATGTTAACAGGTTTGATTGTAACGTAAAGCAATTATAAGATTAGAAAATAATTTGTGGAAGTGATAATCCCTCTTCAAAATATGGACGGCATCAAAACGATGTTGTACTATACAAGGAAAAAATGTTGAAATTCCGAATTTGAGTAGAGAGAGTTTTATAAAAATTTTTTTTTGTTAACAAGCAGCGAAGAGAGAAAAGAAATGATTCAAAAAAAGATAAGCTTTAAAAGCATTCATGTAGCTTAAAAAAGTAAGCACTTTGAAGGACCTTGATCCTACTGATGGTCTAGTTGGAGATTTAAAAAATTCTATTAATTTTAAGAGAATAAAGTTTGGCAGCCAAATTAAATAATTTTATAATATTATCGATGCTTTCCCTGCCATTGTTTCTAGCGAAGTGATTCCTTCCCGACCACCTACATATCTCAAAATATTGACACTTCATACAAAAATTCCTAATAAAATCTTGATAAATCTACCTGCCAATTAGTTAATCAACATTAGCAATATTTAAATAAATTAACTTCCTAAAAGCTTGCAATTTTCTGCGAAATCCCATGGCCAGAAGTCATTTCAAAACTGCTCTACATTTTAGAAAGAAAAACTTACATAAAACTTTTAGTCCAATTATATGATTAATCGATATTAATCGACTCAATCTCAACGCTAAGTCGGAAACACTTTATTAATTCACTAGCGATTTACCATTTAACCATTTGAAAAGCAATCAAATAACAAAAACTGAGTTTCATTAATCGAATGAATATTTTATTCGAACAATTTATTTGCTGGCGTTATTATTTATTCATTTACTTGGACCAACGAATGGTTTGAAAATGTTCTTTGCCCAAAAGCAAGGCAATCCTCTAAACCATTAATTTTTGTTGTTGTTCTTATTCTATCAGTAGTGTCAAGCAGCAATGAAATATGCACAGTCATGAAGACGTATGCTTGCTTGTATGTATGCGCAGGTGGAGGCTATCGATTTCATATTTTTGAGAAAGGAAGTGATATCCTAAAAATAATACGTTACTTGCGTAAAGGGCAGGCCATTCCAGTAAAAACAAAGAAACAGAGTTTTACGAAATTGATCCCCTTAAGATTTACAAATCAAAAAATATACAAACATGGTGCAAGTAAAAAGGCAGAAAAATGCCACAAAATTGATCAACTTTGATATTAACTTTCGTTAATAACTGAGAAGGACTTCACTTGACAAATTGCAATAAAAGAAACATCCTACGGGAAATCTTTAAAATTGAAATTATCTTACAAATGGCAGAAAACTATTTAATTTTGCTTTACTCGTGGAGAAACAACTTCTTTAATGGCATGTAATTTTTCATTTTCATTTATAATTATTTCATATTATAAATGAAATAATGCAATGAGGTCCTTTACTTTTACAATTGTCCTGTCGAAAACCAATACTAGAGATCCTCTATAGTGGGCTTCAAGTCGACTCCACTTGAAGCTTAATTTTACATAAAAACCTGCTTCCGTTTAAGTTTCCCCGCTTAAGCCCTCCCATGGACATGACTAGAGAGCAGTTATACAAAATATGAAACCTAAGCCGAAATATACAACACTTGCTAGAGTAAAAATTCTGTCACCTTCTAAAGGCCACTACGACAAAAGTGGCCAGAACTATTGGCTGCATTTAAATCAGTGTTGCCATTAACAAACATTTTTCCAAGTTTCTTTTCCCAGCAACATATTTAAAAAAATCCATTGAACACAAGCCAATCAATACAAAGGACTTTTGACTTCCTAAACACATGTGTGGCACTTCAGTTTAGTGTCGATCAATTTCCAAACTCACACTGTGTTCGCACACACTTGCACTAAAGTGGCGCAGTAAGTTTTTTTTTTTATTTTTTTACAACTTATGGCGTTTTCTTTTCTACAAAAAAAGGCAACACTACCCGCAGGGAGGGCAGTTTTGTGTTCTTTTCTCGAAAATGCGTTGCCATGTGAAAGGGTTGCGTGTTCTTTTCTAAAAAATGTTGCCCTTTCGCAGTGCAAAAGGCATTGCACTTTTGCCCTGAACAAATCAACAGGGCAGAAATTGCCTTGTAAAGCACATGGTTTTTATTTTTGCAAAGCGTTACCAAAAAATGTTCAAAAAAAATCTTTTAAGTTGAAAGAGTCAGAAAATTAGATTTTAATAATTATTTTTATATTTTGTATCCTATGCGGCAGCATAGGATACAAATTTGTTTTCTCAAGCAGATGAATTAGCAATCTGGCAACTGAACATTTTTCTATACACATTTCATAAAATATACAGAAAATGTTTGTTTATCAGCTGTTAAAAAAAAGGCATTGCACTTTTTTCTAATTTGTGTTCTTATCTCGTTATACAAAAAATTGCACTTTCACAGGGCGGGCAAAATATTTTAAAAAGGCACCTTTTCACAGGGCAACACTTTTAATGTAGAAAAGAAAATGCCATTAAAAAAGTGTTATTTTATTTTATTTAGGAGAATTTTTGAGGCAAAATTGTTAGTGTTTGATATTACTGTGATACTCTGATATTTTAAATTGCACAGTAATCAATGAAATCTATTGTTGTGGAGTCGGCCAGCTGGCAATGTAAAATACCAAAGTAAAAAAGCCTTATTAATTAATTTTTTAATACAAAAAGTGGCAAAAGTAAGTGTGTGTGTGTGTAAGTGTTATAAAAAATTGCGACCAGACTTCGATATGATCATTCCTCTACACTGTTTGTTTATACAAAGACTTTCTCTGTCATACAGGGTTACTGTTAAGAAGCTTTGCTTTACAGACGCAACAGGTCTTTGATAGTCAGTCACAAAATATTTACAGCAATGGCAACACTGCTGGATTCATGTTTGTTTGGGCAGCAAGTTTGAAAGCGGCTCTATCGACCAAAGATTGTTTTGCCCAGTCCCAAAACATCGAAAGACCACAAAAAAAGTTTTTCAAACTCTGGAAAATAACTGCCCATACTCTGCGACGTTTCAAATACATAATTAGATTTTTATTTTCAAAATGGCGAACAGTGTCGACAAAAAGATATTCTTCCCAATTGCTATGAATTTATTGGAAAATTCTCTTCGCACTAAAAAAAAAACTTATAAGGCAAACAAAAAAATGTGCTCTAACAATTTTGTGCACTTAAAGTCAATTGCTACTATACAGATTGCATTTAAGTGCGCAATACTTCCTTTAGATGCTTTTCAAATAACCTTTTGGAACCCAGCCTTACACTGATTAAACTTATTTTACCATAATTTTGTCTTTAGGAAAATAAATTATAAAAAAAATCTTTTGCTTTTCTAAATAACTTTTTTAAAAAGCAATTGTGATAGTCATTAATAAAATATACATTGAAAAACGATGTGAAATGAGTTTGTGTTTCCATCTGAAATTCTAACCCAAATCTAATTTATGATTTTGTATGTTATTACACTGTATACGATACATGGTGTTGGCGTTTGCTTTCGCAAAGAAAAGTCACACACTGCTATTTTCCTGCGCAAAGTTTTAGAAAAAAGCAACTAATTTCCGTTATAGCCTTCACAAACACTTCACCCATTATTCGTACGAATATGTGCTCATCCGCTTATTTTTATATAAATCTCAGATTTTCTAATTAATCTTTATTCTTCTGGCAGTCAGCACACAAAAACATTTTTAATAAATTTTGCTTCTGGTGTTTTCCATTTATAGGAAGCACTAGTAATTGACTGCCTTCCCTCTCTCATTTTATTCCCCAAAAAATATCAAAATTATGTCTATTCTCGCCTTCCGCCCATTTCTAAGCACTACAAATATTATAAATTTATGTTTGCTTAATGTCTGTGACATGGTTTCATAAGTGACTGCTGTCTTCCTGATTTTAAATGACATTCGTTTTTCATTTGCGGAAGGCACACGTACACACACTGCTTTGATGTCATGCGGAGGTTATTCTGTTGCGGCGAATTCAATTTTTAGGAACAGCAAAATCCAAAATTACGCTGAAGATGATGCGAAATAAACCGATTTCAATAAACTTATACCTGTAGAGTGAATCACTAAATTTTATTTTTTACGGTAATCGTATCGATAAAATAAATATAACGAAAACTTATAGAGTTTGCTATTCCGCCAAAAATTTTTTATTTATTTTTATTATTTTATTTTTATCATTTTATGTAATTTCTTATTATTAGGTGTATTCACCCAATTGAGTGTTATTTGTTTTGCTTGTTGTTTGGTCAAGCCGTTCTGCTTGCATTTCATTGGTTTCGGAAAACATAGATTCATATCGAATAAAATTGGGTTGTTTTGCGGACTTAAAAGTCGTTTTCAAAGCTTGCTATAATTACTAATAACTTTTCCCCGTATTTTGAGAGTTTTTCCTCATGACGGATATTATAATATGTTGATAACAACAAGTTATCGATAAATTTTGCTCGTTACAAATCGTTATAAGCTAGTAAATCGCGCCACTGATCACAAAACAACGTTTTATTTTATAAAATAAAATCGTATATTTTAAAACGAAGAAGGAGAGAGAGGTGAAAACGAAGTGAAAACCAAAATGATTAATATGTGTAAAATTACAAATGAGAAATAAATGAAAATCATTTGTCAATAAGTGTAGAAAATTTCCATGAATAAAGAGAATGTCATTCTTTTGCGCTTCACTGTACATTTTCTCCATCCATTACTCTGCCGTACACGAAGCAGGAGAATTTTCAAAATAAATTAGTTTCTATGTTGGCCAAGTTTTCTTCGTATAGTTCATAAATATCTGATACGTGCACACAGACTTTCCTTACATGCTTATAAAAGTGAAATCAATAAAGAAGAAGCATAATGTATTATTGATTGCATTCTGTATATGTTTGGGTGAGTGTTTATCCTGATGAGATCCTGACTGGCAACAGAACATGGACATTTTTCATTTTCCTCCGTCTTATAAACGCTCTGTTGGATGAAAATAATGAAGAAATTATAATTAAATGAGAGAAGCGACACTATTAATCAATTTTCCCCCTTAAAAAAATTATTATTTCGACTCGGGAGCGTAAAAAAATACTCGCAATGTAATTTTTCTTTTCCACATGTAGAAAAAGACTAAAATTTTAAGAATCTGAAATAAAATTGAGTTAAATAATGCGTTATAGAATGCACAGCTGATACCACCCAGCAAGCATTTGTCTTAACATTTGTATGACAAGCTTGATTTATGAGAGTAGAGTGGCATTGATTTGTTAAAATGATGGGCATCAAATGGAGGCTAAATTATTATTAAATTATATCATGGGCATACTTTTCACAACCAAATTGTTGCAACATTTTCGAGAGGGGGCGAATGGAAATGAAGGTCATTTTTATATTCAATTAATTACATCATTTTCAATTGTGGCATTGCGACGACATTTTGCCTCTTTTTTCATTTATTTTTTTTAACATAAAATCGTATCGTATTGTTTTTTTTTCTTTTACGCAATACAAATTACTTATAACGCAACTTTGTGTATTTTGTTACGACAAAGACGAAGGAACCCCATAAGGCCATAATTTTATAAGATTTCTAAATAAAAAAGAAATCCTATATTAATATTTACTTCATTTTTAGTTGAGACGAATTTTTTAGCATGAACAGCAATGTGTTTCTACATACTCTCTACATATTCTCGGTTTCTACATACTTTTTATTTTAGATATCTCGGTAAGGTCATGCTTCATTATCTTACACAGTCGTACGATTCATTCATACAAAAATCTGATGTGATTCCATCGTATTTTAAAAAATCGCATGAAAATGACGTTGGTGGTCTCACACTATCATAAAAATACTATGCAAACAAATTTCTTTCTTCGTTGATTGAAATAAATGCAACTCTGATTGCATAAAAATTATCATTTTATGAAAATTTTCATAAAGTTCTGCAAATTGTCCAACTTGTCAAAAAACATTCAGTTTTAGTTCAAACACATGTCATATTTGACAAATCAAACGATTATGTAGGATAGTAAATCGTGCCCTTTTATGGAAACAAATGCAACTCTGATTGCATAAAAATTATCATTTTATGAAACTTTCATAAAGTTCTGCAAATTGTCCAACTTGTCAAAAAACATTCAGTTTTAGTTCATACACATGACATATAGGATAGTAAACCGTGGTCTTTAGCAAGGGCAGTATCTACATACTCTCCAATCAAACAACAGCTGTCTACACATCACTGTGAAAATATTTCATTAAAAGTGTGCTTATGAAATCTGTGATTGCACTTATAAACTTTATTTTGCTGTCATATAGAAAGACAGTTTTTTAAATAATAAGTAATTGTTTCATGAAGCTGTTTCATGAGCTAAATGTAATTGATTCATTCATGTAATGATAATGGTTCATAGCACAAATGAAGGTATCAGTAATGGTGTATGTGGATCCCGGGTAATTAATTGGTTTACTATTTTTATTTTATATTTAAATTTAAAAAGCTTAATTAGCTAATAATATTCGATGTGATGTTTTCATAGCCGACACTTTAACGAAACAGTAATATATATTTTTATAATATATATGTATGTATGTACGTAAATACTTTAACTCGCAATACAATTTGCAATAGATTTGTTTACCGACCTCAACGTATATGGTGTTCATATACCTTTCAAGAGGAGACCAGCAATTTACATGTATGGAAAAGCTCCCTCAATTGCGAAACTTCACATAAATCGATTAATCGATATTAATCGACGTGCTATACACTTTTTTATTTATTACATCAAAACCCAAAAAAAAAAATTAATTGTTTTACGAACTCTGTTGGTTTTTTTAAGTATTTCTTTTGAGATTCGTGGCTGGTCACGAACATAACAGTATTGAAAAGTGTTATGTGAAAGTGTTTGGATCCGCCACTTTAAAAGACTGCAAGGGAACTGAAATAAAACGAGCGATCTATCGGTATATGTGAAGTGTTTGGATCCGGCTCTTAAAAACACTTTAAGAGCTCTCCACTGAATCGAGTGATCTATCGGTATCTGTGAAGTGTTTAAATCCACCACTTAAAAAAGCTTTTTAAGATAATTAAACTTTATTGGCACTTTTACTCGCAATGAGTTAACCATACCAGTAACTGTTTAGCTTTCTCCAACTCAATCTCTTTTAAGGGTGCGAGCAGAGTGAGCGCTAATGCCGAGCGGAGCCGAGCCGAATTTATTATCACTTATTTTCATGGAAAAAGAACCTTTGTATATTTAGCACAGTGAATGCGAGAATCTGCGCTGAAATTCTGTTGATTCCATGTGATTTGCTTTTATTTCAAAAAAATATATATACATATACATTAATATGCAAACAAGCACGCGAAACGCTTTTAAACGGTTTCCTCGCACTCCTTGGCTTTGCTATCAGCTGTTGCCGTCGTACACTGTGTTATACAGAAGGTTATTTGTATTAACTTGTATGTAATCAGTTTTATCCCACTGACGATCTCGGTTCGCCTTTCAGGGCTTACTCTGCTCACACGTTTAGTCGGTCAATAAGTGGAATAGAAGAAAAATCATACAACAAGAACAACTGCAGAATGCAGTACTGTAACAGCAAACCTGTCGTTTTCATACTCGTCTTTCATGTCATAAGCAATGAAGAACTTCGCTCTGGGAATTTTTAAATTTCCTGTTTAATGATTAATTCCTTTTTCCCTATATGACATCATATTGAAAATCCGTTTGCCAGCGTTATAAGGATAACACGTAGTGGAAGCCTCACATGTATTCATTCGTCCTTATTTTTATTCCTTTATTCCTTTTTCTATTGGACGCACACGCAATGTCATTCAGTGAGGTATAAAAAGGAAGTCACACGCTTTTGTTTCATAAACAATAACGTGAACAATACACACTCGTATAGATTCAATTTTACACAGAAGACTACTTAAATGGTTTTCGAGATTTTGTATCAATGATGCTGGTGATACCAACGAGGATAGTGATGAGCAGGTACTGCTTCTGATATTCAAGGATACTAATACATCATTTTTATATATTTATGTTGTTCTTATTCGCAAGATTGCAACAGCGCAAATATATCTCTCAATATTAATGGGATTTCGCTATTATGCTTTGAAAAGTATTTGCAAGTAAGGCCGTGTGTCCATGGCATACAAAATCCAAAGGAACAAAAGCATCAACAGCAACAGCAGCGACAACAGTAGCATTAAGAAAAAGGACACTTGAAACAATCAGAACAAGTGTTTAAATATGTAAAGATTTTGATGAATAAAGGATTTTTCCTTTTCTACTCTAAGGTTATTTGAAGTGTTTCTGACTGCCATGAATGAGCAATTATCGACTCAGTATCAGTAGTTGTTTGAACATTGTGAACATGAATATCCTTTCCCCTTTCTGTTATTGATGTGGTTGTTACTGACGTTGCGATGTATGTGTGGTTCTGCAGCTGCCAATAAATTGTTAAGCAATCAACATACAAACGATTTTATGTCAAAGTCACACTGTTCATCATCATTATCATCAGTATCAACATTCTCACAACACAGTTATAATTAATAATATAAAACTAAAATATTAGTTTGATTCAAATTATGAATATTTTAAAGGATGCACATGAAGGACAAGGTTGGCCATTACAAGCACAACTTTTAAATCTATTAGAAATAAACAAATTAAATTATACTTTAAGTGTTAAAATTAATTTAATATTTGTGCTTTTTTGATACTTGGAGACCAGCTGGGGTCTGGTCTACAAGTCGTAGGCTAGTAGATAATAAGCAGCCAGGAAGTCGCCGCGGCTTTATTTCTGCAAACCGTTTTAAGCTGAAACTTTGCAATTGGCATTTATCAGAAAAATACCAATTAAGGCCTTGTTTTACTATCCCACACAGTATTAACACATGTGAAATTTGAAATGTAATATGAAAAAGTATTATAATGTAACCTAAAACCGTTTTTTTTTTTGACAGTCGAATACTACTTGAAAAAGTTTTTGAAAATTTTCATAAAATAATAGATTTCATCTGATTAGGGTTGATTTTACTTTTTTTCTATTTTTTATTATTTTTAATGTATATACCAAAAGTTGTAGTATATTAATTTTTTTATCACTGGAAATACACATTTTTAATCCATCGTTTTTACACCGCCAAATGCAATAAATAAATTACTTTGTTTGTATGCAACAAACATGAAACATATGTTTTCGTAATACATGGATAATATGGTATACCATCATATACGCGATTTTTATTTGATTTCATAAAGTATGAAGCATATAAGGTACATACTTCCGTGTGAGTGACTCGTTCGACTGTGTGGTATAGTGAAACGTAGCCTTTAAACTGCACTTGTGAACTGTACATAACAAAGTACGCTATACAGTTGAAATGTTTAGGAACAGCTGCTTGTAAAAGAAACGCAATAAAGTTATATGCCAGACCATTCTTTAAAATGTGGCCCCGCTATACACACTCAAAGCATCATATTAAAAATAAAAATATATAAAAGGCCTTATTGGTTCTTCGAAATCGTATATGAAAAGACAATTTGAAGCGCCATTTCTTATAGAGGAATAATTTTAAAATAATTTGTTTTTGTTCATAGAAATTTAGCTTGAAAGCGGCTGGTGAATTGAATAAAATTTTTAAGAAATTTCCATATTTTATGATTAGGGAAAGGGAAATTCTACTACTTTCTAGCAAGCAATTGGTTTTGCGTTCCACTTAAATATCTGTTTTAAAAGTTTTCAATTCCCAATCGGTATCGTTGGCTGAGATAATGTGTTCAACATTTTTTTATTCTATTCTCGCACAATGCTTTTCTACTTTTAGAGAAAATATATATTGAGAAAAATATGGTAAGACTCTTTTCTTAACACGTCGACTGTCAACTGTAAGATATTTTTTATTAACCACTGTACACTATACTTGGCAAATAACTTAATAAATTATAAGAAAATAATGCTTCTTGGACCTGCTTCAATAAAATAAAAAAAAACTCCATTAATTTTATTTATTGTTTAGTTCCCGTTATATCTATTGCTGAAAAGCAAGTAAATGTGTAGGGATCAGCTGTTTAATGAAAGAACTTGAAATAAATACACTGAAATTATTAAGTAAATCACTTTGTAAATATTATTTTACTCGCATTAATAAAAACGACACATTTTAATGATCAACAATGAATGACGAGCATATTTTTAGCTGTCAGTAACAGACACATATGTTGTCAACACAGGCGAAGAAAATCAGCTGGCTTGTAACAAAACAGAACGTACAATTTTTGAAAGTTATTCAGTATTGATAGGTTTGGGGTTTTTAAGAATTAAATTTATTTTTATGGTTTCGTATATTTTTTAAATTAAATTGAAGAAAGTGCTCATACATACTTCGCAGTAACGAAATTCTTTTTTAATAAAATTATTTGTTATAATATTTTTTCTAAAATTATACCTTCTATGAGATTTTGTATTGGCTAAAGTAACAAACATCAATATGTTTCAATGACCCTCTTCAACCGTAATTTTCTATTTCCTCTCAAAGAGTTTTATTTTTTTTTTATGATTTTGTGTCAGACCACGTAATGAGTTTCTAAACTAAACAAGAACAATTTACACGTGTTATTTATTTTTACAAAATTACAGTATTTAATAACATGAAAATGAAACTTTATTAATTTACCTTAATGTTTTTGTTCTATTTTCAGGTAAGAATATCCGGTGGTATTCGTGTAAGTTACACTGCGAGTAATTAAAAATTAAAAAGTATTATAAAACCAGGATAGACTTTACTTTTACACTTTGAACACAAAACTGTACTTTAAGAGTTCATTTAAAGCCTCTATTAATTGTTATTCTGAAAATATATACATAAATAAAAATTTGCGACCAGATACACATACAAACATAAAGGGTGATGTAGGAAACCGATAAGTTTTTTTCTCCATTGCAATTCACAAGAATTTTTTAATTTCATTATTTTTCCGTAACTGTCAGCAAATTTCTTATTTAATTAATAAAGTTTGCCTTAATGGATATTGTTACATATTACGTATATATATATACGAATATAGAACTTTCTAAAATGTTTAATACATTTCATTTTTCACATATACATACATGTATTATTAAACTTTGCACAGTGGTACCGTCACAACAAATATGCTAACTTTTTCGTAAAGCTTTTAATATAGTAGCAGTATTTGTGTGTGTAAATTCTATATATAATTAAAAAGCGTTCGTTACAGAAAGACATCTTAATAGTTTTTAAATATAAATATTAATGAATGTCGTATGTCATGTGTCGATATGTATTTTTTTACTACATACTTTCCAAAGATTGAAATTTAGTTCAATTAATCTTAAAATCTATGTAAATAAAGCTTTGTGTGTTTTTTTTTTGGATTTTCCCGGTTTTTTGCCTTTTTAATATTTTACGTATTTATATGCCAATAAAGAACAAATAAAATTAATATCTTAAAAATTGTTTCCCTTTATATAAAAAAAAAATATAAAAAAGAGCTTTTTAAAGGTCAAAACAAAAGCACACAAACTTTTATTTCCATATATCATATATAATGCAGACTATTTCAATAATAATAAAAGCTTGAAATCAATTAATTTTAAAAGCTTACACAAAATGCAAAGCAACACTTTTTTAAGGTCCAGCCGCTATATAACTATAACGAGGCTTTTCTACTTATATATCGCAACCAGAAAAGCCATAGCCTCACACAGCTATCCTTCTACGGAAATGATTCATTTTATAGTTGCTGCCCGTAAAAATTTATTTAGTCTGAATCGCCCAGCAGTGTATTCACATCACTGTTACTGTTACGTTGCGAAAGGAAAAGACAACCGCAAATGTTTGTGCTGTTGTTGCATTTTTATCTTTCAGAACGAAAATGAAAGAACTGAGGTAAAATAGAACTAAATGGAAGAAAAACATATATTTCTTTCAAAGATTTTCAGAGCACGTACGAGTATATTTGCAAAGAGCAGAGTTCACATAAATAACAAGCAAACTTAAATTTTTTTCCATTTACGTGCTGCACTGCTGGTCATCTCAATGCCGTTAATACCTTCAACAGCTGTTTTTTATTCTTATAGACAGTTTATCGGTACACTTTAAGTTACTTAAATGCCATATACAAACACTGATTCATTGTGGCTACAGGGATTAAAACCTTCACACCCACATACACTTGTAATTTTCTACACCATCTGTAAACTTGTTGGAGGGGGCGGTTTACGTTTAATTTTACTAGCAGTGCATTTATTACGGTGCTGCGAAAACAATCGTTGTATTTCTCTGTGAATTAATACCTTTCGGGCACTGGCACTTGTGAAACAATTATTCTTTTGTTGTCATCAACGAAAGTATGTTTCTACGGTTCGCACGTATCGCCAGTATTCTCACTAGAAAAATAAGGATCAACAATTGAAGAAAATAGTAGGGGAAACCGTTTTCTAAGTCCATTGAATTTTGTATACTGTAAAGCAGTCAATATTTGCAAGTGATTTATTTGTTACAAAAAAAAAAAATAATTTTAATATAAAAAGGCAGAAATAAAAAAATTTATAATATAAATTAGTAAAATATTTCTTTACTCGAACACAAAGGACACTACCTCTTTAACATAATTCCGTCACAGTGCTTAGCATGTGTAGAAGTCATTTCCCGAGTTCTGGTCTTGCAAACAAACATTGCATTAAATGTTGGTGTTGGGAATTAATTCACAAAACTAAATCGTGGTAGCAGCTGCACTCCAGCAAATGTAACATGTGCATGTTCCATTGTAAGCAGTAGCGTTCCTTGTGGGAATTCGTGTTTACGTTCTGATTCCCTAAAAAGAAATAATTTTTCTATATTGCATGTGTCCCACTGTTGCTCGTTGTAAAAGGTTGGCTAGTTAAAAACGTTCATGGATGAATTTACAAAGTGGAATCCCTTAAGCTAAATTGTGATGTGGAAAATGTGTGCGTTTTATTTGCATATTCGATGGAACTCCTGATGTTCCAACTGATGTCGGAAATTAACCAAGTTAACCTCCTTGTTTATCGTCAGTATGTATTTGTAGAATATATAATTGGCCTTTTGTTCTTCAAATGGTCACAATTACGGTTTCATTTAATTATTCTGGCCAGACCTGCTTTCTACGAAGGAGAAGACTAATTGCTAAGTCACTTCAGCATTTTCCAGTTCAAAAAGTTTATGAGGGAAAGTAACAGAGCACAAGCTGTAAAGGCTCAGCGGCCACTTAAACTGCAATCACTTCATATCAAATGCAGGACAAATTACACAATTTTGGAAGAGAATAGACGTTTGTATAAGGATTCGTGCGTGTAGTGTGGAGAGTTTCCTTATTGATTTGTTATTGTTTTTATTATAATGCTCGAACGTGATAAGGAATAATAATTGAATATTGTAGAGTGATCGAGCAACTCAAAACTTAAACAGTTTTTTAAAAGATTTACTATTCCAATGTGTATGGAACGGATGTAATTTGGAAGAGATCAAAGTACAAGATCGGATGGAATTAAGAAAAGGAAATTTAAGAAGTATTTTTTTTTTGTCATTAGTTTTATATTTCTTTTTGATCAGTTTGCCTTGCATTCACTTTATCATCTCTTTTACCGGAAAGCTTTTTACTCTTTATGCCACTTTAGGCAATCTGAAAAATTCTCAACCATGTGATAATTAAAAAGCTCACGTGACAATCATTGCCATTTATTATGGCCATCAAACGAAACCCTTAAGCGGCAACCACATGGCCTAAAGTGCGCCAATATTCACTACATTGTTCCTGTGCTGCTATATACTTCTATGGTTAGTAAATGTCAATATTTACAATTTTTAGATATAATTAATCGATGAAGTGGGAATTATATTTGGATTTTAGCATGATTAAAATCAATTATTAAAATCACTGATTAAATCAATTTCTGGTAACTCTGTCAGTGGCTGCTCATACGCACCATCTCAGTGGCAATGCTTTAACACATTCCGTCGCATTTCAACACATTCCATTATATTCCCATTTTAAATTCTTTTTACTTTTGCTTTTCTAGTTTTTTACCATTTTCTTAAAATACAAAAAATATTTCATTTCGAACCTGCCTTACGACGCGAATCTCGGAGTTGGCGAAACATTTAATTTCTTCGATAGTAAAAAAAATCTAAGCCGCTTTGTCCTACACCTAGAAAAGTCAAATCTAAGCAATCCATTAAAATTGCAACGTGCCAAGTACCGAAGCAAAAATCTACTTAAACAGCTGATTGTTGACGTTGCCATAATTTAGAACAATCGCAAGTTTACAAATTTAAAAAAAAAACATTTTTTTATTATTATTATTACTATGCAGTAATCGTGAGTCCACGATAAAATCTGAAATGTCCAAATGTCTGGAGCTTTTTTATAAACATATATTTTGTAGGAATTAAGTCCACTATAAAGTCCAATTGTCAACACACAGTTTAAAATGGAAATTTTGTGGAAGGAGACGTGCTGGCACCATAAACTCTTTTCCTTTTCCATTTTATTTCGTTTTCAAGAAACTTCCGTGTTTGTGGAAGACTAATTTTGTGTATGTCAAATAATAATTTTGTTATCTAATTACTTTTCCTACTATTATTCTCCTTCTTATCTCTTTCTGCAATTTTTAATTGCCACGTAAAGTCCAACAGGAAGTCTTCTTCAAAAAATATGTTTATTTTGTGTCATATTAAATTCCTTAAACACGCGATTTTAATTCTAGCACGACAAAATTTCTTTAGTGGCAATTAAAATCTTTAATTGATTCGAGCAAATGTCATAAATTAAGGAGATTCCAATACTCATACGTTATGTTGGCGTTAGTGCGACTGATAATTGCAGAGAGAAAAACATGTGCGTACATGAACTTCTATGCTACTCACAGGATGCTACTGAATATCATTGGTTAGCTCAATATTTTGTTAGGTACTGATGGTGCTGACAGGAGTGAAGAGCCCACTGAGCCGAGTGATTGCCTATCATGATATCTTGCCTGCTTGCACACGGCATCCCTAAATTCCAGAAAAGTAACTGTGTCCATTCCATATTTTCACCATTTTCCATATTTTCACCATTTATTACATTTGAAATAACGAGAAAATTACTTTACAATGAAAATATTGCAGAGCTTTAATCGTGCCCACTAACCGACAATAAGCACTTATGGACAACATTGCATTTAATTGAAAGTCTTCTGGCCGCTTCGATAGTAATTTCGAAAAGCACAGGAAAGTAAAGAAAGTTCCATTCGAGTATTAAAAGTAAAATATAATATGCATAAAATAGCAGAATATTTCATTATCAATTTACTCTTTTAATTCTCATTATTTATTTATGCATTCCTGTAGGGCAAGAACAAGTGTGTTGAAAAATAATATATCATAACGTAGAGACTACAAAAGTGGTAGTTGTTCACTTGTGTTAACTAACCAAAACAGCTGTAGTAAATGATGCCAGATAGTGATAAATTATTGCTAAGTAGCAAAGCCCCAAATTTTTGTATCATTAAAAGTCTTATTTCACTATCCCACACAGTCGAACGACTCATTCACACGAAAGTCTGTACCTTACATGCCTTATACTTTATGAAATCAAATAAAAATCGCGTATATGATGGTACACCATATTATCCATGTATTACGAAAACACACGTTTCATGTTTGTTGCATACAAAGTAATTTATTCTATTTGGTGGTATAGAAAAGGTGGATTAAAAATGTATATTTTCAGAGATAAAATGAAAAAAAAAGTAAAATCAACCCTGATCAGAAGAAATCTATCATTTTGTGAAGATTTTCAAAAATTTTTGCAGATGGTGTTTGACTGTCAAAAAAATAGTACGGTTTTAGGTTAGATTATAATACTTTTTCATGATACATGTCAAATTTGACATGTATTTTTAGGTTTTTGTAAATTTATATTTTTGCCGTAACTGCGTTCACACAGCAATGAAATTGTAAACTTCTGTTAAAGATTTTAGTACAATCAGCTTAAACTGCTGCCAAAATTGCTGCCCAAACGCCTGAGTGAAAAGTTCTGTCTTGCGAACGACTCTCAATTATTTTATGGACTTGTGTTATAAATATTAAAATTCCTAGTCGCCTGAATGATTATTTCCATCTATTTTTCATTACAAAACTTGCAAAAATTATTGCACTAAATTCCTGTAATCAATTTTATATAATTATTTACGTGCTTATTAATTTTATCGCCGGCTTATTAGAATTTTTCCAATTTCCGCCGCACATGTTCATCATTTACTAAAACTCTATTAACGGGTTCAGTAACAATTTTTGCAATTTAATTTCACTGAAAGCAAATCAACGACAATTATGAAATCTTCAGGTAAATACTAATTTTAAGTTAAAAAACATAAACATGTTAAAAGCCGTGCAATATCCGTTTTAGACTGATTATTTTCAATTTAGATAAGAGTTAACACACACCAGCATCTCGTATAAAACATTGTAAACTCTATTAATATTCGAAATACACATTGAAAACCGCGCATACATGCACATGTGCATTAAGGGGATTCCTTATTGCAAGGATTTTCCCATAGCCATTGTAAAATTAAATAAAATATTAATCTGTAAGAGGTAAGAAATTCAAGGACATTCAAGGACATTCAAAAAAATGACAAAAATTAAAAATGCGATATAATAGTTGTGCTTTAAATAATTCTCGTTTAATTTTTGAAATTATATTTTTCAGAGGTATAAAACTTATTTCATACCTCTAAAATAATAAATTTTGTGAATTTGTAAAAGCCCCGGACATTTCAGTTCGTTATAAAAGTAGGAGAAAAAATTTGTCAAAGTCACACAAAAAAAATTGCAACAGTGGAACTGTTGATATTGGAATTTTATAAAGTTCACAGATTTGTTGTTTACTTGTGTTTCCTTTCCCTACTTCATTAATTATTTGCCTTTTTTTGCAACTGAAGTGGAATTACTTTTATTTTTAACCATATTTCACTTTTTGACTTTCTTGGAACTTAAAAAACAATCATCTATTTGCATTGTTTGTTTGAATAGTCTGAAACAGCTGTGAAGTGATGTTGTGCACAAGTGTTGCCTTGTGGCGATTTTTTGTTAAATAGACTTTTCCTTATTTCCTTATACACGTTGAAAGGTCTTTGCAAATTCATTGTGTGGCTCACAAAAACTAGTTCGCTATAAAAGTTCAATATAACCGTCTTCGTTATAAACGTGTTCGACTGTTTTTTTTTTTAATTAGAAAAATGTTTGTTTTATTTGAGCCACCCTAATTTTCAGCCCAAGAGGAGGTAAACTGTGTTGTCCTGTGCGGTGCTTATTGTCACTATTTCATGTTTGCACTGTTTTTTAAATGCAGCAGTGTCTGATAGGTTTTTTTTATATGTCCGAGTGTGATGTTTGTATGCCGTTAGATGTTTCAGTAACAATAACAACTGACGCTTTTTAAGACAACCTGTGCAACTTGCGCTTCATATAGTGGTGACATAAAGCTTAGTGGGCGAGCTATCATCGTTGATGACGATGGCATGGATGATGTGGAAGGTAGTTGGTTAAATGCCACAATGTTAGTTTATGGCGGCTACTAGTCGATAACGTTGATAGTAACAACATATATATTTACTGTAAAAACAAACCTTATTGTTAACTGGTTTGCTTTAAAAACAGTTATGTTCAGTTTTTATTTTTGTTTTTCATAAATTCAGGTTAGTGGTTGGTATCACTTCAGCAGTTGTATGATTGCAGTCCTTTTTAAAGCGACACATCCTTCAGGTGGTTTTTTTTTTGTGTTGAGAATGTTTAATGGTAAACAAAAGCACTGCTATTTCTACACAGTACAGACATATTTCAAATTTATTTCGCACAGTCGAACCTCGCTAAGGTAAATTTAGACACAACGAGGCGATTTTTAATATGAAATGATAAATCGCTTCCAGTGTCGGTCTAAAGTCTCAACATGATGAATTAATATCAACAAAAATGAAACATGATGTGGATACGAAATATAAACCGTCACAGAAATTTCTGTAAGAAAAAAATTAGTATACTGTAATTAATGAAAACCGAAAAAAAAAATTATTTTAAAAAAAAGGTTTAATTATTATTGGTTAATACAAATATATTCTTGTTCTTCTTTTATTTGGTGAGCTCGGCTAAATATTGTAGTTAAGAAAGAGATGAATGATTCAGAGTAATCAAGAAGATAATAATAATAACTAAAGGTTGTAGAATATAGAACTGATATATTAATTAATAACGTTAACTGCCTCGCTATACGCAACCGTATCCTTTAATATATTTTGCATATTTGTAATGACAAGGAAGCAGATGCCAGCCCTCTGATCTAAACTAAGAAGCCTCAAATATAACAACTTCTACATATATTTAAGTGAATTTTTAAAGACACAAAAATGCATTCTAGCCATGTTCGACTGTACCATGTTGTGTAAAAAATTGACAACAAAATTCTAAAGCTTTTTTAGCCGTAACTAAATATAAAAGATGTCCTGACTGCATTCTATTTTGAATTAATATTGAAAAATAATCACAACAAGCAATTAAATTTTATATACTATATATGTAAAAAATTAACTAAAATATGTTAAAAGCTGAAGAAAATAGTAAAAAGATATAGATAAATAATCGAGTAGAAATTATTCGAATACTCGTGCAAAATGCTAATTGTGTTCATTTAGTAACTTTTTGCTTCCACTAAGCAAATAATTTTTGAACTTTTAACAAGTTTATTTGCAATTTCAGAATGTGTGCATTGTATGTCCTTTAAGGACTTTATATATTTGTATGTTTACGCATGACATGGCGACGGAACAACTAAATTTTAGTTTTCCGTTGCGGTTTGAAACGGAAAATTTTCTACTTTTGCAATCATTCGCACGAATATGAAAATTCTCAGTGGTAAAAACAAATTTATTTCATTGCAATTTAATTTTTTTTTCTTTTTTGATAATTTTGATTGTATCCTTTTTGCATTAGGAAGGATATTGAGACGAGTAAATATTTGAATGTATGCTTATTCATCACCACAAGTATGTACGAAGCCAAACTTAAAAGGTACAAAGAAATTTAAGAGTTGTAAGCACAAAAGATATGAAAATAGAATTTCAGAACAACATCTACTTCAGCTTAATAGTAATAGAAAAAGAATAAGTTGGTTAATGTCAAGGAAGATTTTGCATCTCTACATCTATATATATGTACATATATAAAAATGACGTGTATGTTCGTGGTCGATAAACTTAAAAACTACTGGACCGATTTTGACCAAATTTCATATGCAGCCTCTATAGGCCGTGCGAAGTATTTCTGTTTAGTTTGTAGGTCGTCCGACAGATGGCACAATATTTCCTTTTTTCGTTTTTTACGCGATAGTGATTAGCGCGATAACCCTATGCTGAAAGCGTTGGCAGTTCAAAACAAAAGAAAAATGTTAGGCCAGCAACACGGACCGGGCCCAGCTAGCAATTCAATAAAGAAAATCAGATCAGAAAGTTTTTATTCCACACACTTGATTTAAAAAGTTAAAATAATTACAATATTAATGATTAATCAAACAATATTTTGATTAAAGCAAGCAAAAGCTTTCACTGCAAAAATACTTTGCAAGTTATCGAAATATCTTTCAAGCCTCTAGCCACCAAGTGAACTGAAAACAGAAAAGAGTATTTTGTAATTAATTAAATTTTATTTATTTTTTTTCATCAGTTCAATATTTCCTTATTGGAAGAACGAATTATTTTTACCATTTCTTCAAACATTCGAAAGTCCCATAATAATTTGAAGGTGTCACAGAAGCAACTTTTAAATTTTCAGCCACGACATTTTTTTCCAGTATTTGAAGTTGCGCAAATGCTCAGTAGCGAAATTAAGGAATGCAAGAAAGCTGAGGAATAAATAAAAACAAAAAAATAATGAGAAATATCTTGTGAAATAATCCACTTGAAGGAGAAACTTCTTATTGCACAGAAATTCAGCACTAAATGACGCTTGAAAGAAGAACCACTTAAAATAAATTGCACGACTAAATATTGAGCGAGAAGTATTTTTGACTAGAACAGAAAATAATTTATATGCTGACAGATTGAAAAATAAAAAAAAAAAATTTTAATATGAAAAATATATTTGAATTTATCAGACGGATATAAATTTATTTCCTTAAATTAAATTGAATCTGATACGTATTTAAATGTATTTAAATTGTTTTTTGCAGCGCGAGTCTTAAATAACTGTGCATATCGTTAAGTGGAAAGGCCCTATACCGCATTTTTTTCGATAAATTTTTTTTAGTAATTTTAGTATAAACCGGGTATGCATTTAAATCACAAAAAAAAATTTATCGAAAAAAATGCGATTTAGGACCTTTCTACTTGATAACAAAGGTATAATAATATGCAAAATTATTAAATATAAAGAAACTTTGTGCATTACATGAGCATATTGATGGCTGACGCGGTGAATGCCACTCAGAAATCGTTAAAGTGTCGGATTCTATCGATAGCTACGTGCGTCCTCCCCTAAGAAAATGTTCAAAGGACGAAGAAATAAAAACACTTCAGGTTTATGTACGAAACGTACCGCTCCTGCGCCAAGCTCATACGTCAAAGTCCCTATGCGAATGCTTCGAAAATAAGAAAGAAGAAATTTTTTAGTTTTATTGTTATTTCAATATGAAGAATAATAAAAAACTGTCAAGGTTTACAGACAGCCAGCCACACATACTCGTACACACATCCATATATACCTATAAAATTTTTATTTAGTTAAAAAATTAAGAAATTATAAAATTATAAAATTATAAAATTATATTTATGTATATGAAATGAATTAATTGATGAAAAGCTAAAATTAATTAAAATTAAATTGAAATATTTTTCGTTTGTTTTTCTTTTCCCCTCAATTTGTAACAATTGATCATTTTTTATCCCCTAAACTCTGCTACACAATTGAAATTTTGCTTGCTCGGCAGTGGACTCCAATGAGGTTTCCGTTATTGTAAGAGGAGCACCAAATTCTCAGGCTTTGGCAAAATCATGGTTACCGGTATTGGCACTGTTGGAGACGCTGCCGAGATCAACTAAGACGCCAAGTAGGTTTCTCAAGAAAAAAAGTTTCTTTTTATGTTGCTTAACTTCAAACCAGTTTGGTAAAAGTAGTTTGAATTACTAAAACAATTATTTAATTATTTTTGTTAAATTAGTCTACTACTAACAAAATCGTATTATAAAACAAAAAGCTGTATTATAAAAGCTGTATTTATAAAAACGCTAAACAGCTTAAATTAAATAAAAAAATTAATTAATTACTTAATTTAATTAGAAGGTTTCAATTCACACCGTGCAAGTCTTATTGGTAAGATTAAGTTTCTAAATGAGAGAGACATGACGAGAGGTAGAGAGTATGTGGAAAACATAGCCGTGTATACGTACAAGCAATATTTTTTGCACAGTGTGAATCGACACTAAACGATTATTACAATTTTATTTTAATTCTTTTATCATTAAATTTTATTCGTCTTCGTTTTTCTTTTTTCTTTCACTTTTTATGGCCGATAGTTGCTTGAAATCGTAAGAATTATTTCCATGAAAAATTAAGCCAGTGTTACCACAAACAAGATTATCGCACTTACAGTGGTTGCACTGAAAAAAATTTCCAGTTAATATCCACATGGAAATATTCATCATTTTTCAACTGTATGAATAAATTTCTAAAATAAATTTCTAAAATAATTTTTTGTATTAAATAAACTATTTTTTATAAATTTGTGCCCTACTTTTTCTGAATATGGCATTCCGGGGAATAATCTTTCATAATTTTTTCTCTAAAGAAAAAAACGTATTAAATAGTCACATTAACGAGTCAATCAATATACAGTGAAATTGTTGAAGTTCGACTAATAAAGACGTATTGAAATTTGTGACATGAACGAAATAGTATGAACTTTGACCTAAAATATTCTTCAACATATGAATTTGAATTTTTTTTCTTTCTGAAATATTCAGATTAAAAAATATCTTCAAATATCAAGTAATTTAAAACAATCACTTCTTTTGATACGCCAGTAAATCAATACATTTTAGTTTCATTAATTAAAGCGTATTGACTTAGTAGGGCTTGTTTTGAAACTACTTTCAGTCAAATGAAAACAATAGCTCTCGTACTGTTTCCACATAAGCAAATACTAAAGGACAAAATAGTATTAACATTTGGAATGGAAATTCGAAATTGTAAGAAGCAATTCAATTGAAATCTTGCCTTCTTGATGGTCCTCTTCTATTTATTGTTTCTTTAATAGAATATCGAAATCCCAGCGCACCTGAAGGTTGTTGTTCTTTTTTTGTTAGAAGACAATGAGACTAGTTACGATATACGATTTTTACATGCTTCTTATAATTTCTTTACAGAATGTGATCAAACATTTGTCTCCCGCATTGGCGGCCCACAGAATGGTACATTTTCTGCTCCCTTTTTGCATAATCACAAAAACCATTCGCGCCAGTGCTTGTATACTTTCCTAGCAGGTCCTGGACAACGAGTTGAAGTCATTTTTAAAGTCTTTAACCTAAGGGGAAATCCGCCAGAGTACGTAAAATATTTAATAATTATTTATTTTTTATGTTTATGTTCGCTCAGCAGAAACGCATTAACGCAACTGGGCCAATTGAAAAGCGAAATTAATTACTTGCATTTTTCTTTTATTTCATTTTAGCGGTTCTGCCGTCGGTGAATTGCCATCGTAAGTAAATTCATATTATAGTTATTATTTAATTATTATTACAGAACAGTAATGCCTCAATTAAAGCCATTTTGCTTTCGGAACAACTTCGTTTTATATCCCCATCTGCTTAACAATCTCCCATAAATTGCTTACAATCAAAAAAGCCGGGAAATCCCCTTCGTATTTAAATTGTTATTGTTGTTGTTTTATGTTTGTACATAATTTTCTACAGTGTGAGTAAATTTAAAGACGAGTTGTTTTATTTCAACTCATGTCGTCATTTTTCGTAACCAATCGTGATATAACATAATCGTTAAGCTAACGATCAATTAATAACCCAGTGAGCAAAAGTGGTTAGCATTTCCTTATATTAATTATAACAGTTTGCTAACTCACAATTTTTTCTTATTAAAATGGTAAGGTTGGACCACCTGCGGCTTCTTTTTACAAAAAATATCTTAAGTTAAAGATAAAGTTCTATAAAAAAACCAACAATATTTCTTTCAAAGCTTCACTTTTTTAAAAATATATAATTTTTTACTTGCTGTGTTCAGAACATATAAAGATCGTGATACTCGAAGTGGTTGAAAGAACTCTCTATGAAAGAGAATTATTTTTAATCACATTGAGAAGTGACAATCTACGATACTCCCAATAAGTATAATTTTAAAACTGGTTTTTAATTGCAGGTGTGTTCATGAGTATATGGATATATATTCAGAAGTGCAGTCCTCGGAGCCAGCAGAACTGATAAATTCACCTTTTGGTGGTCGCTATTGTGGCACTATACCACCCAGACAACGCATTTCCATGTATCGTGCCGTTGCCATTTCATTTTTTACAAATAAAAACATCACCACACCGGATCTCTTCGAAGGCACATTCCGATTTATCAATGCATGTAAGTAGGCGGGTAACTTTTCACATATTTCATTTATAAAATTTATATTCTTTGCAATAAATATCTAATCATCAAATTTATTTAAAACTTTACATTTATTCCCTGTAAAAACGTTTAATAGCGGAATATGAAATTGGTATACCAATAGCTGGTTCACCATGTTCCTATACAATCACACCCAGTTTGAGTATAAATAAAACGGGCGTTTTAATATCGCCCACCTATCCGGGTGCCTATCCCAAGGATATGTCTTGCACATATCAGTTTTTGGGTGAAAGAAATCAAAGAGTTAGATTAGAGTTTCGCGATTTTGATCTATTTTTTGGTGGACCACAGTGAGTACCATTAATAGCTGTTTTAAACAAGAAAACAACTTTTCATCGCTAAAAGTTGCCTTAAAGTATACTTTATTATGATTATGAATACAAAATCGTAAATAAATTAAACTTTAAGGTTTGTTTGTGTTGAAAACTTTTTTAACAAAAAGACTTTATTAACAATTTGGAAACAGAAAAAAATTCCTAAAATATTAACCAGCGTCTCTATTTGATTTCAATCCGCTTTTACCAGCTGCCCATTCGATTATGTCAAAATTTATGATGGTCCCGACAATTCATCAGCGTTAATTGGTACATATTGCGGACAACAAAGAAATTTAGTTTTGTATTCTAGCGAGTCGAGCCTTTTTGTGCACTTTTTTACTTTGTCGCGAACCGCAAATACTCAAAATCGTGGCTTTAAAGGAATTTATGAATTTAGTGAAAGTTTTGTTAAATTAGATTTTATACGTAAGTATTCACTATAATTATTATTATTATTATTATTATTATTATTATTTTCGTTATCGGATATTTTCCAATGATTGATTTAATTGAAATTTTATTAAATTTTCACAAAAAACTATAATATTTGAAAAATTTTAAAAATTTAATTAGAAAAAATCACGCTCAAATGAATATTTTGGCGCTTGAATTCTACGAAAATTTAATAAAATTCCAAATTCTACATTTATTTGCCAATATTGCTCACCGATTGTTATATAATTTGCTTGAGTAATAACATCAAAGTATTTATTACGAGGATATAACGTTACCAGCCTATCGAGGGTTCCGTTTTTGCCTAGACCCTGGCTATTTTCCTGTGGTCAAGCCGAGAGCTTTGCAGGTTAAGTTACTTAAAAAAAAAAAATATATATATATATATATATAGAAAGAGAGATCCTAACAGTATTTTGCATATTCCCATAAGCTCCAAATAAATATGGAAAAATTTTAGGAAGTTTTAATAAAAAAATTTAAATTCAGAACAATCATTTTAAACCGTGAAGTAGAAAAAATTATTAGTTAAACTCTTTCCATGTTAATGCAGTGGTACACTATTCCACAAGTTCATATTTTTAAAGAACATGACTAATATCGTACAGGTTTCTTATCTACCCCTTGAAAAATGGTGGTACAAAACAAAATGGTGGATTCTTATTATTGAATTTTTCAAAAAATTTTCTAATTTAGGCAAACGTAAAAATTCTTCAAAATATTTTTAAAGCTTCTTTTCAATTATTTTAATTGGGTTTACTTCCCTCGCTGGTCGGGTCTTGAGTAAGGAGTAGACTTGGCCCTGTGTCAATGTGCAAATCTATATGTTTGCTGGGATAGTGAGCGGGAGTTTTATTATTCCCCTATCTCTCTCTATCTCTCTCTCTCACAGCCACTCACTCAAACACTCATTATTTCTCTCATGTCATTTGTTTCAGTTTCTTATAATTTAAGTTCACAGCCTTTGAATTAATTTGATTTGCATTTGATAGCTCAATGTATGTGTGTGTTACATATGTGAAATCAAAGGCAGGATTATTGATGCATTTTTTTTTTTCTTTAACTGTTTGCATAATTTGTTTCTACTTAGTTTCTATTTAATGAAAATTGATTAGTTGAAAATAAAACTAATTTTAAAATAAAATTTCAAATCTTTCCTCAAACATCTTTTTCGCAAAAAACTGCAAATTGATGCACAATTCGATCAAACATGAAACAAACAAACAACAAATAAACAAAATCAAAAACAAAAACAAAAACCAAAAATGAAAATCTATCGGACACAAAATCTTTATAATGCAACAAAAATCTTGTCGCTCTTTGTGGCAAAATACAATATTGAATATTTTGTTGCGAAATTAAAAAGGCGAAAATGATGGCATTCACATACGTGGCTCAGAATGTGATCAAAAGATATTATCGAGGAAGGAGTCAACAGGCTTTGTACTCTCACCAAATTACCCGTATCCTTATATACCAAAGACTGTGTGCAGGTAAGCAAAGTGTTGACTTAAATGTCCTTAAATTGTCAAATGCAGATTATTATTATTTTGCTTTCCAAGGTATTTCATTTATGGTATGCAAGATGCACAGCATCTGGAGCGGGTGCGTTTGGAGTTTACAGCCTTTAATATACCCAGAGTTGAGAGTAAGGATAAGGATAAAGAGTAAGCAACGAGAATGCAGTTTTAGTTGGAAGGACATAAATTAATAGTTTTGTTTGGTTTTCTCTTCAGAACGAACTGCTCTGATGGTTATTTAAAAATCTATCTGAAGGGCCAAGAAACAGCTGATGCTTACGATAAATTCGATTACGAACTTTGTGGCAATGAAACTCAACGCGTTGTTAGCGATGGACCACGCTTGGCGATGGTATTCAGTTCGGGCGAACTGCAGGGCAGAGGCTTCAAAGGCAAATATATTTTTGAAACTGAATACAAGATTCCTGGCACAGCAGCACCTGATGGTAGTTGCAGCTTTACATACGTGAGTTCGTCTAAGAAGCGTGGTGAATTGAATAGTCCCCGCTATCCATCCAATTACCCATCAGATACAAATTGTTCCTACTTGTTCTTGGCCGAACACAATGAGCAGGTGACAATTGTGTTTGATCATTTTAAGGTGAAGGCGGATGGCAATTCAAATGTAACAGCAGGCGCGTATGGGTAAGTAAGAAATATTAATTTAATCTCATTGCCGTCAGGACGGCGGATACATTTGCGATTTATTTAAAACAACAATTGTCATTTTCAACGTTTTCTTCTCTCTCTCTCTCTCTCTCTCTCTCTCGCGCGCTTGTAAAGATCGGTCATTTGCTTTGAGGATTGGCTGGAAATGTACGTCGTTTATCGTGATAATAATGATCGTTTTCTTGGTCGCTATTGTGGAATGACGGCGCCTGGCCCTGTAGAGAGTCCAAGGGGTGCAGTGGGTCTACGTATTACATTGCATACTGATCAAGAAAATGTTGCCAGCGGCTTTAAAGCTCGTTACTTCTTCGAAACCGTCAAAAATGAAATTGGCGACTGTGGAGGTAATTTTTCCAACGAAGATTCTGGCATTATAACATCACCCAACTATCCAGCTGGCTATAAGGCCCCTGGTCGAGGCATGGCTTCAATGGCTTGTAATTGGTTAATGACCGCCAGGGCTGGTTATAAATTATCAATACATTTCGAGCAATTCTCATTGGAGGGAGATCCAGCGAGTAAGTTTTATAAGTGTAAACATTAGGGCTATAACTTTTAACATTACAAATCATTATAATTTTTTAAGATCGTGGCTGCCCTGCCGCTGTTTTACGTATTTGGGTTAATGTTGACTCTGATCAACCGCCCTTGGAACTATGTGGTGAAAAGCCACCCATAGAACAATGGCATTACATTTCCACGGGTCAAACGGCTCGTATTAGTTTTACTACCAGTGACAAAACTGTTGGTGCGCCGGTAAGTTCGCTTGGTGCCTGTTCACAATTAGCAATTTATTACTGCTTAAATTGCCAATTGTGCGTAGTGCACTTTAATTTTTTTGCAATAATATTTATTAAATCTTTTCCGTAGGGCTTCCGCATTGTATGGACTGAAATACAAGACTCTGGACCAGGACCTCCATCAATTGGCTTGCTATGTGAGTCCACCTATCATTTTCAATGTGAGGTGGGCTATTGCATTTCGGACAAGCTACGTTGTGATGGTGTCAAAAATTGTGGTCCCAATGATGATAGTGACGAATTGCACTGTGAGTCGTGAGTGAGTCGAACGGTTCAGTTCATTTTTATTTCAACTTTTATTATTTTTAATTTTTTATTTAATGTTTAAATTGCATTTGTTTTACTTTAATTTTTTCTTTTAAAATTTTATTATGTTGTTTTTTTTTTGCGATACAAACTTTTAAAAAAAATTCTCAAGTATTTGTTTTTATTTATTAAAACTTTGAAATATTTTATAAAAATTGTTTAAGAATTAAAAAAATTAATTTTAAAAGAAAAAAATTAGAAAAAAACCCCAATGCAAACAAGCAATTTTATTTTATAAAAAATATTTTCTGTGAAAAAATGTAAATGTAGAATATCGAGAAAAGGTTTCGGTATTCTACACAAGAAGTTCCTGAAATGATTTTCATTTTATGTTTAAGGATGAAATGAAAATATTCTTTAATATTCGTTATTTTTATAGATTTACGTTTGATTCGTTACATTACTTAATTTTTCTTCTCATTACTTTCTTTTAATAAAACGAAAACGCTTATGAATCTTGAACCCGACGATAAACACTTTTTCCAAAACATACTTATCTAAACCATATTCTTAACTATTAATTATTTTAATTAAAATCAACTTGCTAATAAAATGTTACAACTATGTATTCAACACATACATACATTCACATACACACATACTATGTACTTATATTTATATGTATTTCAATTAAAACAATTTCATCAATTGCGAAAAAGATAAACAGCTTTAGGAATATTTTAAAATCACTTGCTGATAAATAACAAGGCGAATCGCTTTCACTCCGTTCACAATAACGAGCTTTTCTGGCGAAAAACTTGTTTTAAACTTCTTTTCAAATCTACACAAACCATTTTGAATAAAATTTTCTGCTTTTAAACAGCTACTTTGGCAATATTTTTAGTTTCTTAATATTTACAAACCGCAATTAAATCGTCTTAACTAAAAGCTTAACACTCGACAGCGAAGCAAACTGAAAGTCCATATTTAAAATTACAATCTAGCAAATTTAAGAGTGGTGGGAGAGTTGGTGGACTACAACCCCCAGGAACACTAGCATTCTAACTATTCCTTTATTATTATCCATTTTGTTTGTTGGGTGGTTCATTCTGGTTTTTGTAATTCTCAATTGATTTATGAGAACGTGGCCAGAACTTAGCAGTGTTTGATATTATTTTACAAACTTTTCCAAATATTTGAAACAGCAAATAATAATTAAAAATATTTATGTATATATTTATTATATATATATATCCTAAAACACTTTTCTTAAGGTCACCTTGTATGAATTCGAGTTGGCACTTTATAATGTGAAGCTTCCTAATAATAGAAAGTGGGATATTTTTCTTGTTATGGACTAAACAACTCTAAATGACTACAGTTCATTTACTGTTAGAACGAAATGCATAGGTGGATCTTTAAATAATTTGAGAGAATTTAATTTTATTTACTTAGACCGCAAATAATAGAAAAATAGGCTTAGAGGAAAAAGGGATAATACAATTTTTTTAAAAACTACAAGTCAAATTATTTTATGTATTTTTTGTAATACCTAGAAAAAGTACAATCGAGTCCAATGTATCAATTCTGATATAAGTGAAGCATTTGTGTACTTTTGTCCCTGGTGGTCTGCTAAAAGTCCAAATATGAATACAAAAAAAAAAAAAGTTTTTAATTATAATTTCTGCTGACCATTCCACCATAAGCATTTAGCTTTCTAAAGCTTTCACTATCTCTAATGCGTTAAATAAATATATAAAAGCTCGCGAGTGATTTTACAAATTTTTTCCTTTTAGCTAAATTAGTTGCAATTAAGTGTACTGCATGTTTTATTCTCGTTTACTTTAATATTTTTATGTATTTGTATGTATTTAACTTTTGACGTCCTTTAAAATGCACTTGAACTTTTATTTTAGTTTTAAGGAATACAATTCTTTATTACAAACTTGTTTGAGAGTGATATTTTTAAAAGCAAATTGTTGACTGAAAAGCTTCTGCTTTAAACTGTAAATGTAAGGCTTTTTAGGAAAAGGATATCGTGGGCAGAAAAACAAAATGACAGTTTATCTTACGTAGAAAGAAGTATCATTAAAACTGGTATCGGAAAAGTTTATAAATAATATTCCTTTATATGAAACAAAGCTCTGCAAAGCGCTTTAATATAATGCAACCGCCTATTTAAAGGCGTGATTTTTTTGCATTTAATTCGTAATAGCAAAATGCATCAGCAGATTGAATATTTTATTCAATTGCACTGCATTTGTTAATAAATTTCACCAATTTGAAAATTTTGTATAGCCCAGCTCAGTAATTCTGAAAGACCCAGTGGGTGCTGAAATAATAAAAATTATCTTTATGTCATTAGTCGCTGTTCGCACTACGAAACTTTTGGTGTCTTATTTGCGAGAGTCTTATTAATCGCTCTCCCTCGTTCTTATTAAAATATGAAAGCTTTTGCAACAGCAGCTTCTTATTGTAAACCATGACCAAACTTACTTCAATTCAGTAATTAATCTATGAAGGAAATTCTTTATATCTACTCAACAAAGTCATTACTTCAGGACAAACAACTAAGTGTTACTCCGTCTATATTAAGGGGTACTGCAATAACAATTTTTTTTATATAGTATAGGAAAAAAAAAAGTTTGCTGAAAATTAATTTTGAAATGTTTTTCAGAAACATAAAATAAAAACAAAAGGTAAAACAACTCTTTAATCACAAGTTGCAACCCTTCAGGAACAACTTAAATATAACTAAACCTCTAATTCAACTCTTGGCCCGTAAAATCAGTTCTTCAAAAAACAAAATCTCATATAAAAAATTATATGATAATTACACCGCATTTCGAGGACAACCTGTACACCCACATAACAATATCAGCTGATGTTCATTAACAGTGTTCATAACACGCATTGCGGTTTCTGCTTTATTCAATTTCTTTCTGAATAAGTAAATACAACATTTCAAATAATTCTGCTTCAATGGCTTCAGCGCAAAGTTGTCCTCTTCAAATTTTTAATCAGACATCTGAACGTTTTAATTGGATTTGTATTTTGGTTTCCCTCCGAAGTAGCATATGTAGCTCTAGCGGCAGTTCTTTTTTTTTCCTTTCCCCCTCTTTTTTCTCCACCACTTTCCCAAGCAATAATCATTTAACTTGGTAGACATTTTGAAGTAATTTTGAAAAATATCATCTCTGAATATTAAAGTCTTTAGTTTAGTCTCTGTGTACTTCTTCTAACTCCTGTTATTCCCTTTTTTTTATTGTTATACTTCATCCTGTGTGCTTTATTTCCTTTCTTTTAAATAAAATAAAATGTGTATTCTTCTACTTTTCTTGTTTTTCTATTCTTATTCTTCTACTTTTTCCATCCAAACAAATGAAATATAAACAACAAATGAAATATAAAATAAATACTATTTATTGAAAAAAAAATTAAATAAAAATAATAATTAAAAAATGCAGGTGACGGAACAATTTCAAATCATTCAATATCAATATCTTTACTAATTATTAATTTAGCAATATGCTTAAATATATTTATGTGAATAGTGAAGAAAGAAAGAATACAGTGTAATTGAGAAGTTATAAGAAGAAGTTATTCGTATTGCTAATTTAATAATTAATTTCTTTGATTTTTTTATTATCAATCTACATATTCATTTCAATCAAAAAACTTGATCACCACAAAAAAAAGTCAATAAAAAACACGTGAGTTTCTATTATCTTTCTATCTCTCTCTCTCTCTCTCTCTTTCTCTGTATCTTTTAAAAGAAGTATTAAAAAAACATTTAATTTTATTACCTTCTATTATTTATTCATTTATTTTTAATTTGTACAAAATACATTTTCCAGCCACAAAAACATCCATTCACAACACAAACATTTTCCACTCGTCATTGAGATTCATTTAAGGTCACGCTGCACTATCCTACACAGTCGTACGATTGTCCCATACTATCACACAATTTTTTCTTTGCTGATTGCAGTAAACTCAACTCTGATCCCATGAAATTTTTCATAAAATGATAATGAAGAGACAATTTTAAGCCACAATATCCGATTCTTCGGCACACATGTCATATTTGACAGAACGTTTGATTGTGTAGAATAATGAATCATGGCCTTTACTTGCTGCTTTGATTTTTTTTTTTTTATAAAACAACATACAACATTTTACTAACTTGGACATGAATTCATGCGAACAGATTATTGAGAAGTAGTTGGTGGTGCTTATTTTTAGGACTCATGACTCCAAGTAGCTCATAAAGAGCTTTTTTATTTGCTTTTAGGTTTTTTTAACCTTATTTTTGTTTGCAGAATCGGCGACCTGCAGGCTAGTAGAAAAGTTTAACCACTACACGCCTCCTTTGCATTACAATTAAATTTTATTATTGCACAAATTGCATCAATATGTAGAACTGATAATTTTCACTCTACTGTTTACTTACTCCCTAATAATAGTGAAAAGGAAACTCTTTAGTGATTCTATTCATTGCGATAGAATTGCGATGTTTTTATTTTGAGTTAGCCAGCTTCGTTAGCCAGCATGAGCCCAAATAAAATTATTTTATAGATCTCTTATTTTATTATTTCAATAAAACAGTTCATTTCCAGTACCCGCTTACCTTTTCCAGGGTTGCCAGTGGCGAACTGTTACTACTTGAAAGGCGAAATCATAACCAAACTTTTCCTAAAACCTTTTCAACAGCGGCCTGTTTTTTGACCGTTATTTACAAGCAGTGGTCCTATTCGATTAAAACCTCTTGTTTGTGTTACTTGAAATACAGTAGATTCCTTTTATAGTCACTGCCCATCTAAGGTATCTTTTCCTTTCGACAGTAAAGTGGCACTTACACAAGTCAGTGGCAGCTATTTTTTCCATTTGGATTCCATACATGCACGGAAAACTATATTTCAGAAATATGAAAAAGATACTTGGTACTTTTTGTCCCCCATGTTCTTTTCGCCAATACTAAATATTTATATCAGTTTCAAGTGTTGACGGCAGTAATAAGTGTGTCTTTACAAGCCACAATAAAGTGACATGTAAGCCAAAAGATATTATATCCCGAAACGAAGTAAAAAGTCTCGCAAAGGGCTCGTAATTCAATTACTTTGCTTATTTTTATAAAATCTTACTAACAGCGGCAATAAATGTGCTTAAAGTGAACTATATAATGACTATAAACAAAATCTACTGTATACCATTATGGTTAAAACAAAATTATTTAATTTTCGAGTTTCAAAAGTTTCACATTTATCACATACAAAAATAAATCGCAGTCCTAGAAGTCGTAACAAAGTCAGTGGGCTACTATTTGTCGTATTCTAATTTCTGTATTAGGCTTAAATGTCTGATATTCCGGTCAAAACCGATAGAAACATAATTCGTAAATTCCTTGCTATTTCGTAAATAAATATAATTTAGAAGAAATATATATTTGACAGACTTGTCAGAATTTGGAATTGATCCTAAACAATAATTTTTTCAATTTTAGCTCACAAGTAGAGAAAACTTTCGAAAAAATAAAATTTCATTTACAACTCTCATTTGCTTCTATTAAATTTCAAGTGGCTGTCTGCAGCACAGTTTCCACAGCATTCAGTTTTCGAATTTTAAAAGCTCTTTTTAAAAGCTCTATTTAAAAACTACTCATACTGTCATCACTTTCACTTCTTCGACAAACAGCTTTGATCAGACATTGTAAAAATAAAACTCATCTCAATCAGTTTGAAAAAATAATATGAAATCAAGCAACTTTCACAGAAAACATTCACTAGCCCAATATCATCAGAAGCTTTTGAAAAGTTTAGTAAAGCATATAATACATGTACATACATTACAAATATATATAGCTATATATAGTATATATAATTCTCATTGGTAGTTTAGTGTATTGAGAATAGTTTAGTAAACTACTGCCATTTGACCATGTAGGCCGTGATTGCTACAACATTTATAATACACTCAGAAAGCCACAGAATTCACTATTAAAATGATTCACTTGCAACCATTTTAGAATAGCTGTTTTGCATTAATAACTTAAATGTAGTAATTAAAGTGTAATCCTGCCAGCACGTCTTTGCCTTAATTTACTGCACAATTTTAAACATACTCGTATTTTTATATAAGCTTTTTGTATAAGTGATAATAATTAAAGTATTCTATTAATGGAGCATCGCCACCCCTCCCCTCACCGTGTACAATAAACATCATTCATAATTTAGTTTCTTAAAGCGATTAATTCAGAACTGTAGCAAAACGTTCAAAATCCTTTCAAATAACTAATCGAGAGTAGCTGTAAAACAGCAGCTTCGAAAGCTTCACACAAAACCCAGAACTTTAATTTACTATAAAAAAAAGCTACAAGCGCACAATTCAATTTAACACAAAATCAAAAAAAAAAAAATATATATATTAAATTAAAATTGAAAATACAGCAAGAACAAACCTTTTATTTGTACGTGAAACAATTTCATTTCCAAGATATAAACTCTTTACTCCCATTGATATAATAAGTTTATACAATTCCTTATGTATTATACATTATTAATTATTTTTCGTAATCAATATTTAATTACATGCTTGTAATTACAGTTAATAATCTATTTTTCTTATTTTTTTTTTATCTTTAAAATTTTTTTATACCTTCTTTTTACCCCCCGCTCTTTCTTTGTTGATGTTTTTTTTGTAATTTCAACGAAAACAATAAAAATCGTACTCTTGAATCCATCATGTAAAGGTACCACAAAAGCGCAAGCGGAGGATCACGGCGTTCTAATTATAATAACACTTCTCGCCGTCTCGTTCCTAATCTCTCTCCTATGCATACTTTATCACTCCAGAAGAAAACGTAGACAGCAGCTGCATCAAATGGGCTTACATCGCAACGCTCACTACGATTCTCAGACCAGTGCAACAGGTATGTCACTTTAAGGCCTTATCGCCTCACCGATAATATTTGAAAATACCATTTTATGTCCCTCGCATACATTTCTCACCCACCACTACTATTAACATCAAATAATTTCATATCTCAAATAATTTCCCACAAATATAATTTTATTGATGCGAACTTCACTTCGAATATTCGAAAAGCGCTCATCGTCATTAGCTTCGACACACATATTAATTTTTCTATCAATATGAAATATTTTCGCACAGCTTTCGAACTTTCTTAAACCAGCAAATATGCTTCGCACTGTTGAAGCATAACCATGACTTTGACTGCGGCCGAAGTCTTAAGGGTGATACCGCCAGCGTTCTTAGTGTGATAATTGTTGGTATTCATGGCTTCATTTTGGAGATTCTCATACCTGATAATGCTGAGGAAATTCTGAGCAGCTTTTGATTTCAGGGAAAATTTAACCTCAAATTACAGCTGGTCAAAAATATCAACGACAGACCAACAGACCAGCAGGGAGGCCAAGCTCAAGCACCTTCGCCTCGTAAATGGATCCAAAATAAATAGACTTGATAGGATCCCAAACTAATATTACAGAAATTACCATCCCACACTTTTTCATGGTGTAGAGTATTAAGATCTTTATATCACAGTAGAATCTCGAAAGAGTTAGCCGGACTACCCATAGCAATATTTTAATTAATTTAATTTTTATTACGGATTAATTGGTTCGGGACTGGCTATGGTGTTTATTGGCTTTTTCTTATAAAACACAGACTGCAATAAATCGAATCAGTTTCTTATAACGCCATTATCCATATCACTTAATTTGTTATTAAATAACAGTAATGAAAGATTTAATTCGTACCGTCTGACTTGAAGTCCTGAGTGTCTCTTGATAATTTCCGTGTGACAACACTCAATACACCGTAATTCGTGCGGAATGGTTAAAAGAATCACTTGAGAGTTACTTTCAATTTTCGTGTAGATATCGGCAAGACCCTCTTATCTGATTATTATCCTTATTTTCGAAATCGTTCATAACATTCTAAATATTTTCAAAAACTTTTAAATATCTGGCTCTATAACTGACCCATTCTTATCATTATCTTATCTAACACTTGGAGCTCATCTTTGCCTTCTGTATTTTGGATCCTTCGAACTTCAATATCATGAATACCGTCATCAACAATTCTTTTAAAATAGCCATACGAGTACATTTAGTTGAGCCGAGTGTTTAAAATGTTCGCGAGTTAACTTTTTCCAGACTCTACTGTAATTGCAACTGAAATAAATCGAATTATTCATACACATCAAACCACCAACAACGATAATGACTTGTAGGAAAAATTAAATTTAAAAATTAACTTTTGCAAGACAATCAGTCACGAGCAATAAAAAATTTATTTTTATTATGAAACAAATTCGGCTAAAGATTGCCATCAGCGAACAGGCGAACATGAAACAGCAAATAATTTCCAAATATCTTGCAATACTAGCAATTTTGAGCTCTTAAAACCAGAATACTGCTTCTCAGACTTATAATCCTCCTTTATAAATAAAGGCATTTCTGTAAATCTTTAATGAAAAAGCATACGAGAATTACAATAATCAAACCTGTGAATTTTTTTCTCCATTACAACGATTTTGTTTTGTCTCATGTAAAATTTCTTTAATTTAATTTTATTTTTACTTTTACTTTTCTGTTCCAGTTTTCAGAAGGTTTTAATTTTGATTAAGGAATTTTCTTTAATCGTGCCTTACATTTTAGGTAATTACATATATAATACTTTTAAATACATGCATGAGTCCATACAAACTTTACTTAATCGCGAATTAAATTTTCTTATAAGCACATCTGAAATATTTTGTCTCTTTTTGGCTGTTCGTTTCGGCCCGCCAACAACAGGTTTAAATTCAAGTCGCCGACATTTACAAAGTGGTGGTGCCAGTATCGCCGGCAGCCTCCATGGCATCAATAGCGACACATTAATAATACCACCAGCACCACTACCACCCCGTGCCATACACCAACCACCACACATCTGTATATCTGGTTCCAGTTTAGATCTAGGGGCCGGCACCTATCCCGGCATCTTAATAAATGGCGATTCACTAGAGGGCTCATCAACCACATCCAACGACTCCATAGGAAGCATACCATTTCTAAATGATTGTGACACAGATAATATGGGGCACATGATAATGCAACCAGTCGAGAATGTATAACAAAAAAATAAATTACAGAAATGTGTGAAAAAAGTTTTTAAAATTTTATAAAATTTTATAAAATGCAAGTAAACCAAAAGCACAAAATTTTTAAATATTTTCATGAATAAAAAATTCAAAATGATTTTTAGGCTTAACTGAATTATTAAAAAAAAAAAAGAAAATAATATTACAAATAAGTAAGAAATTATGAGAATGATAAAGAATTAAGGAAACCATTTATGTTTCTATATTATTATTATTATTATTATTATTATTATTATTATTATTATTATTATTATTATTATTATTATTATTATTATTATTATTCTTATTATTATTATTATTATTATTATTCTTATTATTATCATCATTATTATTATAATTATTGTTATCGTTATCATTATAATTATTATTATTATTCTTATTATCATCATTGCCATTATAATTATTATTATAATCATCATTATTATTATTAATTATTATTCCGTTTAAAGTAATTAATCATCTAAAGATCTTAATTCCTGCTGCATCAGCAATATTTATTGTTGCTGAAGCAAAGTATCCTCGTGTATTCACATATACTCCTACAGTGAATATATGATTATTTTTTATTATTACTGTCATTATTATTATTTTTTTTATCATCATTATTATCATTATTAATTATAATAAATGAAGTTATAAAATTATATACACTGATGTTTGAAACATAAAAAAATTTGTTTTAGCATATGAAAATAAAATTTAAGAATGAAGTGCGAGTAAGTATAAAAATTATGTATAATTAAAAATAATTTTACAAAACCCAAATGTAAAATAAAACAAATTCAAAAGTTAACAACCCTCGAAAGACAAAATTTCAAAATATTATCTAAAAATAGAACATTTAAATAAAAGAATTGAAAAAAGTATAAAAAGTATGTAAAAGAAAGTCATAAAAATCCAAATAATTGAATTGTATTTAAATTACAAACGAATTGATATTTAATAAAAAGCTAAACTCTTAAAATTAATTAAATACGAAAAAGGAGAGAAATAATAAAAGCAGAGAAACATAAAAAATATTAAATTCAAAGGAGTTTGTTTAGAAAAATATCCAAAAAAAAAAAAAAAACTCCCAAAAGAGAAATAATAATTTTATTCAGCCAGCAAACAATTCAATATACGTATTAAATAAAACATTTAAGAATTAAAATAAAAATATAAACAATAATTTGCCAAAAATGATTATAAGAAACTCCAAAACTAATTTTATTGCAGCAATTGCAATAATTTAAATTTTGAAATGAACATGATTTTGAAAAAATAGGACAAAATAAATAAAATTGAAACTTGTTGATTTTTATATTTGATACAAAATAATTGTTCGTATATATTTAGGAGATAAAAATATTAAATACACATGCATAAGTAATTGGAAACAAATTTGTTTCAAAACCAACAAAAAATAGAATTTTCAATTTAATTAATTATTCATTCAAATCATCAAAACCGACATAAAAAAAAAGAAAATTAGTAAAATTGTAAACAATTTCCCCCCACAAACAGCCAAGACGAATAATAATTCCAACAAATACTTAAAATACATAAAACATAATCATTTTTATATAAAATTATATGCACACACACACATATGCATACATACATATAAATATTTGAACAGATTCTAAAATAGTTAAGGCAAGGACTAAGGATTGTAAGATCGCTCACATCTCCAAGCATCCTTTGAATACTAACACGTAGATGATAATAATAACTGCAATGATAAAAAAGGAAACATCTGAATGTCTGAAATTTAGAGAAGTAAATTTTTACGATTTAGAAAATAAAAGTAAAACTTTTGAATTTCGGCAGTTTGGGGCGGAGGTCTTTGCGTATAATCAGCTGAGAGTTTTTCCGGCAGACCGTCAAAATTTGTTTAAAATTTTTGAACGACGGCATGACTGTTAAGACTTTTTCGTAGTTGCAGGATTGGATATTGTTTGGCAAGGTATTTAAACTGACGTCATATGAAATATATTTTCCACTTCAGAAACTTTCAGAAAAAAGAAATAGAAATTCTTATTTTTAGTGCAACGCACGAGAAGAATTAAAATTTAAAGAGTAAAAAATGATTTCTTTGTATGGCTGAATCAATTTCCTTATGAATTTTTCATCGATGGCCGAGAGCAACAATAACCACATGGGTTATGAGAATCAGTTTTATGTGAATGAGTCATTCGACTGTGTGGGACAGTGAAACAAGGCCTTTAAGCACCTTCATTGACACAATACTCTCCACCAGGCTTTGGGATCATTAACCATGACAATTACTTCCTTCAAAACGTCCTCTAATTCAACTCAACTGTAGTTAAATCAATAAATTTTTTTCGCTTCCGCCTTTGTTACACTTTGACCTTTAATTGATTGGCAACAGTTTTAGAATGATGCACTCGATGCCAGAGAGCGGCATTCCTCTTTCAATGTCTCTCACAATTAGAGCTGAACGATTTTACAAACTGCAGTCCTTGATTAAAAAGCCAACAACAACAATAAAACTTTAAATAAAATGAAGGAAACCCAGTATTTTTCAAGTACAATTTTATTCACTTTCCAAGAAAAACTACGACTTCACCAAGTATTAATTACACAAAACTTTTAAAATCAAATGCATACAATAAAATTTAATATAAAATAATAAAGAAGAATTAGTGACTATCATAATTGGATCTTCCAAATCAAATAAAAAAAATATATATATATTAAATGAAGGATTAGAACATGATCTAATAATTTTTAAATAAAAACGTTTGAATTTTTATAGGAAAAAAGTCTCTTTTCAAAAGTCTATGAGAAATATGAGAGATTTATAAAAAAATACAAAAAAATACATTTTGTAAAACGCGAGAGAGATGTGATTTAAATTCTCCTTTTGCTTCTTCTTCAATTTAATAAGCCAATTTTTAGTTCAGCTTTTTTCCTAATCTGTTATATGGAATAGTTTATCGCCAAACGAAATAATTTTAGATGGAAATTCGCTATTATTATTTAGTACAGCCATGCATATAAAGAAATAGCTCTTGCCCTTCCTTTTTGCATTATATCAATGAAACAATTATTTTTTTTTTTTAACTATTTCGGGTAAAGTCTGCCTGGTAATAATTATTGCGAATTTAAAGTGTTTAAACAATGAAAACTTCCTGACGGATATAAATTATTTCGTTGGACAAGTTAACCAAATCCTTCGTGTATTCAGTACTTTTAAAGTGAAAATTTAGAAAACATTTTTTTTCGGAATTATTTTTGTGAATATGAATTTAAATTTTATGATAATATACAGGCGGTATTTGGCGGAATATACTTTTATCGTTATAAATATTTTTTTTGGTGAGTGTTCGTTAAAAAATTATGAAAAAAACTGAAAATGTGTAAAAAACTGAACATTCACAAGAAAACAACAACAATATTTGTATTTTTTTCATAAAATCCAGGCAAAATAGAAATAAAATAAATTTTTAAAATGTACAATATTGAGAATGGAACTAGTTCATAAAGATTAACAAAGTTTATTATGAATTATTCTGTTCCTTTAAAAGCTCATAATGTATCGATGATCAAATGCAGCTGAGCACATATTTCCACCTGCCGTTCTTCTGCAGCAGTATTTCCACCAATCTCAGGCAATCAAATATCAGCTTAAATATCCCTCCACACCACAATCATGTGATATTCTGTGTTCGCCAGCAGTATCCACTTTTTATAATTCCTTTCCAATTCATTGCATAAGCAGATGGGATCCTCTGAATGCAGGTCATAATTTATTAAGATTAACAAAAAATTTTTACAAATTTTGGAAAATCGGGCATAAAGTCTGAAAAAACCAGCATCGGCAAAAATTAATAATTTCGAGTCCAAGTTTGTTCCAGTTTTAAAAATGAAGATAAAGTACACTCAAGATAAAAACTAAGCTCTGTGGTAGAAATATATTGAAAGTCTTTGGTACCTCTATGTGTGTTATTAATTACAATACCGCCAACATTGATATGCAGTCTATCAAAAGAATTGTATTTTCCGGCAGCGAATTTTTCTCGGAATTTTCCCTGCTATTCTAGCTGCTCTTAGCGATGTATATTTCGTATTTTCTAAAATTGTATTTCGAACCGAAAGTCTTCCATACTATTATGAATGCGACTGTTTTGAAATCTTATTGGTAAATGAATTCGTTTACTATTTAGGAAATTAAATGGTTCTCAAATGTAAACGGTCGCTAAATTAGGACTCAACAGATGCAGTAGCAGTTCTCTGTTTAAGAATTGCGTTTCGTGCTTTCTTAATTCTATATTTTACAATATTTTTCTTAAAAACTATCACAAGCCAGCCAACATCATCTATTTTTCTCATAAACTTTTGTTTAAATAAGAATTTCAAAAAAGAAAAAAAAATAATAAATAAAACATGAGAAGCGTTTAAACTAATTTTAGGTAAAAATGAAGTGTTTAAAAAATTTAAATGTTGGTAGTAATTTAAAAAATATATGTATATGTACTATATACATACATATAAACATGTATAAATTATATAATAAAAACAATTATATACGAGTATATACTCATTTAAAGCGAATTGAGTAAACTAAATTTTATTACACTTTTATAAATATTTTCCATTTTTATAATTTTCATGTTTCTTTTTCCATTTTCTATTTGAAATAGAAATTAGATAAAGAAGATAAAGTTATTGGTTTCATAGAGCACTTACGTTTTGCAATAAAATTTAAAAGGAAAATAAATTTAATAAAGAAATTAAAGAAGATGATTAAAAAATCAATCATTAAAACTAAATATTGTTATTAAATAAATTAAAAAATTAAAATTAAATACAAAATTGTAATTCAATAATAATAAGCCGCAAATGAATATTTTTGTTTCAATTGAGAGAAAATCTTATTTAAACTATAATTTTGTACGTTTAGTTTACGAAAACCAAAAAGTTTACTTTTGTGAACATTAAAAAGGAAAATAAATAAATAAAAGTATTGATAGTAAATATAAGGCAACATAATTAAAAAAATTAAACAAAACAATTTAAACTAAATTAAACCAATGAATTCAAATGCTAAGAAAATAAAGAAAAATATATTATAAATTAATTTGAAACAACAACAACAATAATAAAATCAATCCCTAAAGAAACGCGTGTAAAATATATTTATTAAACTTCTTAAAAAGAAAAAATTAAAGAGAAACCATATTTAAACCAAATTCCCCCGTAAAAATTCATGTTAACATTAACGATAACAACAAAGAAAATGTTTAAAAAAAAAGAAGAAAAAACATTAACAAGATATATAACAAAAAAATTAAAATTAATTAAGTGAATGCATATATGTTTAGAAATGGTTTTAATTTTAAAAACAAACAAAACAAAAAAAAAATACACAGCATTACATGGAAAATGTTTTTCAATATTATATTATTTATGTATTGAAGAAGAAAATGAAAGCAAACCCAAAAATTTATTAAAAAGAAATTGGATCTACTCTACTATGTGTATGGATATGTTATAATCAATTATGTATGTATGGATATCGTTTGGAAATATATTATTACAATTGAATTTATTTTATTACGTATTTATTTAAATCAATTATTAATTTTTGTGTTCAATTTACATTAAATTAATAAACTTATCATTTCAAGGAAATGTGCTTGCTACATTACAAAAACAAAAACAATTACAGCGAGTATATTAATAAAAAATTTAATTTTAAATAAAACCAATATTGAAATGAAAAAAATATACATACTTTTATTAGCTTTATTCCAAAGTTTATTTATGCAAAAGTAAAGGCAAACAAACATTTTTGTAATAAACTAAAACACGTAGAGGCAGGATAGCTCCTATAGAATGGAGGAGTAAAATTTTTTCCTTCTACAGAAACGTTGATTTTTGTGATCTAAAAATCGTTTTCATTTTCCAATATCAGTAACATACAAATTCGAATGCATGTCTCTTTTCGAAACGAATTACAGAGTCTAAATGCAGCATAAGCACTCCCTAAAATTATTTCACACACATGCCTTCGTTGTTGTTTTTATCCATCGAATTAAAGAGGACACCAATATCGAAATGTGCCATACGCCCATATGATTTCAAATTTATAAAAAAGAAGAATAATAATGAAAGTTTTCGACTAAAGAATTGGTATAATTGGGCAATTGGATAATTGGTTTATAAGTATTTTATTATTGTCTTTATAATCTTTTTTCCTTTCTCCCCTTTCACTGCTCCTTTGGAAAGCTCCTTTAATTTAATAAAACTTTCTATTTCACATAAAATATTTCTTTACCAAAATGTTACATTATGTAAGCTAATGGCTAGTAAACAAGTCTAGTAGCTGGTCATCTCTGACTCGATTTCCCACTAACCCCTGCAATTGGTAAAAATAAAATTTCCCATCGATATAATACTTTACACGACTTTACTTTCGTTGCTACATTTATTTACTCTCGTATACTCAATTTTAGTTACAAAATTCACACAGTTGTAAATAAACCTGGACTATTACTTTTTAGAGCTTAAACGTATTTTCTCCGCCATTTTGTTAAATGCTTCTCTATCTCCTTCTATATTCACCTTGTTCTAGAAAAAAAAAAATTGTTTTAAAAACATTTTCTTATAAATTTGATTTTTGAAATCAAACAATTTACTTCCGATAGAAGATCGTCAAATGTTGTTTGCTTGGAACCCACAAGATAAAAATTTTCATCGCTTATTGTAATTTGGACATCAGGCTCACAAAACGTTCCTTCATATATATTCAGGTTTTTAAAATCAAAAACTAAAAATCATATACATATGAATATATGAAATAAACTCTTTTTGAATGAGACTATTTCAACAATGTTTAGGAATTAAGTGAGAATTAAGTTTTTTTAAGATGTACATACCCATATCCTTTACAAGCTGTCCTTCGAGGTCGGTGAAATGAAATTGGAAAACACTTGTAACTGTACGATTAGCAGGATCAGATTCCCTTAATTTGTTGCTTATTTTTTCAATAATTTTATCACTTTGCATGTTATTTTTAATTTACTAATGTTTCTGTTATTGCAAATAAAAACGACGAACAAATATTTTTTTAAGCGTTGTACCTCTGTTTAATGTTTATAAATGACTGAAGCTTTAATTTCATCAAACAATCAATGGGGATTAGTAAACGTTTACTGATTATATATAATATCTCTGCATCTATTGCTGAGAGTATCAATTAAAGAGTAAGGAAGTGTGTGCACGTACAACTTTTATTTTTCTTTTTATTTCGCTTTACTTAAAATAGAGTATTTTTAGACGCTGTTAGTTGTATTTTGCATAATTATTAATTAAATTCAATTTGTTGTAAGATTCCATAAGGGTTCACGTTACTTGTGGTTTTCATTTTACTTCTATACGCTTCTATGGGAAATGTATAGAAAGACGTAATTAAAAAATTTCAATTGCTTTTAATGGAGGCAACCTAAAATATCTTACAATAAATTATATTTTATTACTTAAAATTTGATTATGGTTTCCAAAGTTTTAATAGACCATCTTCACTGTATGTAGCCAATAAATTTTGATGAGGATGGTGCGATAAGCCAATTACATCTTTCTCATGTACCTACAATTAAGAAAAATTTTGAATTAATATGATTAGTTGGATTTTTGTAAAAAAAAGTAACAATGCATTACATTTAAGGTTCTTTCCAATTTCCCTGAAGAGACTGAAAAACAGTACAACACTTGATCTTCTCCTGCACAATAAATAAATTCTCCTCTTGGTGATAGTGTAGCAGCTATAAATGCACCACCTTCTCTTTTACCAGAACTAAAAGATCTTACGATTTGGCCGGCCATATTCATAATTACCACGGTGTTTGATCGATTGCAGACAATAAAATGTTCAGGATTTTTTGGCAAAATAAGCACGGTATTAACAGCTAATTCATTCCCCAATGGTTTATATGTAGACAAGCATTCTGTAGTTTTTAAAGACCACACTTTAACCGTACCATCGGAAGAAGCACTTAAAATACTGTGGCCATCAGGGGTAAATGTAACTTCATTTACAAATGAGCTATGGCCTTTAAATTCCTTAAGCATTTTACCAGATTTTAGGCCATGTAAACGTATGGTTTGATCAAACGAGGCACTTAAAACTTGACTGTTATCACGAGCAAATTGAAGACATGTTATGCCTTTCGTATGGGCTTTTTCAAATTTTCTTAAACATTGTCCTGTCATAATACGCCAAACTTTGATTTGACCATCTTGTGATCCTGAAGCTATCATTTCCGAATCCCTTGAGAAAGCCAGAGCCAATACAGCCTGTTCCATCATCATGAATTGATCCTGAGCTTGATATTTTAAATCTTTTCTGATTTTGCCCGTGGTGAAATTCCAAACTTCCAAAAAACCATCTACACTGCCCGTTATTAAATATTGACCATCAGGCGAAAATTGCGCACATTCTACATGAGATTTTTGTCCAAATTTAATTTGGCGATACATTTGTGTTGGATACATTTCCTCCTCCTGATCTTTCATAGCAGCTTTGCCACGAAACAAATCTATAGTTGTGCCTGGGGGCAATAGTCCCTGATGTTGTTGCCACTTTAAGGCTTGACCCAATAGCGCTAGTAGACGCGACGAAGGTACGACGTGTACTTCACCACTAAGTTCTTGCGCAATAATACCACGTCGTTTTTCTTTACTACTGCCTTCAGGATACGCTTCTCTTGGGTCAAAATATGCTCGCTGTAACATATTTTCTTTGAAGACATATGAAAATAATTGATATATTTTTAGTATTTTAAATAAATCTTAGAAAGCGAAAAAAAATCGTATCTTTTTCACAACAAAAGAAGTTTAGACAAAAATGTTGAATTTAGGACAATTGGTTAAACGGTGTACTCACCCAAATGTATATAGCGCTCAGGCTCATGCTGCTTCAACATTATCATTGGATCTGTTTGTCTGAGGAGCGAACGTGCTGCTCCCAGTTCTCGTAATTCAATTAATTCCAAAACTATTTGTTCATATAAATTCAATAACTTTTTATCTGGTAATTTTAAACTTTGTGTAACTTTCAGCACAGTATCCCAATGGCCATTTGTTATATCCTGAACAAAGCCATCAACACTATCCACAGTATTTAAAGACACCCCAGTTTCCTCTTGCAGTGTTTGCAAAGTTTTATACAAATTTGACTCCTTCAGGTATTGCTGGATCAGGCGGATAACGCTAAGGCGGTAGAATCATTTATTCAATCCACTGAAACTATGATGATATTCCTATATTACTTACTCAGCCGATTCAATTTCAATAGACATTGTAATAAATAAATTTTATATCTCAATTAAAATTGCTTCCAGGTTTATTTATCTTCCCCTAATATTTGTTTTTAATTAAAAACGCGAAGCCGATTAAACCGGTAAACCTCTAGCCGCCGCTAAAAATGATCAATAAATGCATTGCTTATGATATAGAACATGATAATAGATTCGTCTTAATATTATACATTTTTGGTTTAATAAAAAATTTTACATAAAAAGAAATTAGGAATTGATGCCAATATTTTTCTGGAAGATTTTCACCGAATTCCAAACTAAAAATCTAAATTACTACACTAAAATGAAATTTACTTTCATTCAATGGATAATCATATCTTGTAAAGATAGATTTTTAAAGCAATTTAATAGTAAAACTATTTAGTTTTATTAATTCCTAGAAAATATCGTTTTGTTTTTATATTTAAGAAAAATTAAAAAATTAGCATATAAATTAGTTGTCTATTTCTGGAATTCTGGTATTAATGCATAGTTGTATTTATTTTGCTTTACTAATAATAAGGCGAATCCATTTTTTCAATTCGCTTAAGTAATATTCAGGACTTCAGGCGATGTATGTATTCTCAAATAACATTGAAAAGGCAAGAGCAGATTTGTTTATTAAAAATGAAAGCAAGTTCTTACCTTACGTAGCCTATAGTATACGTAAGTATACTATATAGTATATAGTAGTATAGTAATTCTCTCAAGACTATGCAACACACGCTTAAACCAATTTATGCAAAAACGTTCATACGCTTATATGAGAACTACTTCTGTACTATATAAATATACTATATAGTATAACATAGCCAATGGAATAAAAATATAGTAGAGTAGAAATTTTACATTATACGCACTTCAAAACCACTTTCTTTTTAAAGTTACTAATGGAAATATGTAAATTTATTAACACCAACAAAAATATCAACAACTTCAGGAATATATAAACCAATCGTTTTTATTATTTTTAAACAGACTTATTTTTTATTTATGGTTGGTTACGATAATTCTCAATTACTTAACGAGAAAAATATATATTAATTAACTAGTTTATTACTATAAATTTAATTTTTTAATTTCTCAGAATTTCAAAATTTTGCAACAAAAAAAATTTGAATAAGAAGCATAACAATTTTATATTCAAATGTACGGAAAAAAACAAAAGGAACACAAAGGAGATAATACTTAAAAATCATATCAAACTTATAGTTATTGTTGCAATAGTTAGACATGTAAGATTGACTATCTGATTTCATTATAGCCTAATGGAACCGTCTCCATGTCCTTATAGTACTTAGAGTTAGTTCTTCATCATTGTAGCTTTTTCGGTGAATAAGAAAAACTTTTGAATAGTAATCAAAAAATAACACAAATTCAAATATCGTGTATTACATAAAAAATAATTAAAATATATGTAAAAATTACTATAGAAAGATGGTAATTTACATTTTTAATTATCTTTCTTCATTCTGGTAGAAGTCATGCGGTAAATAATAGAATCTCGACCAGGATCCATAGACCCGATTGCATAACAGATTGCCAATAAAGCAAAACCAAAGACCACCATGAACCACAATATGATATTAAAAATTACTGGATAATCTTGATTGTAATATTCAGCCAAATTATATAGACTCTAAGAAAAAAGCATATTATCAAATGTAATTATTTGGTAGAAAATGTTCTACTTACCTTAGCATTGTCAGGAGCGACATCGCGTTTGCTGCGACTGTTGGCTTCAGGCTTGTTGACGACGACTACAATCAAATCTTCATTTTTGCTTAATTTTTGATCAGCTATTTTTAAATTATTTATGGCAGCAGACATAAAATTTATTGCCTCATTGACAGCTGCTGAGTCCTCCCCATGCGTCTGAATAATACCATCAATAAAAAAGCTGACGTGTAAATAATCGCATGAATGTTGTATTTTAATAAAGTTATCTGCAAGGGCATTAGTAAGTGCACAACTTTCCAGGAAGTTTCTATCATCAGTGTGTATTTGACTATTCAGGTGTTTAGCATTGGATACAGAAGGAATGTCAACATTACCAATAATATTTCTAATACTTAATTTAGCTTCTTCCAATTGTTTAAAATTGAAAACGCAAGTTTTTTTGTTATCTGCTTTTAATGTATCTGTCACAATATTAAGGGATTGTTCAGCGATATTTCCTTCTACTCTATACGTGTTTCCGGCAGTAGAAATATTGCTATGACCAACACCATTTACACTTACGACAACAGCACGTTTGGGTAATGCGAAAGGATTGTGAACATACAATACCGACCACTTGCTCTCTCCAGATATGCTATATCCCAAGGATACGGTTAGAACTTCAGGAATAGCTTGACTTGGTATGGGTTCATTGCCTTTGAATGATAACGCCTTAGGAACGTTTAAAACGGTGAACTCCCCAGCAGCCTTAACTGTAGAAGATAAATAACAGCCTTTATTATTGTCTGTATTTTAACAAAACCATTTTTCCAAATTACACCACAAATATGTACATGCAAACAGTATTTGCAAAATCAATATTTCATTCTCTTTTTTTAATTTAGCAAAATTGGGAAAACCAAGTGCTTCAAATATATTTCATTTAAAATTGGTATAAAGCTACCAAATTATTTTTACTTACTTGCAGCTATGCACAAAGAAAAAATTATTAAATTAAGCATTATTTTTTCTTCGCTCGATGAAAACTAATCATATGACAAACCAATATAACACAGGACTTGCTGACTATCAAGAACAGAGTTATCTTCCAGCACTTTGTTGTCACATGACAACTGCCAGTTGTCAAACATAGAAATGTATTTAGCATTTATATCGGTGATAGTCAACCGTACAAAATTAGAAAAACTTAGTACTTACTTTACTACTAAGTACATTACATATTTTCTGAACAATTTTTGTATATGATTTTCAATCATCCAATATAACCCTCGAATTGCAACAAACTATTAAGCCTTAAAGATACAATTTCCACAGCTTTACAAAAAAATTTCTGATAAAAAATTATTATCGACAATTCGATAATTCACATTTATTCCTTTGTACATTTAAAATAACATGAACCGCCACTAGAACAAATGCCTAAGACTCTGAACCGCCAACAAGTGAACATATATCATATGTTCAGCTAAATTGTCTAATATTTTTTGTGTTAATCCTGATTAAAAATTTTTGACAATAGAGCTAATATTACGAATCTTAAGGACATGTAATTTTTAAATTGCTACACCTTGTCTTATTCACATTGAACAATATATTTTTTTTGTTTTTAGCTTACCCTGTGATTTTTGGTGTATTATTTTTGTTACAGAATTGACTATTTTCATGATAGTTGGATAAATGTTTAATATTTGCTGTGTTTATAAAAGAAAACTAGAAAATGTTGGTGTAGACTGAGTTGCGAGAACTTGTTATAAATATATTTCAAGAGTGATAAACAATTTATCTGAAAAACACTATGGATTATATGCCTTTAATTAAATCATTACTGCTACCTGAACTTAAAGAAGACCTCGACAGTATTCCAATTGAAAGGGAACACTTTAAAAGCTTCCACGAATGTTTAGAAAAGCATTTGCCGGTGTTGTACGATAATATACAACAGCATCCAAAGATATTTCTTTTAAGTTGTAAAGCCAACGATATTGCAAAGCAAGAGGTAAAACAAAGAATTTCTTGAATTACATGTTATGGATATAGATAAATGTATTGCCCGTTGTACAATTTAGGTACAAGCTTCTCTAGTTGTATTGCTTTGTGAAATCACCTCTCCAAATGCGATATATAAATTAAATCGTAGTGATTTAATTCATAATGCGGAAAGAATTTTGCAAAACTTTAGAAATTTGCCAAAAGAAGTAGATGATTTGGTTTTTAAATATTATGAAGAGAATTTACATAAATATAAATGGAAAAAACAATTGGGAGCAATTCATGGATTTGCCAACTATTTGGAGGTAAGTTATAGCTAATATATTTATTTCTTTAAATCCATTCAATATAAACTTGCAAAATTATATATTTATACAATTTTCCAATTTAAACATTTTTAATAAAATAAAATATCGTTTAAGAGTTTAAGTTCAGTATGTACTACATTAATCTTAAACGAATTTTCTCATGAAGTGGCGCTTTAGCAAGGACTGTGGCCTTGAACAAAGAATGAGTCAAAAATTCATCATGTTTTGCTTATCAGTGGCACTTAATATCAGATCTTGCTATGAGATACACTACAAGGTCCTAAGTACGTCGATATTTATTATCATAATGCGGCAAATGGTAAGAATTTTATTAGTTATTATTTTTAATATCTGCTTATCTTGTTTTTGATTTTATATATATTTCTATTTTGTTTTATTCGGGCTTAAGAATAATTTTTTATTTTATATTAACATTTTTTTCTTAGTCATATATTTTTTTTTTTGTTTTATAGTGAATTCTTTTATAGTGTGTAACATTTCTTATTTTATTACAAAAAGTTTATTAGTTATTTTATTTCTTTATAATGATTTGCCTTAAGCAAGCCATAAAATAAAATGGGACCATATAAGCCAGCTGTGTCTAAAACAACCAGTAGAAACTTATATTTTATGCATATCAAATATCTTGGATATATATTCAGGTGTCATATTTATCCTATATATATAATAACGTTAATTTTATTTATTTTTCATTCAAGAACAAAACCGATATTATTTCTATGAATATTCATGGTGTTATTTATGATGCCGTTTATAAGGATATTTATAAACTGGACAATATCCCTTTTATTATTCTACAATGGAATTGTTTGATAAAATGTTTGGACTTTTATGATAATTTTGATAGTTTCTCGGTAAGTAATGTTTTGTGGAATAATTAAATTTAAAGTCAAGTATGTAATTTTCTGTGGAATCCGCTCAAATAAAATTTTACAATTTCTATCTCAAAGAGTAAGATTACAGAAATGAAATACATTTTTATTGGCTGTTATATTAAAAGTAAAAAAATATGTTTTCAATTCAAATTTAGACCTACTCTCTTTTCAGTGGAACTACGTAGACGATATGATGGAAATATTATTACGCAATATATCTTTGGCACCGGACAGTGCCACTTCAATATGCCTTTTAAAAGTTGTAAACAAATTGATTATTTACTTTACAATTGACCACAAAGAATTCAATGCATTTTTTACTGAGGATTTATCTGTACAAAATGTAAATGACTATAGATTATTGGCCAATTCCAATACCAGTTTCACATGCTATAGGTGGGCTAAATCTATTTTACATATGTTTGTTATAGAATCATATAAATTATTGCAAGGAATTGAAACCGCTACGGAAATATTGCAGGTATTTTTATTTTTTCAAATAAAAAGCAAAAATGAATTTTTTCTAATGTTTATTATTGCAGGAAATTCACAAAATTTATATACTGTCAATTTTACCCATTCGATTATCTATAGTAGAACCACATTTAATTACATTTTTGGATAAATTTATAGCTGTGTTAATGGAAACGCTTAAAGTACACAAATATCAAGACAACGTAATGAGGGTTGGTCAAATTGTAATTTATTTTTCTAAATATAATGCTAAAAAATTTTCAGATGATTACATCTCTCTTGGAAACATTTTATTTTCATCTGCAAAACTCGGCAGATTATCCGAAACTTGACGACTTCAAACAAAATATCTGTGCGCTTTTACAAACAGACGTTTTTAAGAAGTATGTATCAGTATAAAATATAAAAATGTATTTACAAAAATATATCACAAATAAATCATAGAAATATGTGTATTGTTTGAAGTTACTCGCATTTATCTACTTCTTTTTTTGGTGTACTTTGACCAATTTCTTCGTTTAACTCTTGGCTATTGGTGGCAGACAAATTGCGAAGAGTAACACATTGATGCTGCTCATCTCCCACAGTAAACGCGTGGCTTTTGAAATCCTCGCATACTTTTTTGCTCTCATCACACACTATTAAATATTATTTAAAATACATATTCATTGCATAACTCAGTTAGTTACCTTTACTATTAGTGTTTTCTATATTATTTATTCCAGTTAGATTTTCACTTACTGACTGTATTATATTTAAATTAAAAGATTGCATTTCTTTTTCAATTTTAGCCTTTAAAAGCAACATTTCTTCTTGTAACTTTTTACGTCTATCTTCTAATTCGAATAATATAGCTTGTTCGTTTTCCAAAGTATTGTACAATTCCTGAAATATAATGCTTGTCTTCTCTGATAATAATTGTTGTTTGTTGCATACTTCATTTTGCGTTTGTTGCTCTTCATTCCAAGAACTGTGCATTTGCTGAGACGCCACTGTCTCAGCGTAATCTTGATTCGTTTCATTTGTATCAGATTGTAGTATATTTTCCGACATAGTAATGTGTATTTGCACGTACCTAATGTATAACAACTTCATAAAATAAATGTTTTTTTACAATTGATTTATTCATTTACGTTTTTTTGCTGACAAAAAATTCTCAGAAGTATTGTTTGTAAATGCCGAAATAATAAAATGGTTAAAAAAATGCATCAGTTAATGAAAATTTACAAGGTTTTATTTTTTTTATAATTATTTTCCAAATAATTATTGAATATAAAATAAAAACACTGCAACAATTTTGCATCTGAGGTAAACACGTAACGAGAGTTTTATAGCTTTGTTTGATTTTTCTATTAACATTTTTCGGAAATAAATGTAAAAAAAACAATATCAGAGAAAAGTTTTGGTTAGAGGTGTATAACCAAAAAGGAATTTGACGAAATAGGTTGGATGTGAGGTTGCGGAAATGTGTGGATATCTTAAAAAAAAACTTGAGCGAAATAGGTTACTTTCGAAAATCGATTTAAAACACAAACATTAAAAATCATTTTAACTTCAATAGCAAAAAATATTTGTGTACACACACTCGAAAAATAAAAGGTGAAAATCAGAGAAACCTATCTGGCGACAGTAATGCAGTAATATTTTGTACCAAATTAACATTCAATTTGAAATTGGTTGTTGAAAACAGGATTTTAGAAACAATTACAGAGTATTTTCTTATATTTATTAAAATTCTTAAAAATACAACAAATAAGAAAAACCTACGACTCATTGGTAAGTTTTTCAATTTCCAATTGCAGTTTACGTGACTCCAACAACATCAAAGTTCTTTTAATGCTACAATTTTCTGTTAGCTTTGTAAAGTAAGCTGCTTTGCAGCGATAGTATTCGGTCTCCGCTTTAGATAATTCATCTTGCAATTGTTTCGATTCTTTAGAACGTGGCATCAAATTTTTTATTGCATCGAGTTCTTCTTCAATATTAATTAAATCTTGATTATTGACCTCTGCAACTTCATCATCTATATCAAGAATAGTAGTACTCCGGTTGTTAGAAGCTCTATTATAGGATTCAAAAGATTCAGTAGTTAACTGTTGTTTTGCAGCGACTGGTGACTGTATTGGATTTTCCTCCTCATATAAAGCATTCCGTGGCTGAAATAAAGCAATTAATTGTAAACAATTATATTAGTTTTAAAAGCATTACCTTTTTCAATTGACGTGATGCGCTATACGTATGCATTTCATCATTTTGTTGGTACCTGTGCGATCTTCTTGTTACGCTTGGAGCCTTTTTGCATATAAATTTTAAATTACAATTATTACTCTCATGGCCAACATATTTCATCTATTGCGAGCCTATATTCAAAAGTGCCAAGTCAAATTTTATAGTGGCGAATTTTGGAAGCCAATTAGTAATTTAACACATTTTGCTGAACTAATTATTATAAAATCTCAGAAAAAACACTTTTTCCGTACACTACATTAAGCTTTGGCATTTATAGATTGCCAAAATCACTTTGAATATGGTCTCGATATATTTATTTAATATAAAATCTGAAAGTCAATGCACATATACAGTTCTTTTGCGAAGCATTTATTAGTAGAAGAACACGAAAACCATCCAAAATCTCACGTATTATGGCATAAAATATAATTTACTGATTTTATCAGTGAATCGATATTTTTTAAGAAAAACATAAGATTTTGTCGGAATTGAAATTTGCAAAAATTATTTTTTTCTAAAAGCTCCAGTTTGTAAAGCTAAGCATGTATCGACAAATTTTTCAATTAAATGTTAAATGTATGACTTTCTCAAATTTTAGTTAACATAAGGATCACTCTTGTAATCTAAACCAATTATAAATTATCGCAGCAACATTTTTCAACGAAATTCAATAAAATATTATTCAAAACAATAAGCTTAAAATGATTTTTGTAAACTGCCTTCGGTACGTTTTTTACCATTCAAATAAGAATTATACTGGACGACTGTAAAAATATATGTATATATATTTAGTTTCACATAAAATACATTTTTAGCCTTATTTAATTTAAATAATTTTGCATTTAAATCGTGTATGTACGAGCGTTACATTTTAAAATGCGAATAAATAAAAGCTAATAGCAAGTTACTTTCATATGCTATAAATCTCTTTTCATTAATTATCTATTTCTAATTTTTGAATTTCTAATTTTAATTTTTTTACTTTCCAAACCATCAAGGTTTTTTCAAATTTCAAATTATTCGTTTCGCTTATAAAGTATTTGGAACTTTCTTTAAAATATTTTATTTTAGCTTTCAACTTATCAGCAGTTACATCCTTTTTGGTTGTACGTTTAGGTGACGGTATATAATCAGGGATATTCTAAAGAAATAGAGAAGAAGGTAGTCATATTTGTTTCCTTTTTCGCTATTTAATTGAAAGAATTATGTGCAACGTTTCATTATAATATAAAGCAATTTCATAATTTTTATTTTCTAATTCACAACGCATTAATTGTAAATTGGATGGGTACATACAAACATACATACATGAGTATACAATGGATAGAAAAATAATTACTTACTTCCAGGGTATCCTCATAACATGTATTGTAATTTGCACTCTGATTAATATTTGCATTTTCAAACTCTATATCGTGTTGCTCAACTTTCACATTTGAAATTATGGTTTCTTCTGGTTGGACTGTATCTGCTTTTGATGCATAAGATCTCTGTAAACATACACACAAATAGCAAATGTAGATATATAGTGTAAAAGCATAACTTTTTATATAAAATACACACGTATTTAGTATTGATATGCAAGTTGATTAAATTATAAAATTGATAACTTAAATGTGTGTCTACTGCGCTGTTTTTCCATTATCCTGAGTGGGTATGATGCGTTTTAAGTAACTGCAATGCAAATCTAATTTTTAAATTTAAGGCTGGCTTTTTCATATATTTTTAATGTTTTTTTCGATATTTCGTTAACATTATCAGGATATTAAAAAATATATATACAACAAGCATAGGTTTAAAAATTAAATTAAATAATGAATATTTATTTTCTGAAAACTTTTTCAATATTTGATATACCGTTATTTTATTGTATTGAATTTCGGGATCTCTTCTTTTTTAATTTTTTATAAAAAATATATAAAAGATCTTTCCTGTTTGCAGGGAATATTTACTAGCTTTCTCCATCTACTGACGACACATTGATATCAAATTTTGTTCCTCAACGCTGCACGTCACATTTAACTGCTATGTAGCACAGCCAGAATTTAGTTATTTACCACAGAAAAATTTTACAAGCAAACCTGCGACATAAATATCCATATAAAAAAGTGATCCTTTTACTTGGAATTCGAAATGGGTTGTGTGAAAATAAAATTTTTTACATTAGTTACATTTCATTGCTTCGCTGTGAAGATATAAAACAATATGTTTAAAAGAATTTCAATTTTTTGAGTTCGGCGGAACTGAACGTAACGTGGGAAATCTAGTTGTAAAAATAGTAAGGTGTGAATAATTTACAAAAGTCAATCACCATAGCCGCAAACTTAATTTATAATTTCCATAAAACAAGAAATTTTTCACAGGACAATGTCTTTAAGTAGATCCCCTAATTCCAATTATTTTCCAGTTCGTAACAAAAATGTTTTAAGTGTTTTGAAAACAAAGTAGAAATCAAAGGCTATATCAACTTTACTTAAAATATCTTAAACAATTTAACTTGTTCTGCAGCTTTCTGGCGTTCTCGCCGTCTTTTATTCGCAGCGTTCCATTTACGTTTGTTGTCGCTATGTTTCAAATCCGTCATACATTTCACGAGTTCTTTTTTTAAGTGGTATCTCTCCAGTTGCTTTCGTTTGACTTCTGCATTTTTAATGGGGTCTAATTTCAGTCTGAGCCTATAACGCCGCTGCTTTTCCGCAGGCGTTAATGGCATTTTCTTCTGAAACGTCGACAATTTCTTTGGTAACGCAACACTAATTATTTCTACTACAAGAAAAACAAAAATTATTTTCAAACTATCAAAACCCAATTCCCTATACATATGCTTTTACAATTTACCTCCCCATAGCATTAAGCAACAAATTCGATGATTTATTCTATTGCATTTGATATTACCAGTCAACGAATTATATAAAATTTGTATACAAACGTGTTTTTACTAGTAACAATTGTTATGATTTTATTTTATATAAAAACTGACGCCAATAAATAACACTTCCGAGATATATTGAAGCACGAGGACTGCAATATTTTGTACAAAAAAAAAAAAAAAACAACTGCGTTACTAAAAAAGACAACCTTGTTACTACAATAATACTAGCTTTGGAGGCGAAAATGGCATAGAAATGAAGTATAGAATTTACTTTTTAAAACCAGACGAGCAATTTATGGAATTACATATACATTACATCATATTTACATATCTATATATGTATGTAAAACTATACTGCGATAAAACGGTGTGCAGGCAACACTATTTGAAATGCATTTCCAATACGCTATGTTTATACTTTTATATATATATGTATACATACATTTATATGAATGCATGTATAATGCAGGAACAACTAAAAATACCACATACACATGGCTTCATGCATATATACATAAATATACACAAATGTATACATATATTTACCTTTACTTGTGGATAACCACTTCTAATACGAGCTGCAACGCATGTATTACTAAAAATAGTTTTGTAAAATGGCATTAAGTTTTGATTTTTTTTAAATGTGAAATGAAAACTAGAAGATTTCATCACCTATGCTTCTGTAGACGTGCAGCCGCTGTATTTTGTAATACTCGATTACACGACATGCAAATAGCTGAATGTTTACCGTTTTCAACTTTTGGTATAAAACCATACAACTCATAAGCGCTACTAGTTCTGCGTCCACTCATTTTTTTAACGTTTGTACATTCTGTTAAAAATATATTACTTTTTATGCTTTTAACAAGTTAACTAGTTGACGCGTCAAGTAAAAATGGCGTAGATAAAATGTCAAATTTTAGCAAATACGCAAGTATGGGTAAATGTAATGTATAGACATATAGTGTTGCCATTACCTTCTGATAATGCTGTAAACATATTTAGAGTAATTATAATTTAGTTAACCCGTTGCGAGCAGGCATTTTAAATGTTACGCTATCTACAATATAAGAGAAACATAATATTAAGAGAATTAGAAATGTGAATAATGCCAGAATGTTCAGAAGAGGAATAGCTGCAGAAACCACAGACCTGGGAATATTTTATCAAACGCTATATAGTTATTTTTTTCATTTGAACAAATGCTCAATATTTATTTTTTTAATTTTAAAGGCATTGCTACAGCCTAGCAATTTGTGCAGCTGCAACTGAATCTTTATAACATATTTTTTTTGCCCTTCGATGTTCCTGATATTTTTTGGGGTCCTATATCGTGACAGTTCCCAGAGGAATTTCTTATCTATAATACAATTATGCTTGTATTTACTATTTGCAAGGTTTTGTACAAAGCCATCTAATTCATCACCACCTTTTTTTCGTTTGTCAATTTTTCATTTAACAGTCGTAAATTAATTTTCCGAGGTGTCTTAGTCTATATATAGCTCATAATAGCTATGTGTGGATGTAAATATATAAAAAACGACAAGTTGACCCGTAAAATAAAAACATAGCATATTTGGTTTTATATTATTCATACTGGATTCCCTATGTATTAAAAATTAACATATGAATGTGCTTAAGTTGGTTCGATATGAATGTGTGTTTCAGCAGAGGAAGAATAATACAATCTAGAGTTGCCAATAGATTTTTGTATATTTAAAAAAATAAAAATAATTGATAGGCTTACAGAGGCTTACTTAAAATGTGTTGGTTTTGGAATTAATAAAAAGGTTTTTGAGTTCCCATTTACTTTTGATATAATTTGATTGTAGTTATTTAGTAATGATGTACCACTAGTAGCCCATCTCACTTATTTTTAGGTTCCAGATAATTGTCGAATTTAAAAAAAAAAAACGGTTTGGAATTTGCGTTGATTTCAGCCGCATTCTCTAGGACAGCCAATATCGGAAATAAGGTACTTATTTTGACATGACTTAGAATAATAATACGGATAATCAATTTTAATTATATCAAAATCTATATGCGGTTTTATTATAAATAATTAAAAACAAAATTTTATACAAATTTATATATATTTGACATTGATGACTTTGTTTGTAACAATTACTTTTAACTGAGTACGATTACTTCAATTGCATTATGTATACAATCAATTGTACAACACTAACTATCCAAAGTTTTTTATACGAATACAAAAAATTTATTCGAATTATCGACAAAAATCATCCAAATTAAGCGAATAATATAAATATTCGTAATTTTTGTATTTTGAATATCTAAAACCGTTGCTGAAAAATCCTTAATAAAAAAGAAATGATCGATAACGACGATTCCACCAAAGATAACCCAACTCGTAAACGTGGTAGTCTTGTTTGGCAATATTTTGAGAAATTAAGCAGTGTCCGTGTCAAGTGCCGTATATGCCAACATGAACAGCGTTTTATGGGTAATACAGCCAATTCTTTGCGACATTTAAAAGCAAAGCATGACATAGACGCAAGAGCAATAGGTTTGTCTGATCCAGAAAATGTAAAGCGTATGAAAGCTTTCACGTCTCTAGGCATTAAATTTGAACCAACCATCGCTGCTATAAATGTAAAAAATGAATGTAATTTCTTTGATGAAGATGATCAAACTAATGAAGAAAAAGATGAAGGCGGCGAACGCGTAATAAAGTATAGCCGTAGTCGCCCGCGTTTAAGCCAACGAGATAGTGATGCCGACATTGACCCGTATGAAAATAACGAAGAGGTAAGCATATATTATAATTGTAATAGAATGCTATAATTGCAAGTTTGATATAATGTGGAGGTATTTTTGTTAGCCTTTAGTAGACTTTCTTGACACCGACAACTATTACAGCAGTAAAGATGAAGAGGAACCACTGCGCCATAATCGTAAAATTAATTCGAGCTCACAGCGAAAAAGATCTTCACTAGAAGACGAACGTATTAAAGCTGAAATTGAATATTTTCGAGAGAAGGCGGGATTTTTTCGCATCCAAAAGCATTTAACAGCATTACAAGCAAAAAAAGCGAAATTAGAATTAGAGCAATTGTATGGAAAATAGTAAATTGCAGTCATACATATGTATATATGTTTCTTCATGAGCAAATGCATTGTCCACATTGTACACTTATTTTTTTTTAATTTTAATTTAAAAATAATTTCTAAGTTGTTTTTATAACCGTTCTTAAATAAATAAAAATTGAATTGTGTTTATTACAGAGATCAAAACCATCGAATAATGGTACTTGCATTTACTTTCTTATATATTTATGTATATATTGGTAGCGGTATTTGACAAAATGCAATATTTATGTTAACAGCTTTTTGAATAAAGCGCGTATTGAAATTTGTTAAAGCAAATGCAACGGACATTAGCCACAATACTCTTATTTTATATCATAATTATCTATAAGTTATTTTAAAATATTAATAAATATTCAATAAAATAAACCATCTAAATTTGTTGTTTTATTATTTAATTAAATATGTATAACTACTTGCGTTTCATTTCTTTCTTCAATAAAGTTTAAAGATTTCACATTAATACATATGTTACCGCCGTCAACATAGGCTTAATAAATTAATTTAGCAATTTAATCCCAGGTACCGCTAATTACGGCAACACGTTCCTTACATACCTAAGTAAAAATATATTATATATACTATAGCGGAAAATTAATCTACACATTATTATTTTTTGGAGTTGAAGTTGATACATTCGGACGTTGCGGAGTCAAATATATTAAAGTTTAAAGTCTCACTTTCATTTAATTATTGCTCTTATTATTCTAGTATCTTATTGGATAAAACATTTTGAATATCTAAAACCGTTGCTTAAAAATCCCTATTAAAAAAGAAATGATCGATAACGATGATTCCACCAAAGATAACCCAACTCGTAAACGTAGTAGTCTTGTTTGGCAATACTTTGAGAAATTAAGCAGTGTCCGTATCAAGTGCCGTATATGCCAACATGAACAGAGTTTTATGGGTAATACAGCCAATTCTTTGCGACATTTAAAAGTAAAGCATGACATAGACGCAAGAGCAATAGGTTTGTCTGATCCAGAAAATGTAAAGCGTATGAAAGCTTTCACGTCTCTAGGCATTAAATTTGAACCAACCATCGCTGCTATAAATGTAAACAATGAATGTAATTTCTTTGATGAAGATGATCAAAATAATGAAAAAGATGATGACGGCGAACGCGTAATAAAATATAGCCGTAGTCGCCCGCGTTTAAGCCAACGAGATAGTGATGCCGACATTGACCCGTATGAAAATAACGAAGAGGTAAGCATATATTATAATTGTAATAGAATGCTATAATTGCAAGTTCGATATAATGTGGAGGTATTTTTGTTAGCCTTTAGTAGACTTTCTTGACACCGACAACTATTACAGCAGTAAAGATGAAGAGGAACCACTGCGCCATAATCGTAAAATTAATTCGAGCTCACAGCGAAAAAGATCTTCACTAGAAGACGAACGTATTAAAGCTGAAATTGAATATTTTCGAGAGAAGGCGGAATTTTTTCGCATCCAAAAGCATTTAACAGCATTACAAGCCAAAAAAGCGAAATTAGAATTAGAGCAATTGTATGGAAAATAGTAAATTGCAGTCATACATATGTATATATGTTTCTTCATGAGCAAATGCATTGTCCACATTGTACACTTATTTTTTTTTAATTTTAATTTAAAAATAATTTCTAAGTTGTTTTTATAACCGTTCTTAAATAAATAAAAATTGAATTGTGTTTATTACAGAGATCAAAACCATCGAATAATGGTACTTGCATTTACTTTCTTATATATTTATGTATATATTGGTAGCGGTATTTGACAAAATGCAATATTTATGTTAACAGCTTTTTGAATAAAGCGCATATTGAAATTTGTTAAAGCAAATGCAACGGACATTAGCCACAATACTCTTATTTTATATCATAATTATCTATAAGTTATTTTAAAATATTAATAAATATTCAATAAAATAAACCATCTAAATTTGTTGTTTTATTATTTAATTAAATATGTATAACTACTTGCGTTTCATTTCTTTTTTCAATAAAGTTTAAAGATTTCACATTAATACATATGTTACCGCCGTCAACATAGGCTTAATAAATTAATTTAGCAATTTAATCCCAGGTACCGCTAATTACGGCAACACGTTCCTTACATACCTAAGTAAAAATATATTATATATACTATAGCGGAAAATTAATCTACACATTATTATTTTTTGGAGTTGAAGTTGAGACATTCGGACGTTGCGGAGTTAAAAATATTAAAGTTTAAAGTCTCACTTTCATTTAATTATTGCTCTTATTATTCTAGTATCATATTGGATAAAACATTTTGAATATCTAAAACCGTTGTTTAAAAATCTTATTAACAAAAAAGAAATGATCGATGAAGATGATTACAGCAAAGACAACCCACCTCGTAAACATGGTAGTCTTCTTTGGCAATATTTTGAGAAATTAAGCAGTGTCCGTGTCAAATGCCGTATATGCCAACATGAACTGAGTTATGTGGGTAATACATTCAATTCTTTGCGGCATTTAAAAGTAAAGCATAACATAGACGCAAGAGCAAGAGGTTTGTCTGATAAAGAAAATGTAAAGCCTATGAAAGCTTTCACGTCTCTAGGCATTAAATTTGAACCAACCATCGCTGCTATAAATGTAAACAATGAATGTAATTTCTTTGATGAAGATGATCAAACTAATGAAGAAAAAGATGAAGGCGGCGAACGCGTAATAAAGTATAGCCGTAGTCCCCTGCGTCTAATCCAACGAGATAGTGATGACGACATTGATCCGCAAGAAAATAAAGAAGAAGTAAGCATATTTTATGCATGCAATAGAGTGCAATAATTGCAAGTTCGATATAATATGAATATATTTTTGTTAGCTTTTAGAGGACGATCTTGACACCGTCGTCTATTACAGCAGTAAAGATGAAGAAGAACCACTGCGCCATAATCGCAAGATTAATTCGAGCTCACAGCGAAAAAGATCTTCACTAGAAGACGAACGTATTAAAGTTGAGATTGAATATTTTCGAGAGAAGGCGGGATATTTTCGCATGAAAAAGAATTTAACAGCATTACAAGTCAAAAAAGCGAAATTAGAATTAGAGCAATTGTATGGAAAATAGTAAATTGCAGTCATATGTATATATGTTTCTTCATGAGCAAATGCATTGTCCACATTGTACACTTATTTTTTTTTAATTTTAATTTAAAAATAATTTCTAAGTTGCTTTTATAACCATTCTTAAATAAATAAAAAATTGAATTGTGTTTATTATAGAGATCAAAACCATCGAATAATGGTACTTGCATTTACTTTCTTATATATTGGTAGCGGTATTTGACAAAATGCAATATTTATGTTAACAGCTTTTTGAATAAAGCGCATATTGAAATTTGTTAAAGCAAATGCAACGGACATTAGCCACAATACTCTTATTTTATATCATAATTATCTATAAGTTATTTTAAAATATTAATAAATATTCAATAAAATAAACCATCTAAATTTGTTGTTTTATTATTTAATTAAATATGTATAACTACTTGCGTTTCATTTCTTTTTTCAATAAAGTTTAAAGATTTCACATTAATACATATGTTACCGCCGTCAACATAGGCTTAATAAATTAATTTAGCAATTTAATCCCAGGTACCGCTAATTACGGCAACACGTTCCTTACATACCTAAGTAAAAATATATTATATATACTATGGCGGAAAATTAATCTACACATTATTATTATTTTTTGGAGTTGATGTTGAGACATTCGGACGTTGCGGAGTCAAAAATATTAAAGTTTAAAGTCTCACTTTCATTTAATTATTGCTCTTATTATTCTAGTATCTTATTGGATAAAACATTTTGAATATCTAAAACCGTTGTTTAAAAATCTTATTAACAAAAAAGAAATGATCTATGACGATGATTACACCAAAGACAACCCACCTCGTAAACATGGTAGTCTTCTTTGGCAATATTTTGAGAAATTAAGCAGTGTCCGTGTCAAATGCCGTATATGCCAACATGAACTGAGTTATGTGGGTAATACATTCAATTCTTTGCGGCATTTAAAAGTAAAGCATAACATAGACGCAAGAGCAAGAGGTTTGTCTGATAAAGAAAATGTAAAGCCTATGAAAGCTTTCACATCTCTAGGCATTAAATTTGAACCAACCATCGCTGCTATAAATGTAAACAATGAATGTAATTTCTTTGATGATGATCAAACTAATGAAGAAAAAGATGAAGGCTGCTTATCGCTGCTATAAATGTAAACAATGAATGTAATTTCTTTGATGATGATCAAACTAATGAAGAAAAAGATGAAGGCGGCGAACGCGTAATAAAGTATAGCCGTAGTCCCCTGCGTCTAATCCAACGAGATAGTGATGACGACATTGACCCGTATGAAAATAACGAAGAAGTAAGCATGTATTATGCATGTAATAAAATGCAATAATGGCAAGTTCGATATAATATGGAGATATTTTTATTAACCTTTAGTGGGCTTTCTTGACAGCGACGACTATTACAGCAGTAAAGATGAAGAAGAATCACTGGGACATAATCGTAGGATTAATTCGAGCTCACAGCGAAAAAGATCTTCACTCTTCTGGTGAGAAAGAAAGAAGAGGAAATAATAATTACCGTGGAAATATTCTAGCAGTTTCCCTAAAAAAAAAAATTCTCTGTACATTTTACAAACCATTATTATTTTTAATTTTATTGCTGCTTAACGCTGCTTTTCCTGTATTTTGCATGTATCTACATAATTTTATTACATATATTAAGTTTGATTGTTGTTATTGCAAGACATTTGATCGATTTCCACTTTAACTTTTTTTTCTTCCAGGGCATTTAGGTTTTTTTGAATTCTATAGCATGCAGCCTTTTCGCGATAATATTCAGTTTCGCCTAAAATGCAATCTTGTAATTTGATTTTTTCGCAGATTTTTTATTCTCCTCGCAGAACTATGTTTACATCCACTAATAATGTAGGGTTCAACTGTGTCCGAACTGGGAGCTATTGATGACTGGGGTCTAGTCATTGGCTTTTGATCAATCTTATTTGGAGTTGTCAAATCCATGATGATGTCGTCACCATTAGCTGCCTACTGTGTATTTGATTACTTTGATCAAATCGATGCCTTTTATCGTGGCATATAAGCAATGGCGGGATTTTAAATGGCTAGGTATATTGCCAGTAGTCATCTGATAATTTTGTGCATGTATGCATAAAAGACACTGTACTCGCCTTGGACTTAGTGTCTTAAAGAATTGCATACAAAACTACGTTTCTTTGCTTTCGGTTCTTTGTAATTTGAACTCTCTAATTTAAAAGCTTTCATCATTTCAATTAATAACGGTTCTCCAAAAATGATTTGAGGTTACAAACAAATACACTACTGTTGATAGAAATAATATAAAGTGAAATTATTCGTGTATCTTACGATAAAAGGGAAAAATTACAATATACAAATCCGGTTTACATTTTTATAGTGATGGTAAGTTATAAATGTAGAGATGGTACTTAATTTTAAAAACCTTTAGGTAACCGCGCCATACTAATACGATGACAAGAACAGCTGTCCTTTTGAATTTTTCAAATAAAAAAATAATTAAGTAGCAATTTAATAAAATGTTCCAATGATAAACCATGCATATGTAGAAACAGATTTTACAAACTTTTTGCTGAAAGTTTCTAATGCCCTGCTGTTACAATATGATTTGATATGGTGGTAATTAATCGCAATTTGCTTCCTTCACTGGAGGTACACTGTTTCTTTTTTTTAAATCAATTCTTTTAAATATTGAATATCTAATGATTGAATTGTTATTTTTGTAGAGATCTCTATCTCACTTTCCCCACAAACTTGAATGTTTTCCATGATATCAACTGCCAAGCACAAAATTAAAAATGTCTGTATTTTGATATGCCATTGACATTTTTACCTTTTTAGTCTGCCTTGAAAGTTTCAGGGTTGTACACGTCTTCTTTGTATTATCTTGGTTTCGCAGTTCTTGCTTTATTTGGCAAGCAATGAAAAACCGATTGCTTTTAGCGTCGCTTTCAACTACTCGTGGTACTGAAGAATATAAATTGGTATTTTTTAGTTGAGCTGATTACCCAATTATAAGTTTCATTTAGTTAAAACAAAACATTCAATGTTAAATACCGATTATTTACAAAAATCAAATCAAAACAAATCCGTTGCCTCTTTGTAACAATAAATAAATGGATGATTTTCTGCTTCAGGGCAATGAAGAAACATTGATTGAAACTGATTACGAAGTAAGTGAAACACACGACGGGAGCAGAGATTCTAATGAAATTGGCCAAGAGGAATATAGGCTTGTAAACAAAAACAATATAAAACATTTTCAAATTAAAGATCATACAAAGCGTAAATATAGTTTTGTGTGGCAATATTTCAAGCCCATTGACGGTACTAGTCAGTTGCAGTGCCAGTTGTGTGAATCGTGTGTCGGTAGCCAAACAAGCAATTTAGCAAGACATTTATCTTCGGCGCATGATATTATCAAGCAGGGAGATGTAAGTATTATTTGACATTTTCGTGGTGCATCAGTTATTTGGATTTTGTTTACTTCAAAGAAGCGCTTGGAGAACTTAGTACGCAGACATCCAAGTCGTAGTTTTATTTGGAAATATTGCACAAAAGAAGACTCCAAACACGCACGTTGTCATTTGTGCAACAAAGTTTTATACTTTGGAGGCGGTAATACAGCTAATATTACTAAACATTTACGACGGTTGCATTCAGATTCAATAAAAGAAAAAAAGGTAATTTTTTTCTTTACTGCAAATCGAAAGAAGAGAAACACCTTTTTATTTGAGGTTTCATCGAACACTTATTAATACTAGAACTTGCATATTGACTTTAATCATAATATTAATCGACATCTGTCGAAATATTTCATTTAATTAATACCTAGATCCCTTATACTTAAAAAAGTAAGTAAAAATTGAAAAGGATAACAATAAAATTTAATTACGGTATTTATTTTTACTCATTAGTTTTATATTTAATTTTAAAGTCTTATAAAAGGCCGACTTTTTAATTGTAAACCTATAAGCGCATATAAGCGGTGTGATTTAGACGTGTAAAGTACTAATTCTAAACGACTCCGGAATAGTTGTAAGCGTTTGATATGAAAATTATGTACCACTTCTTAATAATTATTACATAATAATTTATATTTAATAATTGATTTATTTCTAATAATTAATTTCTTAATAATTTATATTTACATTTAAAAAGTAATAATTATTAAGAAGTGACGAATTTTATATGGATACTTAAAGGTTAATTTAATTAAAAACTTTAATTGTAATACACAAATAAATTATTACAGCAATTATGCTTAGTGAATATATACACGATAATTGATATTGAATAATATGTTTACTAAACCTTTGCAGAAGCAAATCGACTTTTTAAAGATGGATGATGAGACAATCCAAGCTACTGCATCACTCTCCAATGCAACATATGATGAGGATCAAAATGGTGGTCGATCCAGTGTCGACATCATAGCAGCCGATCGTAAAGAACGACGTGGGGCCAGTTATGTATGGAGTTATGTGGAAAAACTCTCACGACATACTATACGGTGCAAACTGTGTACGAAAGTTATGTCATTCCATGGTACTGCCAATGTTATTACACATTTACAGCGCCGACATAATGTGCTTGGTGAACCTGGATCCCAGTTGAACCAAATGATTAATGCAAAAGCTGAATCTCTTAGCGAGTTAGAAAATCATGATGATTACGAGAGCCCAGAGTATATTGGAAAGAAATTTGCGCGTAAAAATCTAAGTACGGCTAGTGTAGTTTGGAAATTTTGTACACGAATAAGTCAAGATCAGGTCAGGTGCTGTTTTTGTAAGAAAAATCTGTCTTATCAAGGAACATCGAATTTACAGCGTCATTTGCATCGTATGCATGGCGTTATAACTCATGGCCGTCTTAGCAAATCTTCTGAAGACTTTGTGGCCATTAAAGAAGATTTCAAATTGCCAACCAACATTGATTTCATTTGGCAATTTTGTTCACAGATGGAAGACGAGCGTACAAAATGCAATATGTGCGAAGCTCTATTTGAGACAAAAGATACAGATACAATAGTTAAGCATTTAGCCATGATACATTCAGTAGAAACTAATCAAATAAATAATGATAATAAAAGTATGAGAACGAGAAAACGAAACAGGCATGCTGACTTTGTAAGTATATTTATAAAATAGTTCAATTATTAACTAAAACAATTTAAATCTATATTTGAATTATATCTGATTTTTTAATTCTACTAATAAAATTTGTAATCACATACAATGTTGAATTCAATTTTAACTTTTTGCCATTTAAATGTTATTTAAGGAAACTGATGATGAAGATGATTTTGACACGAAATGGAGTAAATTGGATGATGCAGACGATCCACAAATATCGACTCAATTTGACGACACAAATATCAAAAAGGATGAGTGCTTATATGATGACATTATAGAGGAAGATCCTCACAATTATGATGAAGAACCGTTTAATCCCAGCGTGAGTACTTTCATCATTATTTGATAACAGATATATATATATATATATATATATATACCCACCCATATATATACTGTTTTGTAATGTACTCTCTTTTATTAAGTTAATGCAGGATATGCCGCAGTCTAATCCGTTATCACCTCATTCGTCACGAGGTAATTCACCTCTCCAACCATCCGCTACTATGTTGTACCAAAATCAACAGCAACAGCAGTTGCTGCAGTCAACCAATTTACTTCCACCTTTAGAATCTAAAGTTCTTCTTAAACTGCAAGAAGACCGCCTGCGTATGGAAACCGATTACTTTCGAGAAAAAGCTGGATTCTATAGAATGCAAAAATACTTAACAGCTTTACAGGCGAAAAAAGTACGCATGGAACTAGAACGGCTGAGTCGTGGAGAAGCAACAATTGATTTAAATACTGCATATGCTGTCGAAGTTATACCAGAACATCATATAGCAACACAACACCGATAACTCTTATAGCTGGCTCAAAATAATTATTTACTTTAATAGTTCGAAAAAATTGTTTTATATTAATATTAATATAGCAAATATATTTAATTTAAGTTTATAACCTACACACTTTTTTAATGGCAATATTTTTTTGAAAATTTTTGCAGTAGTTGCGAAGTCCCTAATGTAAAACCATTTCCTGTAACGAAAATCGCGCTCTTATGTTATTTATTCTTCAGTTAAAACTAGTTTTATACTGACATGTGCTTAAATTGACAATGTGTTGGCGATCTATTTTTAGTTGCATTTTCAAAAGCTTTCACAATATACATACAAAAATTACGATTAACATCATTCGAAAACATGGAAACAGATGCTTGCAACTTATTTTCCAACAGTTCAATTTATTTTTTCAGCACTCGTTTTATTTATTTATGAATCACATAAATATTTCAATTACATCTAGATAATACAACTAAAAATATAACACTTCTGAAAATATTATTTACTAATAATTTTACGTGGCACTAACTAAAATTTAAATATTAATATAAAATATAAAATTTATAGAACATTTTTAAATGAAAAAATTTGGTACAATATATTGTAAAATGCCAACACTAATCTATTGGAAATTTAATTAATCAGTTTTTTGCCTTTTATTACGCAAACGTAATTTTTAGACATAATTTTAGACATTTTTTAAAAAAATATTAATATGATTATTTTATTTCATTTCATATGTTCTAAAAAAAAACAATGTACATGCTTGTAATATTTTCTAGAAATTAAAATGTCATAGAAAGCGAAGTAGCAGATAAAAAAAATATAAAATAAAATTAAGTTTTGAAATTTTCCATTACAAAGTAGAAATTTGTACTTTCACATTATCTTTTAACATATTTTTAAATTTGGTAAAAAGCTTTTAACTATTAATTGGAAGTTGTATTGATACATATTGTTTATAGATGTAATCTAATAAATTTGATAAAATTTGTATTAGATGTAAAATCTAGTGCTCAAAGAGAATGGTCATTATGGCCATTAATCCAATACCAGCTAGAAGTGCCACAAATTGTTTAATCGACTCAACCTTATTTCTTTCTTGTAGTAAGTCCGGTAATACTGTAACCAATGCTATATGTAAAAATCCACCGGCGGTAAATGGCATAATCCAGGACGTGCGAGCCTCTAAAAATGATATAAAATTAATATCAACTTTCACACTCTTAATATATACATTTGTAATATAAATACCCATAGCAGAAGTAACGCCAGAGCCGCCAATAGCAACTAAAGCACCCAATAAGCCAGCACCAGCTGTTAATAATTGAGCGCGTGCAGCATCCCATCGACTGAATCCGGAACGTAACAAAATAGCGAAGTCGCCAACTTCATGTGGAATTTCGTGCACTAAAATAATTGAAACATTTGAAAGAAATGGAAAGTATATCATTTTTTTTATCATATCTCTTGCATAAACATCACAGATCGCAAACCAGCAGAACAAGAAAAAAAAAGTTCAAATTAGTAAAACATACGGCATGCAATTCAAATAATTTTGGTGTCTAAACTAAATGCGTTTGCACTAATTTTCGATAAATCTACTGGAGAGTTTTCATATTACTTAAAACTGAAATTAGTTTTGCACGAAATTGTTTTGCATGCGTCCAATTTTAGAGAAGTTGTTTAAGCATTTTGCAAGACACTTGATATTAAAAATAAATAAGTTCTTTGGACCACAGAATTGTACCACATTACGAGTTTAAGAGGAGGGTATATCTGTAGTGGTACCTGTAAAATTTCAATAAATCGCTTAAAGTAACAATTGTGTCTAAAAATTATATGGTTAGAAATACTCTGTATTTTATACACAGATATGTAGAAGATGAATAAGTGGATATACACGCTACAAACACACGCAATACATATATATATAATACTTACACAAGATAGCAAATGTGGCTAATACTCCGTGCCGAAATGAGACCAAAAACGAGCCAGCCACCGCTAATCCATGTGTGAAATTGTCAATTGAATTTGCCATTAGATTTAGATACCCCGCCACTTTTTTAGGTTGCTCTTTACTCTTTTGTTCCCGTTCGCGCAGATAACAACCGTTGGGCACATCTTCAATGTCACAACTTTTATTACCACCACAACTTTCCGATGTTTGTCCTTCCATTATTTTACCGCCAGTGCGACGCAACAAACAGTTGGCAATTTCAACGCATTTTGGCTGAGGATTTTCCTCATCCGCATTGGCATAACCAGAGAAGATTTTTTCTACTATTGTAAAAATTAAAATACCGGATAAAACCCAAAAGCCCGAATATAATGCCGAGTGACCAGAAGTCGCTAAAAAGAATTATATAAATTGTATACTAGGTTAATACTTATAATCAAATAGTTGTTCTTACTCTATATTTCGGCAGATGTACACATATGTATATATATGAACGTATATATTCATATGCACATGAATGCGTGGGTGCCAATATTTTTTAAGTTTTGGATAGTAGTAGAGACTTACAGAATATGTTCTCAATATGTTGTAAACCGCTGTTTTACAACTAATGTTTCGCTTTTGAGATCAATTTTGCTTAGTCGTAACGAAATTGAAAAAATTTCTAAGCACGGAAATTTGGGTTTGCGACATTTAACGAATTTTTTTTTGTTAGTTTTCTGTATTTCTTATAATTTTAGCAATATTTTCTCATTTTAGCTTTTAAACAATAACAAGACATCAAGAGACGTACATCTAAGCACAAATTGATTTTATTACTCTATTTTATAGTTTACAATTTAAATTTATTAGTTTATATTGGCGGTTTTAAAGTTTATACTATTTTATGATCATATTGTGAGTAACCTGACAATATATGTTTAACTCCATATTTATTGCCAACTTCAACGTCGCCAATATTATTAAAAATGTGATTTTTAAGAAGTAACCAAAATTACCTTACTTGTGTTGCATATAGACGTTGAGATTTTCTAAAGTTAACCAAAGGTTAGCTTTTTTTTGCTACTGAACTATTTTGATGCTCTACTGTATATAAATTTATATGCCTCTATTAAAAAAAAAACATAATATCTTACTTTTTTCATTGTCACCTTCCCAAGCTTCGGGTAGTAAATGTAAGAAGACATCGCCCAACAGACCACCCACGGCAAAACTTAATAAGATTCTCAGGAACTTTGATTCACCAGCTACAAAGAATAACAAACTCATCAAGAATAAAACAAGAATAATAGATAATATTGAATAATTATCTTACGATCTTTGTATCCTTGTTTATTTAACTGATCATCGGTAGGGATTATAAGCAGAGGTAAAATTCCACTTAATCCAATAACCACTGAACCAAGCAGTGAAAATACCCATGGTGTATATTCGTAGCCAATAAAATACGATGGAACATATTGATCAACCAGATGTGTATATAACATTGCAATATGTTCTTCAAAAAATCCAGCTGTGGTATTCATGCTTGTGGCTATTTGCTCTGCACTGGTACACTTAAACTAATAATATCACAATGAGTTGGGGTTAAAAGGAATCTCAAATTATATTCTTAGCATTCGTTTTCTTTCCCTTTTAAGATGTGAAAATGTGTATTTCGATAAATAAATTTTTTTCTCGTTATTTATAATGAATAATATGGTTTACTTTCAACAAAATGGTAATTCTGAAAAGATAGAAAAGTTATCAATTTCAAAAATCACTTTTGATTACATTATTTGGATTTATTTATTTGAAATAGGCAAATCACTGAACAATTTCAGCGAATTTTTAAAACTTCTCTTTTTTGGGAAATTATAAACACATTATCCTCAGCATTTCGCTAAAGAAAAATAACTCCAAAACGACAAATGTGTAGGATAAATAGTACCAGAATCAGGAAGAGATAGGTGAATGTAGGCTACCAAAAAACCATATGAAACTGATATAGAAAGGCTTGAAATTCTAGTTTCGAACTTGATTAATTATACAAATCTTATTGATAAACTTATATCTTTTTCTTCTTCGAACATGAATTGGCGTTTACATAATACAATTCTTATATTCCTTTTACAATATGAATTACATAAAAAGTCTGCTTTTTGTTTTTCTCCAACCTTTTAGTTTTTCTTTGTGTTATTAATTATCTTGAGCAAATAGATTCCTTTTTATATTTTATTTTCCGATATTTCGCTTAGTTTGATAAAAAAAAGCTCACCAAAGGTAGCCAAAAATTGGGAAATAAAAAAAGGAACACACACAATGAAAGGTAATGGGCTTTTGTGAGTTATTTGAATACATTGCACACAATCAATCAGCAATCACTGTCAGCAGCACATATTGCTGTGGAAAATCATAAAAAAACAGTATAAATATGAGTGGAGATGGGAAGTGAATCAACTCATTCTCATATACATGCCGTTGGTCTCAAGCTGAAAGGCCATAACTCGATTTTTTTTTACTGATTTCAATATATGAAAAAAGAAATAAGAGTTAGTGCCTTTCTACTTGAGGCCAGCGATACACATACTTGAATGAAAAACACAATCAGGAACTTTTATTAGAACAATGTTAAAAACCGACTAATCGAAAACTGTTTGTATATGAAGATTAAAATTAAAATTAAAAATGTTATTATAAATAATGTTAAACCTTTTATTTTATGTCTAAAATCAGGCTTTTAAATCTGTTTTTTATATCACTTGCTTTTGTAGTTGACACAATTTTAAAAATGCATCTAAAATAAAAAATTTGCTAAAAATAACCACATAAACAGAAATTAATTTTAAAATACAGTAGAATCTCGAAAAAGTTAACTTTACAACCCTGAGATTGGTTACTATTTCGAGCTGCTACGTTTGACAGAAAGCTTTTTTTTTTGGTCTTGTGATCACTGTTGTTATAAACATTGGTTCACTTTTCAGTCGACTTTTCATGTCGTTTTAGCGACTTATTTTGGTGATCGTTAACTTTTTCGACTTTTTACTGTATAAAACACATTTCGAGATTAAATCGAACTAAATCAATTTAATTCACTTGTGTCGTTACCATATAGATTTAAAATAAACGCACACTTAAATCTGCTAAATATAATGCAAATTCTCAAAGAAAACGAGTAATGATTTTTTAAAAATGAAGTCCACAACATATTCAATCCATAACAATTTCGCAGTTCTCATAAATACAAAAAGTATTAATTGGAAAAAAATGCATTTTTGCAAACAACATACACAAAATATTATTCATATAAAATTAATATTTAATTAGTATAAAAAATTTTTCCAACAACACAGGTCTCACCAAGAGTAAATATTAACTGAAAAAATATATTATTAAAGGGGTTATGGAAACTTTAATGCGAAAGATTTAAATTTAAATTTTAATAAAATAGCTAAAAGTAAAATTGTGGTGAACAAAAAAAAATTACTATTTATTTATATAAACAGAAGCAGAAATATAAAAATATTTTATGATAAGATATGCCACCATCAGCGCAAGAAGTCTTCAAAAATTATATGGTTGCTTTAAGTAAATAATTCTGTTCAAAGAGGATTTTAATTCCACAAAAATGGCACAACTGGGCACAATTTAATATAAAAGCTGTGACTTAAACTTTTTCCAACAACTTAATCGTTTTAATATTTGATTTCAACTGGTTGATTGATCACTAAGCGATAAAAGAGAGCACGAGAGAGAGAGAGAGAGAGATGTTCATAAAAAATAAATATATATAGTATATCAAATGTTAATTTGTCTGATAACTGTCTAAGGCATTGACAAATTGATTGTAAATTTTATTAGTTTTGTATTATCAATGACGATAATTTTTTTTTATATATATACATACATATTTGTTATACATATATAGTTTAAATTATTATGGAATAGCCGGGCCGCTCTAATGCCAAAGAGAAAAGAGGAAGTTTTTGTGGCTTAGAATCAATTCACCAAGCTCTTTTTAAGAGGAAACGCATAGTTCATTAGAATCCATTATATTATAGTAAGGATAAATCCAAAACAAACTGCACTAGTCTCCAAGAAGTAATTTCAAAACTTTAATTTTTAGCCAGATACAGTCGCATATTTATATCAGCCATATCAGAGTAACCTTGAAGAACTGTGTTATGCGAACACTAATATAAACTTTATCCGTACGATACCATTCAGACACCATTTATAGGCTCATGAATAGGTGTTTTTTCAATAAAACAAACACGATATTGATATTTAAATCGCACGGTTAAGCCCCAAAGTTATTTCTACTTTGTATTTCATGTAGATAATCAATGCACTTCTACGTACCTCAATAGGGAGTAGAAGTTTTTCACTGGTGTACCTCTATGTAAATAAAACTGATTGTGGTTTATAAAACCGTATAAATTAATACAAATTTATAAGTAATAGAAAAAAATTATGGAACGTTGGCAAAATCATGCACAAAATCCCTTTATTTGCTTCCTCCACAAATAAATAAGGCTGTATGTACGAGTATGTCTGTACATAATAAAAATGTTAAATATTTTATTTATATCTGAAATAACTGAGCAAAGCCATGTTATTTATTGATTTCGATTTAGATTAAATTATAATGAATTATCAGTTTATAATGCATAAAAATTTATTGCCAGTTTTCAACATGTTAATGTCTATGTATGCAATGTGTATATATGCGCACAATGCACATTCCAGTCTAGAGCAGAATCATAGCGATTTCGTAAGAATAGTGTAGGACCACCTTTAAAGCTGTGTTGTATGCATTTTGTTAATTAGTTTTTACTTTGTTTTGGTATTTTTACATTGCGGTAACGATATGGATCTATGGATATACATCTGTACATATATATACATGCACTCACTCTATTGGAAACAATTGCAGTTTAACTGTTGTGGTTACTTGTAAATCACTGATTCAAGATCAAATCATATACATATATGTTGCACATGTGCTTTTACAATTTTATTTACGTTCAAGCTTCTTCCTGCATTAGCTGTATTCTTCTTTATTAGAGTTTACACATCCACCTACATGATTTCTTGGCTTCAAAATTTCCGTAATTCGGAACGAAGAGGAAATATCATTTACTCTAAAAATATTGAAATTTTTAACCTTAGAGTATTAAGCTACTAATGTTGTATAGCATTGCCTGGGGCTAGCAGTTGTGCTTTTCTGCTCTCGCGGATGGTACTTGGTTTTTCGCCCTTGGCAGCATTTCTATTAATAAATTATGTATGTATGTATGTATATGTAATTTTGTGAATATATCAGGTACTCCCAAATTCAGAGCAACATTTTCCAGGTAACGCGAAAACAAACATTCATACATATGATTAATATTTTCGAATTTGTTATATCTCTCTTTAGCAGAAATCAAATCCATTGTATGTATGCATATGTATATACGCAGACGCAAAACCAAACCACTGACGTCGCATGTGCATACATATTGTAAACAAAATAGCAAGTATTTCACTACATCTGAACACACAATTAAAAAATTTATTGAATGCGCGTGTACACAACCATACATATGTACATATAAATATATTTATAAATTGTATTATAATACCGCTGCCATTTTTATATTTAACAAGAAGATGTAATAAATTTCCTTATTAAATTTGTCACATTTTTCCTTGCTCTTTGCAAATCATTATTTTTTTAGTCATTTGTATGGGGATACCCATAAAAATATATGTATGTATGTATGCACATGCACACATATAAAAATGTTAGTATAAATACTTTTTATACCCTTCTCCAAAAAGGATGGAAGGGTATAAATAAGTTTGATATAGGGGATGCAATTTCAATAAATATTGATTTCCGACCATATAAAGTATATATATTCTGGATCGTTATAAGAAGGGGAGTATTTCGTCTGTCCGTCTGTCTGTCTGTCTGTCTGTCTGTCTGTCCTCATTTCCTTCCGGTAATTTTGTTGCGCTCAAAATTGACCTTAAATTTTGTCTAAAATCAAAAATTTTTTTACCTATCTGTTCTAATTTATTTCAAAAGTACCACTTATAAAAAAAAGCAAAATCGGCCGATAAATAAAAAAAATATAGCCAAAAAATAATTTCATATATTTATATGAAGAAAATGCAAAAAATCCACGCTGAGTAACAAACCAAGAGCATGTGTATTGACAAGCACGTCTACGTTCGCAGCCAAACTTGCTGTTAAAATTTCACTATAAAGTTGGGTAGATAAACGACTATTTTTTCTTAATTTTACCCTTTTTGAACGACATATGTGCTATATTTTTTTTTTTGAGTATATTTGTAAAGCAACGGAGCCACTGGGAATCCGTGGCGGGATGCTTATGTATATGAATAGAAAATTTTTGTTTTTGTTTTTGTTTTTTGTTTTTGTTGTAGCAAACGCAAATTTATTTGGTGGTGGTTTTGTTTGTGTATACTTTTATGTGTTTGCAATACGATTGTATAGTATTCTGGCATATGAAGTGTTTTTTTGCCATCATAGTTTTCTTAAGCATTTTTGTACATGCATGCACACAGTGTTGCAAAAATTTCTCCAACTATATATAGCTATTGTGTTTCGATTGCCTGCGATATGGAGCCATGAGAGCCTCCGTGGAGCTGTTATCAATGGAGATCTTGAATTTGGTGGGTGGCGTCGCAAAGAATTCCTAGCGCTGCAGAGAGCAGCAGAAAGAGAAAGAAAGGTAATCTTAGAAAGTAGTAATCGGTGAACACCTCCTCACGAAGTAATACTATGACGATATGGGTACGTTTTTAAGTTCTTCTTTATGTTGCTTATTTTTTGAGAGAACATATCCATGGAGAAGGGTATAGAAGATTCGGCACAGTCGAATATAGCACTTTTACTTGTTTAATATACAAAATACATTTTAAAACCGTTAAACATTAAAATTTTCTTTTTTATACGACTATACACGCCAAAAAAATATGCAAAGAATTCTTTTGTAAAATGATTGAGCTTAAGATCACTTTGTTATCAATTTGCTTGTGTATTCTAAAAAATATTTAAATTAAATGAAGGCAGCCTGAAAAGTATGTGTGTATACACAGATACTTCATGCACAACCACCTGACTGAAAATATTTAATACAGCGATTTCTTTATAATTCTTCATATTCCAGTACATAATTTGCAATAAACTTATTCAATATTATTGACCTATTAAATTTTTTCACTAATACACATAGTTTTTTATGCCCAAATTCTTTTTAAAATCTATTTATGGGTTTAAAAGTGTTTAGTTTTATTTATACTTGAACAATATCGCGAAATAATAAATTATATGCATTTGTTTTTACTGATAAAAAAATTAAAAATGTGTACATGCATGATTTATTATTTCCGAGGTTAGTAACATGTTAACGCAATAGTGCGAAAATCTCAAAACAGTAAAAGTTTTTTTTGAAAAAAAAAACTCAAGCTTAATAAAATACATTGCCTGTTAATTATATTTACTTAAAAACGATAGTACAAATAGTTTTCGGCTACCTATTGAACTTAGATAAGATTATGTTACAAGTATGATACTATGAGCACTGCCAAAAAGGCAATTATAATTTGTTTGAGTATTTTATAAAATTATCTACAACATTACTCTCAAATTTAATTTTTGCTTAAATCCTTCAGCTCACGGCGACTACTTTTGCACTCCGCACCATAATTTTCTAGAAAGTCTCAATTACGTTCAAAATCGATTACTCAATCAATCTATTTAGCAAAATACTTATGCATTTGTAACTCTCCGTTATTAAAGAGTATCAAATTATTGGCTTTGCTCCCATTGGTTTTCAATATCATTAAACTTATGTGTTCCGATTCCTTTTCCAGTTATCGCAATTTGTGTTTGGTTTACCGTTTTAAATGCAAAAAGACAATGTACATGAACATACATATGTACGTAATCATTTATTTTCCATACACACATGTATGTATGCGTATAGTGTGTATATTTGCTACCCATTAAGTGAGCTGCATTAACGTAGAACACCCGACCATTCTTCGAACGGCATTACATATTGATATATCGTACTTTTATTTTCTCAATTAAGCTTCGAAGTTCGATTTTTATGCCTTTTTTGGAACGACAAATTTATTTACAAGTATCTTAAATTATTATTAATTATTGTTAGCCATATTTTATCTGTAATAAAATGTATAGTTTAAAAGATTTCAGGTTCGGCTTCATTCATAAGTGTCGCATTGAAGCGTTTTTCTTACATCCCAGATATAGTCTAGAATAAGATCTTATACAATAAGCGTACCACAGTAGGAGTACCATTGGACTCATGGGAATAAACAAAATACTTGCAAAACACTTGATCTTTTATTCATGCGTATAAGCATGTGCACACATACGTATACATAATAAGTGTATATCATTTTATTTTTACAGCTGTTAAACTCAAGACGCCACAAATACAAATGCATGCTTAATAATTTAACTATATACACGCGCACATGAATAAGATTTACCAATTCTTTAACTGTGTGTGGCTTTGAAATTCTGGTTTTTAATTCCTAGGCAAATATAAATTGTCATAAAAAACAAATATGGCTGCAACAATACATTCATTGGCATGGTAGAATTGAAGAAAACACAGTAATTAACAAATATTTATATACAAGAGTTTATTCCACTTTTATTATAAACATTCGGAAGCATGTACACGCATTCATATGAAGATATATAATTTCTTGCATATAAACTTAAAATTATAGCGCCTTTTAATGTTTAATATCCATACATATGTACATAAGTATCTGCATATATAGGGATGTGTGCTTAAATTGAAATAAGTTGAAGTTACTAGTAGTAGTTACTAGCCATGCGGTTAAATTAAATACCTACATGAATTCAAATTATATACACTGCTTACATGGGTTGCTGTAAATTTATCTGCTCCGACGTAAATTTGTGTATAAATGTATATATGTATGAAGGAATATATATAATTTTATATATACTTCGATGCCCGTAGATATGTATGCATACAAGCACGTATGAGAGTATATAAATAAGTGTTCTTCGCGAATTAATTATTTTGCAGTTCACTTAAATTTTGTTTATATTTCTTTGTCAACGGATTTAAAACACAAAATGTGTCACTTTAACAGATATTGTGAGGTTTACTTGTTTATTTCAATTTTTTTTATTTTAATGCGTATTAATTTTTTTACATGCATTGATTTTTTTCACTAGTTTACACTGAAACCGAGTGAATATACATATGTATTGTTAATACTTAATTGCAGAATAAGTCAAAACGAAGCTAAAATTGTTTTATTTACTTAGCAATATGGCGTTGTCTGCATTCTTTTAAATATATATACATATATAGGGTTTTTTGAGCGCAAAACGTTTTATTAAATTACGTTGTATTAATTATACTAGATCATTGCTATTTAACTTTATTCAACTCTGTTCACTCAACAATGATTTTGCACAAAAAAATTACTACGCTTATAAACTGCAATATTTATAAAGTGCCGTGCACAAACAAATATGGTGTGCCATGCATAATAAAAATGAAAATAAAACAAAAAAACAGCTGTTTTACTCTCCACAAACATTTTATAGCTCACTCACACTACTTTTCATTGAGTTGCAGTTTGAGAGTCCATGGTAATGCCGGTTGTCAAAAGTATTCAAAAAAAATTAATATCTAATATTTTTTGTGGCGTCACATCTCTGTTTTTTAATTTTTAATATTGCTTTTATATAAATTTAAATAAAGTAATAATTTTACTTTCAGACAATTGGTATTTAATATTGTTTTAAAATATAATATCGATTTGAATTTATATGATTTTCTCATGTTAGTAATTTACTGCTGGCAGCATTAGTAATCAGCTGTTTTCCATCCTTAATTCAACCTGTTATATTGCAATTCCTCTTGTTTCTTTTAAGTTTTTAATAACAAATTGATATGAAAAAAATTAGTTTGTTAAACCAGAAAATTGGTTATAAGTGGTAAATTTAATATCTTCTAAATAAGTGTTTGGAATCGAAGTAACTTCGTATTGCAAAATTATACCGTGGCGTTTACTTTAAGTAGCATTCAACTAGTGTTTATCCAATTACAGAACATCTACAGGAAATTTTTAAAACTTTAATAATAAACTGAGCTAAAGTGTTTTAGAACACATATAGTGGTGATAAAGTGTTTGGAATATAAATATGTACAAAGACTAGAAAAGTGGTAAAAGAAAAAGGTTAAAATGTCTAATCGCAATATTTTGTTACGCCAAGAAAGCGAAGATTCTGCGGGTGTTATTTCCAATTCTCCCTCAATGTCTTCAATAAATCGTTTACGAGACACATTTAGACGCACCGAATCCTTTACATCGCAGTTAAGTTCCATAGTGTCAAATGCCGCCTCTGCAGCATCAGATGCTGTTTTAGGCACAAGCACTGCTGCCGACACTGCGGAGTTATCGTCTGCTTCAAACTCACAGTTATCCATACCAGTTAAAATAACAAAGTCCGGTAAGTTTTGCTTTATTCCAATTTTAATGAAGTGATATATCCATATCTAAGAAGTAAAGTAACTTTAAGCTCTCACATAACAAATATCTGATTAAATAATACAAATAATATGTGCTCATATTTTATTTCAAAAGCAAAAAAAAAAATTAAATTTTTAGCAAAGGAGTATTTCAATGCAATACTCGCGAGTTAACCACTAACTTTTAGCCAGAAAGTATTAACTAAAGTATTGCTCTCAATTTATCTTTTGGTAGTTATATATGTTCACTCTTTTTGAAAACTATCTCAATATAAATTGAGAAATTACAGAATAACTGAATAATCATATAAATTCGAATGAAACTTTCCTATGATTATATTAAAAAAACAAATTACAAACGAAAAATTGTTCAAGATTTGAAATTACAAACTTTGCGTAAACTTTTTCTAACCAAATAGAGATAACGTACATGGGGTTATATATATAAGATCATGTTTTTAACAACGAAAGTTTTGAATAAAACGATACAATAAAAAACTTAATAAAATCATTTTGTGATAATTCGACAAGAGTTTTTATAAAATAAACACGAAAAAACATGGATACCAGGAGGCTCATTTTTTTAAAATTAAAATTGTAAGGAAACAAAAAAGTTTTAGTTTACTCTTGTTTTTAAAAAATTGTTGTTACTTTCAAAATGTAATAGTTATACAAAATCCTAAGAATACATACATACTTACATACATATGCAGTTAGGGACTCCCTAGGGGGTGCGATATTTTAAATCGAATTTAATAAAGTGTGCAAAAAAATTTCTGATTGGTTTTAGGTAACAATAAATAAATATTTACTTGTACACTATCACTGCGAAAATAAATAAGAAATAAAACATATGTGAAGAAATCAATAATCCAATTTACCTCTATCAACCACCGTCACCAACCGCATATATATTCACCAGAGCAAATATAAAATGAAATGTGGCGAATTTAAACAAAATCGCCAAAGAACGTATACGAGACATAATATTTTCAGTTGTAGTTAAGTAGTGTTGGTGTAATATACAAGGAAATTGTACAAATAAAAAGGATATTGGAAAAGTGACAATATTTTAAGAATAGTTTTTAAAAGTTTCAAGATTTTGTTTCTAGTTTGCCACGAGCACAAGCTTATTTTATTTATTTTTTAATTTATAAACCATTCAATTACATTGAACATCAAATAAATCTAAAAGTAGAAAACGGTAACAAAAAATTTTCTACATATGTTCTTCTAAAAAGCAAACTTCGATTTTTCACAAATCGCTACGAATTCGTATGGCATTATTCATACACTGCAACGGAAAAATTCATTTTGATTGCTTTATTTATAGGATCAGGATATTAATAAAAAAGTACCTAAATATAATTATAATATACTAAATTTTTGCAAAGGAAGACAAATTAATTGAAAGATAATCAACAATATAAATTTGCAAATACATCCATATACATCCGTACATACATACATATAAAACAGAATATTGCGAATATGCGTGCTTTGGTTGAAGATACAAAAAAACTTACAGTGAATAATAATAACAACTGCAACAACAATAACAGAAATAGTGGTAATACCGTTGCAAATAAGACTGCTACAGCAACCATAGCAAAAAGTACGACAACATCAACTGCATCAACAAAACAATTCCATTCCAAATTTCATTCTAAGACAAATACGCAGCAGACACTATCAAAATCTATAGCAGAAGCCGCCACAGGAAAACCATCAACTAATACAGCAATAGTAAAAAAGGCAGCAGCTGCTGCAAGTGAGATCGGAGCGAAAACCTCATTTACAAATAAAACGTATAAAATGCAACAACAGCAACAGCAACAGCAGCAACAAACAACAATATCTAATACCACCAACACTAATACAAGAGGAGGAAAAGCTGCGGCAACTTGTTCGTTACCTCCAACAGCTGGAGTTAAATTACGCTCGAAACAGCTACAGCATGAGAAAAAGGAAAATCACAATAATAACACCACAACTAGCTCATCCTCATTAATCGCACCAACTGCAGTGGCAATGGTAACGGCAACAGCAACAGGAACAGCACCAACAACAACAACAACAACTATTTCATTGCCTAAAGCATCGAATGCAAACACAACTGAAGAAATTGCTGGAGGTGTGCAGGATACAATTTATTTGTGTAATTTTCGCGTCTCTGTTGACGGCGAATGGCTGTGTTTGAAAGAATTGCAAGACATTGACAGTAATCCATCTATTTCTGTAAGTGAAGGACGTTTGGCTGGCGGCTCTGGTGGTAGCCAGCGACCGTATTCAATGTATTCACAAAGGCACAAACGCTATTCAGCTGGTGATAGAAGCTCGTATGGCGGTGGCGGTTTTTTCGAAGATAATGGTATATTTGCATTACACAATTTTATAGCCGGTCGTCGTTTGTATGATGAACACACAAATATGCTTCATACAAATATGCTTACTGCACCCCATGCACGTGAAAGTGGGTTTGTTGGTGTTTTTGGTGGTGGCGGTAGTGGTGGCGGGGTTGCTAGTCAAAGTTCGAATGAGTGGTCAAATCTTTGTAGGTTGCTTTTTATGCTATTTATACACTTAAAGTATAATTTCCATTTTAAATTCTACTTTGATTGCCTACACATACATACTACATACTCACTTCCGATCATATCGTCAGTCCATTATTATTGGCTTGCCCTTTCACAAGACAATAAATTCAACTAACTGATTTGTGTATGGACGTGTGTATGGGTGCATTACTATATTTTTCCAATTTTAATTTTGAAAGAAATTTTAAAATTTATGTTTGCGATTGGCAACAATTACCCATTGCTTTATCGGTAATTTAAGTTTTGGATTTACCGTTTGATAAACTCGACGTTTACTGAAGTTTAAAATTTGTACAAAATATTTTTCTACATATGTATGTATATACATATCAATGAGCTAATATTAGATAATTTTCAATTTTTGTAAAAATTTTTAGAAACGGGTAAAATATTTTTTAAAATATAAATATGTTTTAATACGTTTTCAATGAAAACTTATTAAAGATTTTATTGTGGCAAATATATATATCCGCATTTCGTACAACTTTATGCAGATAATGTTAAAAAATACCCTTTAAAATAACAGACCATCACAACCATAATATAGTCAAATAAAGCATGTATCAAGGATCACCCATTATTTCAGCCAATGAAGAAACAACAGAATATTTGAGAATTTGTTCGGCTGTTATATAGTTTTTGGTACAGCATTTCAGATGGCGCTGTGTGATTCAATACGAATAAATTTTTATTTAAATTTTTGTGTAATGTAACATCCAGTTCACACTGCAAACATGTTTCTCATATGTGTTGTTTTACCAGCTCTTGCATTGTTTCTATTGTTTTTTTAGATCTAATTTAGACACACAAAGTGTACTTTGACAAAAGCTACTCAATTCTCTTTTAAACAAAACAATTTCAGGAAAACATAGTATGTACTTCACTCCTTTTTCTTTTCGACTGTCATCTATAAAAGGCAAGCCTTTGCAAAGTAAATTTTGTGTGTGTAAATTAGGTCATCATTTTGGTTAAGCTTCTGCTTTACACGCTTTAGTTTTTAGAAAAAGGAAAATAGTGTTACAAAAAAAATAAGACTTTCTTTTATTAGTAAGAATAATCTTTTAAAAAAAGAGAATTTTAAAAAGATTTTAGTAAACTTAAAAAAAAGAAATAAAAAAAATTTGTTATAATCTCAACTTGGCGAGTTAGAAATAAATAATGCGATATAAAATAAATAATGAAATAATGCAAATGTCCAAATCTTAGATTCTCCCCAATACGAACATGCGTGTTTATTTCGAGGAGAATGTCGTTTCCCAACTTGATTTACTCTATAAGAAGAAAATATTTTTTATAAATTTATAATCGTAACTATTCATTTTAGACTAATGGGTATTACATTAGTCTTTTCCACATCCTTGGCTTTCCCTTTGTCTTTAATTCTGACGGATCTTTTGTATTTTTTATTTCTATTAGGAGTGCTTGATATTGAGGAATCGGAATTTATTAAGGGTATTTTTTCACTTTTTAACGATATTTTATTCTTTTTGCTACCAACTTCACTTGATGGATACTCTGTTGCAAGGGATTTCGTAATAGATTTTTTTCTAATGCTAAAGAATCTCACCGGAGATTTAAATAGGTTTGACGATGATGAAGATGATGACGATGAATCTAAGAAAGAAAGTATTGTTGTTTATTACACATTCATTAGGTAAATTAGTTTAATTTAAAATATACTTGTTTTCACTGTTTTTGGGATTGCGGCTTTCTTATGACAAACGTATTTGCAACAGTAGATACTTGTTGTAAAAAAAATTAGTAGGACAGGTATTGCTATGATGATTATTTGAGTTGGACTTAACTTTAAAGAGCGAAATATAGCTTCGGATGTGGTGGACAGTGACTGAACAATAGATTGCAGTTTAGTAATTTTCGCTGAACTTGTTTCATTTTGAAGTTCAACAATAACTTCCGACGAGTTGATATTATTTCGATTAGTTTCATCCAAATCTTTGTCAAAACTTAGCTGTAGATTATGGAAGTTTTCCTTTGTCTTATTGTGTCTAATTCTTTCTCTTTCATCTAACTGATCGCTTCTTATTTGGTGATTGCGATATTTGTAATAGTTTGCATCAAAATTTTTCATAAAACGTAAATCGTTACTAATACCAATAACATTTTTTCTAAGTAACTTTATATATTCATTAATTCTTAGGATAGATCCCAAACCCGGATAAAATTCCTCATCCGATAAATGTGCATTTATTTTCTCTTCTAGCCAACTTTTGAAATGTTCATTATAAAGAGTTTGATCAATATTTTCAAATCGATAACATTTAGTAACAATTTCATAAAAATTTACCAATATATAGGCAGACGCCTCAGATTTTAGATCAAAGGTTTTTTTGAGATTAAACGGCAGCCATATATTACTCAAATATCCCTTTGAATTTTCTTTTTCCAATTCTGGTAGTCGTACTAACATTTTATCATTATTTGTTTGACCGTTATCTGTTCTTATGTCGAGTTGCATACAAAGTGAACCTTTATTATAGCTATCCTCTTTCGATTCAGGAATATATAAAGGTTCGATATACACAGACTTAAATTCTCTAAGAACATCTTTTAGCGGAGTTCTCCATCCATTACCATGGGTATTAAGGACTTTTCTAGTCTCTTGTTGCAAAGCTATAACTTTCATTGCAGAGTTCAAGCTTATTTGGCCAGCGTAGTAGGAATATTTAGTTACTGGAACCATATAGAAATTTAAGTAACCACCTAAAGTATCATAGAAAGCCTTCTGCGCCAAATATCTGGACTGTACTGCATTAGTTTGCATTATAATTTGATGACATATATAAAAATAGTTTAATAACAATCCTAAAATATTATCATCAAATAGGCAGTGGGGCAATTGTTTTGGTATCACAATCTGCATAATAGAATAGAATTTTAGCTAAAAATAATTAGAATTCATATTGGAAAAGATAAAAAAATTAAGAAATTAAAAAAAAAAATTTATAAAAGTACAAAGGACAAAAACTAAAATTCTAATAACATCAGAGAGAAACGCTTCTGAAACTATCGGTGTGAACACTACAGTAATCTAAAGTGGGTCATATGCTCGTGTGATTGTCTTATAGAAAATTTGTAAAATCCGTCTTTATGCTCATGCCAAGTTGTGACAATAGTATTAATTGCAGCTAAATATTCCGCAAAGTTAAACTTCAATTTCGGCTACAGTTTATTTTATTAATAAGCTTTAAATTTTTAAATGTAATTTTGACAATTTACGCATAAATTGTTTAAATGCTATTTAGCCGACAGTATACCAGTATATCGCGTCTGTAACTATTAGCTGATAGTTGATAATATATGGCGATGTAAGGAAAATTTTATAGGTCTGAAATATCATGAAGTCTTAACCTCTTAGCAATAACGATTCGTTGCGAGGGATTACGTGATATTTGTAGACGGTGTTGGGATCATAGCACAATAGCTTTTTTCCTTTGGTACTTTTTTTATGTTTCAAATTTTTCAGTGCTTAAATTTGTATATGATAATATTTTTAGCAAATTTACTTTTCGCAATTTATTTTAGTTTGTATTGATAAAATCGAACATGAGAGTTTCCAATCACTATACACTATTATTTAATATGGATGGACATTTTAATTTTTCTGCAGTTCCAGCATACGAGTATTCAAAAGTTTTTTTAACTTACTTCAAATTCTTTGCGCAGAGTCAATAAAGCGACATCATCAATAGAAAAGCATCTTTTGACGGCGATGTCGAAGAGATTTGTACCCATGAAACTTTCAATGTCTATTTGTTTTCCGGAATAATGATCTACACATACGATTTCTTTGTGTTCTTTCGATTTTTTTTCGAATTTATTGCTGGCCATTACATAACTTTCTTTTGCATTTCCCAAATGCTCTTTCTGCATATTAATTACATTACGACTGGTATGTGGTGGTTGATGATCGCAATACGAGTGTACCCCATTTTGTTTAGCGATATAGTTTGTTTTTTGTCCATCATTTTGTTTATTATCGCCGTAAACGATGTTCTTATCTTTAGTCGAATCCTCTTTTCGAGTAACGTTGAAATTTATATTTGCTTCATTCGCATTTTTTGTAAAGATTTTATTAAATGGATTTTTATAAAAATTTGTATCATATTGTCGATTAGTTGTTTTAAACAGATCTCGCCGTTCATTATCCAAAGTCACTCCCCTTTTCAAATCATTGCCGAACTCTGATTTAGTTTCAATAGTTTTTACCTGCCAATCGTAAACTGAACTTTCAGTTGCACATATTTTGATCACCATAATTAAGATGCTTAAAAGCATTTTTATTGTTATTATTTCAATTTTTATTTTTAGTTATTCTCAATTTTTTTTTGGATTAAACATAAATACATGCATACATGGATAAATACATATTTATAGGTATATGCATGTATTTATTGCTGTATATAAATAAAATTGTAAAATCGTTATTTTTAGTTTGACTTATTTTGAATTTTATTTGCAAAGAAAGTCAGAGAATGGATGAGAACTAAAAAATATATTAAAATGTATTGAGATATTAATTGAAGAAAAATATGTTAATTGTCAGTTTTGAGTTAACAAAAAAAAAAAAAAAAAAAAAAAAAAAAAAAAAAAAAAATTATATAAATTTAAGTGTAAAAAAAATATTTTGAAGTATAAAATCAGAAATTAAAACTTTTAGCTCGTGATCCCGCTGAAATTGAACGCAGCAATTTGGTAAATATTTGTAAATTGGTGGTAAAAGAGTTACTCGAACAATCTGTGCGCTACGGACGTATGCTGGATTCTGATCACTTGCCATTGCAGCACTTTTTCATTGTTATTGAACATGTTTTAGGTCATGGCTTGCGTACAAAGAAGGTATTTTTAAGAAGATTTACACACATCTAAATAAGAATATATTTAAAGGTTTTATTGTAAAACCTTTGTATTTTAGGGGCTATTGGGTCCGCGAAAAGAATTGTGGGATCTTTTGCAGTGCGTTGAGACCTATTGCCCTGAAGCTCAGGATATAACTGCAAGTGTTCGTGATTTGCCTACTGTTCGTACTCACATCGGTCGCGCACGAGCTTGGCTGCGTATAGCATTGATGCAGAAAAAATTGTCGGACTATTTCCAAGCTCTGATAGAGCATAGGGAAGATGCCTTATACGAATATTATGAATCACACGCTTTAATGATGAGCGATGAGGTATTTGGAATCTTGTAGCTGGCCAAGAATTTTAAATTTGTTATTAGCGCATAACTTTAATTTTCAGATTGTTATCATTATGGGTATTTTGGTGGGCCTCAATGTTATCGATTGTAATTTGTGTGTTAAAGAGGAGGATCTTGATTCGCAACAAGGTGTCATCGATTTCTCCCTTTATTTACGATCAAGTTCTCGTAATAACGACAATGACAATGACAATGACAATGACAATGATGACGATTGTAATCAGTCAAACGATGTTAATGGGCAAGGCAATATGATTGCCGTTTTGGACCAAAAAAATTATATTGAAGAATTAAACAGACATCTAAAGTGAGTGAATAAATAAAAAAGGTGGAAGAAATGGTTTCATGAGATCATCGTTTACATAATAAAAACATTCGTAGGTACTTTAATCCATGTCTTAATTATATCTAAATTTTCGTTTCGGCTCTGAATTTCTCCAATTGCAAAAGATAATTTGTTTCCAGCAATTAGGATGTTTTATAAAAACAATTTTTATTTTTTCGATATTTTTTTGTACCTTTTATACTTACTTCAGGACATACACCAAATTACAGTTATTGGTATTTAATTATAAGTTGCTGAATTTCTCAAATTTTTTATAGCAGAATAACTTCTAAATGCTATTCAATAATCCCTTGAAAATGAATTAAGTTATCAAAGTCCAAATTTTATTTGCACTATACCTCGATTTTGCACCCATTTTAAATAATTTTAAGTTACATTTGTAAAACGATTGGATTGTTCTATGGTTTATATTAAGATTTATTATTTATTATTATAAAAACTAAACAATTTATAAACACGTATCAATCATGCAATGGAAAATGCTGCGAATTTGATTTTTTCAGTTGCATTATTTTACATTTCGGGGAACGATAATTGTGTTTAAAGGAAACAATCATTAATTACTGATATCTCCTAAGACCATTATTAAAACTTTTTTGAATGTATATACATACATACATAGTCGTACATACATATTAAATATATTTTATGCACAAAAATACTTCGCAGTGCAACAGTAGCAAATTTACAAGCCAAAGTTGAATCGCTAACTACTACAAATGCGCTTATGAAAGAAGATCTAGCTATTGCTCGAAACGGCTTGTTGGCCTTACAAGCAGAAAATCAAGCAATGAGGCAAAACGCTCAAATAAGTACGTATTGTATTGGAAAATGTTTAAATTTCTAAAACGATATAAATTTATTAAATTTCAACGGCAATAGATGTTGGCCCACCTTCAATCAACTCAAACCAAAGTGACAGCAGCGCAAATTCGAAGGATAGTGATAAAGTTACAATAGAAAATCTTAAAGCAGAGTTGGAAAAGGAAAAAAAGAAAAGCATAGAATTAGACAAAGAGCTAAAGCTGCAAATTTCATTAAAAGCAGAATCTGACATGGCAATGAAACTGTTGGAAAAAGATATACACGAGAAACAGGATACTATTGTATCCTTGAGGCTACAATTGGACGAAATTAAACAAATTAATTTGGAATTGTATCGTAAATTACAGGTTGGTAAGCATGCGCAACTCGTCTGCTAAATATATGGATGTCATCATACATACATTCACCTGCTACTTACAAATTATAATAATGCCATCATTCCATCAATCAATCACCTTAAAATTGATATGAATTTCCTTTTAAATTATTTACATCTGTACATTAATATTCGTGCATATTTCTTTTTAAATATTAATTTGTATCATAGTAATTTCAAGCATTTTTTGTGGTTGAGTTTAATGCCAGCTTTTGCGATGTTTTCTTTTAAATTAAAAATAGATTTTAAAGTTATGCTATTTTTCTTATACAACAGTTTATTTTATTACCTTAATTATTGTTAATTCCTAAAAACAACATCCTTCAATAATCAGGAATGTGAAACGGAACTTACGCAAAAAGGTGAAATGGTGGCGCGCTTACAAGCAAAAGCCTCGCAAATTGGCAATATTTTACAATCGTTAGAAAAGAAATATGAACAACAGCAAATACAATCATCGTCCGCCAACTCATCTGCAGAAAAGTCACCAAATACTCGAAGGCAACAAAATCTGCAAAAGTTCGAAGCACTAACTAAGAAACATAAGCAAGACATTGGTCCGCCTATGAAACGTTTGCATTTAAAAATTGATGGTATACCGCCGTTTAATCCGAACAATTATCGTAAGTCGCCTTCAACAAATTCCGACAAATTCCTCGAAGGTATAGCCGACGCAAAGACTCCAATGTCAGCTAAATCGTTAAAATTTACCGACCCTGAAGATAAGAATGTCGATTCAAATATGCCGGCAGCTTCATTACCCAACAGTGCGGCAACTAAATCTGACTACGCTTTTAAGGATGAAAACTCGGCAAATTAAATAAATTTGTATATATCATATATATACCTAAGTACATACATATATACATACATATACATATTTTTGTGTGTGGATATGCATATATATGTATGTAATGTATTTGTGGGTATTTTTTTTGTTACGAAATTGAAAATTTCAAATTGTAGTGAGTAGTAATAGCGTTACGTATATCTCTGTCTCGTGATCACACCACAAACTAAAGAATTTCAATTTTTTCAAGGAAGATTTTCTCTTGTTGCAAGAGATCTGATTGGTTTCCATGAGCACCGGCAATTCGCGGATTCACTTTAGATTATAAAAACTTTCATCCTTCGAATTGTAGATTCACTATGAATGCAAGTAGTGACAAGTGCGTTCATGATGACCTCTGGTTATATACCAAACTAGATATACCACTTTCTATGAGTTTTTGTTATTTAGCTAATTCAATAAAAAAACTCAAATTCGGATGTTCTCCAATTGAACTTCGTTGAATTTTAACAATTAAAATATACTGAATGTCATGTCACTATAATATCATGTAAAGAGATTCACATGCTACTTCACATTTTCGAAATAATAACAGTACAGTGATAAATAAGACAAGATATAAAATTTAAACTTGCGCTTGTAAATCATTTTTTTAAATTGATTATTATTTATTTACAAAAAATATCAAAATCTTAAAAATGCAACTTTGCCTATAAATTGCTACACTCTTGGTGGCGTTTCTAGGAATATCTATAATACAAAAGTGGTGACTTGAGGCCATGTTTCGCTTTTGTACACAATCTCGCGATCTGCCAAATATGGCATGAACTGACACTGTAACTGTATGACAGCATTTTTCGCAAATTTCCAAATATTTATGGAAATTTTCATAAAATCGTTTCAATGCTGATCTGTATTCACTCCAAACAGCTGAGCAAAAGCATTTCTTTTTTGCCTTCATTTTGCAACAACATTTTGAATCGAATTTTCGAAACTTTTGTGAATGAATAAAGCGATTGTGGGCGATAGTGAATAAAAGGGTTTCAGCTATCTCGGTTCATTCATGAAAGCCACAGTCTAATCAACAAGTGGAAAATAATTTTCCTTAATGAAGACATTTTAAATTTGCCTCAAAGTTTAGATTTGGAGCGGATCCTTTATTTTTAAATATAATGTCTTGGAGAATATTAAAATGGCATCTCTATCCTAATCACAATTTGATAAAAGGCAGCTCGCAAGCTGTGAATTAATTTGGTTAACTGTGATGGGGCAAACTTGGGTTGCGTCCAGATCCTCTGTAATTATTGCAATACCTATATTGGCCAATAATACTTTAATTCAACCAGTTTTATTCAATCTATTCGTTTTATAAAGTAAAATATTGAATAATTCCGATTTTATCAAACAAAATAAGAAAAAGGAAATTGTAATGCCTTCATTAACGAAAACAAAAAAATTAATATATAAATGGAACATGAATTTCTGCAAATAAGATATGAAACAATAACAAACTAATGCATTAACGTTGATGTATGAATAGCAACAAGTAGGTCCTATATAATCTGGTGAATATTATATAATGATATAAAGATGAAAAATTAAGAAGAAAAAATAAAGATATACAAAAAAAAAATATAAATAAAATTACTGAAATATAATGTTGAAATTTCGATATATAGTTTAATATATGTATCTATTTGAGTGAAAATAGACGATTATACTTGTGGTAACTTTAGCGACATTGTAGTTTTGAAATATATTATTATTGAAGACAATTTTAAAAATAATTTAATTATTGTGTATTAATTTAGGTTTTTTTATTTTAAAGTCATCTAAAGCTTTAATATTGTAACATGCTTCAACTATTTAATATTACTAACCTACATATATGTATATCGTGGCCTAAAATGCAAAACAACGTGACTAAAAATACAATATTTCCATTTTTGTTAATTACTAATTACTACATCGTATTAAACATCCGCAAAGTTATAATTTTCTGCTGTAAAAAGTAGCAAAATTGTAACTGCAATTCAAATTGGCGAAATATCAAGTGTTTATGATTTTCTTAAGCACAATATAATGTATTATCGCTGACACTAATGAAAAGACATTCGGTATAATTGCACGGTATATAATATAATTTTTTCTATTATGGTGATTTTTGGCTCCCCTGTATACTTTTTAAAGTGATGTTACGTTATATTGCATTTCAATTGACGATATGCATGTAACACATAAAATCGTATTAAATTTTAATTTATATAAATACATACACAAATATACATATACATACAAAAGTATATAAAAAATAAAATAAATTATATTGACAAAATAGACGAACGTTTATTAATTGATAACTTTTATTTGACAGGAATGTGAGACTTCGCTTAAACATAAAAGCGATCTGATGTTTAAATTAGAGTTGCAAAAAGAAGATATGGCGAGTACCATATCGCATTTAGAAAAGAAGTAAGTTAGTAAAAAGCGTTTCAGCAGATAAGCAGAATGAATATGGTTTTTATATTGAATCTCGATCACATAAAAACTTTTATACTGATTGAAAAATTATAAAAAAAAGTAACTTTACGTTTGATACGACTTTTATTTAAAACTGAAATAATATCCTTGCAATACGATTGATATGTATTTGGCTAAGGATGGTAACATTTGCAAACCGTTATAATTAAATATAAAAAGGCGATACGAATAAGCAATTTTTGTCGGTCCAAAACAACAATATATTTTATGTATATTTTTCATTTACGTGAAATGATTCGACGGTGTTATTCTGTAGCAGAACGATTAGCACTCCAGGAGAGTGATTGATTGTTTCAATTTGCTAATGGCAATAGTTGTAAATAATATTTAGGAAGGAAGAGGTGTTCTTTTAATAGAATGATTGTAGGCGCTAAGTGGGCTTGTATACAATGCCTTTAACGTGCCCATCACGAGTACAGTTGTGCTAACGTTTACGTGAATACCTGCTGAAGAGCTTAACTTCACGGTGCACTTAGCACTGAGTAAATTAATGAATTTACTAAGCCCCCTGTGCAAAGCACAGGTGGCAATTCTTGATAGGAAGATTCAGTCCCAACCAAGCGCCTTGCTGAAGCGTTCGGCACTGTCCAAGCCTTTCTAGTAGGCACTTCGCGGGATAGACTCTCCAGCCAGCTTCGGGGTAATCACATCATGCCTATTCTATCCCTGTAATTCAAAAGCAAGTCAAGAATTACAAGATGGACGCCCTCAGAAGGGGAGAACCATCTGCTGCCTACTAGCGTCTGTTGAATAGCAACAGCACCTAGATAACTAATCGCTTGACCGGGATCGTATCGAGCGTTAGCATCAATAAGATACCAGCCACTCAAGAGAAATCTCCCAAGCAACTTTTGGTATCAACCACATGCCACTACGTGATCTCCGAGGAGGCCTCACCAACAAACGGTCACAACTTCATTCAATGTTGTAAGCCGGAGCGAACTTGGTCTATGGACAAAGTCACTAAAGCCGCACAATTTTATCCACGAGCATAATCAATTAACTCCGTGGAGTGTGAACTAAGTCCGTCCTCGATAAAAGTTCGGTTCAGGTATTGTGCAAACCCAAAATCACTCTCTGACCTACGCAAATGAATTCCATTGTGGGGCTACCGGTTCCCATAGCACCAGTATATAGCAACTGGTCGTGCTTTCAGAGAGAACCCCCAAAAGAACTCTCCTACAATATTCGACCCTGAATCGATCAGGTTATGCTAGACCTATCCCAGACAGTCAAGCAAGCTTGCCTTTGCCTTTTAATTACTTGCAAGCGCATCCGTTACCATGTTATTTCATGGATTGGGCAGCCACCTGCAAGTTTTACCGGTAGCTGCCAAAGGCCTGAGGTCTGGAAACGCAGGTTACCGTCTCCCCAGAGTGCACAACACCAAAGTGTCATTTCACCCAGATGCGTCCCGTACTACCCTGGGGGCCATCACGAGTACAATAAGAAGAATAAATTTATTGCAATTTTTATAGTCTACAATTTTACTCATTTGTTATTGATGCACATACCGATGCATCGAATGTAGCGAACATTTTTTCAAATATAGATTTAAAATCCTTATGAACATACAAACAATATGGTTTGTTTTGATTTCTGGCCTGGTTATCTAGGTTATTTCGTTATTGCTAAAATCAAATTCATCAGTAGATATTCAAAAAATAAGTTTTGAAAAAGTAACCCAAAATCCTAGTTTGTGTGAAACAATTTTTACAAAAGTTTTTATTTTTCCAAAAAAAAAAAAATTAAATTAAACAAATTTTTGCTTTCTAAACAAAAATATCATTTTTTTATAACTTGTTTTGAAAATACTTGCTGGCATCCTTGAAATTAAATATATTTAGAGATCGTCAAAAAGGGTAAAAACGGTAAGCTGTTGGTTTAGCTTAAAGTGTATAACTCTGATAAACACAAGAATCGTTTTACAAGTTCAATAGCATCGTAAACTGTTGAGAAAGTGTTCTGTAAGGAAATTAAAAACTGTGATTTTATCTGACGTAAATTGGTGAGAACCTTTGGTTAATGCTACCGGTGGGAAAGTATCAACTGGTGCATATATAGTCGGGAAGTATACATGTATGGAGAGGGGATATCTATCGATATATTAGTGATACCATCATGATACTATCCAAATTTTATAGCTATCACAGAAACTATATTCGAACATTCGAAATAATCAGAAAAAATCAAACGCAATTTTATATCTGGGAGTGCCAGAAATAAGTGTGAAATGAGTGAGTAGTAAGTCATCCATTAAATTTTCAAATGCTGTCATACGCTCATTGGGAATTATTTTTCCAGCCTTGGATGCACAATTAAATACTTAATGGAGTATAAATAAATGTCTTACGCTAAAATCCCTTTTTAATTTAATTTTTAAAAAATATTTTTTTCAATTAATATTTTGCCATCTTTCTCTAGATAAATAGTTTTCCATCTCTAGTTAGACTTTCCGATTCGTACATAGTGAAATTAAGGTTAAAAAACATTTTAATCAAAAATATTAATTTCAGAAAGTAGTTTTTGTTCTGGTTGAATTGGAGTTGTGCTCATATAAATCGATTGGTTTTTGGAAAAGCGATTTTAGGGACCTGCAATTAGATTTCCTAAGCTTCCCTTTTTTTTATCGGTTTGCAGTTGGATTTATTGTAATACTTTGGTGACTCTGCGGAGCCTAAAAACCACAAAATTAAAAACATTTTAAAAGCGAAGTAAATGCTGTCTTTTGTATTGAGCAAAAATATATTCTCCAAAATAGATTTTAAACAATTTAACCATGCTTCCATATTTCATCAGCAGAAGTGACCTATAAGAAGACTTCGTATTATATTATACATTGCAATTGCTAGCAGGAGTAAATTTTTCCCACAGAACGGGAACGACAATGAGGAATGCTCTATATACAACACACATCAACTCTACAGCCAAGGGAATGTTTTTTAAAAAAACTGTAATTCCACCTAAACTTTATAAGTTTACTGGTAAATTTGCCAAACTTGTTTAGAAGTTGTGCAGTACCTGAACGATTGAAATGAATAGAAAATTTTAGCGTATAAGTTTTAATGCGGAATTTGCCAATTATATTATTATCGTCCAGAAAGTTTAGATTCATATTACAGGCTCTATCTAAGCCAATTGCGAAAACCATAATCATTCTGCATATTTAAAAATTTTATATTTACTCAACGTTTCCTCCTTTATGCAGATGGAACAGTGATAAGGCTAATTTAGGTGAAATACTCAAAACTACCTCAAACACATTGTCCAATCAAGTAAGTGCTTCCGAAGAACGTGCAATGAGAGCAGAAAGCGATTCCCACAGAGAACGAGAGCTGCGCAGGCAACTTCAAGAAAATGAATTAAAACTAAAAGAGAAAATCTTTAGTCTGGAGAACAAAAATAAAGAACTCAATAATGAAGTACTAAAGAATGAAAAACTGAAATTAGATTTAGAAAAAACTCACCAACAGTGGGCTGAAGCTCAAATAACTCTCGAAGAGTTGGGCATACAATTGAGTAAAAGTAAACTAAAAGTTGCAGAAATGGAAGAAAAAGCAAAGCAACAGGAGGGTTTGATAGGAGCATCCCAGACTTATTTGTATGAAATGCAGCACACAACTGGAGCAGCTGGTATATGGGCTCCTGACTCTATAGCCACTCATTGTACAACTTGTAAAAAGGAGTTTAATTTGACTCGTCGTAAACATCACTGCCGAAGTTGCGGTGAAATATTTTGCCGAGCATGTTCGGATCACACTCTACCTTTGCTGAATGAAAACGGGCAATTGGGTAAACCGGCCCGAGTTTGTTTAGCCTGTTTCGCTTCGCACAAATGATTGTTATTATTGAGATTGTTAGCACATTTATTTTAATGCCATCATCAGCGACAAAGAAAACACACATAATTATTTTTATAGAGAATGAATTAAAAAAGAATTTTAAGAAATTAATATATATAAATAATATTTATTTATAATCCACTGTATTAATTGTGGCATTTTTTTATAATTTTTGTGTGATGCAAACATGACAGTATATTATCCATTTTCTTTAGAATTTTATATATCTTTAACATGTTTTTCTAATACTTTTATTTATTGTAAAGCTTTCTTTCCAAACAATACTACTATACAAGTATAAATGTGAAGTGGTGTGCGATAAAGTGCAAGAACTCATAAGTTTTGATGCACCAAATTTGGGTCTTTGGGCAGGAAAGAAAAGAATAGGGGAAACTGTTTTTCAGCTTAAAAAACGTTTTTAAACTCATTGCCGAATTTGTTCGGGTTTGAAATATTCCTGTATGTAATTTATTAGAATTAAACCATTATTTTTAAAGCAATCGTTAGAAAAACTAAATAATTTATTGTAGTTATTTTCGTGGTATTTGGAGTTATGTAATCACAATCCGAGAAATAATATTTCAATAACTACTTTACTACATCAAGTTACCCTAATCCTGTAGCATTCAGGCTCTGCTACATAAAATCATGCTTCTTGGACTCATCGCCAAGTATTATACATAATAAATGATTAACGAAAATTATTTTACTTCTTTTACAGATGGAGTTATTTGAATTTATTATATTTTCGTAATATATATAGTTTTGAAATATAGCAAAGATAAGAAATAAAATATTGTAGTATATCTAGTAATTTTTTGTTTATACAATTTTGAGTGATGGTTGGTGATATTTCGTCGAACACTGCTATTATTGAATTATTATTGTTAATATGAAAATATTAATTTCGTACATAAAATAAAATCTTTAAGTATAATTACTACAAATTCCATTAATAAGGAGATGATTCGGGATTTTAAGTAAAATGTATAAGAACTGTAAAGCATAAATAATTCTTTGATGATTTGTATAAATTGGAATGTAAATATATGAATATGTAAACATTTTTAATAAATTTTTATAAATAAAAATTTTATGAAAGTAAATCCAAATGTAAGTACTCCTATATTTAGTTTCATTTCCACGTACTTTTCAATATCAGTAAATTTATTTTTAATATTAATTACGTATATTTAAATTCTCCATAAATAGTTTTAAATTAATTGCACAATTTATAAAATTGTATGCCCTTAAGAATGTTCACCCACAGAAGTCCATTTAAATATACATGTTTATAGTGTGTACAGCAACGGTGATTTCAGATATCAGAATTGTGCTAATTCTTTGAAGTTAACGAATTTTCATTGATTCATTGCTTTTCAATACATACAATATTTGGGGTTGGGAGGGTTAATTTGTATATGCAAACTTGGCACTACTTTTCCACTTTATGGTGAATTGATTTCTCTAGCAAATGTATGATAATAGTGTTGAAAACGCTGCAGAAGTTAGCGCTGTTAAACATAAAACAAGTGTAGTTCAAAATATTATTATTGTTATTACAGTTTTGTGAAAGCTGCATTTGTATTTCATTGAATTGAAATAATCTTTTTGATTAATTCCATTTAATGTAATAACTGCCCATGTACTGTTCATTGTATTTAATTTTGCCGGCAAAGCGCTAATTTTATTGCTGGTATTAATTCATGTTAACTAAAATCTCTTAACAGTCGCATGTTAAGTTGTTATTTAATTTTATACAAGGTCGTATTAAGGTTATACATTAAGAGATTTTCATCGGAGAAGGTACAAACAAAAATAAAAAGTCAAATTTGTTAAAATTGCAGACAAAAGAAAATATTTTTTATTAAATTTGAAAAATTCGTTATAGAATTTATTTGTCAAGTGGAAGAAATCAAACAAAATGACTCGCAAATTCTGTGTTGGTGGTAACTGGAAGATGAACGGTGATAAGCAATCTATTGCTGAAATTGCTAAAAGTTTGACTGGTGCTACTTTGGATGAAAATACCGAAATCGTTTTGGGATGCCCCTTTATTTATATAACTTATGCCCGTGATCTGTTTCCAGTTAAGTTTAACATTGCTGCACAAAATTGCTACAAAGTGCCAAAAGGTGCTTTTACTGGTGAAGTGTCACCAGCTATGTTGAAAGATGTTGGTGCTGGCTGGGTTATTTTGGGCCATTCCGAACGTCGTCATGTTTTTAATGAACCAGATGCTTTGATTGCAGATAAGGCAGCTCATGCTTTGGCTGAAGGTCTTAAAGTAATTGCTTGCATTGGCGAAACTTTAGATGAACGTGAAGCTGGTAAAACAGAACAAGTTGTTGCTGCCCAAATGGCTGCCTATGCCAAGACTGTTAAGGACTGGACGAATGTGGTAGTCGCCTATGAACCCGTATGGGCAATCGGTACTGGTAAAACTGCCACTCCTCAACAGGTAATAACGCGTTATATGTTTTAACATAATTATTTATTAAAAATATCACACAATATCGTTTTCATGATTTACACAACGAAACATTGGATAAAAATTTGGAGATATTTTTTTTCGCGCACATATACATACGTACATAAATACATATGTATATCGAAAAGAAACAAAATACTTTGCAATGTCCAAAATGATAAGAAATATAAGCTAAATTTAAATCATTAATTTTTTAATCAATAATAATTAAGACTGCCTCGTAAATGGTGATGTAGTTGATTTTGTTAATAGAATGCAAATGTAAATTTGTGTCTTTTTAGGCTCAAGAAGTTCATGCTTATTTACGTAAATGGTTAACAGACAACATCTCTAAAGAAGTCTCTGATTCCCTGCGTATTCAATACGGTGGTTCCGTCACTGCTGCTAATTGCAAAGAGCTAGCTTCCCAGCCCGATATCGATGGTTTTTTGGTGGGCGGCGCATCATTGAAGCCCGAGTTCATTGAAATCATCAATGCTAGAAAGTAGACTTAATCATTTCGAGTGTTTGCACATCGAAACAAGCAGCATTTTGCTACTGCCCAATTCAATTGTTTATTTTAACACTGCTGAAAATGAAAAATTTTGAAGAAATATTATTATGTTAAAGAATTGTTAAAATGTTTGGTTTTAGAGAAAATTTATGTTTTTTGTTATGGAATGCACGTAGGTGCATCAAATAATATATAACTATTTTGTCAAGTACTCGCAAGTCCACAGACCACAATAATTTGTTTGAATTTTGTCAAAAATAACAAATAAAAGTAACCTAATTTTACAATATTAAACAACATTAAATAATTAATCATTTCATTTAATAAAGAGTGCACAATAAAGAGTGCAACTTTCGAGTTTAAATCAAAATCCGTTCTGTACCATTGCAATGAAATAAGAACAAATGTTTTGTTTTTCATTTTTTTGTTTCTAAAAAAAATTTTTTTTTAGTTCTTGAACAACTTTTTTTATTCAAAAACATCAGAGTTTGGTGTTATGTGAGGTTTTGCTTGTTTATGGGAGCTGCTAAATCTATAGTGCACTTTGGAAGATGAAATCTGTGGAGTATAGTGAATTATCGCTTTAAAAATTTATATGTATTTCTTGAAGTAAATGAAAATAAGGAATTTTGCTATATTCGTTTTAAATGACATTTTGAAATCTCTCAATAGTAAATAATTAAATAATTTTCTGTTCTTTGTATTAGTGAAATTAAAATGAATTTTTCTTAGCTAATGATTTTTAAGATATAGTTTTAAAAATAAATTAAATTTGAAATTGATTATTTTCCGAAATCCTTGATAGCCTTCATTAGGATGTGGTGAATGCGATACCTCGTAATGTAAATATTAGTTTTAATAATTCCCTTAACTAAGAAATTTTATTTATTATTTTAAAAGCTAAAACTTTCTAATTATTTTTAATTCGGAAGGAATTTTAAGGTGAATAATAAATTTATGTAGTAACTCAGATTGCCTTCCAATTTAATTCAATTATTACAAAATTCCCAAAACTACTACTCAAAACTATATCTCTCAAAATCATTCATATCTCCGATACTTTTATATTTTATTTAGAAAATAAAAATTTGTATTGTTTTTTGAAATTATCGTATGATGTTTGAAATTTCTAATAAATCAGCTGCCACCAGCTTAGGATTTAGATTCGATATTGTTATTCCGCAGCTTGAATTAACGAGCGTTGACGTGGAAGACAGTTCCAAGATAAGAATCAATATAATATTTAACAAGAATAACATTAAAATAACTTCAAGCCGCATCAATGTAAATGAATTTAAACCGGAACGTAGTTTTGAATTTATTGAGCAACCAACGATTTTAAAAGATAAATTACTAAAAAATCCACTGGAATGTCATGTGAGCTATAGTGATGAACTTATTGGTATGTTGCATTGTACATAAGACAGATGCACCCACACATACGTATGTATGAACTGTTTTAGAAAATGATTCGGATTGTTTCTTTAGGCACGAGTATTTTTCCATGGCCCCCAAGTTTTGTTAATTGTATTGCTGAAGGATGTGGCCGAGAGCTGACACAATGTGATGAAGCTGCTGTTGAGAAGGAAGGTCAAATTGTGGGTCGAATGGAAATAATTGCCCGACTGCAGATCAAATGCCGGGAGTTTGAGTAAATATTTTTTTCTGATTTTGTTGTTTTGGAAGTGTATGTGATGCTTTTAAAATAAATAACAAATCTGATAAACAATTTATATTAATGTGTATTGTAACCGATGTGTATTTCAATTATCAAAACTTTTTTAATCAAATTTATTTTTAAAATTTTTTAGAGAACCGCAAGTTTTACAGCCAATTGTAAATGCAATAAATGAAAATGATGTGCTGTTAACGTTAAGCGATACTAAAATCGCATCTAATAATTGGTCTAATATTGATGTTTTATCACATGCAGAACGTGCAACGGCGGGACATGCGACATTGCTAGATTTAACTGATTTGCGTAATGTAGACGGTAAAACTGTAAGAAGTGCAGAAATTCTTAATTTCATTGCAAGCAAATGCTATAAGGCGGCGGTAAGAGTATGCAATCTGCACATGTGCAAAAGAATATGATAAATTTGTTCATATTTAAAGGATTCTTCAAGCTCATATCAGGAAATGATTAACCATTTAAATAAAAGAAGTTATGATCCACCAAACTTTTCTAAAAATAATCTCATGCTACATCAACATAAACTACTTCATCAGTTGGAAAAACAATCGACAAGGCCTCGTATTTCTAAAAGTATATTTTCTTCTACCAGCAGTACAGGTGAAAAATTAATATGTATCTTCATGTAACTTGCGTATATGAAAAAAAAGAGAAGGGAATTCCCGCCAAATCGCTTTGAAATAAAGAGTCTGGAAACAGAAGAACTTCTATTTCTAGCAACTGTTGCAATTGTAGACCCTTTACGCTAAAATTACGTGATTACGTAATACGTGTGAATATAACACGCAATTTTTGAATCTATATTTCGAAATTGTGTAGTTTGATTTAATTTAGGCGGGTACCTTTCAGTACACAAATTAAAATCACAACAAAATATGGAAAAAAAATTTTATAAGTACACAAGTACGTATATAAACGTTGAAAAATTAATTTTTCTATGACATTTCAAAGTTTTTTAACTGAAAATAAAAAGCGAACAAAAATATTTTTTAAAATACATGACTGATTCTCTTAATCTATAAAATGTTTAAAAATATTTTATATTTACACTTAATATTTATAACATTTTTATGGCTAATACAATAAAGTTTCTATTATCTCTCCTTCGTGAATTCGAAATTGAGTATCGATGATGATACAGAAGTTTTTAAAAGTAAATACAAAACTCATGATGCCACAAATTGAGAAGCTCTTTACTTTTATAGATTCAAGTCATTCATTTTATTGCATATCGAGTGAAAATGCTTCTGAAGATTTGAAAATTTCCCTAAAAGATGATCTAAAGGAAAGCCCAACGAAGAGGTGAAGTAGAGACTTTGCAAATTATGAACTTATTTTAGAGATGTTTACAATGTATATGCTCCAAATTTTCAGATATTGCCCCCTTTGTCATGACAACATCACTTGGTTACCAAAATTTGCCGCGTGCCCTAAATGTGGTTTTAGGTCGTATATGTACGATATCGAAGAAAAACCTTATGATCATACATTAACAGCGAATGAAATTATTCGGGCTCATACAGATGGAAATGCAACGCCGGACGTCGCCGGCCAATCTTATTGTACTTGCAAAAATGATAAAATATGTGCCCACTGCCGTGTGAAAAAACTTTGCGAGGATATTTTTCATTTAAATGGAACGGATGAGGAATGTGGTAAATGTGAAAGTAAATATTCGGATTTGTACAACATCTGTAAATCAAGCAGCATTACTCGTCGTCCTTATTTGACAAAAGTGTTTGAAGAGCTAAAACATCTTTATAATGCGCATTCTGCAAAGAAAGCGAACATTCTCTCGGGCAATGCATCAAATAATATTACCAAACAATTAAATCAAATGCAAAATGCAAAAACAAAGAAAAAACAGTGCCAAAAATTTTCTCGACAATTAAAAAAGAATTTAGAGAAACAATATATGCAATTTTCTAAAAGTGCCGAGAATCACAGAGCATTCAAATATAAAAGGTAACTCGTACTTCACATTATTCATATTTTTTTTTACAATTCTCCAGGACTCTGTGTCAGTATATAACGTATACATATTAGTTAGTGCTTTTGCTAAAGTTGTACTTCTCGTATTTATTTTCCCAACAATTTCAAAAAGCTAATATTTGAATTAAAAACTATTAATTGATCAGAAAACGGGTAATCTCATTGAAGAATACGTTCATTATATGTTTGTTGACCCGATTTCGCCAAGAAGCGATAGCAGTTTTGCTTCAAATCTTTAACGAAGTCATATGCTAATACTCTGCGTCACAAAATTTTGCACCAAAAGCATTTCAAAAGAAAAAAATATTTATATATAAGATCCAGCGAGAATATATCAATGATATTCCGCCGTAATCTTTTCCAATGTATCGTACTCAATAATTAATAATGTTCCTTTCAAGTTCTAGTAATTTTTTTTTTGTTTTGGTTTTTAAGCTTTTAGGATCACGTCGCATTTATTTTAATACTTTTTTTTAAGATTATTTTAGGCACTTTGGAATCGTGAAATCTTAATTATGAAAAATTTCGTTTTTTAATATTTTCACAAAGCAACTTAAGGAGTTTGTTTGCTTGCTACATGTTTTTCACTATTTATTTCCGCTTTCTATCTCTCATTCTTGCCCAAAGATGATCAATCAATGTTTGTAATTTCTTTTTTTTATTAATACATATGTTTTTTTTTTAAATTGTATTATTTTTGGGTGTACCATGAGTGTTATTTTCAGGAAAAGAGCAATAAAATATGACACTAAAGCAAGTACCGAATTATTTATTGCTCTCGATAAGTACCGGGGTTGACTCTTTTTGGCCGCCTAAAAATCTACACTGAAAAAAAAAAGAAAAAGTAAAAATTATTTCCATTTTTACACAACGAAAAGTAGCTTATATGTTAAATATTTATAAGATTTATAATATTAGTAGGATTTTAGCCACAAATGAATGTAACAGACGTCATGAAGCGACAGTCATGTTTTTTATTTCTGCTCTACCATTTAAATATTATTTTAGATCAAACTGTAATAAGGAGGGCAAAAATATTGCTAATACAGCGGCACATAAAACCTGTCCTGCCACACGAAAAATTGTACCACATAATATGGGTTGGTTGTGGAATGCAGAAGCAAATGGATTACGAAGCGGTTGGGTGCCAGGTGCCATACGGAAACCTATAAAAGTTTTAATGAAACATTTTCTCAACACATACAGTCAAAATCCTAATTGCGATTCGAAACTGCACAAAGGCAGTCATATCAGCCACAATGAGGCCGAAGATTACACTACAGAACCAACGCTTCATATTAGCAAAAAGAATGGATTGTATTGCATAACCCTGAGGCCGCTGAAAGCTATTGACCCTATAGGAGATTACGCTTCGCCTCATTTGCATACGAAGCCCATAAAATTTGTAATTGCAAAACCGTTTAGCTTAATAGCATCAAGAAAAATAAAGCAACATTTGAAACAAATGGGCTTTCCTAAATGCATTTGCCACAGACCTATTTCAAAATGCTGTTGTCGTAGTCTTCCTGAGCGTAAGAAACTGGAGTGCCAGTGTCGTCAAGAATGTCACAAAATGGCAGTGCCTGATTGTGCTGATAAACTAATATTGTCTGACACGACTGACAGTGAACAAGAATTTGAGTTTGGTGTTACACCGCCGGCTGGTGCTATTCAAACCAACACTGGTGTTATGAAAAGTGCAAAAGTTAGTTCCGCTACTCAGTATGAAAAGAATGACTGGATAATAGAACAAAAATATCCCAAACCCGCGGAAAAATATTTAAAATTACGCAATCGTGCAATAGGAAATAAATTTGGCAACGCTTTTGGGCACTGTTGCATCTAACGGTCAGTGTCCCTCTAGGGACACAAGTTTCTAGTGAAGCTGTTAGAATATTTAAAGTTAACGATAGTAAATTTAATACGATTCAATTTTTAGCGTAGAAAGCTTTAACGAGAGCTTACCCAAAAAAAAATTGCTGGGACACAAACTTTTGATATAATTTCTTTTTTTTACGGAAAAACTCTACCCAATTGCCACTAGCATATATCATTTTTCATTACCGATGAACAGAACTGCTAACTGTAATACCGGAAAAGCTCATCTACAGCTATTAATATTTAAATTAGCTTTAATCTTAAGTGTGAAATTTATTAGTAGACATTTTTATTTAATAAGGCTTTTTGGCTAAATAAAATTACAGTTTAATTGAATTAAATTGATTACTCTAAAATTTATAAGAGAAAATTATTTCTCTTATCTGGTTTTATTTATTGTGCTTAAGCAAAGCTTTCTGAAGACTCCGTATCCTATTTTGGTTTTCATGTTCCTTGTTTATGCTTTAACTTGTTGCCATAGTGCTTAAGCTGGTGGGCGGAGCGATGTGGAAAGTGGTTCGTGGGCGTAACGCGTACCATTAAATTGCAAAGCGATTCCTTAATTTTTTAATCCTTCCCAGAAAAATGTCGAACATTTAAAACTTCCTAAAAATATTTTAACTTAATTTTTTTGCTTCAGTTTGCAATAATTTGAAATTTTTTAATTAATTTATCTTTTTACGTATTATATTAATATTTTACGTATAATTTATTGAATGAAAGCACTCGCTGCTGGGGTCATCGGCGAATTTTTTAATTTAAAATCGCTTTTTTCTTAATATATTTTTTAAATTTATATTTTAAATCAACAATTTTTTAATGAAATATAGAAAAATTAAAAGTAATAACCAACAAAGATAACAATTAGTACGGAATACTTGATAATAAATATCGAAATAATCGATTTTCCTTTTCAATTTATCGTATCCGATTTCATCACAAGCAAATTTACTTTAACTTGGCATTCAAAAATGATTTTATTTTTTATTGTGTTGATTGACAATCCAAAAAAAAGTTTTAGATGTATGTATGTATGTATGTGTACTTGTGTGATATACACATTTGTATTTGTATGTGTTTATTTCTTCAATTGAATTTTTATGAAAAAATTATATATCATCTGCAAACGAAATTTTCGTTCGTGTTTTTGAAAAATAAATTTCTACTTGAAATGGATACAAGGCAAATTTTGAGGTCCATACATCCGGAGTGTGTTCAGAGCTCCGCAGCAAATCAACCCATTTCTGATGAAATTTCATATAACATAAATAGCAAGGATGCTAAAGGCTTTCTATTTGATATCGTTGTTGTAAGACTTGATATCCCTAACAAGAGTATAGACAAATCAACTAAATTACAAGTGGATGCTAATTTTTATGGGCGAAATCTCAGTATTACTTCAAGCCGCATTGATGTGTTTGACTTTAAACCCGATCGTAGTATTGAGATTTTTGCTAATCCTTCACAGTTAGTGGAGCAATTGGCCAAAAGTCCTCTTGCTTTAAAAGTCACTGATGACGCTGACGTTATAGGTTAGTGAAGCTGGCTATATTTCTTATACAATCTCTGATTTTCTCTGAATTTTTTAGGCTATGGGTATGTGGAATGGCCTAAGGACTTTCTATCAACCCTAGCAGAATGTGAGGGAGAGATAATAAATACGTTTGAAATAGAAATTACAAAATGTGATGGAACAAAAGTTGGCACTATACAAATATTGGTGCGCCTTCAGCCAAAATGTACGGAGTTTGAGTAAGTGATGCATATAATTTGAATTTGATATGCATATATTTTGGTCTTGGGAGTACGTCTGCAAGACTTCAATTTCAATAATCATGTTCAATTTTCAAAGTAGATGTCTCAGGGGTTAAAAAAATACGAATAATAAATTGAATTTATATTTTATTGGGGGGCTGTTTAGGAAAGCAAATTCGCTAGATGGAAAATTGCACACTCTAAATAAAAATATTGAGCCGAATGATGTTATTTTCTTGGTCAACGAACCAAAGACTGATTGTTGCTGTTCTCAAATTGGGATTATACCAACCTCGGAATCTAATCAAGATCTTCATGCAAAATGCTTGGACTTGTCAAACCTGCAAGCCGTTAGTATTCCGAATACAATTAACGCCGATATAACGGTCCCCGCCGATGTGAAATGGAAAAGAATTCAGGTAAAGTTCATTCTATTTCATATAAACAATAGAATAGTATATATGCATACATAAAAATATGATTACAGGCAATAATCAATCAATGCAAAAAGTTAGCTAATACAAAGAACAACCAATTTAGACGAAAAAGAGATGGTGATGTATTGTATGCGGTACCAACTGATGAGTGCTTAACAATTAAAATACTGCCATCCTCTTCGGGTAACAATATATTTTCTAAAATTTAAATATTGTATGTAGTTTAAAAAATGTGGTTTGCTTGTTGGTGGGGATTGAACTTGCATTTCATTTGTTACTCAAACAATGCTCATCACTAGACCGCGAAAAACTGATACCACAAACAAAATGGCTGAATCCACTTGCAAATAATCAAAATAACGCAAAAAATTACAAAAATAAAAAATATAAAATATCAAACTTTTTGCTTGATGTGCACGCATCTTGAACAGCTGAATCATATGACAGACAAAACAAATATAACTTAATAAACCCGGGAATGCCCCATACATTCCAATATGATCCATGAGCTGTACAACTTAATGAAGGAAAATAAGAAATTCTTATTCATAAAAACTCATTATAAATGCAAGAATAAACGGCAAAAACTGCAATCACAAACGGCAATTATAATTACAGCCACGGCGAGTAATTATCGGCGAAATAGCCACACTGTCCTCCACTAATTTCGAAAAATTTCAATAAATTGCATTTTATTACAGAAACCTTCGCGGGAATCAAATTAAAATTAAAATTTTTTGCAAACCCTTCGAGTGGAGGGGGCACGGAATACATGCATACAGACCAACTTGCTCCACATACCACACAAAAAGACACACACAGGCACACACACACAAAAAATTGGTTTAAAGCGATCTGAAAGAGCATTTGCTGTAGTAATTTTTATATTTAATTTAATAGATTTAATACTTTCTACAGATCATTGTGGAGTGATCGGATCTTGCCTATCACAGAGTACAGCGTTTTCTAATAAAAATATAAAAATTACACATGCGGAAGGGCCACCTGCATTAATGACAAGTGAACCACAAACTTTTCGGTAAGTATCTTCTTTCACTTTCTCAACAATCGTATTCAAATCCTTTCAGTATAGTTATATATTATCGTTTACTTAGTGACGTCGATTTTTTACTCGACTCTGATCACGATGTTGTGTGATATTCGAATCAAAAATTTTCTCAATCTACTTTAATAATTTAAAAGAAATTGATTTGATAATAAAATTCGTATATGTGAATTTATTAATTTTTCTTCCTTGAACTGTCATTGGCAAACACACTAAGCAATTCTTACTTCAAAAAAGTTTAATTTTTGTTAAGCTTCAACTGAAAAAGCATAACGATTGTGCTCCCATTAGCTTCTCATAATAATTTGTTTAATGTGCATATTTTGTCTTGTAGAAACTGCCCTCTATGCAAAGAAAATATGGATTATTTGCCGAAATTAGCTGCCTGCCCCAAATGCTGCTACAAGCCTATGCCGTACTTTGAGGAAAAAATTTACGATGCCTCACAAAGTGCCGATCAAATACTAACAGAGTTTCACAAAAACGTAGAAATGGAAGACATTTCGGGTAGCGAAACAAATTTAAAGGATCCTCATAAAAGTCGTTGTACTTGCAAATGCGACTCTAATAAGCCATGTGGTCATTGTCGTATACGAAAACTTTGTGAAAATTGGTTTCAACCGGCGGCAGCAAGACTTGAGCGGGAAGATGTTTGTGAACCGAAACCGTCGGATTTATACTGTGTTAGCAGCAGCGATAATCGTCCATTTCTAACCAAAGTATTGTCAGAACTAAAAGATCTGTACGACGTTGAAGACGCCAAACCGAAAGTATTTAAAGTAGATGAAGGTTGTGGAAGGAAATTTAAGAAAAAGCCGGCTGCGGTTAAACATTGTCCTGTGAAGAATGAAAATAAAACGAAAATTGATAATAACGCGGCTGGTAATGTTAAGGAAAGAAGTAGTGCCGAAAAAGCAACTAAAAAAAGAAAGCGACCACTAAAACCGGGCTCGGGACGTGCTATTCGAAGTAGATTGTGAGCAAAATTTAGTTATCTTGTCTAGTAATTACATTAAAACTCTCGGTGGTAATATTGAAATAATTGCACCGTAGCACCACCCCGCTACTGTGGCTTTCAATTTTGCAAGCTCAAGTTTACAGTGCTGTAAAAAATTTGTATACAGATGCTCATATTTATAATATTTACTTGTATTCATTTTTTATTTCAAATCAATTTTTTTTATTCTATTAAATTCGATTACAAAAACTGTTGATTTGAAAATGTTTTACACTTTTACAACACAAAAATGGGTCCAGTATCGAGGATATGTATGTATGAGTAAATGAATTTTAGAAAGTAAAATCGTGTTTTTGAGTTCACGGCTCGTGCTAGAATAATTCTAATTAAAGGAAAAGATGAAAATAATTTTAAAAATTCAATTTTGTGTAAAATGTTATTAAAGTTAAACATTTTTTATTTAGACCCAAATAAAAATTCCTTGAAATAATTAGGAAATAGACTTAGTGAATTCTTGTGAAAGTCGGCTTTAGCGCAACACATCAGATATTTTGGTCCACCATTTTCTTATCTGAATAGTTTTTTCGTTTCGGATGTGTTCTTAGTAACACACTTCAATATTTATTGTGTTCAAGATTGCTTCCGGAATTCTTGTAATTCCGTATAGCTTAGAATAACAAAAACATAAAATTTCTTTCTTTCAAGGTACGACTATCAATATGCGGGACGAAGACCTCCCAATTATTTCGGACATAAAGAACACCTTGATATTTCCGCCGGTTGCAAGAATGTGCCGGCAAACATGGGTTGGTTGTGGAACATAAATAAATCTAGCAAATGGAAACCAGGCGCCATACGCAAATCTATTAAAGAATTAATGAGGTATTTTCTGAAAGATTTCCCCGCTGACACTTTGCTAGTGTCACGATATGCCAGTCGAAAAGCGCTTAAATCAGGAAGTACTACCGACCGCACTGTCCAAACTCTTGTACAAAAACCCACTTTACATATTCAGAAAAAGAATGGAGAATATATCATAACAATGAGACCTCTCAAATGCCGTGAACTTTTAAAAGATTCAGCAGACCCTTACGAAAATATGAAGCCCATACAATTTAGAATCGTTAAAGACCCGCGTCTAAACATAATAAGAAATCTGAAGACATCATTAAAATCTATGGGCTTTAAGAAATGCACCTGCCACCGCCCAATCACGTATTGTTATTGTCGTAGTTTATTAGATAAAAATAGATTGCAGTATCAGTGTGTCAAGGAATGCTGTAAACGTCAAATAGAACCGTGTTGCGATACTTTAGTGCTCTCAGATACTAGCGACAGTGAAGCCGAATTTGATTTCGGCGTTACACCACCTGTCGGATTAATTAAAGCTGAAAATCTGATAACACTAGATGTAGTCAATGTAGGAACTCAATATGATGAATTAGATTGGAATTCTACACCACTGTTTCCTAAACCTACCAGCAATAATATAGAGGTATATCGATGTGCCGTCTTAGAAGATAAAGCAAAGTCTGTTTTGGGCAGAAGCAACGGAGACAAAGGGGTTAAAAGTGGTGAACTTGTATCAGGTAGAAGTCTATTTGAAAAGCAAAGTAATAAAAAAGATGGAGCTGTTGCTAAGGGTGCGGCTATCAGGAACGGAAATGCTGGCGCTAAAGGTGGGGGTGATGGGATTGTAATAAAGGCAACAACTCCAAAGAAAAAAGTTATTGCAAACGATTTCAGTGGTAAATCTGCCGATCGTGGTGCTCTTGGTGTCTTCAGGGATACTCCCAGAGTTAGGGCTATTAGCAGTAGTGGTGCTATTGGTCGAAATAATGCTTCTAGGGCTCCTATTAGCAAAGCTGTCGCTTTTAGAGGTGCTGCCGGCGCTACTGCAATTGGTGTTACTAAGCGGCTTAGTGGTGCACGCGATGAGGGTCCTAATAGAGGTATTGCTGCTAGCAGCGGACCTTCAGGTGCTAGAATCCAAGTCTCTGGTACTAAAACTGTTGGTGTAAAATCTCCGAGGAGCACTCCCTCTAAAAATATAACTGAAAATATTCCCAGGCAAAAAATTAATATGCTGAAGTACATGTTCGAAAGAAAAAAAAGGATGTTGAAAATATCAAAAGCTGATGCTGCGAAGGACAGGTATTTCACTCTCAATTTTTAAACTCGTATAAGACCATACATTTTATATATTTTTATCGGCAGTGCAGGATATTTTAAGTCTATATTCCTCAACCTTTACTTATGCTTATCGTCTTTATTATATATCAGCAATAGATACTTCCCGTGTTTAGTTTTCAAATGCAGTTACCTAATCATGGAAAAATTACACTGTACTACGCAGGATGTGTTGATTTTAATAAGAACCAGTTTATTGGGTTGCCTACTTTTTTACTCATTATGATTGTTCTATTTCTGCAGGAATGTCTTTTGTGATCAAAATTGCATTCGAATCACTTCGCTTAAGTAGCTGTAAAATTACATGACAGTTTCCAAGATTTAGAAAACTTTCGTGTCACAAATGCGTATATATAGGGTGTTCAAAATTAATGCAAAATTTGAATTTCCCGCCATTTGTGCAAATAAAACGATACATGATAATACAATTTCACTGCCTTAAGAGCAACAAAGTCAATTCTTGTATAAATTTGCTAGTGCAATTCAAGGCATCCACTAATCTTGGGCCTACTTTTAGAATCGTTTCTCTTTTTTCACATTTAGCTGCTCTAAGTGAAATATTCTCTATTGCGAATAAAATTTTATAGCTCCGGTACTTGTACAGTGGTAATAATTGAATACAGGCCACTCTCTTACAACGTAGAAGTTGGAAACGTCATGTATTCGTACATGACCCAATTACAGTTTTATTTTCTGTACAGTCTTTATCACAAATCCTAAACGGCACAACAGGCGGGGAACATTATTTATACCATCTGATAGAAATATATAAGAAAAATTTTTTTTGTTACACAGTGTAATTAGTGAAATTATTTTCAAATAATGAAATTGTTTAATATTTTAGACAAGCGGAAATGAATTTGCTAAAAGGTGTGAATCCTCCATTGTTGTGTATGGTAGACAGACTTGGTAAACCAGTGGATCCTTGTGCTCCTTGCCAGCCTAGAGGCGATTATCGAATTTGCTGAATTTCTTTTTTATATTTTTTACTTTAAAATATTTTAAGTGCTCAGCAAGATTTTTTGCATGAAATTTAATAATTGCGATTTTTAAGAAATTATTTTGTAGTTAAAATTATTTAGTGCTCGCCTGTATATAATCGCTTCTCGTTACATAATTTGTAAAATTACTTGTTTAGTGTAGAAATTTTAAATGTGTGTGTTTCTTATAAACTCCAGATTGGCAAAAAATGTTTCTTTTCCTTCTTTTTAATTTACCAGTGCGAATGAAAAACGCTGCAAAATGTGTCAACTTTTGTTAAACTATTATCAATTCATTAAGATTAATGATTTTTTCACGGTCTTTAAGTAATTTAAATTACATACACACACACCCACGCATATAAGTAAGTATTTTAAGTGTAAGTGCGTGTAAGTATTTTATATTATAGCATACAATGGGGAGGGAAAGGAAGTGGCTTATTCTATTAACAGGATGGTAGAGCACCAATCTTACTCATTTTAGATTAAGTCATGTAATCTTGGTGCCGAGTGAGTTCCTTTGCAGACGACCATGCCCGCAACGAAGGTTCCAAGTGGCACGAGTTATGTGGCAAGTAGCGCTGCTTTGTTACCTGTTACCGTTTGTATCTGCAGCCATTTAATTCATGCCAAAAATGCTTCGCTAAGCAGTAGCGTACAACATTCACAACTGACGCAGATGACGAATGACAGCGCATGCCTTAAAATCGACATCAATCATTCATTTTCAACATAAAAAATCCAACTTTTCCATTACGCGATCTCACATAAAATTTTATTTCACTTTACAATGGCTTTATTAAACTTTTTGTTAAACGAACCTTGAAATTTTCTCGCAAAATTATTTAAAATTGTATTCAGAAAGATTACCGATTACCTGCTGGGGCTGCCATTCGCTAATAAATTACTCGATCATTCGAATAAAGTTTGAATAAAATGAAAGGCCATCATATTGTAATTTTTATTTGTATGAGGGAAACGTGATGGAGAAGAGGAATGGTCCTAATTATATTAAAAGAATGTGCATGAATGTGTATGTATATGTTTATATAAAATATAATATATGTATCCGTAATGTATGTTTAGATAGAAAATATGCATGTTAAAGAGAAAGAGTTTCGCTGCAGTAAATGTTTGAATTTGAGCCGTGTTTCCAGCGAGTGCAATTACAAGCACCAACAAAACTTTTCTAACATTTGCAAAAGCTCCTTGGCACCAAAAATTGCTGACTTCCAAATTCTCTTCCTATTTAATTTTTAATCGAATAATTTGACTACCCTATTTATTGTAACCATTTCTGCTACTCACCCATATACATACAGGCATATCTATGTGTGTTTGTGTGTATGTATGCATGCATACATGTTTATGCGTGTATTGGCAAAAGTGTAAATATTTTAAAGATATTTTTATAAAAGCAAAATGAAGAAAATCTTTTAAATTGACATTAACCAGAAGCGAAACGCTCAGAAACTGTTTGACATCACGTGCAATAACAATTCAAAAGCACATCCAGCATTTGAAGTCCTTCTAAGCGACGCTTTTAAAAATGTTTGTAACTCCTGCCAACTTAAAAAGTCGTACTCTTATCACAATATTTCTTATAACAAAAATTCACTTTTGCGAACTCAGCAGAAATATCCATCAAGCGTTTTATGCGAATGCAACTGCAACGAATTTCTTTCGTTTTCGCGACTTCGAGCCACGCTACATGGTGAATGCGAACTCGTACCGTTTACTTGAAAATAAACGCAACTCTCGAGGCTTTCAATTTCATGCCGACCATCGGAATTTTAATGTTGAGTTGGAGTTTATTGTGCCATTTATACGTATACCTATCGAAAGAAGCATGACCGCGACGAAAACGGCATTTCGAAGTTTATTAAATTTAAATTTTCAATCCTTGTTGACGACCGGCTCCATAGTGGCAATTGGTGGTATTTTTGCCGCAATTCTAAAAATTATTTTTACACAATACGCACGCGTAAGTAATTTCAGGAAAGCATTTCGCAGTTCCGATACTTCTCAGGGCAATTCGAACATGTTTCTTCATACCTTGGAAAAAAATGATCCGGATTACAGTGAGTTTCCTTGTGACATGAAAATTAAATTAATTAATTTCAATTACTTTTAGTTTCCAATATGGATAAAATGGCAATTTTAATAGAAAACCAATTACTTGAAAATAATATCAATGCCAGCCACTGCATACAGCGTTATGTGTGCAATTACCTTCAGCAGAATTTCTACAAAGGCAACAAGACCTACGGGGAGGGCATATCCCGTTTAATAGCTGGCATTTTCAGGTAGTTTATATAATAATTTTAATAAATATTTATTATAATATTAATCGGTTTATTTAACAGTTTGGACTACGTTCTGGCGTACATAAATGGAACTGCTATCAGTAGTGCTTTAGCGACAGCAAAAAGTGGAAATAATTGCTTCAATGCTTATAGCAGATGCAATTGGTCATTGCCATGGAATGCCACACGAAAATTCTTTTCCAACAATTTCAGTTACATAAATGCGACGTAATGCTTAAGAACTGAGCTAGCACATCATTCATATCCCAGAAGAACGTCAATAACAAACTTCAAAACAAATTTAACTCAGAAGTAGATGTCCAGGCAGCATAATCGACTGCGCGTCCGCCTACCAGTATATGGTGTGTGGACGTGCTTTCTACAATCCGCTTTCAAATCTAAAATTATCTGTATTGTATTTAAAATATAATAAAATAAAAAAAATCTGAATCAAAGTAGAAGTCGCTTTGTTATAGTAATTTGAAATATGGTCGGCTCAAATTCAAAACAACTCAACTATGCTACTAACAAATCAATATCGAAAGTAATTTTTAATAACTTAAAATTTTTTTTTAACAATTTACTGTACCACAATTGTCAAAGAAAAATAAATAAACTTCCATTCGAGGCTAATAGTGATCGCCATAGCTTGCTACCTCACTAATTATTTGATCCAAAATATTACCCAGCCTTTTGCTTTTGTCAGAAATTAAAACGACATAAAAGGAGAAAACAAATTGCTCAGCGGGGCTAAAACTTAATCTGTTCAAGCGCGTCTCAAATTAGAGTGGAAAACAACAATTTATTTAAAGTCCAAAGAGCATTTTTTTATGTGTGTATGACAGTCTAATATGGTCCTGGGCCCCACTCTGAACACGTGGTCCTAACTGAATTCGCAAAACAAGTTTATGCATGAGCCTTCGTTCTATCCCGAATTGCTGTTAAGCGGATAAAAAAGGTCCATTGCCTATCTCCCAGATATTTCAGATATCTACGACTTAAGTATAGGGTCCTAACACCTCTCTACCAATTCCTCTCCAAACTACAAATTTTTGTTGCTGCAATTCTTGCCTTTATATGTGAAAGAGGCAAGAAGATGTACCCTGCAAGAGTCCTACGCTTAAAAATTCTCACTATTTGAACACTTGAAGTTGGTGGTATGTGTATTTGGCCTTTTATGCAAAAAGATATGAAAATTGCAAATCTGGAATTTCATAATTTGTACGCTAAGGGAATAAGAAAGCCAAGTATTAAAAAATTGCTGCAATAAAAGCCTCAGGTCTAAACAGCGACTTATAAGAGACGGCAAAAATAATTCCATTGGCGTAGGCAACTGAAGTGTAATCTAAATTTAACGTAAAATTCATATAAAATGTGACTTGAGGCTTTTTATTAAAGAGGGGTTTTATACATAAAAGAAAGAGGGGATTTATATATAAAATGTTTTATAAAAAAGTTACTAAACATTATTTTTTTAAATTGCTCTAAACTTGCAAAAAATTGCTACAATATTTTAATTAAATTCCATACAAAACTTGTTGCCATGTTCGTTCCCTTCCTGGAAGGCCTTCTCACGTTCATTTTGCATTCGCATCCAAAGTGTCTTGAAGAAGTTTAGCACTTCACATGGCTTATAATATATATAGAGAGCCTCCGGACAGGTATATAAAAAGCTTTTTCCTGATGCTTCTATGCGTTCAACAAAAATATTTCTAGCTTAATACAAATACCCTTTCAGTAACGTTAACGTTTGATCGCACTATTCTATAAACACAACTGAGACGAACGACGTACGATAAACGTCATGAAGCTGACGCTCGCTGATTGTAAACATTCGTATATTGTAACACAATCAAATTATACGAACCAACAATTCCAGGCAGTCTTTAAGTCTCTTTCGTTTATGTGTTTGTTGCAAGTCAGCCATTACATTTCATTTAATTGATAAAAATTTAATATTATAATCTGACTTACTAATATATAATAAATTTAATATCTTATCATTTCAATGCAAATATTACGAAATGTTGCGAAACACTTTAAAATTCGCTATAAGGCCACAAGTCTATTCAAAGTTTTTAAAACTGTAATAATATAATTGAAAAAAAAATGTAGTCTAGATTCATTTTACAAAAGCAGAGTTCGTTGCACACGACTAATTTGTTTCACATGCTGCTAAACAATTTGTGTGAACGAAAAGAAAAAATATTTTTGATTAACCTATTACATAAATAAATGTCTTCATTAAGAGAGGCGGCAGAGCTTGCAAAGAAAAGGGCTAAAAATGCTGCGCACATCAAAATAAAACTCACTTGACGAAAATAACGCTCAAAGTAAAGTTTGATTTTGCAGAAACAAAAACATGTTTAAGGAGTTGGTAGTGGTCCTAACCATTTCGCATATTTTTTGCTGTGCGGCGACTGAGAATGCAACAGGCGATGCCAAGCCTAAAACATCGTATATCACAGAAAGAAAGTCAGGAAGAGCGAATCTGGTATCCTTCGAATCAGTGGGTGAGCACATTCAATTGGGGTTGGATTTCCTTTTGCCTTTCATAAATGTTCCCATTGCCAGAAATGTGGATGCCTACGGCAATGAACCAGTAAGTTAGATTTACGCTGCATTATTTGCATACTCAAAAGAAATAAACATCCGGTTAACAAATTTAAAAACAACAACTAGGCTTTAATTAATATAAATACAGCAGCTTTAGTATCCACTGGTCTATTGGCAGTTTGTAGTGCTTTAGTTTCCGCCATGTTCAGAAGGTATGCAATATTTGCCAGAGAAGAATCATCCGCAGAGAAACGTCGAAGGCATGACGACACTCTAGAATATGAATTGTTGTCAATTGTAAATAATTTCAAATTGGTGTATACAAATTCTACGGGCGCTAAAGTTGGTAAATTTCTATTACGCTCTCCAAAGCTTTCTTACTCTTTTCCCTAAATATCCTGTTTTTTATAGACACTTCATTGGCCGAGTTATTTGAAACGTTTAATGAAACCTTTGAAGCGAATGGTGCTCATCTCAGCTCGTGTATACAAAAAGCCATCTGCACACGCATACACGTGTCTGCACAGCGCGTGAATGCAGGAGATTCCTCAGCTGTTGATAAAATCATTGATGGCTTAGTGGGTATTAACTGGGTGAAACATTTTCTGCGTCATAGTTTTTTGAAAGAGGCAATTGAGACGAGAAATGTTTCCCATCAACAACACAAAACTTTTTGCAACATCAAATATCCACAGTGTAAGTGGTTCATGCCAGCCGATTTTATAACTGATATTATAAGAACTTATTTGAAATTTACGTGAGGAGTTTTTTACGTAGTTTACAAAGTTTACATGTCATTGTTAAATATTTTAGATATGAATTTTCTATTTTATCAAAGTTATATGCACGTGAATGCATACGCCAATCGGCGTATCGTGCCGTAATTGTCAAAAGGACATTCACATGTAACACCAACATGTTCGCACATGTCTCACCAGACATGTTATATTCCCATATTAACTTCTTAATGTTATTTATGTAAACAGCCGATTGATATTAAAACAATTATCTATTATCGGGGATCTCATATGGATGTCCTTTTCAGCAATATCGGCAGGACGTGTGTTTTTCAATTTATAATATAAAAATATTAATAATAAAGGCTGCCTGATTTATAAGTTAAATGTCCTTTTGCTATTCTTATTTTATTAAAACTTTTAATAATTTTGCCAACACCAAATAACTTCGTGTCGCAAAGAGAAGTTAATATTGCATAAACGCAGAAAATGTCCTTGACAAGATTTGAAATTTCCCAATTTCACCGTCTGTGCACCCTCCTTTTCTGTATTTCTCAATGGAAAACTTGAGTTTTTATTGCATTTGTATGTTTATTTTATGTTTTCAAATGTTTAACACATATTTTTGTTAATAATAAAGACAAAAATTTTTTTTCCAAATTTGGGTGAATTTGCAATTTTTGATAAGGGGGTACCCTTTGCATTTTTGGGTAAAAATCATCATTCTTTGAAAACGTCCGTTTGTGTATTTTTGAATAAAAAACTTGCATTTTTATAGCTCTTGTATGTTTATTTCGTGCTTTCAAATGTTTAAAATATATTTTTGTTAATAATAGAGCCAAAAAATTTTTTTCCAGATTTGAGGTAAAACTTTCGATTTTTGAAATTTAATTTTTTTTTGTAAATTTTTGATAGGAATTTAAACGAAATTATAATTCGGAATGAATATATTCATTAGACTAATCTGTTGTTATTTAAAAAGTAAAAATATGAAACCAGAAAGGGGTCTACAAGGGGTTGCAAATACGCAACCTAATATTGCAGCAGAATTCAAATTTAATATATATAGTAAATAACAAAACTCAAAAATTTCGAATTTGGGAGAAGAGAATTTATTCTATGAAAATAATATAAATTCAATTAAATATTTGTCAAGTGTGAATATTGCACAAAATATTAAAACAAAAACAAATATAAAAATACGAAAAATAAAAAAATAAATAAAATGAAGTCCTAGCAGTAGCAGCAGTGTATGGCGACATGACCAGTTGAGTGATGTATGGTCAAAATATTGTTACAAAATTATGTTCTAGACCAATCTTCAGACATCTGCTAGATGCTTCCGTTTATAGTTTTTACGATTAGAATTTACACATCGCTTAGTCCACCCTAGATCATGCATCTGTATTACTTAGTCCATTAAGCATTAAACACATTCGCCGCAAAGTGCTACACAAGAACCGCTGTCTACTATTATAGGCCGGCTTTACAATGGATTTGTTTAGTTTAAAATGTTTAAGTTTGACGGAGGTGTCCCAATGCTGCATACACTAAAAGTCTGCACATTAACTGTCTGCACATTGTTGGCCCACTGAAATAAATAAAATAACGATACTACAAACTACATAAAAGTTACATACAAATTTTCGACAAACACTTAATTTTAACATTTTTTCATTCTATTACTGCCTGTGCTGTGAAGCAATATTCGCTCTGAAATATTTTTATTTGAAATCTAATATTTAAAAATTTTATAGAATTAGGGAATACTATGTGCAAGCAGGAAAGATGATTACTCTAGCAAAAGAAGATTGGGGCATCTTAATAGGCAATTGCTCGGCTCATTGGGTTCACTCCACTCCTGTCTGTAATATCATACCCCTAACAAAACATTGAGCTATTCATTGGGCTCCTTTGGCAAACCGCATGCATTTGGTGTCCACATTACACAGTTTAAACCGCAAGTAGATAGCAGAAAGCAAATCATATATATCGCTCGCAGTTGACGCATATCGGCCGCCCAACGTAACCCTTATAGTGCGACCGATTCACACCAAACAATAACCATGCGGAATGCATTGGATGCACTTGAATTTTATGTGAATCCAACCAAAACTTTAATAAAACAATTTATCATGTACGACCTTCTAACCGTGAAACTAAATACTCATATATTCCAAAGAAACACTCTTGCAGCAATAGAAAAGGTGACACGTAATGTTATAGCAGTATACTTTGCAAGTCTAGTCCCCAAATGCAAAATATATTCACAAAAATGCTCATAACTTCCAAAAATATATTTTAAATACAGCATTTAATAATTACAACGATAGTGCTTTATAAAAATGCAAAACTTAACAATAACATAATATTTATTTTTTTAAAGAGAAAAAACAATTGGAATTTAATACAATTTCAATATTGAAATAAACATTTAATTTTGTTTCTACTCTTTTAACTCATTGTGATATTTTAAGATTGATGTTCTCATGTATTCAATATTTGTTAATTAAGAAGCAGTAATTTTTGTGAAATTAATAGCTTACCTGTGTTGCAGGTATTCATTTATTTAATTTTACTCTTTCTATTATCATTATTATTTAACTTTAAAGCGATAAAAAATATAAAAATTAACTTTTTTTAAACGAATTACACTTGCACTCAACATTTTAATGGAACAATTATAGTCAACAAGAGTTTTATGTAAAATGTAAACAAACATGAGATCCATATGTAGCCAGATCTTTAGATCTTTTACGGTTGGCAGCACGTGCAATTTCAAAGCTCTTTCTCGATTTCACAACCAGAGGTCTCAATGTATGCTGAAGATAACGTAAGAGATAATATGTTGCTAGTACGTCAAAATTCATACAAAAAATGGAATACTCACAACCAAATTACTCACACAATAATCATACTTACATTCCTCGATATGCTAGTCTACCCTGTGTTTAAATGTCTCTAAAATAGCCGCCAAATTAGACAACTAAAATGTTTGAACCAGAACACGGTGATGAAGATGCTAATCTTAACTTTGTGCCGGCCTCTAATCATTGGATTTTGCCAGTTCACTCTTTTGATGGCATGTGGGAGCATTTAAAGAGAAATTTAAAATTTGCCCTATCTGCTTTGCTATTCTCTCAACATAACATCAATCAAAAATAATATCGTGCAATCGTTTAATATTACTTCTCATCCACTTGGTACTGCCAAAACAAGCCTATGCAAAGCTTTGGCTTAAAAGCTAGCCATACGATCTCGTTCAGTATTTCGATATACCCATCTTATAGAAATTAACTCTCATTCATTTTTTTCGAAATGGTGCTCGGAGAGCGGTAAATTTGTAATGCGCTTGTTTCCTCAGACATTTTGCATTTTTGGGCGTTCACTTTCACCTCTGGAATATTTAATAATTCTCAGATTATTCGCACGGTTCATTACAGCGATATCTGGTGTTGTTGCCTGCAGAAATCACCCACTATCTGGGAAGGAATCGAATTTTGATTTCAATAACACATTTTTGTCAAATTTTTGGATTTGGGGTAATTTCAATTTTTGATAAGTGTAAATTTTTTGACCATTTGAATTTTTGGGCAAAAATCGCCATTCTTTGAAATCGTTCATTTATGTATTTTTGAATGGAAAACTTGAGTTTTTATTGCTCTTGTATGTTTATTTTATGTTTTCAAATATTTAAAATATATTATTGTTAATAATAAAGACAAACATTTTTTTTCCCAAATTTGCGGTAAATTGCAATTTTTGATAAGGGGGTACCCTTTGCATTTTTGGCCAAAAATCATTAAATTTTCAAAACGTCCGTTTCTGTATTTTTGAATGGAAAACTTGGGTTGTTATTGCTCTTGTATGTTTATTTTATGTTTTCAAATGTTTAAAATATATTTTCGTTAATAATAAAGACAAAAAATTATTTTCGAGATTTTGAGTAAATTTCAATTTTTGATAAGGGGGTACCCTTTGCATTTTTGGGCAAAAGCCATAAAATTTTGAAAGCGTCCGTTTCTGTATTTTTGAATGGAAAACTTGAGTTTTTATTGCTCTTGTATGTTTATTTTATGTTTTCAAATATTTAAAATATATTATTGTTAATAATAAAGACAAACATTTTTTTTCCCAAATTTGCGGTAAATTGCAATTTTTGATAAGGGGGTACCCTTTGCATTTTTGGCCAAAAATCATTAAATTTTCAAAACGTCCGTTTCTGTATTTTTGAATGGAAAACTTGGGTTGTTATTGCTCTTGTATGTTTATTTTATGTTTTCAAATGTTTAAAATATATTTTCGTTAATAATAAAGACAAAAAATTATTTTCGAGATTTTGAGTAAATTTCAATTTTTGATAAGGGGGTACCCTTTGCATTTTTGGGCAAAAGCCATAAAATTTTGAAAGCGTCCGTTTCTGTATTTTTGAATGGAAAACTTGAGTTTTTATTGCTCTTGTATGTTTATTTTATGTTTTCAAATATTTAAAATATATTATTGTTAATAATAAAGACAAAAAATTATTTTTGAGATTTTGAGTAAATTTCATTTTTTGATAAGGGGGTATTTCCATTTTTGTCCAAAAATCGTCATTCTTTGAAATCGTCCATTTCTGTTTTTTAATGGAAAACTCGCGTTTTTATTGCTCTTGTATGTTTATTTTATGTTTTCAAATGTTTAAAATATATTTTCGTTAATAATAAAGACAAAAAATTATTTTCGAGATTTTGAGTAAATTTCAATTTTTGATAAGGGGGTACCCTTTGCATTTTTGGCCAAAAATCATCAAATTTTCAAAACGTCCGTTTCTGTATTTTTGAATGGAAAACTTGAGTTTTTATTGCTCTTGTATGTTTATTTTATGTTTTCAAATATTTAAAATATATTTTTGGTAATAATACAGAATTTTTTTTTTTTCGAGATTTGCCCTAATGGCATGCATAACAGCAGGTACTTATAAAGCGTATTGCTATGTGATTTCTCACAAATTAAAAGCTTGTGATGTAAAGTTTCCTGTGTACGTTAAATGATTAAAACACCCACGATATTAAAAGAGAGGCGGCGCACTTAATTTCCAGAACAGTATAATCTCCATAGTGCGGACATATAAAAACCAAGTGCTGCTCGAAATATCAAAATGCCCGGATGTCCGAAACAAGAGAAAAATTAAAGTTGTGTTTTGTAAATATATGTATATGTATGTAGTGTGTGTAGCAAACTTATTTTTATTTTCAAGAAATATTTTTTAAAATAAATTTAATTTACACGTATGAGTAAAAATATTTAACTTTATAAAATTATTATATTAATTGTTGCACAAATAGTTAGATATTATCATCCAGCGAAGTTTAGTGTCGTTTTGCTTTTTGTACGCAGCCTGTCGGAGACTTTTCAGTGAAAGATTCAAGCTCATCAACTTCTTCCGTCTCATTATCATTGCTTTCAACTTTGTCATTCAACCAGTCATTTACCTCAGCAGCATTATAAATTTCAGGTGATAAATCAATTACTTCGGCGGAATTGGCGCGTGTCAGTCTTGCTAGAGGAATTATATCGCCTGTGCCCTTTTCATCGTCATAAAGAATTTTATTAAAGCACTTTTTAAGAATATTTCTTCCAACTGTATCCCAAGCTTTGTAAATCAAAAAGGTCACGTTTTTGAATGTGAAAGTTTTAAGAGCTTTTACGAGATTTTCTGAACTTGATAAAATATCTGACCAAAAATTTTTACGATAATTCATTTTTATTGCAAAAGTGCTGTGTGAATTATGGAGGTAGAAAAAATGACGGTGTCCGGATTATAGAGCAAATTAAGCATACGGTTTATCGCCTTGTCCGGTTTTTCAGGTGTCCGACATATCGAGATTATACTGTACATACATATATTAACACCTAATTGAACGCTGCATTTCATATTAATGGCACACATTTTGGAAATGATTTATTTGCTTTTTTTTTAAAACGAAAAATTATTATCCTTTACACATTCCTGATGATTTTTGCTTAATATTAATTTACTTACCTCTTTCCCCACTTGCATCATTTCAATTACGAAGAAATAAAAACTGCGAATTCGTGCAATATTTGAATTTAGTATATAATATAATCAATTACTTTTTATTGAGAATAAAATTTTGAGAAACGAATTAAAGATTAAACATAAAATATATTTGTGAAAGCGAATATTTTCAAAATTTAAATAAAATCTGTTTGAGAAATATAAATTTTGATAATTCGCGGCCGACTTGTGCTGAATTATAAAAAGAAATTGCGCAAAAAAGAAAATGTTCAAAAAGAGCGGCTTGGAAATTTATTTAAAAATTCTATTTAAATTAAAAACGCGAGTAATAAAATTGTCTGATAAATGCATTAATAAAAAAATTATACGAAATGTGTTCAAACATTAGGATGCATATTGTGTGTGAGTGAATATCTGACATATATCGGCTGCTTTCGATGCAAAACCATTTACTTATAACTACTACGGACCGACAGTTGAGATGATTGATGTTGTGCGCACTCCGTTGAAGTGATTAAAAAATTTAAATGGAATTTAAAAATAAAAATAAATTTTTTAAAATAAAATTTTACTTGATTTTTTAAAATTGGAAGTTGGTCTTGCATTTTATTTTTATTTATTTAATTCATTTTATTTTATTTTATTTTATTTTCTTTTTTTTTCTTTTTTGGTTTAATCAGACAAAACGAAATATTGTTGTACAAGAATAGAATTTAAAATTTAACCTTCACCAATTAATTAATTTTGTTCGGCTTTAAGATTTTGAAGACCACGATTAAGTTTTCAGACTGAAATCGACATAAGAAAAACGTTTCCGGTTCAATAATTAAAATATTCAAAACATGAGATTTTCGTATTTGATTTTTAATTATTTTCCCAGTCAATTCTAGTCGAATGTGAATTTTTTTCTTTTTAATTTCTTACAAACTTTTGCATGTCCTTTGATATAAAAATGTTTTATTTTTTTTTCTAACTTGAAGATGTTTCATTAAAATATTAATTATTTAGTTTTTTTTTTCTCTTTTAAGGAATTTTGGGGAGGGGCAGTAAAATGTTGTCTCTGTTTGTAGATTTTATGTTTGTTCTTCATTTTGTGTTTTTTTTCTTCTTTTTTGTATACAACTTTAACAATAATGAGAAGTTCTTTCTGTGTGAAAAAAAGAGATTTTCCCATGCAAACACACACACATAACTGTGCATGCATGTGTGTGTAAATGCATAAAGGTATGCATGGGAAATCTTTCTTTAAGGGGAGTATTTTTTGTTAATTGTGATACAAAATATGCTTCAGTTAATTATTGTTTTCATAATGGCTAATCTAAATCGCCGAGCCACTCGCTCAATACATTTTCAATAGTGTTTTCATGCAAATACTCCTCATTACTCATATGATAGTCATTAATACATAAATCCATGAGAGAGGGGGTCATCAAGGGGTTGCTGCTATCCAAATACGAAATAGATCTCTTGCGTTTGCATGCAAAATCGCCAATTTCCTCTCCATATTCTTCATCTAAATTCTGGGCCAGCTCCATTTCATCTAACAAAGCTCCGTTAGAAGTAATTGCATTTACTTTGGGTAAATTCTGGGCTTCAATATCATCCTGATCTTTATAATTTTTGTTCGAATTTGACCTATTGTTGACGGTTGAGACATCTTCAATTGCACTCTTGTGTTGAGCGAATGATCGCTTAAGGGGTGACATGTTTTCTGCACAACTCATGTCGTCAATGCCACTATCACTGCCCGAGTCAATCGTATCGCAGGCCGTTAATCCAGGTGGAAGAGAATCGTCATTAGTTATTACACTTGCCCCTGGTCCGCCTATCCACGGATTGTAGCGATAATTGCGCAATAATGCTGTAGAAGTAGAGCTCTTTAATGGTGCGGCCAGTGAGGGTGAAAGGCAAAGCTGTGGAGATTGCATAGAGGACCTGGACCCATCGTCAATAGCTATAACTTCTGCTCGCTCTAAATTAAGTTTCTGTATGTGTTTTTTTTTTTTTTTTGGGGAGAATTTAAAGAAAAAACATTATTAGGATTTTTTAACAAGTTTTCTTTTTGTTGATTTCAAAAACAAATAAAGCTTTTTTGTATTGCGAACAGCTTTAAGCGATAAAGAAGAAATTGCAGGCGAAATTCCAAGTGCTTCCACTTTGTGGCATCCAGTTGCAATTTAAAGTGAGAGGGGCAGTACGAAAATCTCACCTAAAATAGAAATTTTCATGCAACAAAATTGCCTAGTGTAAATAAGGAATTACTGATAAAACACTTTTCGTTGTAGCGAATAAATTTACTGAACCTCTGTACAGACGGGCAATTCTTTTCAAAACTCCGTTTTAATTTTGCAGTGCTTTTGAAATTTTCATACATTTTTATATAAAACTTCAGGAGCACATGTTGGAATAGTTAGACTTTCCAGCACAAGAGACCTGCAAGCAATCGAAAAGAAAAGACTTGCTGCAACAACCATTGCAAGTCTGAACAGAGACTTTGGAATTTCTTTTCAATGCGATTTGCTCCACTGTTTGCAATACAAAACATATCCTTTAGAAATTTTATAGGCTTCTTTTGTAAGAATCATTAGTGGCTCATAAAAAAGGAGCCGACGCTGCTGAGCTTTGCATTTCACAAAAGAAGCCTCTTTAGTTTTACAATAAAATAAAACAGAGCAGGAAAAAAGCCGCCAAGCATAACGATTTTATTGTTATAAATTTCTAAAAATTGATTTGATTCAGAAAATAAATAATTTTAAATTGCTGGGTTGGAGAAATTTTCAGTAAAAATTTTATAAAATATTGAAAATTGTCAGTAAAAATTTTATAAAATGTTTAAAACTTTTTAAAGTTTAAATAAAAGTTATTAAAAGTTTTTATTTAAAACTTTTTAAAGTTTAAAATATTTTATAATTTCCGCCTCTAAATTTATTTTAAATAATTTTTCTATTACATTCACATTAACATATTAAATTCATTAGAATTTTTCAAAATACATTTTTTTAATAATTTAATTAACAAATGGATCGACTTTTTCGCACTATAAATACTTGTAATATATTTTTAAAACATTTTTGTTATTGATTAATAATAAATAAATACTTAATTAATAATAAAAATAATTTCTTTTTTTATACTAAATGCGTTCTTATACTTTTTAATTCCTTTAGATACACGTTATTATTATTTAAATTTATAAGTAAAGAGAGATAGAGAAAGAGAGAGAGAGATAGTGAAGAGAACACCCATTTGCTATTTAATTTATTTCAATAGGTATTTTCGTAACTCAAATTTCTCTTAAATTTTTAATTTGAATGTGATGCGAAAACAGCCCCTACGTCTACAGAAACGCCCCGTCGCAGAGAACAAAAGTGAAAAGCTTAATATTTCACTGTGTGAAAATTCGACAAAAAATCTCTGTGATTAGAGAGAAAAATGCAGTTGGCGAAGCTCAGCTGACATTCAGACACGTCGAGTCTTAATGCAAAACTGATCTCTTTCTCTTTTTTGAGCTATTTTTGGCGTTCACGCGATGATAGTTTTTTTTGGCAAAAATATTTCCATTTTATAATGAATTTTATAATCCACTTGAAGTTGGCTACTCGTTTCTTTTACCCTCGTCTCCCTCGCCAAAAAACTAGCTATCTCAAAAGTAAGGCTCGGCGGGTGTGAACACAGTCTCAGTACAGCCAGCATTCAACAAAAAGAAGAGAAAAATTGGTATAATCATTTGTAGTCGCGTATTGGTTACAGCTACCGAACATGGAATGTTCGGATTCGTATTCACACACACTATATTATATACGAATATAGGCGAATGAATAAAGCGCAGCCTACTAAACCGGAGTTCGTGGGTTCGATTCCTGCCTAGGCTCTGGGTGTTTTCCTGCGGACAAGCCGAAAGCTTTAGTTAACAAAAATATTTATATATAAAAATGTCAATATAAATGAAAAGCTTTCGGCAACTTTTTTTAAAAAAAAAATTTTTTTAACTTTCAAACCTGCTCAGGAAACAATAACTTCTTTTTATTCGCAATCGATAACAAGCCCAGGCGGTGAATCGTGAGTTAGTCCACATTTCATTGATACAATGCGAATATTTTTCTTTTTCCTCTTAAACAAACATGGTTGAAAAGTAGGAGAAGTGCTTGGTAATTCCTCCCAACTTAAGTAAAGAAATCATTCTATGCGAACTCTGCAAGCGTTTTCGCTTTACATATGTATATGTAAATCCCCCTCAATTCCTAACAGTTTCGTTAAATTGTACTTTATGCCCACCAAAAATCAGATTTTTAATTTGCTTTGCAGATTAACTGACGATATAGCGGAGCGGGGTCTGCATATGTGCATATGATAACATAATTAATACAAATTCCAAAGTTTGATTAGTCAGTCTGTCCGTAAGTCAGCTACTGTCACGAATAAGTAGTGTAAAACTTTTATAATTATTAATGGAATATATCAATAAATAAAAATATGGATTTGTAACTATTAATTATTAAAGAAGAATTATTTATAAAATATATATGTATATTAATCGATGTGTTAAACGTAACCCAATTCTTCTAGATAAAAAGTGGTGCCGAAACCCGGAACTCTTTAAGATCTCACGCGATGCGTCGAAAGAAAACTCAATTCTTCTACAAGAACTAATAAGTCTTGTGTGATTAATTAATTGCAAGAATTATAATTTATTTTATTCGGCCATTTCATTACTTACACGCCGAAAGCAGGAAAAAGTAACCGCACTTGCTTACAAAATGGCGCAAGTAATTGGCTTACGCGTGTGCATCGTAATTCATTCGCCGCTCTTAATTTTGAAAAAAATTTATCAATCAAAACGTGTCTGAGGAATTGTAATGAATATTAAAAAGGAAATTTATGCAACACATGTGGAATATATAAACACGCTTCTTCCTATTTACACGTTTCTACGTCAAGATACTTATTTGACATCCACCCAGCCCCTCTTCGGGATGTATAACCTTTGACTAGAAGGCGAAGAACGCCAAGCAACTTCAATGAAAAGTAGTAATAAAAAGGGCGGCAGACACGTGGATACACAAATGCGAGTGTATGTACGGATGTGTGCAAGAAACGACCATACAAGAATTCTGCAAAAGTATTCGTCGTGTTTCAGCGATCTGTTTACTTCGTTGTGTGGTTAATTCAGTCAGAAGCCCACATTGCCGCAGTAGACCTCCAAAACTAAACAATTCTTGTAAAGTAATCCAAAAACTTGGTCTATATTATTCCCGTATTCTCAACAATGAATTGAGAATTACAGAAACATAATGACAGCAAGTTGTTTAAAACTGCACAAGAACAAACAAAACCAATAGCAATAAATTAGGGGAATCCCGCAAATAATAAAAAATGCTTTTAAATATTTAGAATAATCGTGAAAATTTTTTCTTCTCATATATGTGTCGCAAGCAGGAGGTCCTTTTAAAAAAGATCTGTGATTAAAGAGAAAAAAATGCAGTTGGCGAAGCTCAGACTGTGTTCAGACACGTCGAGTATTCTTTGAACTATTTTTGGCGTTCACACGATAACAGTGTTCGTAATGAGTGTGAATGAGAAAACAATTAATTTTTATTACGATTAAATAAAATTTATTCAAAATTAGGAGAATTTTTCTTTTATTAATTTTAATATAAAACAAGTTGACAGCAGCGCTACAAAATTATATGAAAGGAGAAGTAGGAGAATTGAATTCACTGGCAAAATGATTCGAATTTTTTCCGAATTAACATCCTGTCCAAATCACAAATGCAGGATCCTAAAAAACAAACTATCCTTTAAACTCTAAACCATGAATTCCGGTAATAGGAAAAAGTTTAAACAACTTATAAACATGTTTACAGTCATTGAAACTTTATAATTCCCATTCCTCTCTCCAAACCTCTTCAGCCCCATTCCAAATGAATATGAAACGCAACCGATTATTGTACATTTTTTTTTTTTTTTTTTTTTTATCCTTTCCATTTTTATTACTAGAGACACGGGTATCATGTTGCTAATGTAATGTCAAGGATATTCAACTTTCACTCTCCAAAGTTATCGATTAATTGTGCACATTAAAATTAAGCACAGTTCAATAAACTTTGTTCACTTGGAAATATTTACGAGACGGCTAAGAATAATGAAAAGGCCAGTCAGTATAAGTCATTTATTACAGCATGACACAAATAACATATCAAGTCCAGTCGCTGGTGTCATTTATGCCGGCTCATTTGTTCTCTGTCGCTCAATATCCACTGTAATATTGATGAATGACTATGGGGAAATAGTTGTTTTAATGTTGTGAGGCAGGACTTTGGATGGGCATGACATTTTCAAAAGTACGGCTGGCTTTTGTTTGCAATTCAAGCAGAAATGTCTAGCCATTTACACGCAACCGATTCTTGGAGCTTATGATTGATTGGTGTTTACATTTATTTTCCTTTTCATTTTTCGTTGGTATTTTGGCTGAAAAAAGTCATGCTAAGGTACAGCTGCCATAAAATCAAATTTGATTTTAATTTCGTTAGTGCATGGCAATATAGTCAAGGATATTTTTGCATTTTGCATTAGCATGCACTGGAATGCCATTTAGACTAGAAAAAATTATGAATAAAAATTTTCGTTTTTCTCTCGCGTGTCCGAGAGTTTCAAAAATATTCAATAGTCTTAGTGAAAAATATAAAATGTAACATTTTTTTCATAACCCCATACTCTCACCACGAGCTTTTCTGGAAAAAAAGAATATTCTAAAATAGGCACTAGGCCGTATAAAATCAGCAAAGCACATTAATCGAGTACCTGCCGTTCTCGAATTAATTTTACCTTTTAGATGAAAATATAATAAAAATAACCGTGTTCGCTTATTCAGCTCCTTAAAGGTGCTTTTAAACGATGTGCCTTATCGTTTAAAGAATGTCAATGTCTGATTTAAACAGGCAAACTACTTGTAAGAATTTTCATGTACAGTAGGCTCTATGTTATTACGTAAAATACGTGTTTTTGCGTAACGATTTTAAGATTAGTTAAAATTACAAAGAGGGCTAAAACATGTGGAGAAAACAGTGGCAGGGGCGGAAATCTTGCTAAAATCATTTTATGTTGCACATAAGTTACATGTACGAGTACGTCTGAAAGGAGTACATCTGAATTAGAATACATCGTTTAAAGCCACCTTAAAGCTTTAAACGCAATAAAATCACCATAAGTAAGTTAAGCTTTACTTTGAAGGCCTCTTCTTTGCATGAAATGTGTGTGTCTGTTTCTGCTTGGATTTATTACGGCAGCCAAAAATATTTGTTCGTGTAAAAGAGGAAGATGAACGGAAAAAAAATTTATTATTATCGCATATAAAACTTAACGACTTTCTGCGTCGTTAAATTTAAAAATTAACAGCTTCTGAAAATAAAACACATTTGTAGTTGGTTAGTTAATTATTGATTTTTTTTTTTTTTTGTTTTTGTTTTATATATTTAGGGGATTAATTTTTATTTAATTCGAGATGGCTTTCTTATATGGACAATACTTTTAAATGCTTTTTTAAAAATGTTTATTTATGTTTAGTTGTTGTTACAAGTGTTTAAATAACTTTAGAATTAATATTGAGTATTTGATGGTTTCGTTTAATTACATTTTTAAATACGAAAATTTATTTTGATATCAAATTTAATAAATGCCTTTTCTTGTTATTATTATAATTAAATATAATTAACTATAAGTTTTTCAAAATATTGGTTTCCTTTAGTTGTTTATATGTGGCTTAATTTGTAAAAATATAAACGATTTTACTTTGGAGGGGACTCACTGGATGGTTTACCAAAATAACTAAACAAAATTTTATGTGGGAGAAATTAGCTTTCAAAGAAATATGCGGCGGAGTTTTCCTATCAAAAATTTTTTAAATTATTAGAAAGTCTGTGGTTAAAAAGAAGCAATTACCGGTGTTTCGAAATTAGAAATTTTTACTTTCAAACTCCAAAGTAGAGGGATGTTAAAAATAAACTCAAGAACGGCGTACAGTCACGGCTAATTTTACGGTTAATCATATTATTGGACAGGGATGGAAAACCGTATGAAAAGCTGGCGATAGTTTCACACATATATCGATATATTGATTTAAAAATACCAAAATGTTTAAAAATGGGCTTTTCAATAAATAAGAAAACTCTGGCAATATCGATTGCCACTTATCCGCTTAGTTTTGTTTGTAAAACACAAACTTTTTAATTTTTTTTTTAATTGCATACAACTAAAAGTACTCTGTGCATTTATAGTTTAACTTTTTTAAAAGTTTTATTTTTATTTGTTGTCTTTTTAATGTAGGGGTGCCTCCGTAGGCAAATGAATAATACGCCGCCTACTTAATTTGGAGGTCGCTGGTTCGATTCCGGTTCACAAAGTTTAAAACCTCTTCTAGAAAATAAAATAATTCCTTTAAAAATATTTAGGAATTTTCAGCAAACGAATAGGCAGAAACAAACAAAATTAAAGTATGAAATCTTTCTAATTTTTAAAGCAAACGTTCCTTCTCTATTCGTAGCAAATGTTTTTTCGTTCTCATTTAGTTTCTAAATTTGCATTTAATGATTTTTTAATTTTTAATTCATCCATCGAATTATTCTGCTTCTTACTTATTACTACTTAAAACTTCGTTGGTTTGTACTGAAACTTTGTAAAACTAAACGGGAATTATTGCAAGCCATGCAATGTTGCCACATAAACAGACTAGACTTTATTTCTTCATTAATAGAGGCATAGTTCAAAAGTTCAAAAGTTCTACTGCCAATGAATTTTATTTGCAAGCTAAAGTGTGTTCGTGTGTGCGGCAATAATTAATTTTAAATAATTTTTTCATCCTTTTTGGATCGAGAGGCTAAAGTAATTATTATATATATAATACATATTATATTGCAAGTTGGTGGATATGGTTCACTTATTTATATGAATAGTATGTATATAATTATAATTATTTTAGTTTTATTAATGTTATTTAAAATTTTAATAAAAATTTCTCTATATGTATATGTATATGTTTGTATGTATGTATGAAGTATGCTTGTATGTATGCATGCATGTACGAGTATGTGGCAGCATAATATCTTTTCTTATAAAATTTTGTATTAATTTTTAAACCGATTTTCAAATGAGGTATTCGCTGGTCTAATATGTACATATATATTTATTTGTGTATGTATGGGCGTCCATATATATGCATACGTGTGTATAAGTTATTTTGTATATTTGCTTAAGATATTATATACACACAAACCTAAATTATTTACATATTTTTTACATTGGCCCTGAAACCGGTTGTCTTAAAGACAAAGCGAGTAAAAAGCTCAGAAGAAAATGGCAGACTTAGATGAAAGTAGAAGGCAGTAAAAGCTTTCGTTCTAATCAGATCCGTAATTGTTTGATGGTGACTGAGAAATGTTATAATTATTCTAGTGGTTGATATTTCTAGCCATTTGCTGTTTTAAATGCAATTTTAAATTTCTATCAACTAACATTTATAATTAATTTCCTAGAAGGCCTTGAGTCTTGGCTTTTGCATTTGCGGTAATGCATGATTAGTTTCAATACAACTTCCAACTGAATATTTCGTAAGGTTTTATTTTGTAAGAATTCTCTAGAATTCTCCAAAATTCTCATGCTAAATTCTTAAAAACAATCAGTATGTATTTACGAAGTGCTTGACGATAAGCATGTGCACATGCGCACAACTAAAAATTGTACAAATTAATATTGAAGAACATATATAAAAATATTCAAAATCAATATCTGAAAATATTTATTTATCTGCCAATAATTGATGTCCCCCCTTTAAATGATTGTGGGAACCAAATAAAGTTTCCGGCTTTTTATCGCTTCGCAATTTCAGAGCCAATTTCTCTTAAATCTAATCGCTTAAACTAAAACACAATGTGTTTATATAATAATTTTTCTAACATCAAGAGGTAGTGTGAAAAACACAATATTCCACTATAGTCCACTATTGGGGGAAATATATTGACTATAAAAATTATATGCAGAGTTCGTTTTGTACAAAGTTTGAATGTGTGTTAGCTGAGAGGGTTTGAAAATAGTTTCAAATTTATTTAAAAAATGTGAGTTAATTCGTGCTAAATTTTCGTTACCAAAAGCCACATTTAGATGATAATGAAGATCTTAAATTTGTCTATTTACAACATTTTAACGTTTAATTAATTTATTTAGTTTTTAACTTTAATTGCCAGTCTTATTAAATTTTTATGCGTGTGTTTTAAATGCACATAAGTTTGTTGACGTTTAAATTTCGATTTTACTATTCATTTTGTTTTTTGTTTAGCTGCTACTAAAATTATGCTACACATTTAAAGCCTGAATGTATGCTTCACTATATTTATAAATATATTGTGTGATATTTTTGTATGTAGTGGTATTCGTTTGTTAAAGAGTCGTGTTTTGTTTGCCTTCACTGGTTGGTTACATGTGCGGAAGGAACTTTAATAATTACTTTCGCTTTACGTATTAAATTTAGCCTAAATGTATGCACTATATTTAATTATTTAACTAGGAGTAACATATGTTTTACCATTCCGTGGCCTTTCGCTTCAAATGACAACAATCATTTAAGAAATATTTGTGCTATTTATGTATGTTTTGCTAGAGGTAGTTGTGGCATTGCTGTTGATAAATTTGTCTATTTATAATGAAGAGGTAGAATGGTTATTTCATTATTTTACATTCTGAACCGATTACATCGATTGCATTGCATTGAAAATCGATATTGAAGTTTAATTAAATTGCAAATGTATTGGTTATAATTAACTGTATAAAAACTAAATTTACCGGTAAGCGGAGAGAGTACGTGTATTTCTATGGGCAAATGAAGTGTTTAATTCTGACCTGTTTTGATACCGTCTTTTCGGGCGCGACTTTGAAATAATACAATTTAGAAATTATTATTATTTTACAAAAAAAAAAAATTCCTGATTTTTTATTTATTTTAAAAATGGTGTAAAAAATTTATAGTAATTCATGGCTGGGGCGTTTTCTGTACAATTTTTTGTCAGTGGTTCGTGGTTTCGAGGAGCAGGTTTTTACGCAAGAAAATTTTGAAAAATCTCTCTGGAAAATTCGGAAAATTGTGTGAAATTGTTCCGTAATGGCTTTCAAAGTGCAAAAATAAAACTTTCTTGGTGTAAAACATGGAAAATTGAGGGAAATGCTGAAATATTTTGGGACGAGGCGAAGCTCGCCGGGTCCGCTACTTTTAAATAAAATCATAAAATTAAATAAGAATACATAACATTGTTTGAATAAAAAGGAACCACTTGGCACAGGAGAAAGAACTATTCCATTGTGGGGCCCTGCAGGTGATTCAATTAAACTAAATCACTAAGCCAAACATTTAATGCTGCCCGTTGTCGATTAAGCTCATGCTTCACTATATTACACAGTCGTACGATTCATTTACACGAAAATCTAAATATTTAAAAAATCGCATAAAAATGAGGTGCTTGGTGCCATACTATCATACAAGTATGATGCAAACAAATTTCTTTCTTTGTTAATTGAGATAAATGCAACTCTGATCGCATGAAAATGATCATTTCATGAAAATTCTCCTAAACCGTAAGGCTGGTCAAAAAAATTTTTTGCACAGATGCTATATATTACAGATCGTACGATTGTGTAGGCTAGTGCATCTTTACAACATGTGCAGTGTGTGAATAGGCGGTTGGTTGTATGTAAATAAATATCCACGGATTACGACTAGTTGACAGCAAATGGTGTGGCGTCTCACAAAGTATTGTGTTGACATGTTGAAACAATACATTCGAACGTGTACCGATAAATTCCAAATTTGTATTGGAATTTATCCGAAGACCGAGTGCAACTTAAACATGCAACCAACAGATACAATTTTCCCACCAAAAATTTATTTGTAAATAAAATTCTAATTTTTAGTTATTTTTCAGTTGTGCAAAATTGGTCCTAAACGATTTTTTTTTGTCAATTAAATGCTTTTACGAGGCTTCAATATAATTTATGAATGTCTTCATTTAAAAGAACACCGAAAATGCCAACACAGAAATATTTTGGCACGGAAACATTAAACATGAAATGAGAGTGGCGCGTGTGGCAATAAAAAAGTAGTAAAAGTTTGATGAACATTTTGCCGCTTTAATGATCAAACAAACGAAATATGCCTCTGCAGTAAATCGATTACATTGACGTAGAATTATCTAACGGCAATGGTTTGTTGCTTCTTTTCCCCCTGACGGTAAAAATAAAATGGATTTTGGTATCAGTATTCTTTCTCCCGTGCAAAGCACAATTTAAAAGAGGGGCAAACAGACAAACCGGCTAATAAACTCGCGCTTTAAAGAAAAACCATCAATGTGGGGAAAGTCTAATAAATTAAATAAGTGCATGACTGAGAGCATGCCACAATGCCACAAGGCTACAAATGCAGCCTTGTAGGCATCCAGCGGCTTATTGCATTGGTAGAGAGTTCAACAACGGAGCTTTCAGTCAAGCGGCCTTAAGACATTTCAAATATAATTTTTTATAATTATTAATTTCTTCTTTAATTTATTTGAGTAAATAAAAATATAAACACAAATTTTGCAATTGATTGTTAATATATTTGCTTTGCGGGTCATTTTGTTTATTAAACAAAATTCAATAAGGAATGCTTGCATGTTCGCTGTTGACGTGCAGCCTGGCACCCCTTTTAGACAGTTTACTTTGCAGCCTTGAGCAGTGTGGAAAAAAAGAAAGAGATGGAGAATGCGGAATGTGATGTTCCCATAAAATTGTTTTGGTTCGCTTTCTGAACCCGAAACTAACTTTGAAACAAAATTAATAAATCCTTGTCAAAATGAACTTTGCCTGTTTAAAAGCGTCCCAGCAAACCCCAAATAAATATTTGTTTTTGGCACTTTTTCAGTCGTCCACAGAGCACAAAGCCATGTAAAAGGCAATCACACAAAGTCTTATGTAAGTAAATGAACAGGAAATCCTTGAAAAGGAACAAGCAAAAGCTTGAGAAGGCATAACTAAGCACGCACACCCACACAAAAGCACATTGTGTGCAATATAAAGTAGTGTCGTGTTATAAAGTACATGTATTTGTGGAATTCTGGAATTTATTAAATTATTTCATCGACTTTTAGTCATAGAAAATATTCCGGGCTTGTTCATATTATGACATTCATATTCAGAAGAAATTCATTGGTAATCGCATAAAGTTTTCAGACTTTAGTTTGGCAACCAGTTGCCGCTGCTGCGAAACTAAAAGGAAAATCTTTCGAAGAAGTTTACAAAAACAAATCATTTAAAATTATGATAAATTTGTGAACTCAATTTAATAATTTAATCAGCATCACATATTTCGAATTTTCCCATCACTTGCCGATTTTAACGTAATAATTTTATTTACTATTTTATTATAAACAAATAAAAAGCTTAAAAGCATAAAGAGCTTCACTGTATCCACTTCAAATACACAAGCTTAGAAGTTATTAATTAATTTTTGTCAATTTCTGAATTGCATTATGCTCCTGCCTCTGTGCTTTGTCCGGTATAAACTATTTGTATTTATGTATATCGAGAAAAGGTACTAAAAATAGGAGAACACAAAAAAAGTACCAGCTTTGGTTCACTTATGCCAATTAACGCACTGTTTTAGGAATTTCAGTGAAGTCACTGATTCAAATTGATTGATCTCAATGAAGAGATTTCCAGATTTGTCTCTCGTTTGAAAATAAATTAAATATTTATAGTTAATCCTTGAATTTAAGGATTGATTATATAAAATCAATTTTTAACTTTATGCTTTTGAATATCAATTCTACGAAGTAAAATTAATTGAAAATTCCTTTCAAGCTTAAAATCTTTAGTTAATACAAAATGGTTTTAATTTATTATTTTATTTATCAGTATTATTGATTTAAAACAATTTTATATTGATTAAATATTTCAAGTCTCAAAGAGGTTAGTTTTGAATTGAATCCCGAAGCTTTGAAGCTTTTTTAATCGCATGCATAATTTATTTGCTCTGTGCAGTTTTTTAAATTTCTCATTTAATTTTTCAAATAAATTAGTTAATTGATTTCTAAGCCCTCAAGTAGCAGGGCTTTATAACCACACATAAAAGAACTCGAACGATGATACCATGCTTGGGTTTCAAACTTCCGTGCCCCCAAAAATTTTCGATGTTCCCTCGATAGGTAATTTATGTCTAATAAATAATTTAATGGAAAAATTAACTTACAAATCTTTAAAAAATTTACACTAGATTAATCAACATATTGCTTTGAAATGGCATGATTAAACACAATAGGAAATAAAAGTTGGACTTGCTTGATCTATATATTATACAAGATTAAATCAGAGGGAGGGAGTTTAAACTTAGAATTTAAAAAACTGCCAGAGAAAAAAGAAGAGTTGCAAAGAATAAAACAAACATTTTGTTGCATTTACGAAACATTTGTTCAATTTCATGCAGGAATTCTTTTCACTATAATAAATTCATTTAATTCTTATTTTAAATTTTTTATCAAAATATAAAAACGCGCAGTAAAATTATTTAGTTGATCAGAAACCTAAGAAGTCAAAGTTAAAATCCGTTACAGCTGTACAGAATTTAAGAAAGGATTTATATTAATAAAAAAAAAAATTTAAATACACGCACTTGATTATACACGAAAGTTGGAGCACAAGATATAAGAACGCATTGTCGCTGCAAATATATATTAAGCTTAACTTACAAATAAAAATATAAAAATAAAACAAAATAATAAAACTATTAATTAACTTTTAATTTTACATAAACAAATAAAACAATTAAATTTTTTTTTAATAGTCAATTTTCATTTATTTCTTATTGTTTTCCATATTAATTTTGATAAATTTGTAACAATAAAATATTTATTTATCCAATCCTATCAATTAAACTGAAATAAAACGTGAGAAGAGCAAACTAATGATAATAATAATAATATAAAAATAATAATAATAATAATAATAATAATAATAATAATAATAATAATTATAATAATAATAAAAATAATTTGGAAACTTTTTGAAAATGTAATGAACGAATTAAAAATAATTAAATTATTATTGCTTCAAGTTAATTAATATTGTTGTTGTCTTAATTAAACGTTGCATTTCTGTTACACAAACATGAGTCCATATTCATCAAAAGGCGTTTACTTCCCTCCACCTTTTTGAGCACATTCTTCGTCACTCTTCTTCAACTTCGTTTTGAGGTATTTAAGGTTATATTTTCACATCTGAATGCTTATATTCAATTATTATTTATATTTTATTTATTTTATACGAAATATATATATTTTACTTATTTTATTGGCTTTATTTAAAAGGAAAACTGATAATAAATTGTTGCTAAAATGATTATTATTTTCTTCAATATTCAATACTTTCCGTGCTTACATTAATTAATTGCAATTAATTTTCTTTTTAATAATTTTCTTTTTGTACCTTTAGCGCTCAATTTATAGTTTTGTGTATAATTCTTTATATTCATTTTCATTTTCATTTGATTTTCAAACCGTTTCAATTCCGAAACGTTGCTTTTCAACGTTTCTTTTAAATTTTGTGTAAAAAATTTCTCTAAAATTTTGAACTTTATTTTTATGTTTTGTTTATTTTCTCTCAAGAGGTAGAGTAGTTAATTATTTTTTGTTCTGATTATTTTTAAAATAGTTGCGATAAATTGCTGGGAAAAGCAAATTGCAGCGGCTAAGAGAAACAAGTTGTAAATCCAGTAGTAATGAAAAAGTCCATACAGCCTGCTTCTAAATTTCAGGCCTCTACAAATATCATACATGTGCAGCTCAAACTGGCCAATGTCAAGTTCTTTCTGAACATCACACAAATACTACTACTTAGTTTAATAAAGAAATAATTCTCATTGAGTTTAAAGCTTTCAAATTTTCCAAAAAAAAAAAGATGTTTTGAAATGTTGCTCATATGAATTTTTTAAAATTGGCTCATCGCATCAAGCCTTGCTGCGATGGGGAAGAATGTAGGAAAAAATTATAAATTTCCTTCTAATTTGCAAATCATTTTAAATTATTTTCTGAATGTAAATCTCAAGATGAAATTACCCCGTTGTAACCTAATAACTCCAATACATTTGGAACAGTTTAAAATCAAAATCTGTCCATTGCCGTCTCAGGATTTCTTTAGATTCGAATTGCAAAGCAAGACACTGATATTGAAAGTTATTACTGTATTTCAATTATTTTCGAAATTCGAATACTTTTAAACTTTTGTCATTTTATAAACTTTGATTTCTTCAGATAACTTTTTGTAAATAAATAAAATTATTAATGTCAGTAATTTAAAAGAAAAATGAAAGAAATTTCAAGTACTAAATTCGCAGTGAATTTTGTAAAAGGAAAAACCAAATAATAATTATTTTATTTATTTGGATTGGATTTGATTAAAATACTATCTGGCATGCGTAGGACAGCTATTGACAATCCGATTGTGCATTTTCGATTTCTTTAATTCCGTTCGACCAGGTCTCAATGAACTGGCATATTATGACAGCTACCAGGACAGCTATAACGCTCGTCTCTCGCTGTCAAAATGTATACTCAATTCAATTTTAATAGGAAATTACATTGTTGTCTTAAGCAATAAGACGTTGAGGCTTTTAGACCAGCCAAAATATTATAACGATTCTCGATTTCCATTACTATACGATACGCCAACAAGCGTTTCATTCACAACTTGTCTCTGAAGCCGCTAAATTTAACTTTAATTTGTCATATAACACAAATGCTAAGAAAATAAGAGGAGTTACAAAGAATAAAACAAAAAAGAAATATAAATTTCTAGTAAATGTTTATTTTGTTCGTGTTTAAACAAAGAAATGTAAATGTGTGATGTTTATTTTTATTTTATTATTTATATTTTTTTTCGTTTTGTTTTCTCGTTAATGAAATAGTTAACAAAAACTATGCTTATAAAAATAATAATAAAAAATATGGAAATAACAAAATTATGAACTAAAAAAAAAACACTTAACGTTTAAATACAGCTTTGATTTGCTTATACATACATATACATATACGTATATATATACCGATTTTATATGTATATATACAAAGCAAGAAGGAGCAAGTATAAATAGAGAAAAATCAAAAGAAAAAAAGATTTAAAAAATTTGGAAAAAAATTAATTTAACAAAAAGTATTTACAATAAGAAAACATAATAATAATTAAAGCAGAAATGAAAATATTTAATAAAAGTATTTCAGGGAGAGTTAAGGGGAAGAAATTTATTATAACTAAACTAACATACTTGAAGCATGAATTATCTATTAATTATTTATATAGTGAATTTTCTTTTAGTTTTTCCGTTTCACAACAAGTAGTCTCTATCTTCTGCTTCTATTTAATTTCTCTTCTTTGTTTAACAAGAAAAAATATATATTACTATTGTTTTGTTTTGTTTAATCTAAGTTATAAACTATACCACTTAAAGGCTAATAATATACTACGACGTTTTTTGTTTTTCATTTATTTGTTAATGTATTATTATTAATGGTTTGACTAATAGTTATTGTTGAATAATTTTTATTTTTACTCGTTTCGGATTTATGCTTCTAGTAAATGTACATCCAGCCAACCATTATCTACATATGTGTGTGCATCGTGTATGCACTTGCTACACAAATACATAATTAATTAAAGCTTAAACATTAACTGTCTAATTCATAATAATTTATAAGATTTGTATAAAATCGACTTCGATTCAGAGACCGATTTTTATAAATAAATAATCTATTGCGTAGAGCACGGCCATAAATAAATTCTTCAAAAGTTAAGAAGGGGAAATTAATTTATAATTGTTTTAAAAGTGTGTTAAAATTCGATCAAATCGATCCATTTACAAGGTGAATCTTAAAGAAACTCATTCGGGATGTGAATCGTTAAAACGTATATGTATGTGTGCATCTGAATGCATTGTTATGCAATAGCAAATATATGCCTGCATGCACAGGGCACAGTCTAATGGATAGTGAATTGAGTAGAAGTGGGCCAGAGAGGTTGCCAGCTAACGATTTGTGGCGATTTCGATGGCGAGTATGCGCAAATACAGATGACACGCACACACACACACACACACACACACACTTTCATATACACCAAAATGAGGTTCTTTATACATACTAGAAACAAGCTGGCAAAATCTTAAATAAATTTTTAGCAGAAATTTAATTTCATATTTTGTTAGTTTGTTTACTTTGTTAAATGTGAGTGTAATAGAACGTTTTGTGCTAAAAAAAAAAATTAAAATGAGTTTGCGGGGTTTTTACTAAAATAAATTTTAAGAAATAGATTGAAATAAGAGGCAGGTGTTGTAAATTATGCGTTTTATTCCGTAGCGATTTTTAAGCGTTTTCTTTTTTTCAGTTTAGGTTTTTGGGTTGCCATTCAAGAAATGTTCTTATCAAAATTATTATGCTTTGGCGAGTTTTGTTTTGGGTCGCATTGGTACAATGCAGTAGCCGGCACTTACATCGCAACCACTTATTAAAAGGTTCTTCAAAACACTGTTTGATTGTTTTTGATGTTGCTGATGCTTTTGCTGCTGTTGCAGTTGTTGTTGCTGTTGTTTCAGTTTCTGGTTTTCATTAGTGGGCCATTTAGATTCTAATGCACATTTCGAAGATTTCGAATTTAAATTTCCTTGTTGTTGTTGATGTTGTTGTTGCTGCTGCTGTTGCTGTTGTTGAGGCGTTGCAATCAACTGATGTAGCAATTGTGATGTCGTAGTGGAATTTTGTAGTTCCAAAATATTATTGTTTTTCAAACGTTTCGATTCCAAATTATTTTTGCAAATTTGTGTTGCTGACGAATGTCTCTTATTGTTTGTATTCAAAGCATTTGGCACTGCTTGCGCAAAAGCGGTTTTAATTATATTCTGCTGTGCCTGCTGCTGCAACAACGTTGGTTGCTTGTTCTCGATTATTTTTATTGTTGCCGTACTTGTAATTGGTGTCAATGTAATGCTATTTACTTTATTTAAAGATTTTGTATTGCTTTGCAGATTTTGCGATATGAGCTGCGGCTGTAGCTGATGCTGCTGTTGCTGCTGCTGCTGTGGATTGCTACTCGTGGATATCAATACATTTTTATTATTGCTTGTGGCTGGTTGAATTGTTAATAATGGCACTGCATTTATTATAATATTTTGAGTCTGTTGCTGCTGTTGCAATTGCATGCGCAATTGTTGTTTGCAGTCGTCTTGCCTTAAACTCTCCATTCCTTGTTGTGCATTGTTTGTTGTATTAGTGTTTTCATTTGTTCCAATTTCTAAAAATTCATTCCAACAGTCCAAATTGGTTGCTAACAAACGGTACGACAAGTGTTTAATTAAATAAATTATTAAAATATACAAAACTGAAGAAAAAAGCAAGTTTTTTTTGCGAAACAACCAACTAAATCTCTCCAATTTAACACAGCCAGTCGAAGAAAATTTCTGTTCTTCATTTGAGTAATGAATTTATTTATTTTTCATTTATCTTTATTTAATTGTTTAATTTAGTCAAATGACAAAAATTCCAATTTGGAATTGATTCAACCTCAACCGAAAAAAGTTTACAAAACACAACCAAAAAAAAAAAAAATTATGAAATGATTTGATAAAAATTTATCGGATAAGAATAACAAACAATCCGTTGAGTGCTTCACTTTTTATTGATCAGCTGAAGTGTAAACTATTTTTGATCAAATAAAACAATATTTTAAAAAAATTGATACAATTCATTCATTCATTATTTCGTAATAATTATTACGAAAGCTTTCCGAAAGGAAACTGACATTTTTCACGAAAGTAAAGCCGCTTCAATCGTTCTCTTGATCTGTAACTTGTCTAATTCCACTTTTTTTAATAACGGGGGGTAATGCAACAGATTGCATGGATTTTCAGCTTTGGACCCATTTCGAACATCTGATAAAACATGATCTACGTTTAGAAATGCGCAAGTAAATTAATTGGTTAAAAGGAATTATTTAAGCGTAATTTAAATACAATTATTTGAGGCTATTTTATAATTTTTTCAATTTATTTATTTTATATAATTTAGAATAGATGTAACAAATATTTTGAAAACCATAAGAAATTTCCAGACGTTCTTTAAATTATTTATATAAAAATAATTAAAATAAAGAAAAAAACGAACGTCTCTGAATTTTTTCTTCTAATAAATAAAGATACATAAATTAAGAGTATTTTATAGCATCGCTTAAAAGCATCCTTGTTTTTCAACAAAAAAAAAAAAAAAGAAACAATTTTTAAAAAATGCTTCTCTAATAAAAAAAAATAGTTCTAATTAGGAATAGACTGCGACGAAAGTATTGGCACAGAAATTTCTCTTCCATAAAATTTGGCACACAAAGCCAACAAACATAAGAGGGGCAATTGAATGTAGGATAACGAAATCATGAAATTGCCGTTAAGCAAATCATTTAATTCCAGAAAACGTTAATAACTCATTGAAAAAATTCTCGTAAGCCACGTTAAAGCGAATAAAAATTATAAAAGTTCTTCATCTTAAGAACATAAACATGAATCAAATGCAAATAATTTTTATTGCCCGTGAATCTCGTATGGCATTTCTCAAATAACTTATTCATGTTCTGAAATGTATATATAAGTTTATGTTCCTCAATCTGTTCTGTTCTTTATTTGAAATTAATTTGCATTTCCTTTCTCCTTGGAATATTATTTCAATTGTTTTGTGTCTTTCTCTAAAATGGGACCACAATGGCACTTCATTTCATTATCTCACATCTACGTTATAGAAATTTAATGGAACTGATTACTGTACTGTACCGACAACCTCCTCCGCCCTGTTCGTGCCATTTAACACAAAACGGACTGATTTACCAATATTAAAGCAAATATTAAATACTGCCCATGCAGTGAAGAGTAACTACCTTTTCATCCTTTTCGAGAAAGTCCAAAAAATCCATTGACCAACTTTATTGCACAAAAAGGACTGGTTACCAAATCAATTTCTCTCAGCTTAAAGTTAAAAAAGTTTTGCAGCCAAATCAAGGTAATAAATTCAGCGCAATGAAACATATACGGACACACACACTCTTAAATGTATGCAATAACACATCCAGTTTTATGGATACAATAATAATATTGATCGGAAAATACTTTACAATTTTTTGTTTTACATTGTGAGGCGGAAATACTTTTCGCTTCCAAGTATGTGGCAGGCATTTACCTCCAAAAAAATCGAAAATCGTCTCTGTTTATTTCTATTAATGTTGATTACTACATTTCATATAAAATGTGATTAAAAATATAACAACGAATAAAAAATTTCTCCACACACACAAACAAACTAATTTGGAACATACGCTACAGTCCATACACATATGCGAACATTCCCATATGCATGTATGCCCACATATACAGTTTAGTGCGTGCAAATGCGCACTGCGTGTCTGCTTTTTTAAGTGACACGTTGTCAAGCATTTTCTTACATCCTTTAATTTATTAGTTTTTTTTTCCGAATTACGAATTATATTTTTGGATTGCTTTCCAAACTCTTTCGTGTGTACAGCTTATAAGCAAAAATACGCATTCAAGAAAGATTTGTAACGAGTACGGAAGAAGAAGAGGAAGGTCGGTTGTTCAAGGCGCAGTGAAGAAGTTGTTAAATGTTTCAAATCTTTTCTGAAAGTCAACCAGTCGTAAATGTGCGTGCTTAATTAATCGTTTCATAATCGGCAAATTTTATATTATTAACTGCAATTCTCCTCGATTTGCTACCGTGAAAAGAACTACAGAGCCAAATATATGGGCATAAAAATTGTTTCCAGGCTCCAAATGTTATTATTAATAGATCGCATGTACTTTTTTTTTCTTTTTGTATAAAAAAAGTTTAATTTTATTAAACAGTGAAATGAGCAAAAATTAATCGTGTAATCGTTTGGGGTTTAACCGACTGCACATCATCCTCAACAGATGAATGTTGTTGTCCTTGAATTCCGTTTTCTATGATTAAAACGAGTCCTTGTCCAAACGGATATAACAACAAAAGGATGTCTGTGCGACAAATACAAAATTAGAAATATAAAATTGTGTAGCAAGACAGTGTGTAGCAGACACATTTGATTTGGGTCTATACGAGCAGGTAGTAGAAAAAACAGAAACCGATAATAATATTTTATAAATGTGGGTGCAAAATGAAAAGATTTTTTATTCCGTAAAAAAACTTGCTTTTCTCAACAAAAAAAAAAAAAAAATTATTTTAATAACATAACGATGGCTTGTATTCCGGAGCGACAAACAAATGACAAGTTGCATTTACAACTTGTGCATACTTACAATTCTTAGCGTAAACATTATCGAAGGTATCTTCTATGGAGGCGCATAGATTCGATGTCAACGATGGCGAATTAGTTGCAGTTGCAGTTGCAAATTTCTCTTTTTTGCAATTTATATTTAAGCCACTCAATAATTGCTGCTGTTGTTGCTGCAATTGTTCTTGAAACTGTTGCAGGCAATGCTGTTGCAATTGCTGATGATGATCCAAAGCTGTGTTAGAAGGAACTACACCACCAACACCATCCAAATCCTCAGTTATGCCCACTCCATTGTCATCACTGCCGTTGCTGTTCTGATTATTACAACTAGTACCATTAACACCATCACCGCCTCCCACTAATGCTGTTGTTGAGCCGCCATTTAAGTTTAATGAGTTTGTGAAATTGGTGGCATCTTGTAGTAGAGAGAGGCCACCATTTTCAGAGCCGCAGAATAAAGCGTTCAATTCCGATGAGTCGCCAGAGAAAATTTGCTGAGAATTTTGCTGTTGCTGTATTGGCGATGGTGACATCGATGATACTGTTGACGCCGGCGAAGAACATAACGAATTGGCAAATTGCTGCTGCTGCTGCTGCTGCTGCTGCTGCTGATGTTGTGTAAACTGTTGTGGTTGATAGTTCAACGATTGGCTCATTTGCATTACATGTAAACTATCCGAATCTTTTGCATGTAAACTGAATTCATCTGGCGTGAAGGCGTTGCCACTGTTCCACATGTAATCGTCAGCAGTTAACAATGGTAAGTCATCCTGTTCATTCATGGGTATGTAGGGAGCACGCATCGTCAAGTCATCCATATCCTCCACATTCATCGTATAATACGAAAACTCATCCTCTTGACTCAATGAATTTGGGCTGCATAAAGAGGGCAGACTGCTGCCTTCGGGACTCTGAAAATACAAAATTGAGCAAAAGACATTGTAAATATTAAAATAAGGACACTCCAAAGGCTCATTGATTCATTATCCCAGACTAATGTTTGATATGAGACAAAAACGCAGCCTTTTGCTTGCATATGATAATTTGATCCGACGATTTTATTACAAAAAAAAAAATATATTTCGCCCGAACCTACCTCGTTTGTTTCTACGAGTTTTTGGGGGAAAAATTAAATATTCTAAACATTTTCAGAAGTCAACGGAATCGAGCAAAATATGAGTAATATCGGATAAATAAAAATAGAAATAAATATGTTGCATATGTTGATCCGGATATGAGATATAGGAAATTCTGTTTCAGTAGACTTTTAAATGAAGTTTCAACAAGTTTTAAAAAAATAATCCCTAAACGTGCCTTTAAAGGAAGTGTTTTCCCACATGGACTCGTATTTTACAAAGTGTGAAAATTCTTATGTCTACTTTTACATATCACCTATAATTTGTCAGTGTAGACAGCGAGATTGAAGAATCGCTGAAATTAAACAAGGGTCCAAATAGCAATTCTGGAAGACACATAGAAATCTCTGGAAGACGATTGGACGATGCATGTGGATATGTCGCTTGGAGATCTGAGTTCCACGTGCATAGGACACAACGCTGAAGCCCCCTTAATCCTGCTACGTTATACATTTATTTCCATAAATCAAATGAGAATTTCTATTCTAATATTACTAATACTGTGATTACTTTTGTAACCAAAATTTCCAGTATTAACTCTTAGTCTCATGGTCTCGTGATGCATTCAATTTGAGTTTGCATTATGAAATTAATTAACTTATCAATTTACCTTCGATGTGAGACTTGGCGACAGTAAATGCTGCGAGCAGTTTGTATCATTCGATTCATCACGATAATTTATAAATGGATCGATGTTTGTGCTGTTTGCTGGTGTTGCTGTTGTGGTATTATTGTTTGTTGCACATGTCGTTGTTGTCAGCATTGACGGCGATGATTGTCTAAGATTGTGTGTAGTGGTTGCTGCCATCGTCGCAGCACTGTATGATGTCGATGACGTTTTGGGTGTTGAGACCGATGACGGCGAGCATGTGACTGCATTGCCTGATGATTTCAGTGCGGCTTGATTATTGCTCTGTTCGTCAGACGATGTGTTCGAATCTAGTGAATTTATCTCGTCGGGCATTAGGCTGTCGTAAGAGGCCATGCCAAGACTAACTAACATCTCACCAAACAATGGCACTGATTCATCGAGTGGCATACACGCATCACCGGCATTTGTGACCACTAAATGGACCGTTAAATCATCTGGTTCTTCTTTAAGCACTGTACCACAAGTAGAGAAAAGAAGAGAAACAAATTGTTAAAATAACTAATCAGAAGTAGAGACATTCGTTCAATATTATTGAATCGAATTTGTTGGATGGGCAGTTAAAACTTGAGATTTTTACTTTAAGCAGCTAAATTGTAGGCAAAATGTATTGCAAATAATTGCATTTACTGCATTTGCATGTATTTCTTTATTTTCCTTTTGTTTTGGAGGGCTGGCTGGCTTGTGTATTATATTGGCATGAGTACTAAAATGTTCACACATTTTCGTTTACAGCATGATGCCTCAGGCAAAAGTTTGCTTAAAGTTTAAATTGACTGATTTCAATTGAATCTAATTGACAATTGTATGAATTAAATGATTTATGCGATTTTTATTGTTTTCATTTAAGTGATCAAAAAAGTCCACATATAAACAAAAATTCTATTGGCGAATTGCCAAACTTTTATTCTCCACTGTACTTTTGTTTTTTATCTAATAAAATTAACAATACCATGCATGGTAGGAAATGGAAAGAAATGAATTATTTTAAATGCACGTATAGAGATGTGCGTTTTAAACCGCTAACGGGGTATCACTTTTATACAGCTTTAAAATTGTAAATTTTTTACATGTGATTGTATTCCACTTAAGTGACTCGTATAAATAAATGTGTTCACGTATTTGTATGCAGCCTTAAAGTTTATTTGCACTCTACACTCATTTATTGCTGTCAAAAATCATCTTCAATTTAGTAAATAGAAAAACACTTTTAAATTCAAAAGAAAACAGAGTGACAACAATTTACTTATTTAAAGCGCATAAAATAAAATAAAATTTAATTTATTTAAATGAAATGATGAGCATCTTAAAAAAAATAGGAAAAAACTTCACAAGCTTTCTTTGCAATAAATGATGGATTTAATACAACGAATAACACACGCACGCACAATTAATCTCTAAATCATTCAAAATAAAGTTTGCAAATGATTATCGAGCCAAACAATAGCGGGGAAAAATATAGGAGGGCACTCCTTGCCAAATACTTTACGAAAGGAATCCCATTAGAAAGGAAAACTACTTCTGAAGTGGCTAAAAATTGATTTCAATTAAAATTTGTAGTTCGAGTGTTGGAGGAAAAATGTTTCAATTTAAAACTCTCATGTTCTTGACAATTGAAAGGCCTTAACAGCTAAAGCCTTATGGAAACGCCGCACCTGGAGTGTATTTCAGTTTTCCAGACTTCTAAGCATTAAGAGTACTCTTCACAGCTTGAAATTTTCTAACAACATAAATATTGCCGACCAGTCTTAAGAGCCTTAACAAATTCTTCAAGGAGCATTACTTTTATGGATTTTGCTAATTCCAAGGAGCTCTTACAGTACGATATACGTACCATTTTTACCAAAGGAACACGCTTTGCTTTTCATCTTTCAAATATCATGACTCAAATGGTGAGCTACTCGAAATGATATGTCCCATTGGAACACAAAGTATGTGTGAAACTTAATCGTAACTTTTAATTTCAAGCACAATGTGGAAACGAGCGGTTTCCAGGATTACTGCCACATAGGATTTTTTCAAAACACGGTAACAACTTAAGACATACATATCTAACCGACGAACTTGATTGCATACTTACATGGCTATGTATATCGATAAGTAAATATCAATATTGTAAAAAAAATTCAATTACAAAAACCTGCACAGGATAATAATAAGGAAGAGGTACAGAACATCAGGATATTCTTATCAAACACAAAGACGCGCAAGAGTAGAATTATTAAAAATTTTTCATAGCACCGGAGGAAAATGTTAACAAACAAGATTTAGTAATGCATCCGCAAGATATAAATTCACATTACGATAAATTTCACAGAATAAGAGCAGGAAATTCTTAAGGATATTTAGGTGGAATTAATTGGGGAGAACGTAAAACATAATAGTAATAAAACCACTAATAATGGATTAAAATTAGGAAAATATTAGAATTGTATTGGATCGATTACATATGAGATTGTTGTAGACATAAAAAAGAAAATAAACTTAAAACTAGATGAAGTAGTCATAAATCTAATCCAAAATCACGATTAGCCATTGAAAGGATAACAAATTTTTGGCGAGAGTAAAATACTCTACAAATAATTGAGGCTGAAGGTATTACAAATTTAAAGAATTTTTTCTTGTTCCATCGTAAAAAATTTTTCCTTTTCAAATAGGCGCGGAAACAAATAGCGTGATTAAAAATGGTAGCAGAAAACTCACAAATGACATAGTTTTTGGGGACAAAAATAGAAAGAAGAAAAATTATCAGAAGGGGGTTTTTTTCATTTACGTCATTTAACAAAAGTTCTAGTGTTTTAAATGCATTAAATTCAAAGAAATTGATATTCAGCTGAATATGAATTTTGTAGTAAGAAAAATTCATTGAAATTGATTATTTTTGGGGTGTAACAGGGCTTCAAAACACATTAGCCCGCATGCTAACTCTGATTATCAGCTACACTAACGATAATTGATAAATAAAAAATTACAATGTAGTCCTTTTTATATAAATATCAGGCTCAAGTTGATTATGTGGAGGCATAACAAATGAATAACTTCGTCAGTGGACTGGCGCCAGAATTTGTTTGCCGCAGTTACATACAGTCGAACCGAACACGGTTATAACGAAATGAAAGGAGCCGGACATTTCACTTTGTTATAGACGTAGTAGAAAAATTTATCAAACTCATACAAAAAAAAAAAAATTGGCAACAGTGGATACTGTTGATTTTGGAATTTTATAAAGTTCACAGATTTGTTCTTTACTTTTGTTTCCTTTCCCAACTTCGTTAATTATTTGCCTTTTTGTTGCAAGAGAAATAGAAATGGATTTCCTTTATTTTTATTTATATTTCACTTTTTGACTTTCTTAGAACTTAAAAAGCAATCATCTGTTTGGATTGTTTGTTTGAATAGTCTGAAACAGCTGTGAAGTGAGGTTGCGTATAAGTGTTGCCTTGTGGCGATTAGGCTTTTTCTTAGTTCGTTTTTGGCTCACAAAAACTAGTTCGCTATAGAAAAAACGTAGTGATCTGTATGAAAAATAGATACAAAAATGTTTGCACCGGAGAGGACAGTTCGCTATTTGCATAATTCGTTATAAGCGTGTTCGACTGTATTTAATTTAAGAATATAAATGCTTTAAATTATTTACTCGTTTATTGAAGCCTAAAAAATAAACATGTTATAGTTAAAACCAGCAATAAAAAATATTTTTTTTTTATCTTTAATTTTGGTCAACTTTTTGTTTTTTTTCATGTAAAAAATTTTTAGGCCGTGTAAATGTGTCGTCAATAAGTAAAAGAACTAGAAATTGTAAAATTCTATGCAAAGCAAAGGCCAATGCTCCCAATAAAGCCCAATCAGTTAGCCAGTGATGAATAAATGGTTTTATATCAATATCATAATTATTATTATTATTGTTATTATTATTTATTATTCTTTAAGTTTGTTTACGTTTTCTGATGTCAACTGCTGTTTTTGGTCTCTTAATATCTGGCACGTGGAGAAAAGAAATTATTAGTTTCAAAAAAGAAAAAAATAAAAACTAAATTTAAATTGAATCCAGACAAACATAAAAATACATCGATGCATATTTTTTTATCTTTATTATTCTTTAAATATGGGTAACAACGAACAAACCTTATATGTATGCTGAAATGTTTGCGTCAAAAATAACACGCTTAACAGCTTGAATGCTGTCATTCAGATGGTATGATCGTAAAACACGAAAATACTCATAAATGAGATTGGGATTGTGTGTATGTGTGAATGTGTGTGCATGGCAAAAATCATATGACACAAAATGAAGATCAATTGCAATGCTTAGAAAATTTTGACCACAAAACACACACACACATACACGCACACATGTGAAGAAAAAAAGTTTTCTTCACAGGGGACTTCCAATTAACAACAATTGAAGTCAGTCTCGTAGATGCTTCATTTATAATTTAAGTATTTAAACATAAAAGTGTTGTCGATAATTTTTAAACAAAAATCAATACACTCACACAGGTGAAAATCCTCTATTGCTTTTTGTAAAAGTTAATTGAAATTATTTTCCAATAAAAAGCTGCTGTGCAGTTTTTATTTCGCTGCTCCTTCCGCATAATAACAATATAATGAAATGAAATGTTATAAAAACTAATTCTGTAGTAGATTTTTTTTATGCATATACACACACACATACATGGGTAAGCTTTGGTCTTGCAAGCAGTAATGGAAATGACCTGCCTACGCAGTCGTCGTACAGTTTTTCAAATGCCACCTGTATGATGGGAATGTATGATAGTGTGTAACACTAAAGAAGCATCTGTGTGACCGATCTTTTTTTTTTGCCAAATCGTACGATTTGCAAAATTTCCATTTACTGGATGGAGTTTATCATTTCGCATCAGAGTTGCATTCACTTCAATCGGAAGTGGATGGTACCACATCAGCTTTTCGTGTGAATGAATCGTATGACCGTGTAGGATTGTGAATCATAACCATAAGACATTTTTTTTAATACAAAAGTTGACCGGAAATGTGGAATAAATTTTACAACACAAAAACTTTGAAAGATAAAAACTCTTTTGACTTCATTCATGACATAATCGTAATAATAAAACTAAAAAGAACAATTATAAATGGAATTGTTCATATAAATCTATTAGGCAATTGTATAATTAACATAAACAAAATTTAAAAAAATTTTTGATTAAAAACAACGAAAGTAAATTAAATTAAATTTATAGGAGCAGGTGCAAGTGCATTTAAGAGGGATAGTTTTGCTTATCACAAGTATAGTTTCAGTCTGCCAGCGGTAACACTGGTGTGACTGTATAGGATTTTGAATAAAGTCCCAACAAGCAGCCTTTTGTGGATTTCACTTATATCCTTCTGCTTGTATAGATTATTGTCTTGGCACAAAAAAAGCAAACTTTACAAAGATAATAAGACGCCTTTGAGTATGGCCTTAAGTGAGCAGCGAGGTTTTCTCTGCCTTAATAAAGATGATGGCTCGAGAGTAAACGATTGTAGAATTTATTTTTTAGGCAACGAAACGATAGAAGTGAATTTAATCATGAGAAATAGCCGCCATTATATTAGTATGTCGTTACGTTAACATAAGAAGGCCTTAACTGATGTCAATGTTTAGTAGTTGCTCAATTTTAAATCAAATATGTGTAGCTTTTCAAAAAAATTTTCAGTCGAGTTCAGTCGAAGTTGCTCTTATTAGCGGCTTGAAGTAAATGCAACTCTGAACGCTTTATGAAAGTTTTTCAAATCATACGTCTGGTCAAAAAGTCGATCTTACGGATAAATTTTTCAGACACACTATTATACTTTGCCAGGGATCAGGCATGCCATAATGAAACAGCGCATTAAAGGCTTATGTAGCAAATTAGAAAAAGCCGCAATTATGACACGTACATGATACTTTCATATCCTTGGTTTCAAGTAGAAAGGGCCTAACTCGAATTTTTTTTGCTTTTTACATTAGATTTTTTAGTGCTATCATTTTATAAAGAAAATACGAGTTAGGCCCTTTCTACCTGAGAACAACGATATGTATGTTTGTATGCCGTACTCAAAAACGAGGAACAATGCCATCGGTAGTGGCGGCCGTGCTTATGCTGAAGTCATAAACATTCTACAAAAAAGAAAAAGCGTAAACATTGAATGTTTAATAATAATTAATGCCTTTCAAAATGAGATCGCCTTATACAGTTCGTGTCACTAATTGTATGTACGAGTCCTATTAAAAGCCAATCATGAGTAAACAAGTCACACTATTTAAGTTTTGCTCTATTGACCAAATAATCGGTTTGATTAAACTAAATATTATTAACTGATTGCGTGGTTGTCGTATTACAATTATTTTTATTTAATTTATTGAATATTTTCCTCTTCTTTTGCAAACCGTACAGTTAATTTTTTAGTTAATACATTTCTAATCTAATCTTTTGCAACTAATTACCTACTAAAACGCCACTGATAAGTCCTTTTTCAAATCTCTTAACGACTAACGTTGTGAACTTTGCATTGAGCAACATGTGCACTGATAGAGATGAAAAATGCTTAAATTAAAAATAATATTTGCTGAACGTTCAATCACTAAAACTCGAATCAATCACCAGATGCATATAAAATGCAGAATAATTTTTCTTATTTTTTCGTCTTTATAAAATGTTATTTTTAAAACATTTCTGAAACATATGTAGGGTTCTGGGACTACCTGCTGCATAACTTGACCCCTCACCAACCGGCTTGGCTTATCTATTCTATTATCAACTAAACAACATTTTCATTTTCCATTTGCATTGCGTTCCCTTTTACACAATTTCGAAACTGGTAAATATTTTTGAAATGCATTAAATGGTGAATTAGGGAAACTAATAAAAACACTTGAAATGCATTCAATATCCTCTAGACGATTAAAAAAATATATTTTTGGAGAAACAAGTTGGTTCTTTGCCAAATTCTAACGACTTCCAAAAAAAAAAAAAAAAAAAAAAAAAAAAAAAAAAAAAAAAAAAAAAAAAAACCAATAAGTACACCCACTTAGTACACTCAAAAAATACATAAGACTTATTTAGTTGAAGTGGCTGAAGTGGTCTGAAAGATACAGCTGAATTTAAGAGGCGTTCAATGGAAACTCCTGCCAATCCATATTCTTAGTAAAAGTAAGAACTAAATGTAATTAAATATTTTGGAAAATATTTTTTATTATTAAAATCTTGAGCACGATTTTTCTTAAAGTCTCAAAAGTCAAAGATAAATTCTCTGGGCTTCTTGATCCCTTCCTGCTTTCATCTATTTTTTTGAGTGATCATTTGTTTTTGGTCCAAGTTAAAATTTTAGTTAAATGGATTTGATTCATTGATTATTGCATACCAACCGGGCAACTGGATGAACAGGCGATTCACTGCCAACCGATAGCGTTACCTTAACATCATGCAAACGTTTAAAAGAAATGGATATTGTACTAGTGAATAGGCCATTTGCTAAAATCCTATTTTTTCAACTGAAATATTAATGAGTTGCCAATGTCGTGAAAATTGCATAAATTTATTAAACTTTTCTTTAATTTTCAAAAAACATTTTCATTCAAAATTGGGAGATTTATTTTTTTAAATTTTTTCCCCAACTTTTTTTCTCCATGTAATTTCGTGAATGTATTTATTTTCACTATTCGCGCTATTTTTAATATTCCGCTATTCACAGACGAGAAGTGCAAAATAATCAATGCCAGTTTTCTTCACGTTTAACTTAAAACTAATTTAAAAGTGTTTAGTAATTTTTAATTTATTTGATATTTATTGACGGGCGTTAATTTCATTTTGTTTATGGCAAATATTAAGCGCTCACCATCTGTACGATTCTTCGACGATGTGTGATGATGCATTTATTTTATCGATAACAGGTATCGTTATTGTTTGTAACAACTAAAACGTCAGTAACACTGTGTAACGAAGTCACACTTTTTCTTTTTTTTTAAGGAATAATAAAATTCAAATGCCAGAACTTGCAAATGAAATAAAAAAGTGTGAAGTGGTGATACAATACAATTCGATATTTCGTAACCAATTATTGGCGGCAAATGAAAAGGGACTTTAAATAAAAATAAAAAAATAAGGTAAAGAAGTTTACGCCTACAATGCATAGCTCCCGAATTAACGGAAATGGGAAGTGATTACATTATCGCCGATGTAAAAGTTATGCTTTGTCGCTTAATGATTTGCTTCCGGGGAAATCCATTCTCGCAGCCATCAAAAGAAACACCTTCATTGCAATAACCGCTCTCATTTTTCTATACAAAATCGTTAACACATTTTTGTAATGTCTTTGTAACGATTTTTATATCGTTTATATGATTCTAATGCGATCGCTCTATAATTTGAATGGCGAAATATTTTTAAATGTAAAAAATTCAAATCTATTTCAAAAACTTCTTTAAAACTCGATGCTCTTTATTTAAAAGGCGAAATTTCTTTAGATTTACAAACTCTAAACCGTTTCGTTAGTTGTTAAGAAGTTGAGAAACTTCAGAAACTTTTTTATTAAATATTTTAAGAAAAAAAAAAATAGAGCATTACATATATTACTTTGCCAAACTAGCTGTGTAACGAGCGTCTACGAGGCATGCGAATGAACAACGTCCAGCTTATCATTTGAGCACTCCTTTCCTTTTCCTACTTCTGAATTTAAATTTTAAAGCTACGCAGTAAACAAACAAATTTCATATCTATTTTTGTACATTCCCAGTTCCAACGTAGCTGGCACATTTCTGGAAAAATGCCACATTTTCTTGTTTTTACTTACTTTATTTCGCTTCTGATATTTCATTATATTTTCCTGTTCTTTTTCTATTTTGTATATATATATTTTTTTTTATAGAAAAACAACTATGTGATTTTAGTGATAAAATAAAAATATTTAAATGAATCTATTTGAAATAAAATTTTGTATAAAAAGAAAAATAAAAATTGTCCGGAATTACTCACTCGCGATAAGACAGAGGAAGTTCTCTGGCCATTTGCGATCTATAATTTCTAATCTTCTGTTTTTTTTTAATAATAAAATACTGGAGTTTTTCTATTTCTATTTCGGTTTCGGTTTCTATTTCGCAATTATTAAAAGAATTATCTGTGAATTAAAGATGTTATTCGAAAAATTATTTCTTTTGTTATTAAATTGCAATTTCTTTTAAAAGAATGTTTTAAAAGTTAATGTTTTAATTCTTTAAATTAAAACATTAACTAAAATGGCGACTAGAAACACCTTCATAGCAAATCCCAAAGGTCCACTTTCCTGCTGCTTCATCACTTGTCAACTCTATCATAACAACTATTACTTGACTTTCTCCTAATGCCGGCGCAGTGCATTGCTTAAGTAGGGGGAATCCCCAGAGTGATTATTTATTGAGCGGTGCAAATGGTGCAAGTTGAAACAAATTGCAGTATTGATAGAAATGATTCATCAAATTCGCATCGTAAAAGCCTTTAATGTAATCGTATAAATTAAATAATAAAATTTACAAGTAATTATTTATTTTATTAACCAGTAAAAAAAGAAGAAAAAAATTACACTAAAATTGCATTATTTTCATGCTGTTTTTATAAGACTTGCGGTTTTGTAACAATTTTTATTGCACAACAAATAAACATAAAGCCAATACGATGATAGTTTGTTTTAGGAAAAAGCTTAACCGCAATTTCAAAATATCTATATGGCAAGAAAAAAAAAACTGGTCATGTAAGAAAGCGTTTGACAACAAGGACAGAGCCATTAAAATATTTTAATATATATTGCGATATTTAATATAATGAAAAGCCATCATATTACAGACACCTATAAAATGATTTACAATTGAAAATCATACACGATGCATAATTCTCACGTGATTGATACGGTCGACTAAGCAATATGATTTACGTTCGGATGAATTTAAAAAAAAAAAAAACTTGACAATATTAAAATGTTCTAATATGGCTAAAACGAACACCTTCATGTGTTAACCATTTTCGATTCATCAAACGGTGCTGCCATTGCTGAAGTTTTTTATCCGCTAATTTTATTATTCTCGCTCTTATTGTGAATTATTTTGTTGCCGGAATGTCTTAATCGGTTTATAACGAATGTTCATATAGTGAAGTCTTCATCGCAACGAAAAATTGTTTCAGTATTCTATTAAGCTATTCAGCAACAGGGTGTTGTTGCAGGGATGGTAAAACCCGCATTCTTGTGCTGACTCTTACTGGTTCATCGTCTATTACTTTCATTAAAGGGGGGACCCCATTTAATTAGGGGATTCCCAACTTTTATAATTCCAATAGTTATAACATAAAATACACATAAAATACTCGAAGCAGTAAAATGGGAAGGACTAACAAGCAAATGGTAGATGTCACTATAGCGATGCTGTTCTGAAAATGGTCAGTTGATCTCTTCAGTTTTGAAAACTTCTTTGAAGAGAATTTTATACTATAAATCGAAATCTTCGCAAGAAATTATGATTAAATTATTTTCTCAAGTTTTAACAATTAAATTGCGAGTATGTATGAAAAGTAATCAAAACACTTACTTGTCAGTTCTGTGGCATCCTCCGGGAATGACAAAAATCCTTTATTCATATCTTGTTGATGATTCGGGCTGCTCGCCTGTTGTCCACTCTCCGATTGTTCTTGCTGTATCGGCTCCAGCGATTGTGGTTGCTTTGCTAATATGGCAGCTGTACCTGTACTGATGGGGAATTTTAGTGGCGGCAATGGTGAAAATACGGATGCGGTCACTGATTGCGGAGCACGTGTGGCAACATTCAAAGTCTGTTGCTGTTGTAAAATTGATTGCGTAGAAGTGGTAGTGGGTACACTATTTAAGATCAAGGACGAAGTAACGGTCTTGGGTCCTTTGTCAGAGAAAAATTTTGGAACTGCTTTTACTTTATTAAAAATTGTATGTGTAACTGTAGTAGTGGGACAGTGTGATGCAGTGGGCAATTGCTGCAGTAGCTGTGATTCTAAAGTTGTTGTTAATAGTGGTGGATCGGTAAGAGCTTTACCAGCGACTGTAGCAGTTGTAGAGAGTTTAAATGTATTGGATTCTTCGTTATTGTCACTATTAGAATTATTATTTATAGCAGTAGTTGGTGGTATTTGTTCTTGCTTTATTGCAGGTTTTGTATTATTTATATCTTCATTTAGTTTATTATTATTAATTATTTGTTGGTTATTTTTGTTATTATTATTGAGTGGTGTTAGCGGTGGTGTTGTTCTTTCAACATTTGTGGTTGTTTTTTCCAAAGATTTTTTCGCAGATTCATTCGAAGTGTTTTCTTTCTCCTCTTTTAAATGATCTTTTATGTTTCTTTCTTTGGTCTGATTTTCTTTTAGATCTTCAATTTTGAGTTTTTGCGATTCTTGGTATTGTTGCAACGTATAAATTACATTCTTATTCTCCAAGTCACTAAAAAATTTCCACGAAAGAAAAACCCGCACAGATTATAAAACTTTTACATTTTCAAATGATTAAAATGTTTGCTTTTTTAAGAAAAAAAACTATTTACTGCCATTTTATGTGTGTGTATGCATGTAAACAGACACATTTATTACACATTTTGTCAGCAAACAAAGCACGTGATCTAATTTTTTTATATTTTATTATATTTTTCTTTTAATTACAAGCAACCCACACACAAACTCACACACACAAACACAGACAGAACGCGTCGTAGTGTGTACTAAATACGGCACACAGGCATATTTATCAACGTATTGGTAGCCTATATAGCTTAAAAGAGCAACTAAATAAATTCACTTTTTTCCCAGATACGACTCAAAATATTCATCCGCCAGTTGAGAGAAGAGTACACATGCAACAACAAGTACACCAAAGAAATGCACTCAATGCGGAGTGCATTCTGCCAAGAGAAATGCATTTAACATTGCACATTGATTAATGTTAGCTTAACATATTTTTATTGCTCTTTCGGTTTAAAGTAACAGCTTTAAAAAACGAACCCAAACAAACAAGCAAACCTGCTCATATACGAGTACACGATCACTCGTTGCTTTTGCCTTTTTTATTTTATCTTTTAAACCGGCATTTGTGTTTGCTTCTCATTAAACGAAATTGCTGTGGTTTTGTTGCCCATATAAAACTTGATTTTTTTTCACTTAAATTGTTTTTGTTTCTCTTTTTATTTTATTCTTTTTACATGGAGGCAAAAATTTGATATTTAGAACTGCTGCTTCGTTGTTGTTATTGGTGTTATTTTTTATTTGAATGCACCCATTCATTGCAATACATGCAGTTACACTGCAGAGCAAAAGTAAAGCAACAAAGTCCTATTATAAAGCAAAACACGTAGACATTTTTAGGGGGTTATGAGATTTTTAACAAAAAATTATAAATAAACAGTAGAGTCGCGATATACGAAATATATTTAAGTTGCTTTATATGTATATACATATATGGCCTACGTTGTCATCGTCGCAAGGAAGACTTTTATATTGAACTCAAGGAATTGGAATGCATAGAAATTTGTGCGGACGGCTTTCACGAAGCACTCATGGCAGAGCTTTTTTATTCTTGATAATTCTCATGAGCACTAGAATTTCTGAGGGACTTCAATATTATTAATAGCTCCATCAATATGATTTATCGGTTTAAAGGTCGTTATTCATACGTACCGTAGGCGTAAGTGATAAGTGCCTAAGCATGCACGCTCTAAATCGAGATTCTACTGTATTACATATTAATACACCATCAGTAGATACATATATTAATACCAATCCCACAGAGCAAACTATTCTCTAGCCTCCAGAAAAATGCATACGTGTTTTAGTTTTTTTGAGACTGAACTGACGCATTGCGTATCGAGTATGTGCATTTGTAAAGCGGTCAAGTATTTCTAAAATAATAATTATTAACAAATAAAAATTATTTTAATGATCTTTCATGTAGGAAGTGGGCGGGACTTTGTTACTTTCCAAATTAATGAGTGGTTTAATTTGTATTACTTTTAACGGTTCACTTCTGAATTATTTATGCTAAGAACTACGTTTGAAAAAAATTAATTACGTCTTCAGAAAAAAATCGCTGCATTATAAATATGAAAAAAGTTAAGAACGTCGCTTAATAAAGTCGTAGTATTTCTTCTACACACATTTTGTTTTGATTTGATTTAGCGTAAAAGTTAATTGTTATTATTGTTTATATTGTATTTAATAAATTTCATTGTAAATAATAAAATATTGTAAATATTATATCAATTTTAATATGTTTTGGGTTTCGTTTAAAAAATAACAAGTAAAAGTGTTAATGAGTTGTTTAAGTTGGGTGGGTGACAATGTAAATAAGTATATGGCGGCATAATAAATAGTATGTATCTAAGTATGTATGTATGATTGTGCAATACATATCGTTGGCCTAACTTAGAAAAGCTATATGGAACACCCCAAGTTAGATAGAATTTTCCAAAAGACTTAATTAAAGGCAAAAAAAAATTTTACTACAATTAGTTTTTCCAACGACATTACTAAATTCGTCATCATTAACTAAATCTTTTGCAATGAGTCAGTAATAGATTTTTTACTGAACGTTAAGTAAAATATTTCTTAATATAATTAATTTGTGAAAAATCGTTAAAACTTTTATCTCGGCAGTTGTTTTAAAATCAAGCCACTTTTCTTAAAATGTTACTTCGTAATTAATGGCGGAAAAGACATTTTAAAAAAACTTAAACATTATTGAAGTTTTAATTTGCTTTCAAGTACAAGTACAGGCGGTGGGCCATTGCCCGCTTCAATTAACTAATAAAAAGAGTGATAATTAGAAGAAAATATTTATATAAAACTTGAAATCGTATATTTATCGTATTTAATAAATTTTTATTCTTTAAAACATCACACCTCTGTTGAAATGTTAAGAGGAGTTTGAAAAGGGTGTTTACGATTAAGAATTGAAAATATCTAAAAATTCTCTAAAGAATATCCGATAAAGTTCTTCACAAAAAATTGTAGTGTCCTAGATGGATTTACGTACTATATTTCACTTTATCTTAACGATTTTCCGCAATACTCTACTTCGCTATAAAAAATTCTTTTATTACCACGATTTTTTTCACTTCATGTCTCGTTTTGAACTTTTAACTACAGTGCAACCCAAGTGATCGGTAAACAATTAAAAAAGTATACTAAAATCATTATTTTATTATTAAATAATAAAACAAGCCGTTGAACTCATCAACAGAATCAATAGAAAATCCATATGCAAAAGAAAAAAAAACCAAAAAGACAAGATAAAAGTGAAGAGCGAAATCAAGTATGATTCTTGGGGTTCTTTCTTAAAAAGTAGTAAAACTAATTTCTTTCATTATCAACTAGAAGAAATTGAAGCTCCAATTTCGAGGAGTATTAATAGAAAAAAAAATATTATTTAAATAGTATTAATAAAAAAAAAATATTATTTCAATAGTATTTTTTAAGAATTAGAAATAATAAAGAAATGTCTGAAACGGAGACGGCATTCGGTTAAGACGAATTTTGTACACCTTATTAAATACATATACATATATTGGAAAATATGACAGACAGTTCTGTTAGTTAATTGGCAAGATAACAAAATTTACGTATGAATTGAACGGAAAGCTCGCTATTGCGAATGAATTTCAATACCGTTGTAGCTACTGAATAATGAATAATCCAAACTGGTTAATTTGTTTCAAAAATTCGTAATACGGAATTATTATTTATTGATTATTCCGTAAGATAATTATGGTTTATTGTAATAAGACAATCGATCAACTTTGATTATTCAAAATCATTTTATACATTTTAATTTTAATTTGAATAATTCAAAATCATCTTTATATTTAATTTGTATTATTTCGTATGTTGGAGAATTTTTATAATTTTTTCTTAAATGGCTCGAATGAGAATTATAAATTTTCCAGATCGCATTTCTTAGATTAATTTTGCTCGAGTTGGATTTTTGATTACTCAATCCTGCAAACGTCTTAAGCACAAAATTTTGATAATATAAAATATTAAAAACAAGAAAAATAAAAATTTGGGAATTTCGTTAAATTACAAATGAAACGACAAGTTCCCATATACCCGATTCTCCAAAGTAGTGGTTGGCTGAACGAAATGTTCTAGTGCATACAATTTGAGACTTTCGGAATTCTTACAATAAACTTAAATTGATAACAAAAATTAAATGCAAAAATTCCAATAAGAGAGGAACCATTAATTATTTGATTCAAATTTATATATTTGTGGGAAAATATCGGTGCGAATAATAAACTGCAAAAAAAAAACACTTTAGAACTAAAACAGCTGAGTTGAAATCCTCTTATCAGCTGGATAATAAACTTGAAATTAAAAAAAAAAATTTTTTTTAACGTATGCACATACTCATACATACAATAACCGATAAGAGGTGAACATGATACGAGGAACTGAAAAACACAAGTTTGGAACTTGTGAAAACGTGATATTTAGCTGATTAAATCAATTTGTTTATAAAGCGGCGATATTTAGATTTTTTTAGAAAGAGCCATTAAATAGGACGCTTAAATATTTAAACGCATTTTTTGCCCAGAGAATGTTCAAAGCGGAACACTGTGATGTTGGCCTCATACATTCCCTTAAAACTAAAATACATTTTTTTACAATGTTCTTTTAAAATACTTCTCTTTTACATAAATTAACTTTTAAAGGTTCTTTTTCAAATTGGTACTCTTCTTAAAAGGTACCTTTTTATATCATTCAAAGACAAGATATATAATTTTTCAAATAAACTCAACTCTGGAAATTATAGTTCTTGAAAAGGTAATTTCTAAGCAACTCTTCATAAGTTTTACGGAGCTTTTGCCTTTGTAATTACGATACATTTTTTTAACAGGAAATTTTAGTTTTTAAAAACTACTAACTTTATAATATGCTACTGTACATTCAGGAGTACTTTTTTAAAGACTTTCACAAAAGGTACTGTCTTTCCAAAATACTTCATAAAAATTATAAATGAAGAAATTTATTTCCTTATTCTTCTGACCTGTACTTATCATAATGAGCTTTCCGTATTTTTTCATATACCTTAAGGGAACTTTTTCAAAAATTATTTTAAAATACGTTGTTGTTATTTTTCTTTGCTAATAGATATTTTAATAGAATTAAATTCTTTTAAAGCATAAGTTTTGCTAAAAGAGTGGGAACTTTTGAAAGTTACTCTAAAATTTTTAATATTCAGGAGGTGTTTTTAAAAATTTTCTAAATTGTATTTTTCGATTTAATATTTTTAAATATTGTTATTTTATAATTAATTAATTATCCTTTACAGGAGATGGCAAAATTTATAAAAGCAGCTTCAGATAATAAAACTGAATTATTTGTTCCCGCATATTCGATTCAGAATTTGTTATTAACGAAGGCGATCTTGATCTCGAATTTAATCTACCTTAAGAAGTAAACGTGATCTACGTTTTCGTCACAGAATATAAAAAAAGCATATATTCAGATAATAAAACTGAATTATTTGTTCCCGCATATTCGATTCAGAATTTGTTATTAACGAAGGCGATCTTGATCTCGAATTTAATCTACCTTAAGAAGTAAACATGATCTACGTTTTCGTCACAGAATATAAAAAAAGCATATATTTCAAAAGTTGTCAATATCCTGTATCTAGAAATACTGAAACAGATTTTCAGAATTTCATATCACAAAGAAAATTATCTGAAGAAAATTCATTTCAAGTTTGTGCACGTACTTTGTTTTTATATACATACATATTTTTTTAAAATTAATTCTGTACAATTTGGTATTTTCCACAGTCACAACGAAAACATAAACACCCACTTGTAGTAAGAAATATTATTAAAATCTATGCATATAACTCTAGATATTTAAAATATGTTGTTACACCTCATCCCGTTTTTACGCGCTTGGCACATTTATTAAACAAAAGGAATGAGTTCGGCATTTTTATTACCAATACTAAGCGATGTTGCTCTGTAGATAAATATTTTTCATTTTCAGAATAGCGAATATTAGAAATAAATCACATGCTTTTAAACAGCTCCGATTTTCATGAAAGTTAGTGCAGTTCTTAAACTTTTGAAAGTGATAAATAGTAATTTATTGACTTCAAGGGTTGTAAAAATTATGATGTGTTAACCTTTTACACAATATCATTAGAGCTCAATGTTTTCAAGGTTGGTTTAGCTGTAGAGACCCACCTTTTCAAATTTTCAAGTAAGCAAAAAAAGTAATTAAAAAAAAGGCAGAGGTGTGAACTTTATTTACCTGGTGATCACGCTCAACTTACGCACTAAAAATGTTACCAGTAAACAGTAATTTGTTAAAATAAAGCTAAACAATTGCAAAGAAACATCTTCGCTAAAAACTAAATAAATTGTCATGATATGATACCGCTCTGTCCTTTAATCCATCTACCAAATTAGAATTTTATAACAGAAATAACAAATCGTTTATACAAAAGTTGTTTAAAGTACTCCCACAATTTTAAATCAGCTCCAAATCGCCTTATATCGCATTCTCATAAACTAAGTTCGCGTAAAAAGGGTATCAGGTGTACACAACCATATACATTTCAAGTTGTATACATATACATATATAGTCATATAAAACATGCATGTGAAAAAATGTGAAAAAGAACAATATTATTGTCATAATGAATTAAAAATACATTTATTTTTTACCAAAATATATATATATATATATATATATATAAAAATTAATTAAAAAAATGCAAAAGCTTCATCAATTCTTATATCTTATATTCTTATATCAAACTCGCTCTGAAATCATTGATTATAGCGGGCATACTCGTAAATAAATATAATGAGCGATTCCTAAGTACTACATAATTAAGCTAAACTGGCAAACCGATTGCAAACCAAAATTTCTGATTTGTAAGAGTGCGAGATTCGAGCTTTGCTGAAAAGATCACGCTGCGAGACTAAAGCAAACGAACACTTGTTGGGGAAATCAGTACAGATTTTCATTTCATTCTCTATTTCAATTGCCGATTTAATCTGCTTGATGATATAGTTTCTGAACTTTCCACCAGCTTTGCAAAATAGTTTTCTGCACATTTCCGAATTTTAAAAGTAATGCTTTTTTCTGCTTACGTAACGAGATCAAATTCCTGGTCAATTAAGTTTTTTACTTCAACAACAAGTTCAAATACAATGAACTTGTACAGATTTTTTATTATTAAATAAATTCTTATCAGTTTTATTTTTCATCGAGTAAATAAAATAAATCCGAGTTCAGTGTATGAAAATCTAAATGTTTTTGTCACACGGCCGGCCTGATAAAAATTCACTGAAAACGTAAATAGAAAACACGTAACTACAATATCGCGTGATGCACTTGTCCATTGACGAAGAGGCGCTTGGTTGGTTAGATGGCCGGACGGGCGGACGCGCGGCTAGTCGTGAGATTGGAAATTAAAAACTTACATTTGCTGTTCAAGCTGCCGTTTATATAAAAACCACACAAGCGAGTGAAAAGCACAGTGTATAATAAGGAAATAATATTAAAACGTAAAATAATATAAAAAATATGCAAATTCTATACGTTCATACATATCGCTTGCTAAAATTAGAATTGATCAAACATTGCTAAAACAGACTTGAAACTACATTTGGAAATTTATCATGGCCTTTGCAATTACAAAAAGCGCTATGCAGTGATATGTACTCTCACAAAAAGTATGAAAACCATTAAAAATTAATGTTTTGAATTCAGTTGACATGTTTTTTATGTGAACCGCATTTCATTAAAAATAATTTGGAAAAAAGACGAGTTAAGCCCTTTTTACATTAAGGTGAAGCGTGTTTGCAAATGAGATAAAAATTAAATTCAATGATCTAATGAGACCTGCACCGCAATTAATAATCTACTTGTTAGAAAATTTCTATTTTTAAAAGTCTCTCAAACGGGCTTACAATCCGGCTGACTTTTTACGTAAAGAATTTACACTTGAAATCCGCACAAAGTAAGTAATTGATTTTCTGCCAGCGCATTTCTTTTAAACTAAAAGTTGGAATTTTTTACAAATGTAAATTTTTAAATATCATAAATAGTATAAATATTGTAAACACACATTTGGAAAAAAATGCAAGTACAGTCGAACCTCGATTTACCCGCCCGCATGGTACGAATCTAAAATGGCGATTGATAATAAATATTATATGTTCATTACAGCTTCAACGTACAGATGTTAAGAAATCTTTTGGCTCCACAGTGCCAAAGTTATTTATTACAGGGTGAGAACAATTCTGTAAAACCCAGAAAGCAATTGAATACGTGCATTCTTGCGATAAACGTAATGCAAACGACCATTTATGAGACTTATAAAATACATTTTTACATGATATTTTGATAAAGAGTTTTATTATTTTCCTTATGATTAACTATTTGAACGATCAATTACCGAAAATAATAAATATGTATATAAAATGCGAAGGAAAATAAAAATGGGTATGTAATAAAGAATGCAATGCGTTCGTTGTAAGCGAATGGCTGAGGGATTTCCCCTCACAATAGAGTCAACCGTACGTTAACAGAGATATAAAAAGAAAATGCGTAGTTTATAATAGAGTTTAATGCCGGTTGTAACTAAAACCGATAATTGAGGTTCACCAGTAACTTATTGGAAAAAATAAACTTTCCTGGAAAAGAAACAATATAACAATAGGTTCGACAGGAATGAACTCATTTGCCCCCCTCGTCATTTGCAATTATTCCAATTAATAGATATTTATTTACTTCGTGTTGTTTTTAAAAAAATATATATAAAATATAAAACACTCAACCCGCTCTTTTCTTTAGAAGCCAGTAAATAATATTATAATTCAATTGAATAATAATAATAATTATGATAATAATAATAATAGAAAAAACGAAAACAAACAGCAAATTGAATAGAACAAACGAAATGTGGCAAAAGTATTCATTGCAAGCAGCTTTTGATTTGTGTTTTGTGCATTTACAATAGCAAAAACAGATGCACAAAAAACCAAAATACCGCCATCTATTTAGATCAGATCTATTCCCACATCATCAAGATCACTATAATCGTCACCAAACATGATGATGATTGTTTTCATTGTAGCCCAACAACAACAACAAGCATTTTCTATTGTGTAACCTCATTAAAACCAATAAAAATTTAGACAAAAAGAAAAAAACAAAATTTTTCAAAACTAAATAAAAATTATATATACAGTTCATTTCTATATTGTACATTTTTATAAATTAATTTACTTTTTTTAACAACAAAAAACAAAAAAACAAAAAAAGAAAAGCAAACAAGAGTGGGAGAAAGAAAAGTTATTGTTTGTAACTCGTCTTGTTTTTAATTTAAGAATATTAAACTAAATTAAGAGCAGCAGCAAATAAAATAAAAAAAAAATTCTTAAAACTATGAGAGTTTTCAGGCTACATAATAACAGTGATCAACAAAAGTATATAGCAAGTAAAGTGAACATCACTTTATTCACTCTAGTTTTGCTCAAAAATTGTAAAGGTTTTAAAATGTTTTGTTAATATAAATTAACTTTTAAATAAAATAAATTAATATTTCAATTTTTTACTCACTAATACAAAGACATTGGACTGTAAATGTGAAAGAAATCTGAAGTATTCTAAAATATAGTCTGCATAAAATCTACTCCTTTATAATAAACAACAATCAACACCAAAATCCTGTCATAACAGGATTTTATATCGAAATCACTAAAAAATCGAGTTAGGGGCTTTCTGATTTCCACTTATTATGTGACCTCTCATAATTTTAAGAAAAAAATTTTTGAATCACTGCTGCTACACCACAACTTTTCACAAGGATTTTAAAAAAGTCTTCTAATTTAATACGCAACGACGGATCAAAATTTATTTCAAATACACGAAATAAAAGAAAAAATATATTTCAGAAAGAAATAATCAATCCAGTAATGAAAATTGCGAAATATGGAATTCTTACTGTTTAAAGTTAAAAAGTTTTGAGATGGTGAAAAATAAAAATAACTTTTGTTGCGCAGTGCAATTTTAGAATTCAACAATAAAAATGATTTTAACAGAGTCGTTAAAATCAGAAGACCGCACAAAAGGGTTATCAAATCAAGTTCATAAAATTCTATAATACTACTCAATACATGGAAGGAACTCTGTTGTAAAAGTTTTGAAATTTGTTTCTTTCAACGTCAGAAAATATTTATGGAAAATCGTGACGGTGCTTAAACGGTTTCGTCCAGCTTTATAATGATGTGTTGGGCTTGACAGACACCCCACCTCAATCAATTTTAATTCATATTTAATTAACAAAATTGATATTGAACCGAATATCGACACTTTTGTATATAAATTCCATATATTAAAACAGGAAAAATGTACACTGTTACAAACCTCCATTCGGGAATAGTCATTCATTCCATCTTGTAAAATCTAACAGATTGTTTTTTTTTTTTTTTTTTTTTTTTTTTTTTTTTTTTTTGATAAAATGATTTTATGTTGTGGTATTTTAAAAAGTAGAATTGAATTACTTGCAGCAAGTTTTGAGAAAAATTGTATTCCGCTGCGCATTTCCATATTTTTACGTCTTTCTTTTGTTTTAGTTTCGTTTTTATGACGATTTTCTTAAAAAAATTCCTGGATAAAAATATCTTTTACTGTGAGTTTTGTTACAGCAAATACAACACACTCCTTCATACATGCATATCTACATATGGATGTGTGTATGCACCATATATTAGTAGGTACGTTAATCTTTCATTTATGTAATTTTTATATTTTTTTTTAATGTTTTATCAGTATCACAGTGTTACTGACGACACATTGAATTTTGTTTTCCCACGTAAAAGGAAAGCGAGACGAAACATAAAAATTGTCTTTGATTTTATTAATTTGTTTTTATTATTGCTTTTGCAGAAGCGACAATTACAAAAAGTACATAAGTAAAGGAAAATACACAACAAAACTAAAATAACACGAAGTAGAGAACGTGCACAAAATTGTGGAAGGAATTGTTTTTAAGTTAAATAAAAAAAAACCAAAACCAAAACCAAAACCAAAAACAAACACAAAAAAAACTTTTCGCAAATTTAATTTTTTGTTTTGCAACATTTTGTAAATAAAAACTGAAATTTACTTTTATTTTGTTTTGGATGAAATATCACTTTATTTTGGGCACACATACATATGTGTGTACATGCTAATGTTTACGAACATGCATACATACTATGTATATGCACACAACTCATCAATGAAGTGTGTGTATGCATATGTAAAATCCTTTATGTAATAATAAATACTTTGTTGCTGTTTTAATTAGCATTTATTTAAATTGATTTTACTGTGTTGTTACTGTAGTTTTTTAATCAAGTCATTCCGTCTGCCAGCCACTCACTACTAGAAGCAGCAGAAAAAGGCAGAAAAAGCAAAATACATAATCAGGAATGCACAACACAAACAAACAAAAACAAATTTAATTAAATACATTATTGCAATTACGAAGATGTTTTCAGAGCAAATTCTAGGTTATGCTGTGTGTTGTGTAAAAGGTTGAACAATTTTCAAAAATTTACAATTATAAATAGTTGAGACATATTTTTTAATACGTAAGCGTTAATGGCAGTATATAATTTCTTTGCACTCTACTGTTTGCTATACAGATTTTGAATACCTTCTCCTTTTTAAGCATTAAAGACTTTCAAATTCAATCAAATTTTTTTTCCTTTGTGCACATTTAAATTATTTATTTAAAAAAAACTAACCGCTCACACTTGGAAATGCAATAGATTTGTACATCATTTTCCTTTTAATACATCTTTTCATTTAAATATTTGTTTTATAACACATTTTTATAATTCTTTGTTTCGTTAAAACTTTGCATTTTACTAATTTAAATAAAGTTTAAAATGTATAAATTTTATGCATATATAGTATAGTTATAGTTATGTATAATATATGTTGGTATGTATGTATATATATATTATATACACATATGTATATATATAAACTTTTTATTTTACAGACACAAATTTTTAGCCACGAAGCGTAATCGACGACGTTTCTACTGTTAGTGCACAGCAAAATGCAAAAATTATCTAAATGAACATACAAGTCCTCTTTATTTTACTTTATTCCATTTGACAAGTGTTGAAAAGAAATAAAAAAAAAATCTAATACAGTTCTCGCAAACGTAGGCAACTCAAACAAAAACAAACAAACAAATAAAACAACTGTGCACCGCACACTCAATGCAGAGCGACAAAAAATTCTCTTAATTAAACAAACCACTCAAATTTCTACGTAGCACAACCTGTAACACAAACAGAGAAAACGAAATTAAACACACGCCAAACACCTAAAAAGAACAGCTATCGGCGAGCGGCACTGTTGCCATTCCTATTTAAACATTTTCGCTTTTCCCTTTCGTAATTAAAAAATTTTATATTTATGTATGCATATATGTATGTATGTATGTGATATGCATTTGAAACATAATTATAGCTTTCAGAATTGCAATTAATAACATGTTTGGTTAACCGCCTATAGAAATGGGGAAGCCTCCATAGATTTTTTCCATTCGCCCTTTTTGTATGATAATGTGTGGCAGCTGCGATTTCTTAAAATAGAAGGGCATCACTATGAAATTTTCGTGTGAATGTATCGTACTGTCATGTCCTTTCGTAATTAATTATGTGATAATTTTCTTTCTTTGAATGAAACCAACTGGCAACATGGCCAACAATAAAAAGTCTCTAATAAAAAACAACACTTTTCAGTGAGTATTTTAAGCTTCAACTCAAATTATTTCCTCTTAAAAAGTGCGCATGCTCTTTTAACCGATTCTAAATTCAATAAACATACTCTTAAGTAAGAAATGTAGAGAGGTTTATCTATTGAGGTTGCTTTATAAATATCAATATAAGCATTTATATTCATACATATACATATGTATATATATGTATAGATATTTATGTATATATATGCATATGTGGAAGAAGAAAATTATAAACAATAAAATTGTTTATTATGTTTTGACCAAATTATAGTTGAGAATTTGCAAAACACAATAATAAAAAATAAAATAGTAATAACAACTCAAGTAGCGAATATCCATATGTAGATGAATATGAATGTAGGTAAGTATTTGCAAATATACAAATTGATTTACAATATATGCATGTGTGTAACTACTTTATTAAATTTACATATACACACATAAATACATATGTAAATAATAATAATGTAATAATTTAGTCAGAAAATCAAAAAATAAATAAATTGATGTATGCACATGCAAGCATGCAAATGCAAAGCTAGGAGCTACAACTACATACATACATACATACATATCTATGCAAAGATTGAAAATCATATTATTATGATTTTAAAAGTGCTTCATACATATATACATACATATATATATACGTATGAATATACTCGTATGTATGCTTATGTGTATATGGGTGCAAGTAAATAGAGCTTAGGTAAAATAATACTAATGTCAGATATAAGGCCAAAGCTGTGACAGCCGTTTGAAGGAAAGAATTGCGTACAAATGCTTATATTCCCACAAGAACAAATACATACATACGCACATATTTACATATGTACATATGTACATGCCCACATCTATTGAAAATTTGTAAAGCATTATAAAATCCTTGCAACATTTTCAGCTTACATTTCAAGTCGAAATGATGCGAAATGGCAATTGGCCACTTTTTTGAAGTTTTTCCTCTCAAACTGACTGCGTAAATAAGAATGAAAAAACAGAAATTTTTCTAACAAATCAGCATTTTAGAGTGCGTGAAAATTGCTGTTTTCAATTAGTGGTTGCGAATATGACTTGAATGAACAATCTGCAATAGATATTTGAACCGTGAATTATGAACACTTTTGCTCCACTGGCTACTTTAAACTATTAATTGTTCAACACAAGTAACAGGCTTTTATTAAAGTCTGCAATTTTTACCTCATAAAAGTAAAAATTATTAACTAAATTAACTAAATGTCATGCTTTTGCATGATGTTAAAGTAAAAGACTTTAAGGCTTCAAATAAAATATAAATAAAGTGAATCTAAAAAATACTTTTGATTTAAAGAAAAATAAACTTAATTTTTATTTGTTCAGGAAAATGTTTTTTCTTTATTACAAAAGCTTAATTAGTTTATAAACACATACACACATGTGTTGCTTTTGTGTATTTAATTCTTTGGGAGAATTTTTTAAAATATTTCTTACTTGTTTAAATGTTAAGAAAACAATAAATTTTTTATGCAGTCTGCGATGAAAAATCACGGAATCGTATTTCAGGCTTGTGATGTAATAAAAAACAAAATAATACAAAAATAAAGGTTTGGCAGAAGTAAAACTACAATTAAATAACACTAATGACTTCTAATAAGAACTTCTATGATATGGCATAGAAGCTAAAAGCTAAATTTGTTAGGTTGGCTGTGAATTCTTTAGGATAGTCTGCCATATTAACGCTCAAAAAGCGTTGCATACATGTAAATATTAAAAAATATTTCATCACATTCTATATATGAACAACGTTTCGGACGCTCTGAAGGCATTGGCCATCAAATCCTAAAAAAAAACTAAAAATTATGGAAAATGTATATTTTTATACCGCATTTTCACCTAATAAATCAATAGTTTTTTAAACGCCAGTATTGTTAGACTTATTAACTTAAACATGGTTTAAACTTGGAATCTATATACCAGCTGTCTTTTTTTATAAACAATAAAAAACAGCTGTTTTTTCGCTGCTGTCATCAGTTGACGAAAATGCTCATTCAAAGAAGATCGCCGCAGACCACGCTATTAGCTTAATATAAGGCTCAAAATGTGACAAAATTTTATTGACACTTTTCCATTTTAAGTTTTATCATCACTTACATCATCTCCGTTTTCTGATTTGTTATTTAGCCGTTTAAACGTAGTTTAAACTGAAAAATAGATAATCATGCACTTTATTATTCGGCATGGAAGGACTACTTAGAAATTCATCGATTGCCGTTGTTGTTTTTCCGCTTAAAATCGTTTATAATACCTTATCTTAATAGGAATTAAAATAATTTATTAATTTTCTTATCTTTGAAGAAAATTCAACACCGTGACGATCATATTTTTCTATTGCACTAAAATGTATATAGAAACAATATTTACATGAGAATTGCATTTTTTTTATTAGTTTTTCTTATGCAATGGTGAGTTGATACCTTTAATAGAGCAAATATGCAAGTCGCTTGATAAGTGTGGAGCTAGTGTTGACGGTGGTATCTGGAAGGCGATAACGTGGTGTTTTACAATTAACACTTGCGAACTTTTTACGTTAATTTAGCTTGTTGTGCAATGATGTAAGCGCAAGAAGGGCGAGCGATGTAAGACAATTAACACTTGCCAATGATTAAATACAAAGCAAACTAGCCTTTATATAGTTAAAGTTGTAATATCAGGTAATAAGTACTGTTAGATAAGATATCAGTTTGTAAAAATCTGATTAGAATGATATGTTACATACTGCTATTAAGCAAAGCCGAAATTAAGACAAATAATCTAGACATTTAAAAATACGCTGCCTCAAAATTAGATAATAATAAAATATGCGAACTATAGTCATACGATAATAATAGAGAACTATTTTATATAAATACTCGATTTTGCAATAGGAGGCTTCATTTTGATCTTTTGAGTCTTGGCAGTAACTGAGAAATACTTTCGTTTTGAGAACAGTGAACGCAAAACTTTAGACGTGCATTTTAATAACGCAAATGCCACCCATCTGCCAACTAGTTGCTGGCAAAAGGAGCGCCTCAATTTGTATTACATTTAGGTAAGATAAAAAGATTAGAAGTAAGAACAAGATACCACTGCATTACAAGACTTTAAGTAGAAAATTTATTTTTATTAAAAATGGAAGACTTTTGTGTGCCACTGAAATTTATATACAATAAATGAAATCAATAAAACAGAAAATTCTCTCAGTATAATCATGAGAAGGACGAGTGACGCCACAAATGACGAGGCTGCGGTGAAGAACACTGTTTTAGTAAAGCTGAGTTTTACAGCAGAAATAGCAGCGAAATAATAAGAAATCTGTTCAGCTTAAAAGTTAGTAAACCTGCTCTTGCTCTCGCTATACTTCCTTTATAATATAATATAAAGTAAAGCATAAAGTTGTCATCTTTAAAAATTTTTTCCTTAACAACTAAATTATTGCCTATATTTTCCTTTTTTTATTTCTAATATTTCGAACTGTTAAACTAAAAATCAGTTTCGGAAACAACGATATTAAATATATTAAGTTAAAGTTCATGGCAAATTGGCTTTGAAAGAATTGCGAACGAGGAAAATATTATTTTAATTTTATTTCTTGATTTAGTGATTATTTGTAAAGGACTTGAATGGAACATTGATAATTGAAATGGTTGGCTAAATAATTTTATATCGCTTTATAAATTGATGATCACTATTGGCATTAAATTTATCTCGAACAATTGATTTTGCCGGACAATATAACAAAAATGTGGAGCAAATTCAGGCCAAGTACTGCTTCTTTTGTCGTGAATAGCACTCACAAACAATTTATTGTGTTACAAACACAGCCGTGCTAAATTAGTCTGAAAATATATTTTATTTCTGCTTTTCGTCACATAATTTTTGAGTAATAGACTGACGACAACAACAACTACGACAAAAAGCATACATACTTGTAAAATGAACACCAGCTGTAAAGCGAACACGCGTGCGGCTTGAACGAATTTTCCACATACTTGTAAACTTTATGTTTGGAAACTTCTAACTTAATTAATTTCAAAAAAAAGAAAAATATTTGCAATTTGAACTTCACACACACACAGACACACACGTGCCCCATATGCCCACACATGACCCGCGCAATTTAATTTGCTTTATCTAATTTTACTTTAATTTTTTTACTAATAATTAACTTGTTATTATTCATTTTTAAAATTTGATTTCTTCCACGAGACTTTTTTTTACGCTCATATTTGTTTTTTAACGTACCCATAACCGTTTAATAATTTATGCGCTACTGTATTTCGATTGCCAATAGTTTGTGTAGACTGATGAGCTAAACGTGCGGCAAAGCTGCTTTTCCAGAAACAAATTTCATCACAACCCATCTGGTATTTCAACACAATCGGATGATGAAAACGTTCATGTTTCTTTTAAAATTGTTTTACGGCGGTACTAAAATTACACACTTCGACTATTTACGAAAATTTTATACTCGTCTGTGCTTTTAATATTTTCCCAAAAATATCCTTAAAATGTAACAAAATGAAATGTCAGTTTTAATTATCAGAAATGCTGTAAATTTTTTTGTTGTTTTTTTTTTCAAATAAAATGATGACAGTAATTTAAGGTTTCTGTTGAAATTCTTGAAAATGACACTCAAGCTGTCAATTTACAAAAGTTCGATGTGAAATCGTATTGTATGCGTTTGCCCACAATGAAACACAACAGATTATGTGCATGTGTGTGTGTGAGTATGCATGGATGTGTGCCAGGACATACAATACAGCTGAAAGTTTTTATTCTTATGATAGGCAGAGAGAAATATGTGTGTATGAAAGTAAATCAATAAATAAAAGAAATCGTTAAAAAGGGGGTGTTTCCCAAAAGCCCAAATTATGTAATATGTGTGCTTAAATAACTGTGCATACATCTCCACACGTACACATGGCTCGATTTGGAATATTTTTCCGGCAAAGCTTAAAAGACTACAGAAGTAAAAAGGGGGCAACCACCAAAATTAGCTCTTTTTCGTTTTTTATTTATTTCAAAATTGATATTTCAAAATGATGTAGTGTGATTCACAAACCTGCATCGACACACAATTTTTTCGTATATGTTTGCTGGGAAACTAGGAAAGTTAGAGGAAAAATTTATAAGAATTTTTTTTTTAAATTTGTTTGTATCATTTTAAAAATCGGTGCTTGCTGGGTGCTCCAGCTATAAATGCTGTTCTGCAGCGATTTTTTCAAGTCGATCGATCAAAATCCCGCGAGACGTTCTAGTGAGAGAAGCAAGAGATTTTTTTTTTTTTGAGATTTTTAGTTCTGCACACAAATTCATGTATACATAAACACATCCATACATATGTATGTACATGTTTTATATATATTGTATCTTCTTGGGATCGCTTGAATTTAAGAACATGAGATTTTTACATAATTTTTTTTTTTAAATTAAAACAAATATTTGACTTTTGTGTGAAAATGGGATATAAAAATTTTAAAATAAGAAAAATTCGCCCTTTTATTTTGCATTCATTTGCTGAAAATCTTTGGCCTCAAAAAAGCTGTTTTGTTTTAGTCGAAATAAGTCGGTGTTAATTGTGGCGGATCTGTATAAATATAGTGGGGGTTTTACGCCAAATGAAACTTCTTTCTATTTTTGTTGGGCCATAATAACGGAGATAGTGCTGCCAGATATAGAAAAAAAAAACTTTCTGTATGAAGCGTTGAAATAATTTTACTTTATTTATTTTAACATTTTTTAGATTTATTAACTTAAAATTGAAATATTTTTTAAAAATGTTTAATGACAGCTGGTTGCTTAAGGAGCGACAAGTGCTGTCAGCTGCCTTTGCAGTTGTATGATCGTGCAGTCGGCTGGGCCAGATGTATTTAATGAAAAACGCTGATGTGATTCAGTTTGGCGTAATGCTGGAGTTAATGTCGACGTCGCAAACGCCGTCTGAACGCTAAAATTGTGATGTTCGACGTTTAATTTCATTTTGCTGTTAATGTCAACGGCGTACAGACGTTTAAATATAAACTGTTAATTTGAAAATTTATTTACTGAAATAAATTTGTAATTAAATACTTATTACTTATTTTTTACCAAATCTCTCCTTTAAGAGCTGTATTCTTATAGTTCTTGGAGAATTTGTTATATAAATATTTTTTAATATTTAAATATATTTGTTTTTATAGGGAGATATTACCAAATTTTAATTATTATATATATTATCCCCTATAATATCAATATTAATAAATTGAACTCTCAATTTTTATAATTTGAAATAAAATATTTAAATAAATAATTAATCAATTATTAATAAATATAATAATTAAAATTAGTAACTAAAAATTAATTTATATTAATAATTAAAATTTGGTAATATCTCCCTATAAAAAATGAATATTATCCCCCTATAATATCAATATTAATAAATTGAACTCTCAATTATTCGTTTTCGCGAACAGCATTTATAATTTTTTCATTTAATGTACTATCCGAGCTCATTTAATTAAAAAAAAAAAACAATAGTTTAAACAATTACAACAAACAGATAATTATGTATGTATATTGCTTTGACATTTCATTGAACGCCGTACAAACGCCGAAAAAGTTGAAATCGATTGAACTTTTTCAGCGTTTAATTTCAAACGTCGTTGAGATTAACAGCTCTCATACAATTTCATACATTTCAACTTTTTTTTGACAGTTGACGACGTTCAGACGGCGTTTGCGACGTTGACTTTAACTCCAGCATAACTCGCAATACCATTTTCTTCTCTCTTACTTTATGCGTTGAGTTGTCAAAAGTCTTTCAAATGGTCGTGCGGATTACATACCGATCCCCTAAGTAATATTAAGGCGTCTTAAAGTATAAGGATCCAATGGTGCTTTGAAAACTTTAAGGACTTAAGTTTTGTAAGCTGGTTTTTTCCTGTACTTTGTATAATTCTGAGAGAGTTTCTTTACTTTTTAGTTTTTAAACAAGGAATATTTTTAAAGCGACAACAGCTAAAGATATTACTGGAATGCAAGTAGTTTTCGTCAGTAACTTAAAAAAAAAATTAAAAAAAAAAATTAAATAAAAAAAATAAATTAGAGAATCGGCTGAATGAATCTTCCTGTAACCTCTGCCCGTTATTTAGTTAAATTTGAAATAACGTGACAGTTTAAAAATGGCGAGAATTTCAAGGAGGAATAAAAGAAAAACAAAGTCATTTGCGCTTGGCACGCAAAGTATAACATTTTATTTCTATGAATTTGATTAATTCTAAGCAATAAAAATAAAATGTAATATTAAAAAAATATTAATTGTTTTTTCTTATTATTTTCAAATGAATGGTTTGTGTAGTAATTTGTGCAATCTGTCACGCTGCCTGTCACTTAACAGCTGTACGCTTTTTAAATTTCTCTTAAAAACACACACTACAAGACTGCATTGTAAGCAGAGAAATCTCTGTTAATTTCTAGTATTTTTAAAAGCTTAAGCTTTAATGAAATATTTAAATGTCGGAAAACTTTTTTAACGCATTGCATCACTTACTCCTTAAAGGAGCTGATGTTACCGGTTGTATACGTGCTTAAATGAGAAATTAGATATACGATTATTGCTATTATACACATATTTAGGAATCCATAAATTTTGGGATTTTGCTAAAATTGTGAAAAATTATGATTTAAAAAGACATTTTTTACTTTAAGTCGAGCAATATGTCATGAAATAAATTTAAAAAATTTAAAACTTTTTTACTCGTATGCATACGATCATCAAAAATGAATGCAAAAAACACACACATAACCAATCTCACATATATACATATATGTATGTGTGCATGTGCACAGATCTTATAGAAGTTTTTTATTGCAAAATGGCACAACGTATTCATTCGTACGTTAAAGCAAATGAATTGTATCGCGGTCTGCTTCTCCACAGAAATGAAATCATTTTTAAAATAGATATTAATGCGAAAATTAATTTGAAAATTTTGAAATACAATTTGAATGAAAATCTTTGTATTAGCAGGAGAATTGTTTCCATTCTCGACGATGCGCACGATGCGTTTAAGTAATTTCAATTTCAGTGCATTTAATGTTGATTTATTACCGATTTTTTTTTGTCGGTTTTCTCAAAAGCTTATTATAGAATTTATAAACGATTTAAAAAAAAGAGATAAGAAATCGAATGACGGGAAAATAAATAAGGAAAATCAGTTGCGCGTTTTGTATAAAATAATTAAGCAAAATTTGCAGAAATAAATTGCATGCTACTGTTTATGCGTTTTACGGAGGTATGGATAAAAAACTTTCACGTTGCCCAGTTTTGTTGTGCACTTGCAGGGAAAAATTTAGTACTTTTTAATAATTTTTAGGAACACTTAAAAATATTTTTAAGAAATAATTAATTTTTAGGCTTCCGTAATATTATTGTTCTCAAACTTTCTCTTCAAATTTTTGAGCGACAAAACTGTTGGAATTCTTAGCGATAAGAAATTTTCCCTACATTGTAAGGAAACTACGGATAAGCTCTTTGCTATAAATAGAAAACGTCTTTAAAGTATTTATCATATTGTTTACATTCTCATTATAAGATTTAACTAGGAGTCCCCGGAAGGCCACCTATTGGAAAATTCTTTTTTATCTTCCAGCTGAACGCATTCTACAAAAAAATACTTTTAGTAGCCACTGTTGGGCTTGATATGCAAATGATATTTCATGTGTATTAATTAATCAACTAATCCGAAAACATACCAAAAATCCCAGAAATTATCTCAGCAATATGAATTATTAAATTATGGTATGATCTTCAATTTACATTTCTAAAATAAAATTCTCCTATTTAATACAAATAGTTATTCATATCCACTCTATTAACATCCAGCCATCCTTCAGTCAACTATTGTTTGACTGCTCTATTAATTAAGCAGCTTAAACAACTCGTTACACCAACTCTCTTACTATCTTATGGCATAAAACCATCTGAAGAAACAAATATGGCACTTATATATCTTTCAGGCTTTCTGTTTATGACAAAAAAGTCATTGAACCATCAGCAGATCCTTTACGAAATACAAAAAGAAAAAGAAATAAGAAATATGACACACGTGACGAATACAGTTGCAGCTAAATGCATACATCACATAATAATGAAAAGCAACTACACCATTTCTAGTGAGAATTTAAAACTTTCTTTGCAATGTGACTGCAATCTTTCACTCTTGCAAACCCAATAATTCAGGCCTATTTTAATCACGTTAAAGGCTGCGAAAGCCGAGCACTGAGGACAGAAATATAGGGATCACCACGTAATACTTTCTTAGTGTCACTATTACGCAATTGTCAGAAATAATTGTGCACATGAGAAGGGTGTCAGTCATTGTCAATGATTTGTTTTATACACTTTTTTAGGCCGAAAGTTTTCCCAAATTAATCTGTATTTTAAAAGTCTTTTAAACGAATAAAAACAACAAAGAAAATTACTCAATTTTTTTTAAACGAGAACTGCAACAATGGCAACAATGGCAACGCTGGCAAAAGCGAATGTTCAGCAAAAAGTTTAGATTGGCTGGGTTTCCAAAAAGAAAAAAAAAAAAAGAAAATATGTAATGGAAATAAATTGTTAAATATAATCAAAAAGAAAAATTGAAACTGTTTTTTTAAAATCCCAGCGAGAAAAATAACGCCTGTTGCGAGGAGAGGTATGCTGAGAGTTTTGGAAGAGGAAAATAGCTTTATCAATATATCTTTTCTGTCACATTTACACAGTGTGCAATATATTGCGCAAATCTGTGATCATTCTCAATGAAGCTAGTAAGTGCTTAATGCTTACAAATGAGTGATTTATTTTGTTGACACACTTTTTTCAATTCGCACACATCCCTGCGAATTGTATCTCTGCACTCGCACGTTCTCGTACACACGATCAGCATTTTTTTGTCAAATACAAATTTTAAGAGTTGAAAAGACAAATATTCTTTTAATAAATAAGTAAATAAATAAATTTTTATGTATTTACCTACACAACACACACACACACACACACATCAACACAATGTAGAGGGTGTGTACGTGTGTGCGTAAAAATGTAACAAAAAGTCATTCGCCTTGCCATAAATAATGTAAAGCAATGCAAGAAAGCAGAAACGACGATTTCAACATTTTTGTGTTGCTTTTTAAGGCCCACGAGAAAAGGTCGTCTTTATAGCTTTTGTTCGTATGTATGATTATGTATGTTAACACACACACACAAATGCCTAAATGTTATTGTATAAATAATTATATTTTGCTAATTTTTATTTATCTCTGAACTGAAGGAAGTTAACGTTGACCTGGTATGGCCGACATAAAAAATGGTAAAAAAAATTAAAAATCCACTAAAAGAAACTAAAACAAATTTGGCCATATTAAAGGTACAATTTGTTTTTGTAGTACAAAATTTGGTACCATCGTCTTTTCACTTGACCGAATTGAATGTTGTAGTTAAAAGCCTAGAAACAGAACTTAAGCTAGTCAGATAGATTTATTATCAAGATTAGTTCTGAAAGAACCGAATGCATTGGCATGTGCGTAGGAAGTAATACGTTTGACATGTGTGAACAAAGCCTTGGAAATAATCATATTCGATTTGCTGTTGCAATTTTCTTTATATCAAAAGGAAAAGTAATTTCCATTTCATTTTACCTCGAAATTTTTGTCAATTATTTGCTAAAATTTCCTCGAGTTTCTTCTGTCATGGCTTGAACCTTCCCACACTGCAAATGACACATATATGCCACATATGGACCCGGCAGTACCATGCCTATGAAAATTTTGGAAATCAAAAAACAAGACTAAAAAATTGCTCTTCTAGTTTATGCGGTGGGGGAAGAGATCAGGTCAGATTCATGTTTGCAGTGAACATGAAATCAAAAGAGTTTTCAGTCGAAAGTGTGAAGGATTTTGATTTAAGCGTACTACCACTCTGCTGGAATTTAAGAAAATTGCCGAAAATATATATCAGCAGTTGGTTAAAAGTATGTGCGAAGGAATTATGACTGCTGTTAATTTGCAGTTGGGATCCACACTTTGCTACTGGAAGAGCAAAGCTGGAACTGGTTTATCGTGTCTCATTCGTTGTCATAAAAAGCAATTATCCTTCCTCTTGTAGGAGGCATAACGTTTAATATCATAACTAACAAAACTATTGCACGAAACTGATTCGATTCTGACTTTTAGTGTTTAGAGAAAAATTTAATTGTATTTCTCAAAGGGCTACAATTTACCATCCCTGGCTAAACACAAACTTATAATCGACTTGAGAAGCTCACAAAAACCTGACAATCAGCCAGTGGAAGACTACAATTGTCTGTAGTGTACTCATCTACTCTTCATTCCGCTTTTACTGATTTTCAAATATAATTTTTTTCTTTTTTACCAGAAATCTGTTCCCGTTTTTCGCAAAATAATACAAACAAGTATTCTTGACATACATACGAACTTTTTGTTGATTTTATCGCAAAAAAAAAAAAAAAAAAAAATTTGTCTAAAAAGGAAATTGTGGGTTTTATTTTTGCGCCAGTAAATTCCATTTCATATTATGACAGCAAACAGATACGAAACTGTTTCGATCAGCTTCGGCAAGTTGTTGAGAAATCGGTTGCTGCTGATTTGGTTGTGTTTATTGCAAGAATAAATCCACAGACTTGTCTGCTACTTTTTTTTTTATTAAATTTATTAAAATTACAAGCAATGAAGTACATGAAATATTGAAAAGTAAATTCATTTGTATTTACCTGCAGCAGCCACAGACAGAAGTAGCAAAATGTTAAATTAAATAAACATTCGACTGTGCCGCATCTTACATACCCTACTGCAAGAATATATTCCATTGCTTTTGTTATACTCGTACCCTAGAAGTACACTCCGTTTAAAAAATATTTAACGTCAATTTGCACGGCGACCAAAATACCGAAGACAAACATACAGACAGACGGACAAAGCTCTAAAAGCTTTTTTAAACGCTGGCAAACTACTATTGTAGAAATTACTATCCCCACATCAAACTTACATGTGTCCTTCTATCCTTTTTGATGTAGAAGGGTATACAAAGAAAAACCTCAATCTTGATTAGCATATGTGTACATACAGTTTGTCAAATAAATCATTGCAATACGTTGCTGAAACCGTAACTAATTTTCAATTTTTGGCTCAAAACCACTATGAAATCATGGAAAAGATAAAGAGTTTACTTTCTAATACATTAACAAAAAAATTAAAGAAGAATCAATTGCGCTATTCAAAATATATTTAGAAGCATTGAAAAATACATTTTTGGACTTAAGTGTCATTTTACTAACTGACAATTATGTTTACAATTTGAACTTAGTTGTACTTTTTTTTTTAATTAATTTAAACTGTAAAGCTTTTCGCTTGACTGCAGAAAAACAACCAGAGTCTAGGCAGGAATCGAACATGCAACATCCGGTTTAGTAGGCTACGCATTATTCCTTCGCCTACAGGGCCAGCCAATACACAATTTTGATAATAAAACCATTTTATTTATTAATTACTTAAGTCTTAAGAATTCTAGCTAAAATTGTAGTGCTTGAACGGTTCTATATAATAAATGTAATACGAGGTGTGATCAGAAGATAACCATTATTTTCATTTAAAATATTTCAATAGCGAAGAAACAAAACTGAGAATTTGTGCAATATTTTAATTTAATATATAATATAATCAATAACTTTTTATTGAGAATACAATTTTGAGAAGCGAATTAAACATGAAACATAAAATATATTTGTGAAAGCGAATATTTGCAAATTGTAAATAAATTCTGTTTGACTTAATTTGTGCTGAATTATAAAAAGAAATTGTGTAGAAAAATATTCAAAAAGAGCGGCTTGGAAATTCATCAAAAAATTATATTTAAATTAAAGACAAGAGTAATAAAATTGCTTTATAAATCCATTAAAAAAAAAATATGTCAAATGTGTTCCAATACTCGTATTACTCCTTCTACATATGGCTATAATGAAGCCTATAGTCGATTTACTAGCATTGTTTAGAAAACATGAAAACATTTACTTGACAACCTGTTTTATATAAATAAACTTCTTTGATTGGCTCCACAGATATTTCTTCTCATTCGTACGTTCGTCCATACTAATAATTTTTTGAATATTAAATAAACCATATGAGAAGCACAGGGCATTATTATTTTATTCATATTTTTTCTACGCACAGTATCGTAATTTTCAGTGGCCATCTGGTAAGCAATTACAACGTGAGTCATGACAACAGTAAAATGGAGCGGGCACATACCATACAAATTGTAGGGCCGCCCCAAATCCATCAGGCTTGAATGACAATTTTGACTGATCGCACTCGCACTGTCATTCATGTTCGAACACAAGAAAACAAATGGAGGAGAAAAAAATATAAAAAAAGAAAATCATGAAATCAGTCTCAGTCTGCTGATTGTCACGCAAGCGCAACATTTTTCGTTGTTCACTTCTGAGCACAACTGTCAGTCCAATGGGAACACCCTGTACAATTGTAATAAATACGTTATTAAAAATTATATTGATCTTATTGCGCCATTGTTATCAGCCTAATAAAATGCAAATTTCCCCTCCATAACTTCAATAACGTCAGTAATGGACGAGTTGGAAAAATAATTTCTTGCTTTTTAATTGTTCCATTTCCAGTTCTGTGCGGTTGGAACCAATTAATTCTAAATGGTCAAATTTTTCCCCTATTCTTCTTATTTGAACATAAAATTTAATTCAATTTTATTACGAATGAAATGAAATGTCAATTGATTGCTTTTATATCTTGGAATAATTTTGTTAATAAACTGCGAATATTTTTCATAAATTTTGGTTAACAAAACAGAATTAAATTTTTTTTTTTCTTATGTTCTGAATTGAATGGCGATTAATGACAAACAAACAATTTTTTGTTTTCTTCAATCAACTTGTTTTTTTATATGAATTTTGGTCATCAAAGCCAATGACAGCAATACTTGTAATTAGTAATCAACACGCAATCTATTACAATTAAAAACAAATTGTAAAAAAAAAAAATTGTAATTACTTTTCATTAGATTGACCTGGACACAGACTGGGCTTGCGGGAAAGCGTAATTTTGCTTTTATTAGTTTTAAGAATTTATTAGATAACAAAAAAGAGAAGAGAAAAAGAGGAAGAAAAGTTTACACGCAGCAGACGGGGAAGTACCACAGAACCTTTTTGCTGGTGGCAAATTCAAAATGAGCGTGTTAATACTTCAGAGCATTGAAAGCACACATACATACACTTTTATAGTAACACACATACATATAAACGAAAAAATTTAATTCATTTTCCTCTTTTCGTGCGAACATTATATAATAGCGATTGGTAATATCAAAAAGTAGTTGACAATATAGTGACTAAAAGAATTACGTATGCAGTAATAAAGATTAGGAAAAGTAGACAACGGGGCAAAGAGTAACCTCTAGAACAAGTAACACTCAGTTCAAGATGAATCATTTAAATCGAAACACATTGTGCTTCATAGTTTCGCTGTGACTGCATTTAGACAAGGCAAGTTTACTGCAGGCTTATTCTGTATAGGGATGCGAAAGTCAATGCTATGCGCAAATGAAAGGCGATGCGAAAGAAAATTGGTATACTATAAGGCTTTCGTAAAGGAAGCCTGCTGAAGTTTATTGAAGTGCGAACTTCGAACACCGTAATAATGCAAAATAGTAAGCAAATTCAAAGCCGTCCCAGCGCAAATTTATTATTGTGAACCCTCTCTAAGCTGGAAGGGCAGTTTGAAGCACAATTCCACAAAAACTTTTACAATTAAAATGTTTTAATTTCATTATATGTGCGTCTTCGTGAAGAATTTATCCACCCAAAACAAAAAGAAAATGAATGAACAGCCTAAAGGTGCACTTAAGCCATTTTGATTTTGTCCAAACTTCTCAAGGACAATTCTGTAGCATGTGTTTGTTCAAGAAGTTTTGAAATTTGTCTTAAAATACAGAGCAGGGATGGCAAACGTATTTCTTCTGCGTTATAAAAAAGTAATTTAAATACTACCATTTTGGAAAAACAAGAGTATTAAAACTCAATTTTATGTTTAAAAAAGGCTACAACAGAATACTGCAATAGGGCTAGTCCAATTTTTATATTTTTTTATTTTATTTATTTATATTTATTTTGAAATTTTTTTATATTTACTGATTCGCAAGATCATCAATGGAAAACAACGTTGCTGTCACATTTGTGAACATTGAAACTTCTCCCTTTTCCCCATGAAACTCTACAAATGCAACTCTGTTTGCATAGAACCTACAATTTGATGCAACATTTTCAGTTTAAGCTACCACTATTCTATTTAGTCGATAGAAATAACTGAATGCTTCACGATTCAGCATTTAAATGTCTGAAGAAATCCGCTTTTCTGGCTTTAGATCCATTCCAATTAATTATTTTGAGTTGCCTCTTTAACGAAGAAACAATTTCGCATGTTTAAACCCGCCAGAACGCTTGTAAATAAAAACCAATGAAAGAATGGCGTTAAGCACCCATGAATTCAACTACTCGATGAAGTTACTCAGGCATAAAATGTGAATTATAAAGGTTTTTCAGTCACTCGGGGCTAACTATGAATTTTTAGTCGAAGTAAATAAAAACAGCTGAGTTTCGCAGCCAAAACAAAAAAAACCTTTAAGAATAACTTATTGTAGTAAATTATAGAAAGAAGGTCATGTAACAACCAAGTCCAAAGAAGTCCAGAACTGTCAATCAATTGATTTCGGAACCAACAAAGAAAAATGAGTTTTGATTGATATATAAATTATGAAAAACTGAAAAATATTCATTGGCAAATGAAATGTAATGAATTTTTAAACCAGAATAATTAAAAATATTAACTGGCTTAATTATTTTTAATATTTAGCGACATATTAATAATTTTTTTTTTGACGTCATTGCAATTATTCATCTTCTCAAATTTATCAAATCGAACCTCAAAATTATTTTCGTTAGATTAATACTATTGCAGTCCAGTTTTAATCAATTGGAATAAGTTTTCAATCACTGATGCCAAACATGACGACAACAGAAATGACTAAATAATTATTTGCATTTAATTTAATAAAACGTATAAAAAATGAACTTCGAACTAACAAATACAAATTATTGTTTTTATCAAAAAAGAAAGAAAAACAAAACTAAATATTAAAAGTAGTTCAATCAATGAAAAAACAAAAAAATAAATAAAAATCTTTTAAGTTAAAATTGTGCGCATAAAATAAAAATTAAGATAAACAAAATTAAATTTAGATACAAGTGACGAGCCCCTTTTAATAAAAATATAATTTGCTGTCGACTTGCGAGTATTTCACAATGTAAACGCAATACATTTATATACTTATAAGGGATGTGTATTTGTATGTGTATGTGTATGTGCATGTGGAGCAATAAATGCGGATGTAGCAGCAAGTAAGAGATTGAAAAGAGTACCAGGAAACAAGAAATAAAATAATAAAAGTAATATTAATATTTTTAAGAATTTCCAAATAAGAGGGAAAAAATATTAATGTGTAAATAATTAAAAATCTTCATTACTGTGGCTACCTGCATAAGATGCCAAAATAACAGCGCCGTCACGAAGATCAACATCAGCATTGAACTGTAACTGTCATCGAGCATAATATAGAGATACATATGAGAAAAAGAAAGAAACGATTTAATTGGAAACACTAGACTTCCTAATAAAACATTCACTGTTTAATATACATATTTATTTATACATTCAGAACGCGGTCACACAGTAAACAAAACAGAAGCTCCAACTGCAAACGACTGGCTGCACGGACACGCCACTTGCAAGAGAACAGCAATTTGAAAAATAGCCAGTGGAGTGATGCTGAACTGGCCAGTTGCAAAAGCCAGTGCACGTATAAAATATATTGTTTTGTTTCGGTGTGCACAACGACTGCTGCACACTGTGTTTCTCAATTACTAGAAATATTATGAAAATAAAATTTTATAAAACAATAGAGAAATAAGTAAAAATAAATCGCACATTTCAAGTTTAAATTATTACTTTGCTTCTGGCTGCATCTCCACTTACGAGATAAATGGCTGACGTTTGTTTGCTGTTTGTTCTATTTGCGCAGTTTACAAGGTTTTACAAAACTAAACACTGATAATTATCGTCATTATTATTTATTTAGATTTTTAGACTTTTTAGACTTAATATTGTTTATTTAAAAGCACAAGTCCGGCAAAACTTAACCAAATTACACATTAATACCATTCACGAATGTATGCACTTGCAATTTCATATCAAATGCAATTGTAAATATTTGCTATGAGTTGTAAATAAGCAGATTGGTTGCGAATTTGCAATAGTAGTTGCAAAAGTTGCAGTTTTCAGCTGCCTAGTAAATAAGATTTTTTTTTCGTAGCCCCGAGTCAAGCTGTCAAAATTATGAAAAGGAACAACAGGTGTATTAAGGCACATGAGAGAAATTCACGACTGCCCTTTGCAAATGACTAACCAACTGCTTCAGAGACGAAACATTCAATTGAAGATTAGAATCCATATAGTGTAAACAAGGATTCCACCGAATAAAGCAGACTGATGATTTGTAATAAAATGTGCCGCAGCTACAGAGAAAGTATTGTACGTGGGCTACTTTTAAAAAGCTTTCGTACGTTATAGGAAAGCCGTGAGTTATAGAAGTTCGAGTTAAGAAAGTCAGATTGCACAAAATATTGTCCACATTTCGATGATTGTGTTAGCTTAATTAATAATTTTCTTTTTATTTATTTCATTTTTTTTTTTCTTAAAATTGAGTATCAAATAATTTTTTAAACTTTTTTCTTCCAAAATGGAACGTGTAGAGACAGGACTGCCTGTAAATGCATTCATTTACATATTTTTTATATGCACACATCTGGCTCGACATTGCCCCACAGTGCAGTGATTTCATTGAAAAACATTTCTAGCCAAAGTAACACAACTCTGACATAATGAAAATTGTTTAATTGTTATTTCAAAAACAATTTATTAAATACGTTGTGAATTATAGTCACGGGCAAAATTTTAAAATAAAAACAATATAGAGAAACAAGAATAAATTAGAAAAGTGAAAACTTAATTTATAGCACACATGTAGGCTGGCATACATACACTCATACACACATCCATCCATATATACCGTATGCATAACATGCAGCAAATATGCATTTTGCAAAAAAAAAAAAAAAAAAAAAATTAAAAATGAAATTAAAAAAAATTGAAAGTTTGCCTCTGTGTGCCATTCAAATTCATTCTAGATACAATACAATTTTAGAATATGCAGCGAGTGAATGAATTTCATCAAACAGCCATAATCTTTCAAAAGCTGGCAAACGTTGTAGATAAATTTCTACGTGCAGACGCTCACATAAAATCGCAGTGCAGATACAAGAATGTCTCAAATGTGCGCTGTTTCTATGGGAGCAGTTAGTGGGTGACGCAAAACGCTTCAACATTAACAACCGCATTTGTTGTTTGATGACGAATGCCGTTTGATTTCTTGTTTCATTGCAAGAAGAAGGAGAAGAACGCTTACAGACAATAGTGATTGATCCATGGACTGGCTACGTGCGCTTTGGTTGGTAAGCATTTAATATTCCCTTTAAGTGTAAACGATGTCTTAAGTTACTCTTAAGCTTTTGGAGGCAAAATTACTCTTTAGCAAACTTTCAAAAAGCTGATTCATTCATTGATTTTCCTACAACAGTCTTACTGGTTACTCATTTACGGCAGGCATATAAAATTGAATTTTTTTCCTTTTGGCAGCAAAATAAATTACAAAATATCAATGCTAAGCAGTTCTCGAAAGCAATTAAACTGTATTTTGAAAAATTATTTTCGTAAGAATTCTCAAATGCTTCAGTGCAGTTAGAGAAATAAATCGGACAGTGCAGCAATTAAATTAAATTTTCTTTATTTTTTTTTTAGGTCGGCCAACTGATAACCGCAGCTCCTTTCATTTCTTGAATGTCAATGGATTTTTAACTAGAAATATTATTTTCGCTTTCACGACATTCTCTAATTTAATGTTTTCGGTTTTCTTAATTTAAATATTTGCTGCAATTTTTTCGTTTTCATCTGAATAGCCTTCTCGGATCTATTTACCAAATAAATGGAGAACAAAATGGATTCAGATGGCAGGAACCTTAACTGGATGCTTAAAACTACACTTATAAAGGCGGTAAAATAAAAATATTCAGATAAATTCAATTGCAATTTGAATTTAACTGATAGCGCTATAAGTTGTATAAATCGCTGGTTACGCAATTCCTGTTCGCACTGTACTAGGTAGTAAACTTTCCAACTGAATTTTATTTAATTGTTTTAAATTTAATAAAACAGAAAAAATTGCACTTCTAAAGATTGTAAAGTAAAAAAAAAAAAAAATTATGTTGTGGCAATCGCGAGGTTGCAATAGTAAGTGGTTACTTAATTCGTGCTCGCACTGTACTAGGTAGTAAACTTTACAACTGAATTTTATTTAATTGTTTTAAATTTAATAAAAGAGAAAAAATTGATTGTAAAGTAAAAAAAAAATAATGTTGTGGCAATCGCGAGGTTGCAATAGTAAGTGGTTACTTAATTCGTGCTCGCACTGTACTAGGTAGTAAACTTTACAACTGAATTTTATTTAATTGTTTTAAATTTAATAAAAGAGAAAAAATTGATTGTAAAGTAAAAAAAAAAAAAAAATTATGTTGTGGCAATCGCGAGGTTGCAATAGTAAGTGGTTACTTAATTCGTGCTCGCACTGTACTAGGTAGTAAACTTTACAACTGAATTTTATTTAATTGTTTTAAATTTAATAAAAGAGAAAAAATTGATTGTAAAGTAAAAAAAAAAAATAATGTTGTGGCAATCGCGAGGTTGCAATAGTAAATGGTTACTTAATTCGTGCTCGCACTGTACTTGGTAATAAACTTTATAGGTTAATATATATTTTTTGGGGGTGTCTTCTATAAACCCAGCCTTCTAAAAATTCGTTGCCGCCTTAATTGAAATATAAACATAAATTAATTAATTTTATAGTTAAATCGCACTACAAACCCAAACCAAACGAAGCAATCCATCATCATTACAACAAATACATTGTTGTATCTGTCGCAGAAGAGTGAACTGAACCATAAAACCGAAGGGGCATGTTATCACATTAAAATTATCATAAAATTATAACTACTCGCATTCCTCAGTTGAATTATTTTGGAAATAATGTATGAATGGTGGGAGTAACATCGTGTGCTTAAAAATCTAATAACATGATTGTACTAACCTTTCCATCCCTGATTTAAGCCGCAGAAATATCGGTTATCATGGGTTTGTCTTTTAAAAAATACATGCATGAAGACAACACTAACTTGGCCTAAAGCGGAATTTTTATTGTTGTTGTTTGAGAGCACAAAAGTGGTCTTCATGATTTCTTATTTGCCGGCCGGCTTAAACCAGTTTAGTATCTGCATTTTCTTTTCTTCGCAGACGGAGCTCACATTACAGAGAACAGACAATAAAACTAAAGTTGAATGATCGTGCTTTTTAGTGTTTGTTCTTTTAATCTATTTCTGAACATTGATTGCAGTCATGTAACTGCCGCACAAACGGGAAACGCAAAAGCTTTGCTTAGAAACAGTTTTTGATTTCGTTTGTTCATAAATTTCTAAACAAATTATTAAAAAAAATTAAAAAAAAGTTAATAATTAAATTCCAAGACTTACGCGTTAATGCCGCATTTCATTAAATTTTAGAACAAACAAAAGTTTTGAAAAGCTTTAAGATGAAAAGCTTTTTTTAAAGAATTTTCCAAAAGCAAACAATAATTCAATTTCAAGTTTCTTCTTATGCCGCAGATTGGGGCCAGCTGAACGCGAACTTTTTAGGAAAATGAAATTAAAATTGAAAGCTCGGCTGAACTTTATTGATCAATTATATTTGCGTGAGCTAAGCACTATATACATACGATTATTCGATTGAAAATTTCGATTAATTAATAATTTATTTTTTGCAATTTCTTTTCCTACATTATGATTTGTCACTTTATGACATGGAACTGTTTGGAACTGAATTTAACTGGAAACTATAAAATTGCTCCAAAGCATTTGGGCGAGGGCTTGCAAATTTTGGAGAAAAACGGCATGTAAACAGTGCCAAAGGTTTGCCCAAGTATGCTTTTGAAGAGGGCGACTGCATAACTTCAAAGTCAGGCTTATTTTAAAGTGTGTACAGTTAATAAACGGCGGTGTTTATAAGAATTTAATCGAGCTTTTAATTAAATTCGTACGTTATAGTAAGATATTTAAAAAACCATTTTATAGCAGGAAAAAAAAACCATATAAAATTTAAAAATTTATTACTTTACTGGACAATACAATGTGTTAATAATTTATCGTTCAAAACACATCGCACTTTAATTATTTAGATTTTTTTGTTAAGGAAATTAATAGATTCCAAAAAAATAAAAGCAGGAAACATTTGGATGTGTTCAAGAAAAAGAAAAATGAAAACTTTATTTACTATTTGAAGTTATGTGGGGAATTCCACATAATTTCACATTTTGTTAAGGACTAGAAATGCATCAGCATTTGAAAAACAAAGCTAAAAAGGAAATCTCTTGAACTATATGCAGCCTTAAAGCAGGCAATAGTTTCCCAAAATTTAATTTATTTTTAATGCAATCATTTTTATATTATATGGTAGAAAGCAATTTTCTTAACAACTGCCCACTTACAGTGTTGGTTCCCCCTTAATTTAATTACTTTGCGCTGTACGCATTTTCTTGAATTCGTTACTGTCAAAGTAACACCAAGTGATATATAAAGTTTTCTATGTGTGTGGGAAATATAGTCAAAAGCCGCATGCAGAAGATATGCGATTTTAGCGGCACATACAAATGACAAGAAAGCAACAGAATTTGATGAGGGGAAAAGGTAGAAGAAGCTAAAGAAAAATATGTTTAATGCAAAAATGACAAGGATGTTATGTTTTTGCTGTTACTCCTGGCAAAAGACCAAGGATCTGGGTTATAAGTGACCACTGTGATTGCTCTTTGGCATTCTAATGGAAAATGGGGTTTAGTATGTCATTTTACGAATATTTTTTTCCATTTTGTTTCATTTCATTTGGTTGTAGCACCTGGAGCAATTCCGTCATTGCGCATTATTTATTTCGTTTTAGTGCTGCTCCTTAAAGCATGCTTTATTTTACATTATTTTCTTTGCTATATTAAGATACGATCGACTGGCATGATTAACGATATCTGTCATACAATATATTCTTTTATTGTATTAATAAATATTTTTGAATTACTTATTTATTTGACTATTGTTTATTTAATTTTAAGGTCTACAACTCCTTAAAGTATACTTCTTTTTCGGTATACGGTCTTGGTCATTACCATTATCTATGGAGTGTGTGCTCCTATTTTTCGTTTCACTCGGCTGATTTATTAAATTTTCAGGGTTTGAATTAGTCTTGCGTTTGCGGTTAATTTAATAAATAAATAATTTTTGTAGTTGCTGAACTTTTTTTGTAGCCGAAATACTGAAGATATGCTACAAGAATTATTTAAAAAAAAAATTTATAAAACATTCTTTTATGACATGACAAAGCCTGTATATTTATTTGGCCTTTTCCAATTTCAATTCTTAACCAAACTGCGTACAGGATGGCAAAAAGTTAAACGGCTTTTTTAATTTCCAAAAAATTTCCTCTATTTTTATTTATACAAATTCTAGAGTGAATAAATTGGCGGTGTTTGAAAATGAATATCCCTCTCAAAAAAATGCTTGTTATTCATGTTCTTGTTATGTCCAATCATCTACGAAAATACGTTTTAATTTAAGTCTTTTTACAACATTTTATAGAATACCATTGTTTTGGTAACATAAATAATCCTAAAAGTATGCTAAACTTTTAATTTGTTAAGACTTTATAAGCAAATAAATTAAATGTAAAAGTATTCTGAAGCGGAGGGGAATTAATGATGTGAATACGGTCAGACCGATTTTGAGAGGATAATAAGGGATAAGATGGATGTAGGATTAAGTGATAGTTATATTCCTGATAATCAATTTGGTTTCAAAAAGGGTAATTCCACGGTACATGCAGTCTTGAAGTTCCATACTGATGTGGTTCAAAACTTAAGGGAAGGTCGATGTACTGTAGCTGTGTCTCTTGATGTCGAGAAGGCTTTTGATAAGGCGTGCCATGATGGTATTTTGTATAAAATGCTAATGATCGGATTTGATAAAAATGTGATAAAACTTATCAAAAGTTTTTTCGACGAAAGGAGATTCTGCGTAGGTATTGGATGAGGGGTGTCATGTCAGGTAGAGGTTTCTCGTGGTGTTACACAGGGTTCGGTGTTGGCGCCTCACTTGTGCAGTATTTTCGTTCATGACTTTCGCCATGAATTTCACAATTGTCAGGTTATTCTGTTCGCTGATGGCTCTCTTCTTTACACTCACGATGTGTCTCCTGAGGTGGCACTGCAGCTTATTTCATTGTATCTGAGGAATGTTGATGAATTCTACTCTAATTGGGGAATAAAGATTAACACCAAAAAGAGTAGTGCCATTTGTTTGAGAAATGCTTCTGGGAAATGTAAATATTTTGTGGTACCGGAGAGCAAAAGATTAAAGCTGAATTTGAATGGCAACAATATTGCATTTAAGGATACAATGAAATACTTTGGTGTGAACTTTAATAGGCTTCTGAAATTTAATGGTCACGCGCTGTATAATTTAGAGAGGGCAAATCGTGTGAAGGGGATATTTGCGAGATTATTTAACAGCAGGAGTTTACCAGTAAGGACCAAATTGCTTTTGTACAAAGTGAGCATTCGGCCACTTCTTCTTTATGCCTTTCCCATATGGTTTGCCACATCAAAAACCTTGATGGAAAAGATGGAGATTTTTGAGAGGCATATTTTAAGTAAATGCATAGAGAGGAACTATAGGCATTTGAATAAAAGGTTCTCGAATAGATATGTGTATGAATAGGCAAGATTGGATCCAATTTCATTTTATGCGTTGGGTTTAATGAAGAGGTTTGTGGAGAAATTGCCTTATTTTGAGGGTAAGGTGATTAGGGATATCTTATCTACCGAGAGAGAGTTAAATTGATCAAACACGAAATACATATCCGGTATCGGAAATTTACAGGAACAATTGAATGGATATCCCGGTCTTAACTTCTACTCACGTATTACTCACGGCATTCATAGGGGCTGATTTTTTTTGGTTTTTTTATTATTAATTTTTGATTTATTAGCTATTTTATTTTAAGGTTTAATTTTAGTGTAGAATTTAAGTTTTAGTATTAAGTTTATAAATATTAGATCCAGCTCTATTGGTATAAATAAGTGCCGGGAGCAAGCACTGATTGGACCATTAATTAATGTATTTATAATTATGGTTTATAATTATTCTTAGATTGAATAAGCAAGTTGCATAGGCAAGAACTAGTAATGTAATTAAAATAATTCATAACAGTTTTAAGTTTTCAAGAAAAAAATAAATATTTGTAAAAAAAAAAATTCTATGTAATAAAAAAAAAGATGCCTCAATAAATAAATAACTAACTAAATTAAATGTAAAATCAAATATGAATTTATAATTCAAATGAGTTCGGAAATTTTGGAAATTTTTTATATCCTCATCTTTTAAGTCATCGGGACTTTGTATTGTGATTTTGTAGCCCAGCAAATGGCCTCCCTGTGCCTTGTTACATGTTTGTTATTTTTGTTAGCAGCAATTAGTCGTTGATTCAATTTCTCAGTTATCTTTCGAAATCATTGTTCGATTAATCAAAGAATGGGAAACATGGAAAAGAATGTTGCTGACATATTTGACCTTGAAGACGTAGACTTAATTTGAAATCAATTTTTTCAATATTTCAATTAATGTCGAATAAAAAAGAATTTAACTGTTGTTTGATATAATTTACACTATTTTAGAAATTCATTTTTTTATACAAAATTGTTATTATTCGCAGCAAAATCCTTTAGAAATTAACACTCGCACTTATACTCGCACTCGTACTCGCACTCGTACTCGCACTCGTACTCGCACTCATACTCGTTCTCGTACGTTGTATTCCGATAGATAAACTGTAAGCAAATTCTGGCAAATTATTTTTGCAAATCACGCATTTCTTTGTTTTTTCTTAAAAACTCTCAACTTAATAGACAACTATTTCTTATCTCTATCAAACATATTTTTCCGGCAGACAATTACTTAAAATGCAAGCACGCAGCACACACTCGAAAAGAGACTCAAATACCAAATTTTGCATTTTAAATAAATTATTATCTTAATATGCTGCTTAAAAGGAAACGAAAGCATTTCACACAATGTAAATTTTTGCCAGCACTAAATTTACGTACGAGCGTAAAAATATAATAATAATATTAATAGTAAATGAAATAAAACTTCACTGGCAGAGTTTGAAAAAGGAATAGAAGAACTGAAGCGAAATTGTTATTGTGAACAGTAAAATAAGCAGACATTTTAAGTAACAAGTTTAAAGTCATAAAATGTAAAGATGCACCCTAAAAATATGCAATTGCACAAGTACAACCACAGTGTGCGACAGTGTAAATAATGAAATAAAAAAAGATTGGCAGACAAAAATAATAAAGACTTAAATTAGAATCTGTAAGAAAAAATTGTGAAGAGTTTGTGACAGCAGAGATTTCTTCTTTAACGGCAGACAATGTTTTTGTAATTAAAAAAAATAATAAAAAATCTTACAATTCTGAGGTTGAATCAATAAGTTCAAGTAGTTTCATCATTTTAACAGATGAATTGCTTGCAGTTAATTGTTTTATTAGAGGGGACAAGAAAACGTCGGTTATTCGTAGAATACTTTCTATTAACAACAATTTCATTTCAAAACAAATCAGCATAAGAGATTTTCATATTTTATCAGGCGGGCCAAGTGGGATGTACACTGAAACGACATAATGATTTGCATACATCTACGCATTTTAAACTAGAAAAGACTTGAGTCTCAAAGCCTGTAGTCAAGGGTTTTCTTAATAATTTGTAATAATAATACATAGTGGGTATATACGGTTTTTACAAAAAACAATTTCAACAAATTTATTTTCATTTATTTTTAAACTGTCTGAGCAAGAAGAAAAGAGCACACTTCGTTTTCCTTTCATTTACAGTCCGCCGTCCGCCGTCCGCCGTCCGCCTCTCTATTCTGTCATACTTGCTAACGTATCAATATTAATTACTCGCATAATTCAGCGCCAAGATAAGTGCACGTACTTACAAAGGCCTCTGAAAATAATGTTTATTTATGATTTTCTTTTAAATAAACTCATCAAAGAGACAGCCCTAATGACAGGCAGCAGCATTTGAAGAACATCATGAGCCCGAAGGCATTTTAAAAATATTTCAAAAATAAATAACAAGTTTATTTATTATTTTCTAATTTTTTGCTTTTATAATTTTGGAAGTACTGCTTTAATAATTTATTTCTGCTTAGCACTGTGTCAAGTTTTCATTTAAAAAGATTCCTAAACTTTTTTCTAAAATTTAATGCAACTTGCACAATGAATGTACTATTTTGAAATAAATTTTTTCTATATTTTTGTGCAGTTTGAATTGTTTTTTATTCTCAAAGTAATTACATTTACAAAGTACACAGGCTTTTTTAAAGTTGCAGAGTAAGCAATTTCAAATGCGCTATTTAGGGATTGCTGGGCAATATTAAATTAACACTTGTCGTTTAGTTTGATTTTAAATCCTGTGTTGTACAAAGACATTATTTCATTGAATTTTTCTCGTTTCATTCTCTGTATGAATACTATAAATTACAAAAATAAGTGGGCGCCTAAAAATATATATCAAATCGTTTCAGCACTTATTACTACAATGAAATAGTATACTTTAAGGCTGTATTGCGTTATAAGCGACACAAACGAGGTAATCAAATAATCGAAGTTGTATAATTTTAGCATTTGCCTTCTCTTTCTTCTCTATTCTGCCGCATTTCGTTTTCATTCAAATTAAAAATAAAATTCAATACGAATAGATATCGCATTAAGTGACATAAATTGGATGAAAATACAAAACATGTAGTGTGATTTAAGGGATATTAAATTTGTCTTTGTTTAATGCTTTATTGATTAACTAGCATGAAATTCGATATTTTGAAGTTCCCAAAATACTTAAGAAAGACGAGTGAAAAGAAATTGCGGAGACATTTTAAAATAAAAATAAAAGAATTTATATTCAGAAGAAATAAAGAAAAAAATTTATTCGAAACTTTCAGAATCGATTTTTAACAAAATTAACACAGCTTTACCCATTATGCCAACTCTGGCATTTTTGCTAAACCAATTCCAACTCGAAATGTTACGAAAAAAATATACTCTATTTTTCTCTGAAAACGTCAAACTGGATATATTAAAAAAAAAAAAAATATTTTCCGTACCATAAACTCTTTGGGAAATAACTGCTGTAAGTGAATTCATGTGTTTATTGAAGTGTCAATCTCCTGAGTTATAAAGACTTAATAATGAGGGGGCAACATTAACATTTTCTCAGTAGTTATGGAGGTCGAATCACGAGTTTGATTGTTCACATTTCTAACTTGTATTTACAGCTAGTTTGACAACTTTTTGTTGAGGAGTTGCTTCCCAACTACTCAAAAATGCTCGGAATTTGAACACTGATCCGGCGAAATTTTTATCGAAGATTTATATCGTTCTATTATTGTTATCCGCTTAACTTTTACTTGCCGTCCGCCAAATAGTTAAGCGGCGTAATTATCAGGGAAAGTTTCGACAATTTAGGTATTCTAATCCTATGAAGCAAGCAATACTAAGCCTGCGAACATGAATACCGCTAAAATCAATTCACTTGTTATAAAATTCTGCGTAAATTATGTTATCCCTTAAATCACACTACATGTTTTGTACTATCCTCCAATTTATGCCACTTAATGAAATATCTGTTCATATTAAATTTTGTTTTTAATTTGAAGTCCAGGAAAGATTTTATAAAAATTTCGTTTTGCAAATATGGACAGATTAGTCAGGAAATTAGTCTGCAATTTGGAAATAATTGTTCCTATAAATGCTACTAAAATTAATAAATCCACGACTACTTCTTTTGGTAAATACAAATATTTCATGGTTTATTTCTCATCATTGTTTTTTTTTTAAATATTCCAAACAAGTTACTAGATTCCTTTCCCAAGTGTTCTCAAATAATTCTCTAGGCAATTTTTACTTTCGATTTACTTCCTTCTTATAACTGTAACTTTTTTTGTATTATTTCCTAAAAGTATGCCTGTACTTGTATATGCCTTACAAATATTTAACATCAGTGGCTGTTGAAAGTGAAAGTAGAATATACAAACACTAACACTAACACTAACTCAGGCTAATAATATGCAAAATTATCCGACACAATAAAAATTCTCACACCTCAATCATGGTATGAAAAAAACCGCCCTTCAGCTATTTACCACGCACTTAAGAGCACACATTACACGATATATAAAAGCCGAAAAGCCTCTTTCAGCCTCAACTAGCGTTTCATAAGAGAACAATTCAGAGTCAGCAAACTTTTTCTTTATCCTTTTTCTTATCTTTTTAAAACGCTTAATAATAATAATGTTGGGTGTTTAATGTATATACGAATAGTGAAAAGTAAATACATATTTTTATGGTTCAAGGTCATATGGAAAACGCATGCCCGGCTCTCTGTGATTTTTTTTCATTTTTGTTTTTTTTCTTTTTGTAGGCCTCGACTATGTGACTATTGGGAAAGTAAGGACATAAATAAATGAAAAGAAAAGATTGTCGAAAAAGCAAAAGAACGCAAATATTAGCTGTGTAGTAATAAAATGCTTATTGAAATGAGTGTTTTATTGAAATTTGCTTCAAGAGTAAGTTGTGGCATACTTTTGGGCTTCCTGGATTTGTGACATGAGGAATTAATAACAAGAGAATACGACGGCAGGCTGTTTAATATTTACAGCAGCTGGTACATTCGAAATGATATCCATTACGATTTAATAAAATACTTTGGAAGAAACGCATTCGGTTTAACAATACATACACGTCCCACAATAAACCACATTATTTTTTTTTATTTATCTTTTTTTTGACATCAAACTTTATTAAAGATGTTAATTCTTGTTTTAATTTTTCCTCCTATAGGCCAGAGAAATTCCATAAACCTTTTGCAGTTTGTACGAAAATTGCATTCATATATATTATTATGAAATTAAATATAAATAAAAATAATTGGTGCGTTTTATTGTGGAAAAATTGTCGGAGTTACTATTCTTGTAGGAGAAGAATAATCGGGAATATAAATTCATAATTTAAGAAAATTGAAAACTTTGTAGATATATATTTTTAGGCGCCCATTTATTTTTGTAATTTATAGTATTAATACAAATAATAAAACGAGCAATACTTTTGTTCTGCAGAATCTCAGTTCAATATAGAAACTTATTTTAATAAGGAATTTTAGTAAATATTTGGCAATACGATTTTACAGAAAGATTGCAAGCAAATGTATGCTACGAAAATGAGCAGATGTTTACATTCAAGTCCAACGAATCCAGTTAAGTCCTAATGCAACTTGTACATTTTATACATTTTACCGAATATATTCTTGTTGAACCTACTTATTCTTTCTGTTTTATTTTTAGTCGCGAGGAAATAAATAAAAGTGACTTTTATAAAAAGATTATTTTTATAAAATATAAATATTTTTCTTTTAAATCAATTTTTGTTAAAAAAATATATATTTTTTCAAATAAAACCTTTAAAACAAAATAAACAAAAATTATGAGCTTATAATTTTCAGTAAACTTATAAAGCTCTTTTAAATTACACACATTTTATTTAATTTTTTTTTTCATAAAAGTGTATATGCGTTATAAATTTTTGATGCAGAATCACAACAATAAGACGATTTATTGAGGAATAATCTCTTCTATAAAATTTCATATAAAATCAGAAAATAAAATTTTTTTACTTTCACAGATTTCAAATAGTGAAATTAAAAACGTAAAATAGTTGTAAGGTTTGACGCTCTACCAGTACGGTCCAAAACAAGAACGCAATTATTACTTCGCTTCATATCTACACATTTAAAAGCTACTCCCCCTGCTTTTAAATTCAAGTAAGTTTTAAACACATTCACCCATCTCAATTCCTTTCGTATGTATTCAATTTAATGCTGTTTAAACAGATCCTGCTTGAAGGTCACGAAAATGAGTGAAAATATTTTATATACACTGTAGATAAACAAAAAATTCTCTCGTCAAATATTTACGAGTGTGTTTGTAGTAAAAGTAGGCTTTTAGGCTTCTTTCTCTTGTGCTTTTGTTTTGATTTTTAATGTAGAGAGAATCCACTTTCACTCCCAGCAAAGATGCAATAATATTTGCTTTTTTTTATTTATGCCGTATTTTTGTTTTTGTTTATGCCAACTGAACAGCTGAGCGAAAGTCCTTGTATTTGCGTGTGTGTCTGTAGTCATCGCGAGTTCTCAGAGAGCAAATACATATAGCAGTAACTCAGGTATGGAAACCATACCGCTATATACTTTCAAGCAGTTTGCAGCCAACACCATTTCAAAATCCCAATATTTGATTTTTGCCTGTTTCTAAATTTTAAACGCAACCAGTGATTAAATTATTTTCAAAGTTTTTACGTTACGTTCGTATACAAAGTGAATATGAGATGGTGGAATCCACTACTCTATTTCCAGAAATTAGCACCAGCTATGAAAAATCATTTTCTAGAGCTGCCACAAGATTAGCTTATGATTTGTGAAATTGGGCATGTGAACTGAAAAAATGTAAAAGTGCGATATAAAAATATTCAATTTCGTTTGAGAAATCGTACCATTTGCAAAAGTTTATGAAAATTTTCATAAAATTTAAGGTTTCTTGCGATCAGAGTTGCTTTTACTTCAAGCAGCCGAACAAAGAATTATTCTTTTGTGACGTAAAACAAGAAAAACCTGGCAATATTATATTGTAATTAAACATTTTTTGATACTTTAATTTATTATAACAATCAATCCTTTTCTACAGCACCAAATATAATTAATTATATTTGTTTATATTCTACAACCAGAAAACATCTGGTTTTGTAATTCATTTAAATGATAGTCTGTTACTCGCAACACCATTTTGATTTGATTTCTTCAAATAAGAGGGTATCACTATCACATTTTCATGTGAATGAATTGTACGACTGTATAGGAAAGTGAAACGAGACCTTTAAGCATTAATAGCGATCAGGGCTGGAAAATTATTTTCGGAACTTTTTTCTTAAATAGTAATTTTTTTTATTGGCACAGTATCAAGCAAAATACTTCCGCCTGAGACTTTTCAAAAATACACTGAATATCCCAAAAAGGATTACTTCAAGCACAAGGAGAAAATTTTTAATCCATTTCAGTTAAATGATGGCAAGTTATACTTTCAATATTGCGCTATTTCAAATATGTTTTCGTCCTGTTAACTTTCCAAGTTTTGCGCTTTTTTTTTGTTTTTTTAAATTTGTTCCAGTACAGAAAATAAAATAAAATGCTTATTATGTCTTTTAAAGTTGTTCTCTACGAAATTACAGTAACAATAATTAAGAAAAGTGTACTCGTATGAGACATCTGTACTTGCCAGAAGAAAAGTAGAAAGAAAGAAAAAAATTAAAAGGGATTAAAATGTGACGGAAATAGACGTGGGAGCTCAATATTCTCGTATACTAAAAACATGAAAAACATTGAGCATTGAATCAGTTAATTTATTGGCATATGAATATTAAAATATAAATAAAAAGTTTGTAATATACGAGTATTTTCAGGTCCCCCAACAATTATTATGATGACGCAATTGTTCTTGTAAAGATGTCACTGAAAATCATTAGCGTTTTTCCTTATTTCGTTAAATAATCCTCATATCTTTATTATTTATATTTAAATAAATGTAATTTTGGAGCTAAAACTCTATGCTATTGTTTTTGTTTCAGTATATGTGACGAAATTACTATATATGTATTTGCGAGGAAGAATTATTATGTTGCGTGTGTGCGTCCAGTGACTTTCTTTGATTACGTTCTACGATTTTGAAAAGAATGAGACAATTGCCGCTAAACTACTAATATTAATAGTCTTGTTCTAAAAATAGTAAAATTGTAGAGTTGGAATCGCCTCAAGTACGTACAACAAAAAAGTAGGTAATTGTGAATAAGTCTACACCTTATCCTATTCATACGCCACATTTCTTCCACAATAGAAAAGCGCCCCGGTTAAAAAAATAATTTTAATCTTTTTTTTTGTTTATACAAAAACGGAAGTAAGAAGCGAAATAGAATGAACTATTTATGCCCTGAGTAGAGTTATTTACTTTTAAATTTGTAAATTATGTAAATTATCCCGTACAATTATCAGAATATATGCAGTGCATGTTTATTGTAAGGCCCTCCCGAAGCTTGCATCACTTTTATATAATTATTAAAAATTAATGGTTGGCTGATAAAGAGCCTACAAAAAGGCTATAAAGTTAGTAAAAATGATTTTTTTATTATTTATTTGGATTAAAAACTACGTTAATATGATGCGGAAAAAAGGCCTGGCAAAAATTAAGTAACTACGTAATCAACAACATTATTATGGCAGCCACTGAAAGATGCGAAAAACTTGCATACATACACTTTAACTTAAAACCCCCAAAAGTAGGCAACAAAATGAATTATTAAGACAAACTGAGAAGTATGGAATGCAAATTGATTTTTACAAAAACATTTCAAGAAAAAAGTTTTTTGTTTTTATAAAACGGTGTTCTTCTCGAGAATGGCGCGAATTTTTTATTTTCTTTGAATGTAACGGAAAGGTAGTGCTTTTTCAGCAGGGTTCCAAAAATAATTTAAATTTAAAAGAATATTAAATTTTTGAAATTTTACTTTTAAGTACCTATTTTCTAATTATTTACAATCACAATTCGAAATATCCATTCGACAAACGATTACCTAAAAAAATGCAGCCTACTTTCAGGATGATATCCGCTTTAATTTAATGCTACTTTATTTTATTAATGCGATACAAAAATTATTTTATTTAAAGGTGAAACCACTTCAGTGCAAAGTTCACAAACATTTTACTACGTGGCACATAAATTTTGCAAAATCATATCAAATTTACGTAAGAAAGTTATAAATTTTATGACAAACATACTTATTGAAATCTTGCCAACAAATTCTTATTGTGCGATTACAATAATTTTGTTTTATTTAAGCCTTTTATCCTGCTGCTGCCTTATTTTATTTGCTCTCTTTTCTTTAAATGTATTTCATACATCAAAATAACATTTTGATATTTTTACGACAAGTGTAATAAAATTGTATTATATAATGGCATAAAGTTAGAAAAAAACGCGTATCAGTTTATCAGTTTATTTAATTGCGGGCGAATACAGGAATAAACATGTTCTGTCAAGTTCGCATAAAGTTGGTAATTGTGTTTTGGATTTTTTTATTAATACATCCTCTCCTACCACATGTGTTGCTGCCAAATAAATTATATGTTTTGACATTTTAAAGTATTACAAGAAAAAAATTTAATTTTTTCAGAATGAATTGAAAGTCATTATGATATACATAAAAGGAGTATAGAAAGCTTTGTTATCGTTCGCAAGCAGGCAAAAGAGCGCTGCTGTGAACAATGTTGAGCAACATTGATTATACCGCTGTAAAATATTTTTTTACTTTTTTATGCTGGCAATAGGTAAAAAGACGGATATGAAATCAGCTGTTTTTTAAAGTATTGCAGGACATAAACTATATTTGCTTTTCTTCGCAGGTCTGACGAAATGTTATTCCATGCTGAAGTGGCATACAACTACTCTAAAAAATTTGTATACCTTTTAGCAGCAAATTTTACTCAATCAATACTACCAGTCTGACAGCTTGTAGAATTGATAAGGCATTGGCTATTAGAATGGTCTGGCAGCGCCATTTCTATTAAAGTTTAAGGAAAAGTAAAGTTTCTCGTATGCATTTATCTCTTAGCGAGCCATATGCCGAACAAGTGTTCCTTTCACAAGGAAGGCAACACATTCCAAGTAGCCACGGATTGCCTGAGCGTTGCTTCTCTTAAAATAAAATATTAGCATTCAGCCTAAGGTTAGGCAATAATATATATTATGTCAGCAGCACACTGTGATGCTTTATATAATTAAATATTTCGTGTTAATAAAATACATTATTGCGTTAACTGAAATCCCCTCTATAAATTGGATTAAAATGGCAATGTATTTAAAAGTTTTGTTTTATATCCTGCACTTTAAGTTTCGTCAAATTAATTTCAATTCATTCTGGGCTGTTAAGGAAATGTATGTAGAAAAAAAACACCATTTTTCACTGGCCAAAAACAAGTCCTTTCTTGTTTGGCCTTAAGAGTCCTAAAAGAAAACATGCTTTTTTGCACTTGAACACAACACATTGAGCACCTTTTGCTATTTCAAGGTCGATTTTTTCATTTAAGACGTAATAATTTTGTACAGCCATTACAACAACGAGTTCAAGCCTCACACACATTCACACTACAGTTAAGCAGATAAATGTATAAACAGACAACACATGCATACTCACATAAGAAATTCCAGGCACATTTCATAAAGAGCTGCGCAAGCAGGTGAATTCGAGTATAAATTCGTACAGTGATCGGAAGGAAATCACTTTTTATACACGAATTAGTTTTTACGAATTTAGTTTTTAGCTCTCCTTAAAGTATACTAACTAAAACGAAAACTAATCTGTTTCAATCCAAATGATATTGTTTAATGATATTGTTACGCAACAGCAATGAATCGTTTTTATGTGTCTGTGTGTATGTGTATGTGTATGTGTATGTATGGGTGTGTTTCCGATTAGCGTTGCCAGCTGTCAGTTTTGGTAAAAACTAAAAAATTGCTAAAATTTAAATAAAAATCTCAACCCTGAATGTTGCCGGGAAAACTTAATATCTCAAAAGTTTTTATTTAATAGTAAACCACTACAAATAAAATTTGCATGCCTAGTTTATTTTACAACCTGTAAAAAATTTAATATTCTCTTACAGAAGCAGAACCACCTTGTAGCGCACAAGTCTAAAAATTTCAGTACAGTTATTTTCTCGCCATTTCGCTGCATTTAGTTGTCTTGTAAATACTCTTAAAAGAATGTAAAATTCCTGTAAAAATATTCCATTTCCTTGTTAAATAAGTTTCTTAGGCCTTTTCAAATGTGCTTATATAGGCTGGGCTTAAGATTTCACTTTTATGTGGTTTTTTACATAATTTTTTTTCTTTTTTCTTTTTGTTCATTCAAGCAAATTTATTTATGGGATGAGTGAAATTTTTATTTGCGCCACGTGTAGGCTATATATTTAGTAGTTATATATATGTGTATGTGTGTTTGCGTACATTAACACTCACATGAAATGCTATAGAAAATTTAAGTCATATCAAAAGTCTGCCAACAAAGAATTACTTCCAGCTGATTTTTTTCTCTGTGTGTGTGTGCGTTGCTGAGTTAATAATTTCTTGTCACAAGCAAGTATTTTTGTGTTGTGTGCAGCTCAATTTTCATTGTCCTTTTTATGACACTGTTTTGTTTATTTTACCTACCAATTCTTACTTCCTGTAGCAAAAATAGGCTCTTAAATTTCTAGCGTGAAATATGTATAAATACAAGCCTAAAAGTAGATTTCTACGATGTCATTGTAAGCACGATTAAATGAATATACGATAAAAATAAATAAATTTATTTACACATGAAATTTAATTACAAAACACAATTACTTTAATCGCCCGTTCTTTGAAATTGAAATTTTATAGCCTTCCAATAGTTTGTTAATTTTATTTACTTATTTCTTCGATGGCAAGTATAGTATACTTTTGGGCAAATGTATAAAGTTTAGATTTTAGATGAACTTAATGGAACTTAATCATACATATAAAAGGAACTTTATTACAATTTTTCATACATTTCCATTAGAATAATAAATAATTATAAATAATTTTTAATTCTGGGAAACTTGAAAAATTGAAACGGGAACAAATCTGTTATATGCATTGAAATCTTATTTGATATTCTCCCGATCAAACTAGTTCGAGTTCATTCTATACATTAGAAAATTTATTTATACTGAGTAACACAAACAACTTTAATTGCACTCCTTAGTCTTAATTTAAGAAGCCTGGAAATTTTTCTGGTTAAAATTATTGGGAATATCTAAACTTGTGTAAAAATGCAATCAAAAACTCTCTGACAAGTGCATTTCGTTTGTAAAGTATGTGTGTTTCTATGCATGTGTGATACTTCCGATTGATGCAACCAAAGATGCTGACAATTATATGGTTGCATTTTGCCTTTCCATATGCATCTCAATTCACCGCAACTTGTGCGAATGATTTTAATTTCTTTCATGGTCAGACAATACTTTCAATAACGGCTGTTACGTTATGCCTTTTGGCCCGGCCAAGATTAGATCGCATTCCACCTACGAACTGCATTAAGTAACTTTAGAAAAAAAAAGAATATTTTTAAGAAGTATAAAATTTATTTCACTGAGTTTGAAGGAATTCTCAGAGTTAAAATGTTTGAAATTTAAAGAAGTTTTTAAATTTTAGTCAATTACAAAATTAAAGGTTTCTAGAAAATGAATTCCTTTTACTCAAGATTATTTAAAATAGAATAATTCAAAACGCTTTGGTATTAATTCAGCAAAAACTATAATTTAGTTAGAGACAAATGCGAGGAACTGGCAATACTGCTCACCTACACTAACAGGCCAGTTTCAAAGCTGTAGCTTAGCAATTGAGACTGGCGAGGGAGTCCCGAAGAGAGTATTCCCATGTAAGAAGTTTTTAAATCTCTGTTATTTGACTTCACCAAAACTGTAATGTAATTACAGAAAAATACGGATTTTATAATAAAATTATCTGGCAACACTGCTCACCTACACTAACAAAGCTGTTTCAAAGCTGTAGCTTAGCAATTAACACTTGCGAGGGAGTCCCCAAGAGAGTATTCCCATGTAAGAAGTTTTTAAATCTTTAAATTTATTTATTTTTTTTTTTATAATTTTTAGTAATTATCCTTTTGGGAATTGTGTTAATTGTTCAGTTTGTGAAAGGACTAGAAAACGTAACGAGCAGCAAGTCAGTAGAGGGTAGTAGTGGACAGATTTGAAGAACATATATATTTTAATTGTAGAGAATTAGAAATCACATTGCGATAATAATTTAACGAAATGAAAATAGAAAATAATGGAGGCTTTAAAAAATTAGTTTCGGTGTAAATAAATAGTGCCGAAGCTTTATTTTGTTGTGTGAAGGTACAAACTCCTCTCAGATAATGTAAACAGAGTTTTTCTACAGTTTTAAGGATGTTATGAACAGCGATAAAACTCCTTAGAGAAAATTTCCTGGCATAGAAATTTCATTTGAAAAAGCAAAAACGTGCAGTTTCTTCAGTCAGCGAAACTGTTACTTCGTGAGTAGTAAATTAAGTGTTATGTGATTTTTCTAAAAAAAAAATTTTTGCAAGGGGGAAAGGGTACTAAAACCACTGAACAACTTTTTTTCTTTGGTTTACTTGCTTTTGTTGGTGGGAATATTCCCAATGAAACAAGTACTTTTTTTCATATCATATTTAGAAAGATCAATATTTTTAATTGAAATTCCTTTTTAATTTCTACCTCTCTCGCTCTCGAGAATTGAAAAGAGAGTAATTTAACTGGGCACTCTTATAATAAAAGATTTAATGGATGACGTTAGAAGAACTAAGCTTTTTACTCCATTCAGATTATGGAATTGAATGTTAGGAATGATGTGTGAGGGCATAAGCTGGTTACAAAGTTGCTTTTTAAGGCTTTCTAGCACGAGGATTTTTTTTCTTTTCTTTTTTTTTTGAGGTATTAAAAAAAAATTCTTTTAAGCTTTTTGACCTTTATATTTTATTTATAAGCGATTTTTTAAATTAATCATAACAACGATTTATTTCCTATTAAAAAGGTAAACTTATTTTAGTGGGAAAATAATTGCAACCGACTGCAAACTTTCTCAGTTACCAGCTCTTTATAAAAGGTTTATTGCTCTTTCCAAGGAATTTCCTTTAGAAAATAATTAAACACGTGCCGGCCATGATTACGGCAAAAAAGCTGTAAATTTTTTGTACATATTTTAACGTCCTGAGAACGTTTCATCCACCACTATCCCATTATGCTCTCTCTTGCTCTATCGCTCATTATCAAGGAACTTGTTGTTAAAAGCAGTTGTTGGCTAAAACAAAAAGATGCACAAGAAAAGCCTTGTGACACCAGGGACGGAACAGTTACTACAGTTCACTTTAGTTTGTATTGCTTGAATTTCAAAAATCAAAGGAGTGACTGCATCAAATTTTTATTTAGTAGAATTAATAATCTCGTTACCGATTTTTAAATGTATTAGAAAAAAAAAGATTTCTTTTCAATGAGCATCCATTTTTTGGTATAATAAATGAAATTCTGCAGTACAAACTTTCTTATTCGAAATATTGAACTTTCGAAAAACAATGCAATTTATAAGGACCAGAAGCGCAAGTCAGCCAATAAGAAAAACATTAAATTTAATCACGGTTTTTGTTATACAAAACGCTAATCCATTTGCAGGTCCTTTTACTTTTTTTACAGTCTAATGAGGCCACTGTGCTGCATATCCTTTTGAGAACAATGTGAAATGCAAAAAGAAAATTAAAAATATATTTCGATGCAATTAAATTAGAAAAAGTGAAGAATCTTTTGCATCTTGGAAATTCTCATTGACAGCCCTGTTTAACATATTCATGATATGAGAAATAATTTGCTTCGCTGGCTACTTATCCTTGGATTTAAAGTAACATAATATATATGTAAGTGTATTTTATCCTGGGGATAGAAAAGAGAATAAACTTGATAAAAACATGGTTGGGAGCAAATTTAAAGAAGTAATAAAACGAAACGAGCGAGCTGCGGCACGTTTGAGTGTTGGGAATTATTTTAAAGGCTCTTCAGCGTATGATTGGCACATTCGACATGCGTATACACACACACAGTGCACATGACACATCCATATGTAAGTAAGTCCATGTATGCATCTGCATGTGTATAAATTAACTGGCTCCACGTTTCTTAATCGACAGAAAAAAGAACAACTTTAAATGTATTGAGGATATTTTTAAGTTTTCTGTTTTTAATCCAGCATAAATATTCAAGTAGGACATGCTAGTTAGCACTTTTATAAATTATGGAAAGCTTGCAGATGGTACAGTGTCTTATAAAATATGCAAAAAGACATATTTTAATTAATCTGTTATAGTAGTTCAAGTAATTGCATGTAAAGCAAAGTAAAATATTAAGCGGAATTGAAAAAGGTTCAATCGCAAACTTCTCTAGAGATTCATTAAAACTGATGTGTCACACAAAATAAATAACAATTAAGTTAACAATTCGTGAAAGCGATTTTCATGTTTATTCCTGACTACTCAAGCCCGGCTCGCTTCGCCACACCATCGTTAGAATTTAATAGTTTGCTAAATTGTGGAACTATAAGAGAGCAATAAGTTTAGATAATTTTCAAGATCTCTGGTACTTAATATGAAAATAGTTTGAGCCAAGAAACTTAAGAACCCAATACATGTAGTTTCCCCTTTATTTCTGGAATTCCCTAATTCATGTTCCCCATCGCCTTTTTGAAATCCCTAAATCGTGTCAGGTTAAACAGCTAATATGAGTCCCGAATTTCCTAGCAGTGTTTGGAGAAGTTTCCAAGATGTTTCACATAATAATGAAGTAGGAAAAATGGCACGAGTATGTAATTGCGGAAGGCTGCTTTAAGGACTTTTTGAGATAATTGATTTTAAAAATAAAAAGGCGTGTGTCAGTCCACTTATTTGAAACATGATACTTCCTAAATGAGGATTAAGATGCTTGCCCACCTTTATATATTTACTGGCACTCATAAGGATAGATATTTATATAATGGTAAAAGCAGATAATAGCCAGGCACAGTAGACTCTCGATAATTTAATATCCATTTATTTAATTTCCGCAACTGTAGAATTTTTAAAAAATTTGTTTACGTCATGAAAAACAATTAAGACCAATTAAGGACACCATAAACTTAAGACATATTGTTTTTTCTTTAAACACCTAACAAATAGTCGAATTTGAAAGAACTTTAGAAAAACTTGTTAATCTCACTCCACTTTTGCCATCAACGGAGGCCAACAAGCCATATTCTATTGGTGGGGAGCCTTTATTAAATACAATAAAAGGATAAAGGCAAGAGTTTAGCTTTAGCATGTGCGTGTTCGTTAATAATAAAACTAATGAAATATAGAGAAATGAAAAATAAATAATTGAAATGGTTCTGAAAGTTAGACAAGTAAAAAGATCGCACTCACATTAACAAGTACTTGAATCCATAGAAAATATATTTTATTTATTCTGGTTCTAAATTAGCTGCAAAGGAGGAACAGTATTAATGGCAACTAAACAGGATAAGAAACTAAAGGCATTGATGTCTCTCTTTGATGTGAAAGAACTAAATAAGGATTGGCTTATTTATTGCCAATAGTTAGAGCGGCATTCCAAAATTGGTTTGGAGCAACATCCGTTTTAACAAGGCGATTTTTGCTCGGGTATCGGACTTTTAGCACATTTTCCCAGCAAAATATGTTGTCCGTTCAACTGAAATCTCTCGATCAATTTAAAAAATAAAACATGACCAAATTCAAATTTTTTTGAAATATATTTTTTTATACTTTAAATTTACATAAAAAATTAAGAAAAAAAAATTTAAAAAAAAAAATTAAAAAAAATTTATTAAAAAAAATTAAAAAAAAAATGGTTAAAAAAAATTAAAAAATGATTGTGTTATTCTTAATTAAAACAAACCTAAAAAGGATTTAATAGTTTAATAGAAGGACTATTAAATTTTAGTCATTTTCTATTTATATGTTGTCATCAAATGTTTATTTATTAATTAAATGAACAAATTCAAATTTTTCAATTTTTTGCCATATTTAATAATTAATTTTTATTAATTAAATTTCGCCAACTTTACGAAATATTGAAACATAAAAATAAAATAAGAAAAAACTCTTTTTTTAAATTTTCCATTTAAACGTTAATAAATATAAAACAAAATATTATTTAAAAAAAAAAAATTATTTTTGAAGACTAGGAATTTTTTTTATAAAAATAAATAATTTTTGGCAAAAGCGTTATGGCATTTTGGATTAAAAAACAATGAACTCAATGTATTTATTTGTTTAAAGAAAAACGCAACCACGTAAAATATAGACTGATTTCAGCAAATGGCAAAAGAAAAACAACATCTATTTTATTCCGCATTTTTGTGAATTCTTTTATATATTTTTTTTGTGGTAACGAAAAGTCCAAAATCAGTGAAATATACGCATGAATACTTCATTACTAATAGATTTCAATGTCAGCAATTAAAATTTGAAAAATTGAAAAAATTTTGCTTCTAAAAACAAACAAGACAAAAAATATAAAATAAAAAATAAAAAAAATATATATTGGAACACTATAAAGAATAGTAAACAAATCGCTTTTTAAATATTTCTCGCAAAAGCAGAACCACTAGCGGGAGAGGGGAACTTTAAACAGCTGTATTGTGTCACCCGCTTCTTCTCGTATTGCTCTCGTTTTAAAATGTAAAAAAGAAAAATATTTTTAGCAGAAAATACCGTTTTATATTTAAACTTTTGAAATTGAAATAAAAAACTAAATGCTGTAAAAAACAGATTTATATAAAAAACAAAAAACAAAAAAAAAAACAAAAACAAAAAAAAATTAAATAAAATTAACAAATTTTATTCATGTACGTTTGACACACAAGTAAAATGGCAAATATGTAACACCAGCAGGAAAACAGATTGAAAAAAGAAGAAAAAGAACAAGAAGAAAAGAAATGTAAATAAATAAAATTATTTATTAGCAATTGATTGTACAAGTGCTGGTCTATACACTTGCAGATAAATCAAGGCTAACACGAGACTGCTTGGCTAGTTAAGAATTTATCACTAGACGCGAACAGCGCCAGCATCACCATCAGCTGCGACAGCAACACAGTAAAATCAATATTTCACATGTATATATGTATACATCTATGTGTATGTGTATATGTATGTGTGCTTGTGAATAGAATGCTTTGAATGGATGTATGAATATTTAATTGTGCAAAATAATTTCCTTTTCTGCTTACTTTATATGCAGACGATTCAATAAATTGCTGGTAGTGCGACCAACAGAAGCCACAATTAAAAAGATTACCAATAAATGAATAGGTATAAGAGAATGCCAAAGAAGTCTAACACAGCCTAAATACTCGTATTGTGAATAATTCCATTGCATAATTTTCACATTATTTTGTTTAAAAATTCATTCGGATTTTGTCTCATTGAAAATTTTAACAATTTCTTGACAAAGTCAACACAATTAAAATGAATTGCCATTTATATGGGTGCCCAGCCCTGGCCCGTATGAGTAATTATAATTATGTTATATAATTTTGCAAAGCGTATGATTGATTTTTATAAAATTATTAATTTGTTGAATAAAACTGAAATTCATTTTTGTTCCCATAAAAATAAAAATATTTAAAGTGATTTAAATTCAACAAAACCGTTCGAAGTGATACTCAACAGCATATAAATTATTTCGGCGTAAAAACTCCCTCTCATTCGCTGCGCTTTTCGTTTAAAGCAACTAGAGAAGTAGAAGAGAGAACTAGATTTTAGTTAAACTAAAATCAAATCAAATGTATTGATTCAAGTCCAAAAAATATCTCCACTAGTGCTGGAAAAATTTAAGCGAAAACTGCGATTTATTCGCCGTCAATATATTTTTAAGTTCAAACTAAATCTCTTTTAATTGTTTTCAGCTGATATATAATTTTCCAATATTTCGGTACGAAAAATATTAATATTAATTTAAAAACAATTAAGAATTCTTAAATATAAAAACATAATATTTCATTGATTTTTTTACGTAGTTCAATATTACTTGATAGTCCTGAAGAATATACGCCTACAAAGGAGTGCCGAAATATCATTCCATATTATTAATTTTTGTAGATAAAAAAGCAGCGAATAAAACAAATTAATAAATAAAAAAATCAAATAAAGAATATTCTCAAAAACTCATTCACTTGCTGACCCGATTTGAAAACGGACACTACTTTATCTTCAATGAGATTCAAAAAACAATTTAGGGGAGTAACTAACTGAGTCAACTGAGCAAATAAGGAAGTCCTCTTATTTAGAAGGCTTTCACCTGCGATTTATCAAAATGGAGGTCTTTTAATATTTAACAATATCCCGTACGACTAACTAAATGAATAAATGAAATCTTCTGTAGCGGAATTACCGACTGGAAAGGTCCTCAATATTTGGAACCCTCTACTGCCAATGAAGGCTTGTAAATATATAAATAAAACTATGAGGACAATTAATTTAAAAAGCTCAAAAAAAATAAAGAAATTTACGTTTTAGTGAATAATAATTATTTAATAAATTTATTTACTTCTTTATTAACTAAACTATTGACCAAAAATTGTTGACACATTGTCGATTTCTCACCAACAGCCTTGAGCCGTAGTTGTGTTGACATCACTCAGGTATTGATTAAAAACGCTTTGAAAATAATTAAATTTATTGAACTACTGGCAGAGTAAAACGGTGCGGTGCACAGCGAAAGTGACAAGAACAGCAGAATATTGGAAATAAATTGAATAGATACTTAAAAGCAAATATCTGAGGCCTGAGCAGGCAAATCTCAGGCATTTAACCCCTGCTGAACCCTGAGCAAGGTTTCTAGGAGAAACAGATAAACAAATAAAATAAATTTGATGCAAGAAACGTAATCGGTGAGAAATGAAAATAATAAAATGAAATAACTCACATTGTAGTTGGCATTAGAGAAATTGTCTCAAAGATCTTATAAAAGACAAACAATAACAAGATGAGTGAGTGGGGCATTTTAGAATTCTTTTAACAACCCAATTGACTACAACTTTTTATAAATGCCAAAAAAAAAAACTTTGCTGTAGTAATATTCCCTTTCGAAATCTGATTTTCTGTTTCATATTATCATTTTGAATAAAAAAAATATATATATTTTAAAAAAAAAAATTTTATTATTTTAAATAAAAAATTTTATTATTTTAATTAAACATTTAAAAAAAACAAACTACACTCCAAGTTGAAGAAAATTGTTAACAAAATGTTTTATATGCACTTCAAGCACGCATTCGAAACATTAAAGTGTGCGCCTTAAAATATGTTCACAATTTTTTTCTTCGTTGATAATATTCAAGCGCAAAATCGAGTTCGCTACGGTTGGTGTTTTAGACTTGTTCTAAATAAATCTCTGGATCAAACCGCTGTTAAAATTATCAGCTGAAAATTGTATTTTTTTTCTGCCGATTGGAAATTATAAAAAGTAAAAATGTAGCACAAAGCATTAGGGGAATATAAATATGCCCTTAAAAGTAATTGAGGCAAGCACAAGTATGCTGGAACATGTAAAATATGCAAACAAAGCACTGAGAAATAAGGTTTTGAGACGAATGACTTTAGGTACAGTGTTGTAACCGAAGAAATGTCATGGGAAAATCCATGTTCTCAACGGGCTATTCGGCAATAATTCTTGCGTTTTTCTTGCAACGATTTCCTTATTAACGTAATCAAAGGCATGAAAATGGACTGCCTGGCTAACTGGGTGCTGGTCAAATTTCCCTTCAGAATGATGGGAAAACTTTGAAAGTTCCAAATCTTTATTTAGAATACAGTGTAAGATTAAAGGCAATGACTGGACTTGCTATCGGCTGAGAAGGTGCCGGCATTAATAATTTATTGTGTTGTGAAAGCGACATGGTTCGGTCTAACTAATCTAACGAATTCCAAAGCAGGCTAATTTGGCTTTAAAATATTTTCCCCACAAGTTTCAAAGTAAGTGCTTTTAAAATGCCGTCGCCAAATATTGACAATTTCCATTGCATTTTTATAATTTTTTTTTTATTTTTATTTTATATGACATCAGCTTAGCACCGGTCGGCATGCTATACGCATTAAATAAATTGCCCTCAGCCTTTAAGTTCAAAATAAAATATATTCATACGCCAGGAGGCAGAGGTTTGGGATTAATCGACGATCTGCGATAAGTTGAAGAAGAAAAGCCTCGCAATTGCTTACGAAATCATATGCAAATTGGCTAACCGAAGCAAACGGAATGAGAGAAAGCAAATGAATTGAAAATTGTCTACGTGAAGAGCAATAAAGTAACTAAATTTATTAGTTTAGCCATGCATACGGCAAAATACGTCAACCGCAAAGCTTCTTGCTACTGACAAATAAAATATAAAAAACAATTACAACAACAACAACAACAACAACAACAACAATGACAACAACATGAGTGAGACATGCCACATTTTAAATATTTCGTATTTTTACACTTTTTCTCTGTTAAAGAAAATAATTGTGGTTGGTGAGTTTTTAATTTATTTTAAAATTAAACTTTTTGCAATTTTTACAAGTTTAATAATTATTTTCCCTAAAAGAAATTTATATCGTCCTCATGTTGTTCAGCCGAGAGTTCTTCATAAAATTTTAAATTATTTATCGCGAAGAGAAGAGAAAAAAATTGCCTAAAAATCTGTGCAGTAACACATGGCGTGCCGAGCCGACACTTGTTATACAACCATCTCATAAAAAAAAATCTTTTCAGAATTCCTACATCCCCACCCCCCACACATAAACAGTGTATGCTTACGCATCTGTAAACATTACAAATAACTTTATGGGAATTTTCATTGCATTTTTTATGGCCAAAGTGAGGCAAGAGAAACACCGGTACGCAGCCGCTGGATACCGCCAAGTATACACAAACGAAATCACCCAAATTTACTTCTAGTAAAACAATCGAGTACATAACAATTCAATGGCAACTTCAAATAGTTTTATTAATAAAATGGGCTTTTAAATGGTCATAAAAACATAAGATTGGTAATAAAAATAATGGCCAACACACATTGCTTACATGCTATGGCAGGCATTTTTTATTTTTACATTTTTATAGCCATTAAAATGTACTTTCTTCCAAAAGTACTGTTGCTAGAAAACACTTTTATTAGAAGATAGTTTTATTAAAATGTACTTTTTATTCAAAAGTATTTTTATTACAAACGACTGTATCAGCAGCTGTTTTTAACAAAAAATGTTTTCTAAGCCCTACTTTTATTAAAAAAGTACTTTGAGCGAAAGATAATTATACGAAGATATACTTTTAACTAATCCCTTTCCAAAATGTACTTTCTCAAATGGCAGTTCATTAATGAAAGGTACTTTTATCACAATGTTCTTTTTTAACCAATTTAATATTCTTTTATTATAGTATATTAAAAAGTACTGTTTGAAAAAGGTAGGAGAAGAACTTCTCAGGAGAAGTTACGTGCTTCAGAAAAGAAATAATTTAATCCAAAGTTAGCTTTTTGTTAGGAAGTACTTTGATTAAATAAAATATATGTTCAAAATATACTTTTAACAAAATTAAAATTTACTGTTTTTATAGTTTATTATAAAGAACTTTTTGAAGAGTCACTTTAATCAAAATGTATTTTTACCAAAAGACTAATTCCATTAGATGGATATGTATTAAAAATTTCTTTCATTCAGTGACAGTTTACTAAAAGGTACTTTTCTTAAAAAGGGTTTTTTTTTACTGAAAAGGTATCACTATTATCACATCTATTTGCTAGAAGCCAAATACCTTAAAAGATACGCGATAAAAAATGTACTACAAAGAAAAAGTATTCTATGCGACACTTAATTTTATAAGAATAAACTTTAGGTACTTTTACCAAAAAGGTACTTTTGTGTTTGAGAGGAGGCGCATAAGGAATTTTAATTAATTAATACTTCAATACACAAATACGACGAGTTCTTGGAACAATTAGAAATACTCTTCTACTACTCTTTAAAGCGCAATTGTATTACGTTTACTTCCTAAGCATTCTACAGGGCGATACAAATAATTGCACAATCTTTTAAGGAGATCTTTTCCTAATAATTTATCAATTGCCTTATACGAATAGAGTCCTTACACTGTCAAAGTTCTTATTAGCATTTATATTTATTTTATAAAAAATAAGTTTATATTGAAATACTCTGCCATTTAAAAATAATTAAAAACTAAAAGATTTTTAAAGAAATCTGTTCATTGTTCCACCAAAAGAAAAAAAAATATATAAAGTGAGTAGAATAATAATAAAACAAACAAAATATATATATATTAAAGAAACTCACCTGTGGAAGGAAACGCTGTAAAAAATGTATAGCATTCAAAATGAAATATGTAAAAAGGCCCTAACTAGCACTTTTTTTTTACAATAGATTTCTTTTTATGGCTGAACAAAAAAAAAACAAAATCTGTTTAAAAAATACAAGTTAGAGCCGACTAATAGAAAATTAAATTTTTTTGGTGTTGTCCTTAAAGTATGCTGTAATATTTTGATTAGTAATAATACCTCTAAAGTATGCAAGCACCTGATGCAAGCACGTTGAAAGTTCCTTTTCATTATTATTATGGATATGTGAGTGCAATGCTATTGTCATTTGTAAAAAAATCGATTTAGAAGACTAAGAATCGTTTTTGTTAAATGCTCATTAGCGCCGTGAAGACCACTACGAAACTTTTCTTTGCAAGGATTTTTACAACAAATTGACAAGTATATAAATAATGCAAAATAAAAGCCCGAAAAGACCGAAAAAGGAAAAGCAAGTCGCGAGACTTTTTTAAAGAACATGTTACAGGAATGTGTTATTTTTAAAAGTAAGAATTTAAATTTTATGAAATTGACTTTTCGAATGTGTTATTTTTAAAAGTAAGAATTTAAATTTTATGAAATTGACTTTTCGATTACAATTTTGAAAAGTTAACCTTTTTTTTATCGATATTGATATCGACTTACTGTAAGTAATAATGAATTATTTTTAATTTTAATTTACAAATTACTTAAGCTGAATTCTTTTTATCAAAACGGTTTTATCTTTTCCAATATTTTCACTTTTTAAAATCGATAATAAATTTCCAAACGCAACATATACACTTCAGATAATTTTCGCGCCGCCATTTAAGCTTCGGCGAGCAGATTTGCTGTAAAGTCGCCACACCTATCAAAGGCTCAATGCTTGCTAATTAGAAAACATTTAAGCCATAAATAGCATAAAACGTTGAATTAGGCAATCAAGGTAAATGTCTGAACAGGGTATTAAGCAAAATTAATTAACAAATTAGATTTTATTTACATAATTATTTTAGCGTGCAATTTTTAACACGCCAAGCTGACCGCAAAAAAAAAACCAAAGCTGTAAAGACTTGTTATACTGAGAGCTTTTACCTTTCAATAAAGTCTTCTTATTAATTTTTCAACAGAAAACTTATATAATAAAAGTTAATGTAATTTACATAATTTGTTAAGGTGCACATTTTTGTGAAGCAGAAGGGATTTTGAAGGGATGCAAGAACTCTGAAAAAGCCATGTGGCTGAATTATCGAAATGAAAGGAAAATAATAAGGTTTTCGGCAACTGAATGAAGAATTGTAATACAAATACAAGCGCATTTATTCTATTATATCGAATTGGTTAAAATCATGAATTAATGGACTGTGGGGCAGGCTTAGCCAACATTCGCTTTTCGCAATAAATTTTCTTTTTCAAATATTTAACAATACAAAAAAAAAAGGATTGTGCAGACAACCACAAAACTATTTAGACAACAAAATAATAAAAAAGAAAAAACAATTTTAAATGGAATACAAGTTATAAAGAGGGCAGGATACCTGGTGGTCCGTATTAGCAAATAGGGAAATGCTCACAGTAGTAGGCAGACACCTAGACACCAACTACCCATTTAAATGTATTTTTAAGTAAGAAAATTAATTTAAATGTCAAGGAAAGACAATTTTAATAAACTAAAAAGTTGTAATAATTTATTCAAAAATAATTGCTGTGCTGGTTCAGTATTCCCCCGTTGGAGTCTTGGATAGGTGAAGTAAAATCTGCTCGCCCAAGTTCTCATCTTCCAATTTATAACGCAGCGTGAAAATTATTTCAAGTGTGCCTTTTGTGTAATAACTTTCACACTCTTTCCATACTTATCTTTTGAAAAGAAGCATTATAAGTGTACACATATTTTAAAGTATACTTTTAGGGGTTCATTTCTTGGAAGCTAAAGTTAGCATTTGTACTTTTAAATATATTTTTACTTGATTTATATTTAGCTGGTTTTCATAAATGTGAATGCGTACATATGCAACTAATAACAAGAATTATTTATTTATTTCCACTAACAATGAATTATTAATATTCAACCTAAATAAATAACTTCACGAATTTCTTTTTTTTTTTTTCTTTGTCTTTATAAAGTTTTTTAAGCCAAAATCTTCGTGATCGAGTGTGAAGCAATAATTTTGTAACATTAAAATAAAACCACTGCCTTTAAGATTTTTACTTTGTTGTATGAAGGAAATTGAATTATGACGCAGATGGAAACGTAAAAGGGTGTTGTACTCTTTCTAATGCCATTCAGGCTCAGCCTTACGGCGATGTTTGAAAAAATAAATAATAAACAGTGATTGGTTTTCTAAATCAGCAAGTTGAATGGTGGTCACATTTGTATGCACATATTCAATTAAATTAGACCGCACAAATAATTCAGAGTTATAAAACCGATATTTGCATATGAAAAAGTGTAGGAAAATATCTTGAATTTTATTTGTTAGATTTTCTTTAGAACTTTTATGAGGCAAAATATAAATTGAGTTCCGCGTAAGCATTTCCGGAAAGGACACAACAAATAAAAACATTGTGGTAATACAAATTAAAAATTGGTTATACTATTTACCGATATCTTGACTGATTACCTGATACATGATTAAGGACATTTAAACTAATTATGACATTTTTAACAATTTTATCTTACCAAAAAAAAAAAAAAATCAGCAAATAGGAAGCCAAAAAATAAAACTGGGTTTCAAAAAAAAAATATATATATATATATTTAAATTAATATCTTCTAGATTTTACAGATTTTGCTTTTGAACATAGCAGACGTGTGTAATTTTGCTGTCACAAAAATATATAACGAGGAAAAAATTAAAAAAAAAAAAAAAAAAAAAAAAAAAATTTAATTACAAAAATTTTATTTATTTGAAAATTAATTGGATATAAAACGAAACTTATATAATTGAAAAAAAAGAAGACATAATTTGGTCTCGGAAGGAAGGGAAGTAAGGAGCTTGGGATGGAAAAGGTTCCCTTAGTGAAGCAGTATGGTGGACGACCTCTAAATGAAGGAAAAAAGGGGGAGTTAAAAACCAAAGCGGAAGAAAGTAAAAATAAAGAGGATGCGATCAGAAATTCCCAGCTGGGTAAGCAATTTATGGAGGCTGTGTTTGACGAAACAGCATTAGAAACAAATGAAAGAACTGAGGAAGAGATGAGGAAAGTAAGATGGGAGGATGAAATGCAGGACAATGGGATTTTTGACGCTGGTTTCCAAGTTGTCCAAACCAAAAAGAGGAAGTTTGCAGCGGAGGTATTTAAAAATGTTAATGAAAATAGTAATAAGTCTCTTTATAATGACAATAATAATAGATTTGCAATATTAGGAAATTTAGATTTCGAAGCGGAAGAGGGAATTAGTAAGAGTAATGTAGGGAACGGAGGTCCTGGTATTAATAAATGTAAACGGACTGGGGTTAAGGCCGGGATTTCTTATTGTCCGCCGATTTTTCTAGAGAACGTGAATGTAAGATCTTTGGTTGAGCAATTGAAATTGAAGGGGATAAGATTTAGAATTAGGAATCAGTCCCAATTTAAAAGTAAATTGTATTTGGAGGATGTGGCTGCGCACGCAGAGATGATGAGATTATTAAAAGAAAAGAATATTTCGGCATATACTTTTACTCCTAAGGAGTGTAGGAGACAGAGTATTCTGTGTAGGGGGTTATATTTCAGGTCTGATGTTGAGGAAATTAAGGCTGAGATTGACGAATTGATTCCGGACACTGTTGAGTCCGTTTCAAAATTTTCTACAGAATATTCGAAGAAACAGGGGATAGACACTGGGCTATTTTTGTTTTCACTGAAACCTGATCGGAGAGTTAACGAATTGATCTCGTTGAAGGTTGTATTAAATCAGGTGGTGTCATGGGAGAAGCCAAGGGCGGGTGTAAAAATTCCTCAATGTTGGAGGTGTCAGCGATGGGGGCATTACTCTAGGAATTGTAGTCGCCCAGTTGCTTGTTTGAAGTGTAGTGAGGGACACGGTCCGGGGGAGTGTCGTGTTAGTAAATCGAGTGAGGTAGTACCGTATTGTGTTAATTGTAAGGGGGAGAGTCACACGTCTAATTATAGGGGTTGTCCTGCATATAAGAGCTATGTTGCCTTGAGAAAGAGGTCTGTGGAGGAGTCAAAGAGGAGAGTGGAACAAGCTAGGAATAATGTTGCAGTTGCGGTCAAACAGTCTGCAGTTGTTGCAGATAGAACTTTTGCTAGCCTATTTAGTAAGGTGCCAACAGTGAAAAGGCCAGAGAAAACACCGTTGATAGAGGAATTTTTGTTGGTTGCATCATCAGTATGTAGTACGAGTCCCTGGACTCTGGAGGACAGAATTAGGAAATTTTTGAGTACTTATAGGTCTTTGACTAAGGACCAAGCAAGGAAGGAATGTTTGGAAATAATGAAGGATATTCAGAATACATATGGGCCGTAATTTTCTCAGATTACTGACTTTTAATGTTGGCTCTCTTGTACACGTGGGGAGGAGGTTGGAACTGAATTTGTTACTGGATCAGTTTAAAATTGATATTGCTTTTTTACAGGAAATTCATTTATCAAGGGATAGAAATGTATATCTTGATAATTATTCGGTGTTGAGGGACGACAGCTCTTTAGGTGTAGGGATTGCTCTTAAGAGGGGAATGAGTTATTCTAGGATTTACATTCCGAGTATTAGATTTTTGAGTGTGTTTATTGAGGTTAAGATTTTAATCAATGGTGAAATAAGGAGAATTCTTTGTGGTTCGGTATATTTTCCATCGAACTTTAAGCGTGAAGATATTTGTGGAGGACTTTCTTCGATTTTAGTTTTTTCAAATAGTTATGATGGATTGGTCTTGGGAGGTGATTTGAATGCAAAACACGTTTCTTGGGGTGATAATGTGAGTAATTTTAATGGTGAAGTTCTTTCGGCTTGGATTCGAAGCGAGGCGTTTTCTGTTGCGAGAATTTGTGATGCGTATCCCTCTTATCCGTCGGGAGAGTCGCATTTGGATCACTTCATAGTGAGCAATAATATGTTGGATTTTCAGGACCGGAATTTTGAAACATTTACATTACCTACATTCTCCGATCACGTTCCCTTGGGTTTATATATGAAATTGCCAAGCTTTAATTGTATTTTGGGTACTCCGGATCAGTTTGTGTCTTTGAAGGGAACTGATTGGACCACGTTTAGGATTGATTTGATTGAGGCTATTTTAAATCATTTTCCTCCTAAGAATAGGAATTTATCTGACAATGAAATAGATGCATTTATTGAGAAATTAAATAGTTCTGTGAATTTTGTGATTCAGATTCATTCAAAAAAGTTGGAAAATAGGAAGCGGAGATTCGTAGCTTCGGATAGATTGAAGAAGATGCTGCGAATTAAATATAATTGGCAGAAGGAGTTGAAGACAATATTTTCTAGGACGTTTAATAGAAGAAATCCACAGTATTTATTAATTTCCAAACAGATTGATTTGATCAAAATTATGATAAGGGAGCAAGTTGAACGGGAGCAGGCTAAGTTTTTTGATGATAGATTGATGAAAATAAGACCTGGTCCATGGGCTTACAGGGATATCTTTAGGATAATTGGAAATAGGAATCGTTCTGATTGTAAGGATATATCGGTGAATGGTGTGCGAATTGAGGGGTTGGGTGATAAGTTACAGGTTTTCAGGGATCATTTTTCGGCTGTCTTTGGGCATTCTGCTACTAATGCGAATACTGAATCAATATCTAAGGCGATAAGTGATGCAATCTCTCAGGCTGAGAATCCGATTTTATTTAACGAGGATTGTACATCTTTGAACAGTGGGGGCAGATTGGGTCTAATTGATTTAAGGTATTTGATGGATGTTTCGAAATTGATAAATAATAAGAAATCGTGCGGTATTGATGGAATATCGAATTTTATACTGGGGAAGTTTCCGGTTAAGGCGTTCGAATATTTGACTATTTTGTTCAATAACTGTTTGAATAATTGTTATTTTCCTAGGGAGTGGAAAATTGCTAAGGTCATTCCCATTCCAAAGCGGAAGGGGATTAATGATGTGAATACGTTTAGACCAATTTCTTTACTGTCTAATATAGGAAAGTTATTTGAGAGGATAATAAGGGATAGGATGGATGTAGGATTGAGTGATAGTTATATTCCTGATAAACAATTTGGTTTCAAAAAAGGTAGTTCAACGGTGCATGCACTCTTGAAGTTCCATACTGATGTGGTTCAGAACTTAAGGGAAGGTCGATGTACTGTAGCTGTGTCTCTTGATGTCGAAAAGGCTTTTGATAAGGCGTGCCATGATGGTATTTTGTATAAAATGCTAATGATCGGATTTGATAAAAATGTGATAAAACTTTTCAAAAGTTTTTTCGACGAAAGGAGATTCTGCGTAGGTATTGGAGGAGTGGTGTCATGTCAGGGAGAGGTTTCTTGTGGTGTTCCACAGGGTTCGGTGTTGGCGCCTCACTTGTACAGCATTTTCGTTCATGACTTTCCCCATGAATTTTACAATTGTAAGGGTATTCTGTTCGCTGATGACTCTCTTCTTTACACTCACGATGTGTCTCCTGAGGTGGCACTGCAGCGTATTTCATTGTATCTGAGGAATGTTGATGAATTCTACTCTAATTGGGGAATAAAGATTAACACCGAAAAGAGTAGTGCCATTTGTTTGAGAAATGCTTCTGGGAAATGTAAATATTTTGTGGTACCGGAGAGCAAAAGATTAAAGCTGAATTTGAATGGCAACAATATTGCATTTAAGGATACAATGAAATACCTTGGTGTGAACTTTAATAGGCTTCTGAAATTCAATGGTCACGCGCTGTACAATTTAGAGAGGGCAAATCGTGTGAAGGGAATATTTGCGAGATTATTTAACAGCAGGAGTTTACCGGTAAGGACCAAATTGCTTTTGTACAAGGTGAGCATTCGGCCACTTCTTCTTTATGCCTTTCCCATATGGTTTGCCATATCAAAAACCTTGATGGAAAAGATGGAGATTTTTGAGAGGCATATTTTAAGGAAATGCATAGAGAGGAACTATAGGCATTTGAATAAAAGATTCTCGAATAGATATGTGTATGAAAAGGCAGGATTGGATCCAATTTCATTTTATGCTTTGGGTTTAATGAAAAGGTTTGTGGAGAAATTGCCTCATTTTGAGGGTAAAGTGATTAGGGATATCTTATCTACCGAGAGAGAGTTCAATTGGTCAAACACGAAATACATATCCGGTATCGGAATTTTACAGGAACAATTGAATGGTTATCCCGGTCTTAACTTCTACTCACGTATTACTCCCGGCATTCATAGGGGCTGATTTTTTTTTTTTTTTTTTTTGGTTTTGTTTAGTTTTTTTTATGTTATTTTATTTTTATTATTAATTTTTGATTTATTAGTTATTTTATTTTAAGGTTTAGTTTTAGTGTAGAATTTAAGTTTAGTATTAAGTTTATAAATAATAGATCCAACTCTATTAGTATAAATAAGTGCCGGGAGCAAGCACTGATTAGACCATTAATTAATGTATTTATAATTATAGTTTATAATTATTCTTAGATTGGATAAGCAAGTTGCATAGGCAAGAACTAGTAATGTAATTAAAATAATACATAATAGTTTTAAGTTTTCAAGGAAAAAATAAATATTTGTAAAAAAAAAAAAAAAAAAAAAAAAATTTAATGAAAAAAAAAAGAAGCCTCAATAAATAAATAACTAACTAACTAACTAATTAATATCTTCTAGATTTATAATAAGCTTTAGAAAGAAATTTCAAAGGTATAATGTTTGCAAGCTCTATTTCTTAAACTAAAATATAGAAAATGTATAGCATACCTTAAAGCGTTGCAAATATTTATACTAATTTATTATATTTAACTCATAATGGAAGTTTTTAACAGCTGATAAAATATCTCGTTTAAAAATCGCCTTGCAACGCAAATCTAAAATTAAAGTTTTACGTAAGGAAATCAAATCAAAAGGACCTAAGTCTGATTTTTTTTGCAGTATATTTTTTTAGTGAACTGAATGCACATTCATATTACTAAAGAAATCAATAGCGCAAAAAGATCCGCTTTAGGGCCTTTCTTGTTGAAACCAACGGTATATGGATGGTTGATGTGGTCAAAATTTCTACTCACTTGTAACTCCCGCCATTCACACAGCCTGAATATTTTTTATTTTATTTTCATTATTACTTTTTAGGTTGTTTCGTTTAATTTAAGTTTTACCTTTAAGATGAACTTTTAAACTTCCAAAACGCAGATACACCTCTACTTATATAGATAAGGGGCGGGAGCAAGCACTGTTTAGAACAAAATGTAATGTATTTATTCTTTCAGCTTATAATTATTCCTCATTACCATAAGCAACGGAATCAAAAAAACTAATCTTATAATTAAAATAATACTTGACAGTTTTAAGTTAACTTAAAAGAAATATTTTTTATAAAACAATTAAGCCTTAATGAAAAGAACTAATTATACAGCATACTTTTAGGCATCACCAGAAAATTACTTTTAAATAAAGGCGTTAAATGAACAAATTTCTTCAAAAACCACAATTTTAATTAAATTGTTTTTAAATCCCTAAACACAACTCATTAACACTTTCGAAAAAAGCAAGTAATTTCTTATAAAATTGTTTTATAAATTATTGATTGGAAAATTGAGCTGACTTACCTTATAACAAAATTAATACAAACGACACTCTGTGGCTTAAGTTTGTCATAGACAATTGTTGCTTGAGTAACAAGCCAACAGTAGCCGCCACATTTGCCCAGAAAACGGTAGCGACAAGTTTCCCCTTGGCCTTTCGATAAAACTGTAGAGAAAAAAAAATGTGGAAATTAGGAATAAATAAGTAATAAAAATATTAAAAATATATTGAGCATTTAGAACCAAAAAAGTAAAAAGTACACGATACTATTATCTGGTTTTATCACTTGTTACGAATTTACAACAGTTACTATTAATCCTGGGCTAAATGTGAGTGTAATTAAGGCATTTAAATTTCACTGTTATAAAATGTAAGAAATTACTGCTTCCAATATTTCCTTCAAATTATAATTTAAGTTAACCTTTATTTAGAATAACAGGTTAAGCATGCTAATATAAAATATGCCACCAATACCAATGACAGCAGAGAAAGTATTTGCAGCAATTCTTGTGCAGTTTATTCGGTTTTTATATTGCAGTGTTATTGCAAACACGTTTTTTTTTAATATATTAAGTGAGAGTAAGTATATTAATCAGCAGACAAACGAATTCAAGGAGCATTTGAAACTTTATATCACTTTATCGTTTCATTTCTCTCGCACCTAAAAGATCATCAACATTTTAGTGGGTGGCATATAACTCTCACCAGCTTTGTAATTTATTGTTACAACATTTTTTAAGTACCTCTTACAATCATCTGAATATATTTTATTTGAAATTTTCTTTCCACTCCAACACAAAGAATTAAATTTTCTTTTTTTTTGCAAAATGTTGCGTTTATGATTTTTTTTTTTACTTTCAATCAACATTTATGCTGTATATTTAATTAAAATTGTTATGGTTTTACTCATTTACAATATTACATTCTAAATAATTATTGCATAATTTTAGGAGACAATGAAATTCTTTACAATAAATATGGTGCCAATAATATTAAGCTTTCCCAAAGCAAATTGAAGAAAACAAATTAATTTATGAATTAGCCAAAAAATATGCAACATTTAAATACCGCATCAAATGTTTAATGATGTCATCATCTGGCGACCAAATCGACCGCAGCATTTAGCTGAGACGATAGAAAAACGTGTTACAACCGTGTATATTTATATAACTAATGCCTATAATTAGGCGCTGGAATTTTTTTTACTTAATTAAAATACTAAAAAGAAGAAGAAAAGTGGAACTGCTGGCAGTTGGCTATTTTAACGAATCACATTAATTAAAACTGTACAGAATTTGTTATCCTTTGATGTGAATTTTATTGAAAAAATCATTAAAAATTGTACTTATTCCAAAATTATATCCCGTCGTTGAGAAGGAAAATGTTGTTAAAAAAATATGGGACGTAACATGTGTTCTTTTATATATTTTCCATAATAAATATTAAACAATTGTTTGTACTAAAGCTGTTATTAAAAACAATTAATTAAAAAAAATCGAAATAAATATTTGTTAAAAGAAATCTAAGAAAGTGGACAGCAGAATGCTTTAAATCCAAATTTCTATAATTTCAAATAGACGCGTTACAAAGTATCACAATGGAAGGTCATACAAACGACCTTCTCCTTTGCATTTGCGTTGAGGTTACTTTAATATCTCAATTACAACTTAGGATGGAAATAATAGAAAAAAAAATTTAATTTTTCACCAAAACAATTGCTGCCCGTTTTTAAAAAATATTTTATTCCCAAGCACAAAAACAAATCACCTATATGGAGACAAACCCCCAAAAAGTGGCAACATTACAATTTTTCAGTGCCTTTTTATTAATACTTTAGTTTTTTTAATTTAAATTAAAACCACTAATACAGATTTCTTTACGCCACTGTTTAACTTAAACTCTTATCGAAAGTGTTAAGAGTTAGCGTTACAGATTACAGCCAGAATTAAGGGGTTGCGCATTAACGCTTGTCTAGGCGCTACATGGCTACACATTTAAGTCAAAAAAAGGTTGTAACCTGAAAATGTGTTTAATATAAATTTCACTACGACACTGTTTAACTTAAACTATTATCGAAAGTGTTAAGAGTTAGCGTTAGCGTTACAGATTATAGCCAGAATTGCGGAATTGGGCATTACCGCTTGTCTAGACGCTACATGGCTACACATTTAAGTCAAAAAAAGGTTGCAACCTGAAAATGTGTTTAATATAAATTTCACTACGCCACTGTTTAACTTAAACTCTTATCGAAAGTGTTAAGAGTTAGAGTTAGCGTTAGAGATTATAGCCAGAATTGCGGGGTTGCACATTAACGCTTGTTTAGGCGCATTTAAGTCAACAAAAATTTGTAACCGGAAAATGTGTTTAATATAAATTTCACTACGCCACTGTTTAACTTAAACTCTTATCGAAAGTGTTAAGAGTTAGAGTTAGCGTTAGAGATTATAGCCAGAATTGCGGGGTTGCACATTAACGCTTGTCTAGACGCTACATGGCTACACAATTTAGACAACAACATATGTGAAGATGAAAATGTATTTAAGAAAAAAAGAAATTGAAATAAAACGATAAATAAAAAAAGAAAAAAAAAAGACATTTAAGGATATTAAGCACATTAACGGATTGGTTGTGACATAAAATATTCTTGAATGTGCAAATATTTACAATAAATAATTTGTTTGTGTTTCTAAACGAAATCAATATGAGCAAAGAGGGGAGAAAATGGTGGGGAAAAATGAACTACTTAATACCACTTAGCCCAAAAGGCTGGAAGAGAAAAACCATTCGAAAACCTTTTTGCTACAGAGAAAGAAAAAATTAATTTAAGTTGAAACGTTTTTTTTTTAAGAATTTTACACAAAACGTACAATTTACAAAAACCAAGAAAAAGGAGAAAACCAGAAAAAGATGAGCCATAGAAAACCGAATCGCAGAAGGCACAGTTTGAATTGAAATCATGCCAAAGTACAAGTTCAGTGCAAACATCTTGAGTCATATTCACATTTTGCTTGTATGAGGCTGACAGAGTGTTTCATTTCAGCCTTAAATGGTGAGGCACGTGTAGCTTTCTGTTTTAATTTATGTCAAATTGGAATATAAAAGCAAACAGAACACCATCAATTTGTAAATACACGTTTGAGGCAATGTCAGCAGTACGAAATGAACGCTAATAAGCGAAGTACGGCGTTTTCGAAAGAAAAATTGTCTTCTCCCTTCGTGACTTTTCTAAAAGTGGGTTCAAAGTTTATGCGAGATATTATTTAGTTTTTAACCACATTTCGCATGACAAAGTGTTTGTTTGTGAGCAATATTTTTATGTCAACAACACGGCACTGGAAGTGTAACAAATACAATGATAGAGATAAAGAATTTTATACTGCCCTCGTTACTCTGGCATTATATTGGTTTGGATCTGCTCTTCTCATTCATTTCAAAAATAAAATCAAAAATGTTTTTTAATCAACAAATCGTAGCAAATAATTAAGCATATAGTTTTTTTTACATTTCTTACAAACTTTCTCTTCCCTCAACAATATTAAGTTCGTTCTTCTGCATTATTTATCTACATATTTAGCCCAACAACTTTTCAAGTTGAAACTCTTGCCTTACAGTACATATTTCAAGTTTTGCGTTTTATTTTCTTCTTCAATTTGAAAATAATTTACTCAGCTTGATGCACATGACGCGGTTGTTCTCAGACTTGATTTTCTTTTGCGACATAATTATTTTCGCTTAAATCTCAAATAGCAGGCAAAAACAAAAACAAAAAAAAAACAAAAACAAAAAAACTCAGCAACATGTGTTGCTGCTGGATTTGTTTCATAATATTTCTTGTCTTGAGCAAAAGTTATTGAATTGTTTTTTCTTGGCTTTCCATTTAAAAATAGAGAAAAAAACTTTGTCTATAATTTATCACACAAGAAACAGTTGCTGGCAAAAATATGGTTCAGCTCATGGCCAGTTTTTTAACATCAATTGAAATTGTCTTCGTTGCTTGGAAGGTACATTTTCTGCACTTCTCAGATCTTCCGCCTAAATAATTAAAAAATAATAATTTTTTGTTTGCTACAATCAAAGTTTTTTTTTTTAAAATACATTTCTTTTAAAATTGTTAAATATTCTTAAAAATGCTTTGTTGTAAGATTTGGAGGAATTTATTAAAAAAAATAATAAAATAAAGTATATAAAAAAAAATTGTTAAGTAACACAAAATTGATAAATAAATTGCAAAAAAAAAACCTTAAATACACAGCAGGGAATTCCTTATTGAGGAATAAGAATTTAGTAAAACAGGCCAAAGTAATTCAGAAGATAATGGATTTGATAAAGAGCATATATGATCAAAACCTCATGCTTATCTGCTGAGCTTTTTAACGTTCGAAGTCTTCTTCTTAACTATGATGTCTGCTCAGCATTTCTCGTAAGAAATAATATTATTGAAGCTTTACACTCTTTCCATACTACGGCAACATGTTTCTTTTGCGAATATTGCTGGCCACATGTTTACAAAGTGAATGTTGAAAGAAAAAAAATCGTGCGAATACATAAGAAATAATATTATTGAAGCTGTAAACTCATTTCATACTACGAAATATAATAGGAAACATGAGGGCAATATATTTCTACCAACATGTTTCCGGCTACATATTTCTGGTCACATGTTTCGTGCCACATCTTTCCAAAATTAATGTGGAAGGAAAAAAAATCGTGCTTCTCTTTCCATTCGAAAGGTGTAAAAAAATTTTTTTCTTATTTTTCAAATTTGAAGTATTCTAATTCTCTGCCAGTCAAGTATTGCTTATAGGCCATATAATCCATTGAATAGGTTATTTAGTAGACCCAAGGATAAATTGCAGAAATTAGATTTATTGAATGTATAGTATATAGAATAGAATGTGAAGGTAAAGACTCTGGAAATTGTAATAGGGTATGCATACATGTAGATACAACTAAAAATAAGTTACGAACGGGAAAATGTGGACAGATCTGATTAGAAATATAGACATATTAATACAATGAATTGATTTTAGGCCTGAGACAGAAAAATTAGCAAATATATATAGACATTGATAAATGTTATTAATTAATTAAGTTTTCTAAATGTTATTAGCTAATCTAATTTTATTTTTATTATTATTCCTATTTGTTTTTGTTATATATTAGAACCGGATTTACAGGATCTTACTTTCAAAAATTTTTTCCAAATAATTATATATATATGTATATGGCAAATAAAAAAATTTTTTAGAATTAATAAATCCTTTTCCTGAGGATATTACACAAAGACGTAGCAAAATATCGAGAAATAAAATTATATAATCAAATTTTTAATAAAAAAAAGAAGAGGACCTTGAGCGCAAGAGATTTAGAATACTTCGAAGTTGTACACCTTTCATTCCACGAAATATAATAGGCAACATGTTCTGGCCACATCTGAACTGCAACATGTTTCTATCTCACATGTTTCCGGCAACATGTTTCCACGGCTACACAAGTTCCGCTAAAAATGTGAACTACCAGCTAGATGAACTAAACTGTTTCGACAGTGCAAACAGTGTTGCATACATTTACGCACTAAAAGAGCGAGATTACCTCCCTGAACAGAAATAAGTAAAGCTTTTTTCAAGTTACATTTAAATTTCATATAAAAGAGAAGCAACGAAATAACTTTTGAATAAGCTTGATATACCATTTAAAGCGGATATAAGAAACGAAGAGTTGCCACATTTTTTTGTTTTGCAAACTGCAATAAAGCGTCACGCCACATATTTCTATATTTCTATTTCGATGCCACATACTTTTATGCGAACTTCATTTCTAGCAGATACTGCTTTAACTTTAAGCATATAAAACAATCTCTTTAAGAAAATCTTTCTTTGAAAGGTCAATGCAACTGTTATTTATAAAATATAAATTTCTTAGTCTAAGATAAACTAAAGATTTTCTATTTATATTTATTGTATGGCGTAAAATATACTTTTACCAGCATTTCATTCTCCTTTCATTTTATCCTTCAAACCAAACACACACAAATTTTAAGTGGCTTTATAAAAATTTATAAAAAAAAAATGATCCCACATCTCGAAGAAGTGTTTCGTTTTCTTCTCAAGATTATTTGCTTAAAGTTGTTCTACAATAAAAATAAAAATAAAGAAATATTGTAAGACACACCGGAGTATTATTACGATTTGTTTGTATGCTGTTGAACAGTAATCCTTGATTTATGCTACACTACCAAAAATTCACTGCCAAAGCAAATAAGGAAAAGGAGAAAAAAAACGAAAAATTTCTAAATGAAACATTTATTTCCTTATCCTAAGAAAACCAAACGAATGCAAAAGCATGCAGAAGTGTATGTCGCAAGTTAAGTTGAATACCCAACAAACATTTTATTGCGAAACTAGAGAAATTTTTTTAACAATTTAAACTCGAAAAAAAATGCATTTGAAATATTTATAAAACACGAAAATTTATTTCTCAACCTTGCAGATCCTGCCTACCCTAAAAGAATTGGTTTTCATACACCGTTTCGAATATCGCATATCCGTATAAAAACGCTTTCCAAAATGCGAAAATGATGAAACTTACATGAGCATAAGAAAAAGAATGTTTCTTGTTTGGAAAGTCTATTTAAATTCTTAATAACAGTGAAGGAGGAAAATGCAATAGGAATATTTAACTGTTGTTTGCTGGGTGTTACGATTTCTATTTGCCATCTTCTTTCTCTTCTTATTTGTCTTTACACTGTCAATATATTCCAAATTATACTGCTTGTACGTATGGGCAAGTGTGTGAATTTTATCCCATAATATTTCCAAATCATTTTCCTTATATAGTAGTACGTACGTGTGTGTGTATGGCTGTGTGTGCATGTGCGTATAAAAATCTTAAAGCTTTTTATACTTTTGGCCATAAATGGTGCAGTCCATACACGTTCTTTATGTTTTTGGTAAAAAGAAATGATGCACTTTGTAGTAAAAGACACATGTAGATATAAAAACGTATTTTATTTAGCGAAAGATTGAATGTGTTTCACTATTCTTTGAAATGCAATCAAATGAAAACAAACTGCTTCAGTTAGCACATCCTTGATCCTCAAAAGGTAATACAAATATTTCTTTGACACTCACTCGTTAATGCACGTAGAAGTTAAGAAATGATATGAAAAAAGCAAAAGACCTGCTCACTGAAATGCATTAAGAAATATGACCATGCATTGAAAATAATTTCGCTACGGCAGGCATTTAAATTATAGGATCCTTATAGGATCTTATGGGATTACTTATAGGTACGATCTCTGAAAGATTTGCTTACATCAAATGCGGAACCTGGTTTCTCATAAGGGCCGCTTTCGGTAATCTATACAAGCGCACAATTTGTCAAATACAATATGTCTTCGGGAAATGTATGACAGAGTGCACTAGATATAGAACTGAGGGGCCAGTCGTACGAGTTGCAAAAGTTAATGAAAATTTTCATAAAAATGTAAATATTTCGTTTACCTGCATGACAAAATTTGTTTGCATCATGTTTGACGCCACTTCAAAATCATTTTTATACGAATCTATATAATTCTTATCATGTTAAGTAATATAAAATTATGGAAGATTTTCCTGTGAATAAGTTGTACCATTCCAACTAAATGCGAATACTGGGTTTTGCCGTGCTGACACATGAATTTGAGTTGACTCAATTCATTTTAGGCAATTAAATGTTTATACAGGACGTTCCCAGTCTAACTTTTACTCGATTAAAATAGGCGAGTCAAGATTTGTACATCTTAATTTGCATATCATTGAGCCCGTATTCGTGGGAGCTGCGTATACACTTTTAAACAACTTTAAAATAAATTGCATAATTGATTCAATGCTTACTTTGTATGATAAATTGAAACACAACATATGCCTAAATGAAGTAAAATGTAAACTAAATGTAAAATGTAAATGTAAAAATGTAAATTATTGAGGACGCCGTTGGCTGAGCTGGTAAGTTCGCCAGCCACAAATAGCCTGCCAAGTATCACATGATTTTTTTTCCATTTTCTTTAATATGTATCTCATGTGTTAATTGTTGTTGGAATATTTAAGTGTCTCTCCATTTCAGCCAACTTTGTCCATCTTCAACAGCAGCGCTTCATCAGCCGAAGGAACAATAAAAAAATTCTATCGCAAAAAAAAAAACTTTAAAAGTTCACACTTTGTCACAAGAGTATCTGCAACACTGTCATATCTTTTTATTTCTTCATTAAAGTCTTTTGAGCCACCATTCCTTAATCGGAGTTAGGGCATATCATGAGTGGGAGCGAGGCCAACGCCAGAGTCTTAGTGTTACAAAAAAGCAGCCACAATTCGTATTGACTGTTACATAAGTTTATATAATTTTTCATCATCATCATTCGATTACTAATGTTTTGTGGTCAATGGTTTCAGACACGAATGTGTAGTGTGTTGCAATGTTGATGACTATGGCGATGACAATGACAATGATTTAGAGTCATATATTTAGAAAGGATTTGGAAATCAAATGATAGAAAAAGTTTAGGAATGGCCAGTGGTCTTGTCGAGTAAAACTTGAGACTACTAAAGAGATTTAATAAAAATAAAGAAACACTCCTCGTACGAATGTTAAATTGCATAGACAATGGCAACAACAAATATTTATTAACATTCCTATTGTGGCTTTTTGTTGTTATTATTATTATTATTATTGTTATTGCGATTTCTAGTGCTGTTGTTGTTATTGTGTGTTGTTGTTGCATTACATAACCTTGATTGAGTTTGAGTTTGAGTTTGTTTGCTGTTACGTGTATGTATTGGTTTTCTGTGGTTTTCATTGAATGGAATGACGAAATATTGCAGTTTACTTTAATAGCATACTTCAAGGGGCATGCATGTTCTGTTTATTTGCAGTAGTGTCAGCCAGCCGTTATACTTCTTCTTCTTCGTATCTCAACTGTATTTGGTGTGGCAAACTCTGGTAATTTTATTATATTCTGCCTTGCATGGCTGTTGTTACTTTTCTGTTTACTGTTGTGAACACAACACGGACGAACGACGAATTTCATCAAACAAGGCATATTAATACATCGCATGAAACACAATGAAAGCGACAATATAAAATCTTTCTAAGTTATAAGTTATATATATTTAGTTTTCATTTCACTTTTTTAGCTTAAGATCGCTTTCTTATATATTGATAAAATGTGCTTTTATACTCAGGCAATTAAAAATTGTTTACAAGAAATTACTTTATAACAAATTATGAACGAAATATAGAAAAGAATATTTTTTTTTTTATAAAAAACCTTGACGAACCGCTGCACAATTTGATAACCAGATGTAAATAGTGCTTTCCCGGAAAATTTCTAAACTCTTGGAAATTTTTATTCTCATCTCTGGTTTTAAAAGTTTCCACAAGAAACTTTGTAGTAAACGGACTTCTAGGGAACGTTCTCGAGAATCCAGCTTGGTTGTGTCTAAAGAATATACTGAGCTATAATTTTGCATTTCTCCGTCACTTTCTGTATCAGCCAGAGTCAAGAGTTCTAGTTCTCTATCGCTATGCGTGCTTCTATCACCTTCATACCTTCCATTGTAATATATAAGCGAGTGTATAGACCCTTTTCTGGTAATAGTTGTGCGAGATCTTCCACTACAAGGTGATATGGGAGGGCTGCGATAGTAAATTTAGCCCTTCCCGATATGATTCCATTATTTTATATCGAATATTAAATTTTTTATTTATAAAAATTAAAAAAAAAAAAAAAAAAATTCACAATTTTATTCTAAAAACTATAGAATATTCGTACAAGTAAAATAATACTTTGGGTAAAAATTAACTTTATTTGCAAACAGTATCCCACAATATTGATTTATTTGTCGTCCGCCCGCCGTACGAATCCAGCAATAGATGTGCTGAGATTTTGCCGCGCAGAACGTGTCTCGATTGTGTTCATTTTCATATACGCAAATGGGTTTGGTTTTTGCTGAGTCGTTGTTCGTTCATCTTGCGCTCCCAGCACAAACCTATTCCTTAAAGTCATGTGGATTTTCTTTGGTCTGTTAGTCAGTCAGGCATTTATGCGGTTCTAGTTTCATATTTGTGGCTGTTGGGAAAATTACACTTTTATAACTCTCACAATTTTCTATTATTCGTGTTCATAAATTTTATCAAATATTGCCTTATAACAAACATTGCGTTGCAATTACTGCGTTCTACGTTTGTCTGTCTGATGGCTTTAAAAGAGCTTAAGATGTCTGGCTGTTTTTTTTTTTTTTGCTCTTTCTCTCTTCTAGTTAGCAAAAAGGAAAAAAAGGATGCTTAATGATGATGATTTTAAGATTTACTACTTCTTTCAGCTACTACGTTTTCAATTTTTTTTTTGTGAGAAATTTTAGCAGTAAAATTGTTGCAGCAGCAAAGCAGTTGCACGCTTTTATTACAATTTGTTGTTAAACTAGAGAAAAATGATTGCAAGAAAAAAAGGGTTTTAATTTTCATATTTTTTTTTGTTTTGTTTTGAAAAATTTCAAAGATGCTCACTCATGCTGTTAAATTTAAGAAATGGAATGAAAAATTAGGAAATTTTAATTTTGTATTTAGAAGAAGTGGGGAAAGGGGGTTATAGCGGGGTGTGTTGAAACATTTCGTGAAACTTGTTTTAGTCTTTGCAATTCTAAAATAAGTGTGGAAGTTTTGAAAGATAGCTGGGAATATTGATGGAGCAGTGCAATTAAAATTAAATAAATGCAAAAGCTCTCAGCAGCGTATAGAGGGGGTGGAACATAGAGTACAAAAACCAGAGCTGCCTACGAAATTTTAAATGCAAAAATTTACGCTGTAAGTTTGCTGGTTACTAAAAAACACACAACGAACTATGTTTTTCTAGATAATAGAAATTTCGCACATGAGAAAAGAAGCTTCAAATTAATCTGTCGTTGCGACAATTGGGGCTTTCAGATCAGCTGATTGCAATTATTTAAACATTTTCACATTATATCAAAAATCTTTGTGTATTACAGTATTTTTTTTCATAAGATTTAAAATTTTTTTCTTGCGGGTGATGAATGTTACTCATACAAACCATTGTGCTGGAATTAGAAAAAACGCAGGGTCGCTGAACAGACCGAATATCAATAAGTAGATGAATCACTGTTGCAGTGAACTTGTTCTCAAAGTTGGCACTGCTGCCCTAATTTTTGTACTACTTTTTCCCCCTTTTTTCACATTGTTGATGATGACGACCCAGCTGCAGATTAGTGATGAAAGGGGGTCTGAGTCGTACATATCAGTTTGGATGTAAATGTTAATTGGCCAATGATGAGGATTTCATCGTTTAAGCATTAATATTAACACACATCAGACACATTCCTAAAAACATTTTTTTTTGCTGGTGGCAGTAGGAATCGAACTCACAACATTAACGTTTTGACTTTATGGAAACTACATACAGCCATAATATGTCATTTCATTTCTCATTTCATTTCCTTTTTAATCTTTTCTATTGCATACTAAAATAATCGAAAGTACTCGTATACATACATCTGTCTCTTTCTAATTAAGTATTTTTGTTTTTCTCAGCATGCAATACTAGTTAAAAATTTATGTGAAAGTGTTAATAATTTAACAAAAAATAGTTGAAAGCTTTTCTATTGTCACTTTGGAATAACTTGTAATCTCTGCTAAATGAATTTTTTATTTTTTTTTTGTTTTTTGTAAAAGTTTTTAACTTTTTTTTATAAAACAAAAAGTTTTTTTAATTCAACATAAAAAGAAATAATAATAGTATAAAATATTATTCTCTCAATTATTGAACTCTCAAATTAACGACAAAATACATATTTCAAGAACACACTTTCAAAATTGTTGGGTTATGGCAGCTGCAGTTATAGGTTTAAGTAATTCAGGCTTACAGCTGAACACCACTGTGCCGTCTAAATAACTTTTCTCTTTAAATGCAAATTATGCAAAACCCAACCACAATGGACAAACACGAACTAAATAATTTGTTGAAATTCAGTTTTTAAATTTGTTAAGCCAGCGATAAAATGCAAAATGAATTACATGCTTTTGCCCCAAACACCGACTGCATGGAAAGTATTAATGGCATGTAATTTAGCTAGAAAATAGAAGAGGAAAAACTTTGCCATTAGCTAAACTTCAATTAAAATTGCAACAAAAGATGTCTTTAAATTTAATAACTTCTAAGCCATTCAAAGTAAGAATCGAACAATTAAACACGAGCATAAGCGTTAGTGCGCAGATATCAAAGCGACCGGTGTTAATAATGTCTTTTAAGCTTGAAATTGAGTTAATTAAAGTTGCCAGAATTGCAATAAAAATAAAACTAATAACAAAAGAAAAGGGAAAATACCTTGACTTACTCACAGCTAAACAAAACATCAAACACCCACTACAGCAGCAACCAAACATGTACATTTGCAGCGATTTCATCTATTCAAGTTTGCTACACTGCCATACCGCGCCAATAGAAAGAATGCTTGGAAAGCTGAATGCATGGATTCTAGAAAAGTTTCCATAGAAATTATACGAGAAAAGTGAAGATGCAAACTGAAACGCTAACGAATGTAATGAAATGCAGTTTGAATATTTTATAGAAGCTTTTACTAGCATTTTGAATCTCACGAATACACCAAAGCTCACCTCGCCCTGCCTTGCCTTGCCTTATCAATACTAACTGCGATAATAAATGTTTATAGAGCTGATAAGCAAAATACACTGAGAAAGCAGAAATCAAATAATCAGCTAACAATCATTTCATATACGCATCAACAATTTCATTTTATTCCGTTGCCGCTCATCAAGCCAGTAACAGGAAAATTGTGTTCTGCTTATAAGAATATTTATTTCGCAAATATTAATTAGAATTTCCATTTAATGGCTGTCTGTCGCACCAAACGCGATAGATAGCGATGTGTTTCATTAATTAGTACCCCAAAGGAATTGGCAGTATTTTAAACTGTTAAATTTCTATTTAAAGAAACTTTTATAAAATTAAAAATAAATATTTTTAGAATTTAGAAATTTTTTGGAAAAATTGAAGACTTCAATTTTTTATAAAAAAATACTTTTTATGGAACTCAATTTTCAGGGAAATGATTTTTGTAGGAAATGGCAAATTTCCTTTTCTATTTTATAAATTAATTTCTATTAACCCTCATCGGTCCATCCAGAAATACATCTAATCGGGTACAAATACAAAAACGGGTTTTTTTTTGGTTATTCTGGCAAAATAATTCTATTTTGCAAAATACGAGTTCAGTCCGCAAAAAAGCTTTTGTTTTATTGAAGATTGAAGATCAAAATTGTATGCCTGCGCATGCTGGGACCGATTACGTGAATTTCTCGAGGGACCGATGAGGGTTAAACTTTGAAAAATTATTTTTTTATTTATTTTTAAATTTGCTAAAAATATGCGGAGAATGAAAAGAACTTCTAAAGGGAACTTTTAAAAAACAATCAACCGAAAATCTTTTAATACAAAAGATAAAAAACATAAATTTTTTTTTGTACAAAATTTACTAAAATTTAAAAAGTAATTTGTTTATAAATATTTAAAAAATTAAATATTACATATTGATTAGCTAGCTAAATTTAATGAGAAAATTTACATGTGTATGGCTAATATGAGTAAGTGTTATAACATAATAGGCGAAATTATGTTGCGTTACTACAGAATAATTCAGAATGATGAGTTTACTATAAACATGTAAATTGTTATACAAATTCAAAGTAATTATCTAGAGTTTGAGAGTTAGAAAATAGACCATTAGAATGTCTATTATTAAAATATAATATTCAAGTCTGCCGCATCCACTGAAAACAAGTCACAGAGAACAGCAGCCCCATATCCAAATAAAGAGTAGTTCAACTTCCAACTTCAAATAAAAAAAATTTTAGAGTAACCAGATATGTAGAATGCAGAGCAGTTGCTACAAATTAATTTTCTTTGTTGCGAATCAACTGATCTAATTTAGCCACCTGATACTCCATTGAGAGTGTCCTGCAATCACAGTTTTTCTCAATATTTACAATTTCATGTAATTTGTAACTACTGATACAACCGATGGCTCAATAGAGCAAAAACAACATTTCATACTCTTTAAAATGTTCGGAATTTCGAAACTAATTTTCAAAACGCAAGATGCTACTCAAATGAAATCTTTTAATTTATTACTGCAACAGCTCTGTAATTTGGAATATATTTTTTGAATTTTTATTAAATTTTATTTGCAATTTATATTTCGTATAATTTGTTAGAAGACATTCTTTTCTAAAGCTTTAAATACAACGTGCGTCTTTTTAATCTGCAACTGGCAACACTGGTCTAGTAGCTACTCGAAAACTATTTTACAAGCCGAGAATTTATTCAACCATTCATGGTCTTTACAGCTCATAAATTATATTTTTTTATATATTTATATATATATTTATATATATATTTATATATTTAATTATATATTTAATTAATTGCAATTTGAGTTAGAGAGCCGTTTCAAGCAAGTCATTCACATTAATTCATTTCTTTTAACATTCCAAATATTTTCCAAAGAAATAATTTTTTAAATTAAAATAAATTTTCTACAAACAAACCCTTTAATTTTATTTTATTTTTTTTAGCTGCTCCTTTAAATTCTCTTCAATTATAACATTTCTGTAGTGCCTCACGGCTTACAGGAAGCCTTGGAAAATTGAGTTAAGGGAATGATTATTATAAAAGGCTGCCCAATTTATTTTTACCTTCCAATGCATGCCGTGCCGCCGCAGGTGTCTGTGACACTTTTCCAAACGTTTCTTTTCCTGCATGATATTTCACTAACTATAAAAAGGATCTGCATGACAATTTAGCCCATTTGGTATAGTATTCGTAATTTCCTGGTTGTTTACGATTATCCAATAAATGTTTTCTTTCTATAGGCCGTAAAATACACTTGACTTTCAATTTGCCGTGTAGTTTTTGTATGGAACATCTAAACATTTCCAGGAAATCTTTTCCTTAAGACTAATTTAGCACACGCAAAAACAATCAGCGAAAGCTTTCGAGTAAGTAGATTTTAAATAGAAAATAAAATTAAAAGCTTTTTCTAATATTTTTTTATTTCGGGTACCCTGTTTAGACATTTTGTTTTCGCTGTATCCATTTTCATGATGCGTGTGAAGAGTTACGCAATTGGCGATAAAATTTTGCCAGCTTAAAACAATCAGCGAAAGCTTTCGAGTAAGTACATTTTAAATAGAAAATAAATTTAAAAGTTTTTTTCCAAAATTTTTTTTGTTTCGAGTACCCTGGTTAGACATTTTGTTTTCGCCGTTAGACATTCTGTTGTTTCATGATGCTTGTGAAGCTTTTACAAGATATTGGCCTGTGTAGGCATCCAACTAAGGAACCATTTGAATATGAACCAGCAGTTGTTGGCTAACAATTCTTCTGCTTATTGTGAAGAACGCAAGAACCGAAACGAACTGCAAGAGCCTAATAAGGCTTGCAGGCCAATCGCGTACAGGCATAACCATACCGTACGAATCCAGCAGTGAAAGAGAGTGAATTAATTTTAAGGCAATAGAAAAAGTTTCACAAAACCCCGCATTCTCCTCTCACTTTCACCAAAATGTACGCGAACTCTTTGGCCAGATCTGCATTTTAAATTAATTCTTTTTTTTTTATTAATTACATTATGCGAATGCACACATGTGGCAGATTTTTAAACATTCCAGCGTCATAAAGAATGGTTTTTGGAAAATGTAGTTTTAAAGTATTAAATGCGCAGATGATTCTAAAGCTTTCAAGGAACTTTTATTGCCAAAACTAAGAACATAAAGAATAAAAAGTTTGAATTCTCCTCATGTTGCTTTCTCAATCAGTAGTAGCTGCACAGTAGTTTCACATACTAACTCTCATATAAAGATTTGAGGATATAAAATTTAAAAAATAAAAGCATACTTTATGGCATTTAATGCACTTTATGAAAGTAACTTTCCAATTGGAAATGAGCTTGCTCACAGTATGGGAGAGAACACAAACACAAGAAGGTAAAAATCTTTAACAAATTTCTTCACGAATGACGTTTATGAAACGTTTTAAATTTTTTCCCACTTCTGGAAGTGGGAAGGACAGGGAAGGTAAGGTAAGGTAGAATATAAATGTTCATATTGTGCATCTACTTTGTGATAATCTCAACGTATGCTCGAGCAGAAGATACTTTGCTTTTTGCTTTCTCACTTATATGCGTTGTGTCATCTTGACACAATATGCAATACTGAAGCAGAAAGCATTCTTTTGGTTTTTTTCCTTTTTCTTTTTTTTTTTTTTGCTTTTTGCAAATATGATTTTATAAAATTGTTTTGTAAATTGTTTATATCACATGGCAGATTTTCTCATCGCAGCGTCAGTAGTTTTCATGCTCACATTCCGTACATCAAATATTTTTGCATAAATTTGTTGCAAAAATTTCATGCATGACAGGCACGTGATGTGTGTGATTTGGAAGTTAAATTTGATGAAATTAATTTTTGCGCAAAATAAATATTGAAAGAAAGAAGGAATTTAAAAAAAAGAAAAATATCGCGTGGGTGTGTCTTTATCTTTAAGAAAAAGTTTTTTTTCGTCTTCTTGTGTGTCATTAAAGCAAATTTGCTGGCAGGTCTCATTAGAGTTTTTCTATTATTATTTGCTATAATTTGCTTATTTGCTTAATAGGACGGCCCAAAATTCACAAAATTCACGGATTCCGATATTTAATGTGAAGAAAAAAAGTTAATTAAATTAATTAAATTTTAAGAATGTAGTTGTAAAGTTTAAAAATTTCACAGTCGCTTACAAAATACATTGTAAATTATAAAAATAAAAAATAATTCATTATGGCTATAAAGGGTGGAAAAATATTATTTACTTTCATAATCCTTCTGCTTTAGAATCAGTTTCATAATTTTAATTTTTTAAAATAAACAAATTGCAAACATTTTCAATTTGTATTTAATATTTTGAAAAATTTCTATTCCCAAAGTCTACTTGCACTAAAAGGTACTTTTTTTTAAAGAAGGTACCAAAACCAATTTTTACCGGTTGCGAAAGGTACCTTTACAAAAAATTACTACTCAAAATATTTCTCTTCTACAACCAAAGTGTTATAAAGTGATCCTTTTTGCAACAGTAGTTTATGTAAAAATTTGTTTTTATTAAGCATGCAACAAGCAGCAGTATAAAGTACTTTTTACAAAAGGAGCCCTGTTAAAAAGTACTTTAATGTAAAAGTGGTATTCGTTAAAGGTTTTGTAAACATTCGTTTAATAAAATGTACTTTACAATAGCGATCGGCATTATGGGCCAGACTGCCAATGGGCAATGTTTGCGTGCCGGGACTTTCATCGACAAGATCGGGCCGATGCATATTACGCGCCAAGCAAAACATCCATTAAAAAATTTCAAAAACGACTTTAATTTGGTAATCATTTATTTCATTGCTGAAGTTCAAATAACAACAAACGTGTTTGTTATTTCTAGTGAGAAGAATTAAAATTTTCGATTCCGAACCTCATTGTCCCGTCAACTGTAATTAAAACGCCCACCCCCCAAAAAAAAACCAAATTAGCACTCTGGCCAAAAACTACAAAAAGAAATATTTATTGAAATTTATTAAGCTTTAATCAAATTTTTTTCATATTGCTGGTGCAGTTTTCTGAGTGAAAATATTTTTTAATAATTCTCATGCAGTCTTCTAAAAATTATCAAGCCGTACCAAAGTCGTAATCAAGTATGAGCCATCTTTTACCTTCAAGTTCTAACCGAATGGTCGTGTATAATAAGTGTTTACTAAAAACACTTGTTACAGTGTTGTAAGTCGTTTTGCTTTCAGCAGACCGCCTTAATAAAACGAGTTGTTGTTGGTCACTTGAATAGATTTTTTAACTTTTTCAAATGTGCGGCTGCAGTAACACCGATTCTAGTAAATTCTAACCAAGAAATCTAATCTGAAATATTTAATTTGACTTGATGAAGAAAATAAATTTTTTTTCTTGTTACTTTAAAGAACAAGTTAGAGAGGATTTTTATGGATTCTTACTTTGAGTACAAGATTAGCCATTACCAGTCAAAGCAATTTCTCTACACAATTCGCTTCTATTTTTTTTTTTTTTTTTTTTTTTTGACTTAAATCTACGAACATAAATTGAAATTACTTTTTTTCGCATTTTGCTAAACGAAACAATAAACAATCAAGATTAAAATCTGTTAATTCTCTTAAGAAAACTGGAGGAAAAAAATCCTCAAACAAAATCCTCACGAGTAATCAGAAATGTTCAATTAGTGAACAACCAACAAACAAAAAAAAAATTAAAAAAAAAATAAATAAATAAAAAGAAAAGTAATAGAAGAACTACAGAAAAAATAAGTAGAAACTTTTCGCGTGAAATAAAAAGTTTAAGCGGCGGAAAAAGCAAACAAAACTAATTGCAAGAGTATCAGAGCATTAAAACTAAACACTAAAAATCTTTTCATTTTATTTTTCCAAAGCTTAAACAATTGTTGCGAAATGCAACAATAAACGAGCACAGATTGCTCAGATTACAGCAAAAAAAAAAAAAAAAAAAAAAAAAAAAAAAAAACCAAAAAAAAAAAAAATGGAAAATATAAAAAAAATATAAAAAAAAATTGAAATAAACAAATTGCAAAAGCGAGAATTAACAATGAAGAAAAGCCACTTTTCCCACTTCTCCTCTCAGCAAAAGTTATTAAAGTCGAAGTTAATAAAACTGCAGCTGGTGTTTTTTCTTCACACTCACACAAATGAAAAAATCGTTAAACATCAACACCTAATTGTTGTTGTTAGATGCAGCGAAAAAGAGTAATAAAAACTTCACGTTCTTCACGGTTTTCTATAACTCCTTCCCCAATTGGACAGAGAGGAAACTAATGAAACATGATGCATGTTGGAGCAGCAAAGTAAATAAAAAAGAAACTCTGCGTTGCCAACTTTAAAAAAGTATTAAGTGGCAGAAATCATTTGTGTGGCAGGAAATAAAAAAAAAAAACAACGAAGCGGATGTAATAAAAATTTGTAGCATATCTTTAGGTGTGAGTGCTGGCAGTTTAAGTGTTGCTGGCATTTTTCAGCATAATTTAAAAGTAAAAATGTTAGGCAAAGAAGTATTCATCATTATCTGACAGCAAAACATTTTGTGCCGATAAGTGTAACACAATCTTTTAAAGCTTTTAATATTATTTTTCATCCGTTTTTTGATTTGAATTTTATTAAATTTAATTTCAGCTCCTGGCTTGAATTTCAATTTTTTAAATGTTTCCATTATTCTTTTCCACTTTATATTTCCCTACCTTTAATTATTTATAACATTTCTATCATGTGGTTTATTAGGGTAGGAGCTTCTTCCTTATTTAAGTTCTTGTTATTTGGAAGCTTCTTTAGGGAATTCTAATAATTAAACTATTCGTTAAAAATATAATGATACAATTTTAAAAATTTTTAAGCCTCTTGAAAATATTTTAAATCATATTGGAACTAAATTGATTAACCGCTGTTTCCGCTGGTCCGATTTGGACTGGTGCAGTGGCGGACTGGAAACTGGAAGATTGGGACGGTCTGGTTCTGTAAGACGATAGCACCGTCCCTTTCTTATGTTGAAAATATCCGGCTCGAAGGACCAAAAATGTTTTCCAAGTATGAAAACTCCGTAACTATGCTGTTAATTTCTTTTCAGTATTTTCCGTTTATTTATTATTTACTAAGTTTTTACTAAATTATTTACATTTGTGTTTAAATATAATTTCCCTTTTTTTCATAACTGATATGAACTTAGAATATTGCAACTTCACTTTCACTGCCGATTAATTGAATAATAATAATAGATGTCTGCCTCTTGAGGATTGAATGAGTAAAGAATCCTTGAAGATTGATTGAAACCTCGTGCCCCTTTTATCCTGTTTGGGTGGCTCTACTTTCGTGAAGATCAAACTTCGTGGACGTTTTTACATTGTCGACTTGTCGCTGCTGAGGTGAAAAAGTCAGCGCGCTGCAGCGAAGACCGACAGTGTCGCCAAGGTGAGCAACCCCGCTGAGATTAGCCGAAGTGCTCTTTCCTGGCGTAAACAACCGCAATTTTGAAATGCAGAAATTAAAAACCTTTTTTTTTTATAAAAAAAATAATATATATATATATTTTTATTAATATTAATTTATTTGATTAAGTTTAAGATCCTTTATAAGAAATTAAATTTTTTATTTTCACTATAAGTGACTTCTTCGAGGAAACCAATTACAAAAACCCGTTTTTCCTCACAACAAAAAAAAATTTCTTGAACTCATTTATGAATTCATTTGCTGATTTTTAAAAACAGAAGTCGGCTTAAATTGTTCTCAATAATAATATTTCATACCACGTAAAAGTATTTATTTAAGTAATAAAACAGGAAAAAAATGCTTAATGCAAAGGAAAATATTTATTACGCAAATATTCTGATATCAACCACATCCATCCGACCAAAAACCATCAACATCAACTCAACAACTTTTTAAAAATTTATATAAAACATTACACGTCTATAAAAGCGCAACTTCATGCAGAGTATAATTTCCTTTTTTTAATATTTACAGCCAGCTTTTCCTTTCTGGCATAAATAATTCCGAAGAGTGTGTAATGAAATTGCCAAGACTAAGAAAACGATCGTAAAGTTGAAAAGTTGATGATTATGATGACAACTAAGACGTCTAGGAATAGTGATAGTAATCGTCGTAATCGTTGCAATATTTTCTTATTTGGTTGCGAAGTTTGCAGTTTTGCTTCTTTATTATTTTCAAAATACTCATTCATGGCTCTTCATGTTCGTTCACGAACTTTAATGAATAAAATTCTGCAATCCAGCCATAAGCTTTATGGTTTGTCTAAATGTGTGCATTCATAAGCTGCATACAGTGAGTGACAAAAAAAAAACACATTAGTAACTAAGGAACAGCATTTCAGAGGCAATTTTTAGGCTAATTGTTTTCAAAAGCCATTTTAAATAGTCCTTGAGAAAACATTATCAAAATAATGCCTCTGGAGTCACAGAGACACAAAAGGAATGTTTTTAGGTGAATAAATAAAACTCATAAAAGAGTTAACTGCTCTGAAAAGTGAACTTTTTCAAGAATGTCAGGGAATAATAGGGAAGGACCAGTAACGGCAAAGTATCCACCAATCAAACGAGTGCTTTTCAAAAGCATTAATAATTTCACAAAATGCTTCGTAAATGCGAACAATGAAAATCAGCTGACATACAAATATGTTCCAGCGGCATTACGCAAAAATGCAACTCTTGAGTCTTATTTTAAATTACTGTCCGCATATAAGGAGGGCATTAATTCCTGCCGACATATGAAATACTAATTTTAATTCTCTAATAATTTGGTTATGAATATGGTTTGTAGAATAATAATTTGAATGGAAATATTTTAAGTAACTTCTGGTATCGGTTGTTTGTGTGCCACAATGGAATTTTATATAATGTTTTTAAGCTCATTTCAAAGAAAAGTTTTTCGGAAAAAACTGTGCCCAGCAGCCATATTTTGGATTGCTATAATACCTTAATGATGCCTAGTCTGAATTCCAGCATATATCTCTGATGAATCCCGTAAATATAACATTTTTTTACGTTCACACGGCATATTTGAACCCCTTTAAATTAAATAATATTTTAATAACGAATATATTTTAATAATATAATATATTTTAGATAATCGGTAAACTGAATAAAAATTGGAGCGAATATAAAAAGTCATGATTCAGTACCCTGAACAATCGTATAATGTATAATAGTGTCTTCTAAAGCTTCATCAATGCTGCCAATTTCTTAACAAGTTGTTCTATCTGCAAAATCTTATGAAAATTTTCATAAAATTGTAATTTCCATGCAATCAGGGATGCATTCACTTCAAACCGCTAACAAAAACTTTGTTTGCATGGCATTTGTTTAATAGTGTGGCACATGCAATGCCGTCTTGATGCAACTTCTTAAAGTACGTGGTAGGTGGAATCATATCAGATTTTTGCTCGAACAGCTGTTTAAAGAGTAAAACAAGCATTAACAGCTGCTCTATTAACCCATTCAAGAACAGAGTAATTTTTTTAAATAGATTTTTTTTAAATTAAACTGCGAAAATGTTTAATATGGGAGAATTTAGTATTTAACGTTCAACTAATTTTTGGCCACTGTAACTTTATGATTAGTGATGCCACACAGATCCATTTGTATATCTACCAGATTTTCTTTGTTAAATTCCAGGAAATGTCGACTCAAATATTTGCTTCAATGTTTTTTAGTTTCGGTTTTAAATTAAGAAATCAAGAACGGTGTCAACATGAATTAAAAAATTATTCACAAGAAAATTTAATGTTTCAATTAAAAATTAATTATAAAAATTGTTGTTTGAAAATATAATATAATTTTCGCCCGATGAAGGGCAACATATTTGTTCCTTTCTGTATTACGATTTCTTTTAATTTTTCAATGGTACCTACTCAGACCAACTAAATAGTTTTCATTCTACATTTTGTTTCCAAAAATAAATCTCACATAAACTCAATCAAATGAAGGTTTACAACTTTTGTACCCCATAAATCAATAAATGATTAAATAACATTTTTTATTTGAAAGCTACAACGCACCAAATACTAAAATAAAGCTTCATAGAATATTCCATTTTTTCCCCCCGAATATTGATTTTGGAATTTACTACGCGTTTAACAACCGAATGAAATTAACAACATTACGTATTAAATGGTAATTAAAATTAGTTCGAGCAACATGTTGGAATAGCACTGGGTTTGACTACTTTGACCAGAGATGGCTGGGGTTACGCCAGCCACTTCTTCCAACAACTCGAAAACAAAGCAAAATCGGCATCCAGAAGCTTTCAAAACGACTTGATTGTGAAAACGCAAGTAAAAACTACAACTACAATTTCAATCCCACACTTTCACAAATCACTGCCATCTGGCATCTCTCTTTACAACATACGCTATCAATAAGCGAAATCTAAACTATTGCCTTCCTCTTTCCCATGCTATCTCTCCTTTGGGCGTCTTGTTATGTCAATTTATAGAATTGCTTTGCCTTTAGACTTCAAACTTGACAACGTAACACATACTGGGAAAGTAAAGTAAAGTAAAAGGAAGAGATGAAATGCATTATATTAAATCAGGGATGGCAGTTTGGTTTGTAATTTTCAATTCTGCAATTATTAATAACATTTTTAGTGGAAAGCATAATATTTTTTTCTTTAATGTTTGATGTTATGTATTTGTTGTATAAATTTTTATTATGTATGTTCCATCCCTGTCTTGACACCTGCCCCAATTTTATTATATGAATTATGGAATAGTAATTAGTGCAATGCATCACAATTTCTCTAATTTTCTGGCGAGTTATACAATTTTGTCTTCAATTCGTTTTTTTCTTTTGATGTGACAGCTGAAAAGCTCACAAAAGTTATTGAAAGTTACAAGCTATTGAGAAATTAAAATGATTTCCAGCTCTGCATCGAAACCCTGAACAATATAAAAAAAAGAATGTATTCCCATTATGTCAATATCATGCATATCACATTCAGAATTCACTGTTCAAATTTTTTACATTTCATTTACAGAAATTGTGCGAAAAAAAAGTAAAAACTAAAAATAATCAAACGTTGAAGCTTTTAGGAACGCTTTTATGTGATAACTTACATATTTTAAAATTATTTGAATTTTTCCCGTTTCATCAGATATTTTAGTTCTTTTAGACATTCGATAATACGCTTCAACGTCACGCAAAGCATTTACTTTGTTTCTATTCCACAATTTGTGTTGTATTAAAAGTTGAATGCACTGCTGCATGTGAAGTGTAGCTGCCTGTTTTAATCATATCACTGATAGAAGGCCATTTTACTTTTCTTTTTCTTCAGTCGCTGGATAAAGAGGACTATAAAAAAATCCTTTAATTCTTTGAAATACAATTCTTTGTATTTGCATTGTATTTATAAACTGTCAGCCAATTTATGAACCCCCGTATGTGCTGCAACAGATCTCTTTTAGAGTAGCACTGTATTTACACAGCTTCAGTCAATTTATGTGATACACTGTACGTGCTGGAACAGATCTTTTATAAAGTGTATTGTATTTATAAAGTGCGAAAAGATCTATTTTAAATTTTCACTTATCCGAAATGTGAACTTATATTTCAAAGGCGTTCTTTAATGTTTTGTATTTTTGGCCAAAAATCATCAAATTTTCAAAACATCCGTTTCTGTATTTTTGAATGGAAAACTTGACTTTTTATTGCTCTTGTATGTTTATTTTATGTTCTCAAATGTTTAAAATATATTTTTGTTAATAATAAAGACAAAAAATTATTTTCGAGATTTTGAGTAAATTTCAATTTTTGATAAGGGGGTACCCTATGCATTTTTGGCCAAAAATCATCAAATTTTCAAAACATCCGTTTCTGTATTTTTGAATGGGAAACTTGAGTTTTTATTGCTTTTGTATGTTTATTTTATGTTTTCAAATGTTTAAAATATATTTTTGTTAATAATAAAGACAAAAAATTATTTTCGAGATTTTGAGTAAATTTCAATTTTTGATAAGGGGGTCAAAAATCATCAAATTTTGAAAACGTCCGTTTCTGTATTTTTGAATGGAAAACTTGAGTTTTTATTGCTCTTGTATGTTTATTTTATATTCGCAAATGTTTAAAATATATTTTTTCTAATAATAAAGACAAAAATGTTTTTTCCCAAATTTGCGGTAAATTGCAATTTTTGATAAGGGGGTACCCTATGCATTTTTGGCCAAAAATCATCAAATTTTCAAAACGTCCGTTTCTGTATTTTTGAATGGAAAACTTGAGTTTTTATTGCTCTTGTATGTTTATTTTATATTCTCAAATGTTTAAAATATATTTTTGTTAATAATAAAGACAAAAAATTTTTTCCGCGATTTGGGGTAATTTTCGATTTTTCATAAGAGGGTACCCTTTGCATTTTTGGCCAAAAATCATCAAATTTGGAAAACGTCCGTTTCTGTATTTTTGAATGGGAAACTTGAGTTTTTATTGCTCTTGTATGTTTATTTTATGTTATCAAATGTTTAAAATATATTTTTGTTAATAATAAAGACAAAAAATTTTTTCCGCGATTTGGGGTAATATTCGATTTTTCATAAGAGGGTACCCTTTGCATTTTTGAAGAAAAATCATAAAATTTTGAAATTGTCCATTTCTGTATTAATGCATGAAAAACTTGCGTTTCAAAAAAAAAATTGGAGTTTCATTACTGTAGTATCCAATGGTACCCCTATTACACCCGAGTCTGAACAAAATTTAACAAACAAATGTTTGCTGGGGCGCATACAGGAATTTCATATTGTATAACAGTCAGTACCTTTTTTTTGTTATTCAGCTGAACACTATCGAAGAGGTCATTATAAATTATAAACGTGAGTGCATTTTAGAGTTTTTTCATATATTTTTGTTGTAGTGGACGCGAGTTCTCCAAGTTCTAAAATTTTCTTTTAAAAACAAAAGTCTCAAATGTCTTTTGCTCTAATATAAATTCATTAAATTGAATAAAAGCAAATTAATGTTGCTATATATTTACACCAACCACTTAGCACAATGGGACAAGATGAAGAAAATTGAACAAAAAAATTGTATGTCATGATGCCATAAGACTGATGTTGCGGCCATGAATGAAATTGCAAAAAATAATATTTTTTGAGGGCTGTGTATCGACTAGTCAATATAAAACATTTATAGCCAAAGCTAAAAACGTGATTTTTATATTCAGGAATGAAATCGCTTTTGTGCCTTCAATTCTTTTTTATATATTCAATAATGATTTAAAAAAAAGAAATATGTGTCGGCAACTGAAAATTATAGTTGTAACATTTCCAACTCCAAGCAAGCAGTTACCAATACCGCATCAACTTTTGCGCGCTTGCCATTCGTAATCGATAAATTCAATTTTGATTATTACTTTGGCAATTTCGTTCCATAGTGCAGCACTATAGTCCCACAAGTCTATTGCTTGTTATATTCAGACGAACTAAAATTCCCCTAAAAAGGTAAGTGGTGTGGCGAAAAAGGAGCAGCAAGACAGGGAGGGAGGAACTGAGAAAGTGCAAGATAGATGGGGACGGAAAGAGGTCAACAGACCAAAAATGAAATATAGTTTCCTCCTTTTTATATAAATAAACAGCTTTATTTGTACAAATGTCAGTTAAAAAGTTTACAACAACGATCTGAACCGTCCGTCTGCTATACATGTGTCTGTTGCGTTACGGCAAACAATTGTATTGAGCGAAGAGAAACGGTATGAGTAATAATGCACTTCTGGTTTACGTAGTTAATCCTTGTCTTGTTACGGAAAACTGCTTGTAACTCCTGTTCCATTTTGTTACTTAAAAAGATTTCTAAAAGTCACTCTGTTTGTTATTCGTTTACTGGCTGGTTGGCTTGCTGGTTGGCTTGCTGCCATCACAGTCTCATATAAAGCATTTCATTTTAGTTTTGTAAGCAGTATTTGTGCTCCACCAGGACATGCAGGTACAAATAAATGAATGGATGACTGAAATGACTTATGATGATAAATAGTTTAAGCGTGATATGTTGATTTAGTTAAGTTCTATTATTAATACAGCGCTCGAAGGAAGAAAAGAAAATTTATGTGCAGGAGGAAAATATTTTAATGCTTCAAATAACATTTCAATTCTAGTGAGATTAAAAGTTGTAAGGAAATAAATAAATTAGTAAATATTGCTTTTGCAAGATTTAAGGAAGAAGAAAGTGGAAAAAGTTCTTTGAAAAAACACTCGCAACTACACAAATAACTAAATATCAAAGTGTTTATTAAATTTGTTAAATATGCCTTGACAGGCATTAGTCGACGAACAATAATTTTATATTTTCAAGTTGTCATACTTTTTTTTGGTATGGCTGAAACCAAAATGTACTGCAAAAAAGTACGCACTGCGAACCTTTGGAGAAAAACTTTACAAACATTTACAAAACAAAGTATTTTGGAAGATCTACAAAAAAAAAAAAAAATGTGAATTACAGAAATTGATTATTGCTCTAATGAGAAATTTTTAGGAGCAATTTTAAGAGAAATTTTTAAGACCAATTTTAGGAGCACCATTATAATAAAAAATAATAATTGATAAAACTGAAAAATTATTTCTTAATTTTATTTTTGTGATATTAAAATAAAATAAAATTTTTTAGATATTTAAAACGCAATAAAATGGCAATAAGTCAAAACCCTATAAAATATGCAACCTAAAATATGCAACCCTAAAACCCTAAAATATGCAACATTTTCTTTGCTTTCCTACGTATGGAAATACTTTAACGGCAAAATAATGGCTACATGTAATCGTAATGCATTTTTATTCCAAAAACAAAATATTTTATAGATATTTTACATTATTTGAAAATAAATTCTCTTCAGATACAACTATTTGCTATTTTAGAGACGCTTTATAAAGACGATTTTTTACTCCTAAATGTAATTTTAAGCAAAATTTTAAAATCCTTTTAAATAATTATTATTATTAATAATTATTGATATTAATTTTGAGATTTAATTGTGTCTTAAATATTGAATTATTAATTAGTAGAAAGAAAAAGTCATTGTCAGTAAATAAAAATTTGAATTAAAAATGTTGCCAACATCTTTTAAAAATATTTTCTAATCTATAAAGAAACTGCTGCTGAAATATTTCAAAAAATTATCTAAAACACATAAAAAAATTAATTAATAATTCTTACACAACCGAAATGAATAAACTGACATGATAATGTAAAAATTGTTTATTTTCAAACAAATACACATAAGTGTTGTCACTGTCGTAGGCTCATAAGGGGCAAACAGGAAAGAAAAATTAAAACGTACTTCACAGATCTTCATTTCCGTATAGACTCAGCCGATTCAGTAATAATATTTCTTGTAAATAAATTTTTTCTTTTCCTTTTTTTGAGACACTTCGATTCAAATATCTTGCGAACATTTCAGCCATCATTGTACCGCCTCTAATGCAATTTCATACGTACATAAAAATGTAAGGAAAATGTTGTATATTTTAAGGCATGATTATTTAAATATTTAATAATTTTGTTAGAAAAGTAAATAAATGTTACTACATTTAAGAAAAAGAAAATTGCATTTTCTACGCTGGAATAAATTGCTTTTGTTTTCAAACATTTCATTATCATAACTGATATTTAAGCACGTCCTTAGAAAAGAGTCTTAAGCTCAATGCAACATTCTCACGCCACTAAATTAAATGTTGCATGTACTCGTATTTTGTTATACGATTGAACATTTGTCTGCTGTGCTTAAAAGGAATCATTTGATTATACAAATTTTCTTTCGGGGCTTAAGCAAAATTCATTTAAAGTAGCGACGGGTACAAAATCCATTACATCGACTGACATTTTCTTACACATCATTGCAGCAAAGAAATCTAAATGCCACTGTATATGCAACAAAAGGCATAACAATGGAAATAAGCACACCAAATTCCAACATACACGCCACACTAAAAGGGCCAAAGCTCCAGCAAATGTCAATCAGTGAAGAGGAAAATTTTTCATTAAATTATCTAAGGGAAAATGCAAAAGAAAAAACTTTATAAATAACAACCAGCAAAAAAAACGCTTTGAAATTTGCCAAACTATTATATGATAATGTCAAATGCATATAAAAAGACAAAACCGAAGAGAAAAAAATAAAACGGTGTATAGAATATAGAAAGCTTTTAAGGCTACAAAGGACCAGGTTTTGCAAATGTGTAAGCAAACATGAGCACAAAGAACAACTGTGAGCATGAATGCAAATGTAAAGAAAATTACTTGCCATGAAGAAGGAAAAACTGATTTCGATTTCAGTTTTTATAAGAACAATTCTTGAAAATTTCTCTAGCTGGTAAATAGTTTTGAATTTAACCCTTGAAGGGCCCAAGCCATACATCGCATTTGTCTGCATTGGTAGGCTTATTGATGTTTAGGCAGAAGAGAGAAGGGGAAAGAAAAAACGCTGCTGGTACAGTGATGCCCACTCTCAATACCGAAATTAACCATTCCTCCAATACAAATTGCATACTTTAAGCGCTAAGAATAGCTTAAAGCTGAGAAAGCGATAAGTGCGGCAATGAAACTTGCACGAAATTATATACCACATATGAAATATTGCATACTTTTAAGGTTCAAATGATGCACAATCGTAAGCTTGGCAGCAGCGTTACCGGGCAAAACTTTTAGAAAGGACTACTAAAAGCTGAAAAAAACAGGGTCACAAAAGAAAATATTTACAAACATATTTATGAGAAGGATTCTTATAAAATGTAAGTATAAGATAATAAAACAAAACATTCCATAGTAAAAATAAAAAAAAAAAATTAAATATTATTACTATTATTAAATTTATTTATAATTATTAATTATCATTTTTTTTTCTTAGAGAGGCAAAATGTAGTGGTGATACAAAATCTAAAGCCTGATTTTCAAAAGCGAAATATAGTGACACAACCATTCAAAAAAAGCTTCTATGCATTGCAATTGCATACCTGCTCCTTGCAATAATTTCATGAAACAGAAACCAATCTTCCCAATCAGTTGGTAACATGTACCGACAAGTAACCAATTTCGGTCTCTTTGATCATTTATTTTTTTATAACAATAATTTAGTAAAAACAACAGTTCCGTTCAAAGACTTTTTAAATAGCCCAATTCATACCCAAAAGTTGCAGTGTTAGAAAATTGCTTCCCGCTTTGCTCTCTAGCAAATTTGAACTCATTTACAAAAGCATCTGGTCCACTAATTAACCACTTGGATCTCCATCTAAATTATCCAATATACTTATAGCTTTTTTTAACTCATGACTACACTTGTCAAAGTAAAAAGGATCTCCTCAAAAAGGCTAATAAAGGAGGCACAAATTTTGCCCTTTTTCAGAGATCTCAAAAATATTATATAGTTGGAAAGTCCTAAAACGTCCGCATTACAATACCCAGTAAATGTAATGAAAAGAAAAAATTACTTGCAATTCCATGCAGTTGTTGCAATTGCAATGGCCATTAGTGTATTGTAGAGGGTTAAGTGTGGACCATTTTTCCTGTTTCGCTGCTTACACTTCTATCAATATATTGAGAAGAAGGAATGGCACCCAAAACAAATAAACACGCTCTGGTAAGCATAATTTTCCTTTTTCTTTTTTTTGGAAAGTTTCAAGGTTTCTTTTTTTAACAAATTTCTTTAAAAATAATTCTCTTTAAGCGACTTGCATTCATATATTCTGCCTTTTAAAAAATTTAAAATATTATAAAAGAAATTTCATTCATGTGTGTCTGATCGGCTTTATTTCAATATTTAATAGTGAAAAGGAAAACCATCAATCAAAATCCTGCCATACACGTTCATTTTGTTGCTTTTCCAGCTTCTGGCATTGTTGAATAGACAGACACCGTCAGTCCCCCAGCACTTTATTAAAATGTATAAGACTTCATCATTTTTCGACATCAATAATAAAAATGGGGAAATCGAACTGCTTTATAAGAAGAAGTGCACATCAATTTAAGCACTTCTTGTTTTCTCTTCCTCTGCGAATTTAAGGAATGTGCCAAAAATGAATGATTTTTTTTTTAATAATTTTATTTATTTAGTTAATTCACGTAGTGCTTTCACGCTACGCAATAAATATTGCATGTATGCCTTGTATTCACGAATATTTATTCTCTAGTCAAAATGTGTAGACTGATAATTTACAATAATAGTTTTTACTCTCCACGGGCTGGAAATGCAGAAATACCTTTAATAATTTCACCCCCCACCAACCAACCCTGGAACAATAAAACTACAGCACTAAGAAGGGTGTTAAACGAATATTTAGAATGACACCTCGTTCCTTGATTTTTGATGTCCTCTTTTGCCGCGTTCAAACAGAATTAGGTGTAATTTGTACAGCTCAAATCCAGTTTTTACTTCCGCCTCCAAATTCATTTCAACTTCATTTCTGTACTTCTATTTCAATTTTTAATTTCATTTATTAAAAAGTTTGTCTATCAGACGGACCAATTATTCTGAAGGCTTCAACATTTTCTGGCTGAAGTATAAATGCTAATTTAATTAGTGTAAAATGTGAACTAATTTTTGGAACAAGCAGAGATGCATAGGAAATGGAAAATAAGAGGAAACAAATAAGAGGAAAATATAAAGATTGGCGGTGAAGCCAATAACAGCCGGAGAGAATGAGAATGTCCTCCACCTTGGTATTTTTTGAAAAGGTGTGGCCTACTAAAGTATTTTTTACACTGGCCCCTCGAAAGCAGGTGAAAATCTTGTCCGCCTTGGTATGTCCCAAAAACAGAGTTCTCTACTACATTGTTGTTGGACACTAATCTCTTAAAAGCACATCAAGTCATTCCGCATCGTCCGATTTCCCAAAACAGTGCTGCCTATTGCAGATTTGTTCTACAGTAGTCCCTCGAAAGAATATCAAAAGTATTGAAACTTTGGAAATAACAGAAATAACTCGAAAAACAAGACTCGATGCCAGTAAATACATAAATACATAAATTTTATTTATTTATTAACTCTCTATGGTTACGCAGCTGAACACTACTTCAGTGCACAATCTTTATGGCATAAAAATAATCTTAACTTTAATCCTTTAAGCGAATTAAATGTTTGTTTTATTTGTTTCACGAGTATTTGTAAAGTAAATTTGAGTTTTTATTATTTATGTATGCAATTCATAAAATTCTTGTTGCTCCTTGAATTGTAAATTTATCATAATGGCAGCGGACACGAAAATAAAAACAAATCCCTTCTAATGATGAGATATTTACCTTTTTACTGCTCATAAACAAGCCAACATTGCACTTTAGTTGCCTTCCAGTCTGGCTAAGACAAAAATTAACACAAATCTCATTAATTTCATCCTTAAACTCCCCAGATTACTTTGTGTAAGAAAATTCTCAGTTCATCGTTCTCGCTGAAAGCTGTTAATTTTCACATTTTAGTCTATTTTCAGCTCACATTCAACGAAGAAAAGGGAACTAAATTGAAGGCAACCAAAACTGAAAGCCACAACAAAATAAAAAGGACGAGTTTCTGCTACATGTTTGCTGCATTAATAGCAACGAGGCAACAACTTCAGTACCAACTAGTATAGCTGGAGAACTACTTTTAAGGATGTTATGCAAATTTCATTCAAAGTAAAATTACATACAAACTGTATCGTCTCCTGCAACGCAGTAGATAATTAAAATCTCATAAGAAATATATTAAGACCACAATTTGGTTGCATAATAGAAAAGCAAAGAAGAAAAAAAATGAACGGGAATGTTTAAATTAATTAATAGCGGGATGCAGACATCAGTAGTTCTACGTCATTCTTATTACGTTGTTAAACAAAAACAAAAGACAATTTATTTCAATTCCATTCCAATTAAATTAAAAACATAGAAATTTATGAATTTTAAATGAATAATTAATATTTATAAACAGAAGAGATTGCAGGTATCGCAAGTGTCTACTGATCGCTGCTGTTGTAGGCGACAAAACTACACGCAACAATTTAAATAGATTAAAGAATCGCTGCTGCTGTTTTCCGTCTCAATAACAAGTAACAACGTAATTGGCTGACACACACATACACACCCACACACACACACACCTAAAACAAAACAAAACCTTATGCCACAGAAATACACATGCTTAGCAATTCAAATTTTAAGGGGAAAATTGGAAACCGAATACCTGTGGTCTCAAGTTCATGGGAAGAAAAAATCCAAGTCTTCAGATCTCCAGTGCTTTATTGACATTTTTCATTTTAATTTTTGGAAGCTTTTTGTATCCAAATTATATTCAAAAAGTTTTAATTTTTTTCTTATTTTTCATAAAAAAAAACCAGTAAGAATTTAATCCTGGTACTTTTTGTACCCCATTTATATTTAGAAATATTACACGGGAAAATTTTATTATTTGTTTTATAATCTCTTTTTTTATGTTTATTAATTTTCCTTTAACTAAACAGGGAAAGGGGTAAAAATTAAATTTTGGTACTTTTTGGTTATTATTCTTTTTAGTAAAAAAAAAACCTCTAAAATTTTAGTTTTGGTTTTTTCGTAAAAATTTTTTCATTTCCTCATTTTTTTTTTAAATAAAAATTTACTTTTCGATATAACTGTACTTAGCTGAATTTAAGTAAATAACTATTTTCATTATTTCATTTTAAATATAAATAATTTGTTATTCGAATTACATACACTTCGCGACATTTTATGAAATTTTCACATTTCAGAGGTGAATTTGTTCTAAATATTTTTTATTTCATTCATAAAAAAACATTGTGCTATAAGTTCTTACATAAAAGTACCAAAAATGGTACATTTTCTTAAAAATAATTGGATATATTATAATATATAACATTAACTTTTATTTGGATTATTCAAATTAAAAGGGATTATTTTGGAAAATAGTGCTTTTGTCAAAAGTACTTTTCGGAAAGGGTACTTCTTGCAGGGGTATTGTTATATGCCCCTTAACTTGTTCCCGAAATATATTAGATATCAAGCAAAATAAAAACAGAATTATTGTACTTACATTAGGGTTGTAAGGACTACGTAATAAAGAATTCCAATAGAATGCTTTTCAAAACTTACCTGAAAAATGGAAAAAAATATAATTAGAAATGAATGTGTACAATCAACTCACATACATCTGTACCATATTCATGTGTAATGACATGAAGAACAGAAAGTGGATAATAAAATATTTAAAAATCAATTTGGAAAAATTGCGCGGGTGTGTTTATGGAAGACGTAAAAGACGGTTACGGCGAAATTACATTGAAAGCAAACACAAAAATTTTGTGCTTCATTGTATTTTCATAGGAATTCTAACTTGGGCTGTCACACCGATTTAATAAATGGCAGGAAGTAAATACATCGCCTACATTTAGGCTACTGATAATAATATAAAGTCCTGCAACATTAAAACACAAAAAGAATTCTCAACGAGAGAAGTGGCCACTGTTGAGCAAATACATTGCCTACATTTAGGCTACTGATAATAATAAAAAGTCCTGCAACATTAAAACACAAAAAGAATTCTCAACGAGAGAAGTGGCCACTGTTGAGTAAATACATTGCCTACATTTAGGCTACTGATAATAATAAAAAGCCCTGCATCATTAAAACACAAAAAAATTCTCAACGAGAGAAGTGGCCACTGTTGAGTAAATACATTGCCTACATTTAGGCTACTGATAATAATAAAAAGCCCTGCATCATTAAAACACAAAAAAATTCTCAACGAGAGAAGTGGCCACTGTTGAGTAAATACATTGCCTACATTTAGGCTACTGATAATAATAAAAAGCCCTGCATCATTAAAACACAAAAAAAATTCTCAACGAGAGAAGTGGCCACTGCTGAGCAAATACAAAAAGCCGTGATTTTCTTTTCTTATTATTATTACCCTCCAATATTATTTAAGGTCACTCTGCCACACGAAGTGTGCTAAAAAGATAGGAAAGTGTGGCCTAAAAAAGCATCGGTGTCGTTTTTGGCAAGTCGTACGATTTGTAAAAGCTTGTGAAAAGTCTCATAAAATTATTATTTTCATGCAATCAGACTGGCACGATACTGTGGCACCCAGACTTAAATTAGGAAGGAAACACATCAGATTGTCATGTGACTGAATCATACGACTGTGCAGGAAGGTTAGTTATGTAACTTTAAAAAATGCTGCGTGAACTCAGACTTTACATTTAAAAAAACTTGCAAATGTTAATCATTTTTAATATTTTATATTTTTAATGTCGCCAAAAATGTGAAACGTATTTTTTAAGTTCTACACCGTATCGATTAAGTAAAATATTAAATTTTTACTCGCGAATGGTAACGGTAAGATGACTTTTTACAAATTAAAAACACAAAAAAAAACTAATAAATGAAAAGTGCATTTGCCGCAACTAAAAATAAAAAATCACTCCACTTTAAATTGGACCATTAGTTTTGACGGCATTAGTTGGCTTTTGTATTAGTTACTCCAAAAATTGTAGACAATTTACTTGCATGCAAGACTTAAAAGGACAGACTAGCTAACGAATGAATATGTAATAAAAAGTGTACAAGCGAAACGACATGTAGACAAATCAAGACAGACGTGAGCAAGCCATGAAACGCTGACTGCCGCTTTCCTTACCCAGAAGCAAAAAAGAACAAACTAAAAACCCCATAAAATACAGCATTTACGACTTGTTACCAAAATAAGAAAAAGAGAGAGAGAGAGAGAGAGCGAGAAAAGGAAACTAAAAACTAAAAACGAAAAGTTGTTGCTTAAAGCAAACAAAAAGCCAGTTAGACTAGCAGACAGACAGACATTGACATTAAAATAACAACAGCTTACGCTTAAGCAAATATCTGTGCGGAATAGTGATGACTATGATGGCTGGGGAATGAGTATTGTAAAGTAAAAGGATATTCCCACGTTTTAAACAGGATACGTATTTTTTTTTTTTTTTTTTTTTTGGCAAATTATGTATGTAATAAAACCGGTGAACTCGACACTACCAGGCTCTACTCGCTTGCCTGCTCCTACCATCTCATAAGTGCAAGGAAGAAGCTGTTGCTGCCAAATTTCCCAAAAACAGTTTCCACGCCTTCAGTTTAATGCAACTGCAATAAACATAAAATATTCCTGGTGGTCGGGAGTAAGGAAAGTGGTAAACACAAAAAAGCCAAACAGACATTCATTCACTGCACGGTTTGCAAAGCGGCAAAGCGTCTACCAAACATTTTGATAAATAAATAAAATGAATTTTAACTACAATGAGAGCACTAAAACACCCACACCCACATCCCCACCCACACCAAACCCCAATTTGAACTCTGGTGCCGGCAGCCTTAATTCAATGGCATCACGATGAGTGCAACGACACTCCCGCAGCGAGCAGTTGCGTTTAACAGCTACAAAACGTTTTAGACGTATAAAATACGGCCAAAAAGTTTCAGTTTTTATAATTTAGTTACTTTCACTTAGTATTCCCCCCTTCCAATGCCATCAAGTAGTGCTTGTTGGTTGGTAACACGTAACTTATTTTACAGCCAGCCATCATGGTGAAGATACTTGCTATGGCACAGCAACGAGCATCTAATAAAATACGCGCTAATCTTTTCTAGAGAAAATAGCAGAAGGATATTTGGAATTTGGTCAGTAGAAGCGGAATGAAGTTGATGAAATTACTCAGATGAGCTGTACAGGAATTCGGAAAATGTCTGTCTGCGCATAATTTATTAGTGTTTAATAATTTACTTGTTTATGGCGCTTGTTTATTTGGAGTGAAAAATAAACGTACTTCTTATTTTAGTGGTCTTATACTATATTATTCATATGGCGCACAGTGGGAAGACCATGGCCGCAATCAAAGAGTTTGTCTATATATTGCACATCAGCGTTAACTTCCCATACTGTATAAATATGGAAGGAGGGAGAAAACTGTTGCTTTTAGATGAAATCAGGCGGAAATTTAAAATCTATCTCTTCAGGAATAAGAAGATAAGTCGATACTATATACTGCTATATACCAACTGGTGATAATGCCACATCACAAGATGATCGGTATTCCTCAATATCTTTTCGAAATCCTCAATAGCTACAAATAATTTCCATTAGGGTCAGTACTAGCTAGAGCGCTAATTTTATTTTGATAATGTTTGGAGCAATATTTTATATCACCTGATCCTTAAATTTTTTTTTTTTTTCAATACTTATTTATTGTATCTTCAAAATATTGAACTGAATTGACAATAATTATTCAAATCTTAATTTCAAAAAAAAATATATGTATTATGTCAATCCATTGCTAGACAAAATGTGATGTATTCCCGACCGCTCCTTTAAATAGATGCATTAAATTATTAAGCAGTATGGCAATTTATTTAATTAATTGTTTTTGCTTAGCAAAACACAGGCAGAGGGAAGAGGGCACTACTTAGTTATTACTTGTGCCCAGCAAATGCAGCTTTGCTGCAGATTGCATTTGCACAAAAATGTCTCACTTTTATTGATAATAAGTGGTGATAAATACCTTTTATATAATCGAAATGTTTTATTAATTGAAAGAGTTGTAATTCTCAAATCCTATTTCCAAAGAACATTCGCATAAGTGCTGAAATTTGCACTGAACTTAAATAAGCGATCAATCTAAATAAATACAGAAGAATATTGACAGTGCAACAGTGCTGACGGAATGACAGTCAATACAAAGTATGACATTACCTTTGCCATATCGTATAACCAGCAGTTACGGTAATGATATTAAAGTTACAGCAGCCAGTGTACAGTTCAGTCTAATTAGGTTCTCTTCTTTTATTTTCTATCTCAAAAAAAATGAAGAAAAAATTAAATAAAAGCGATTTGCAATTACATATTTCCCGTAACAATTGATTCTCCTATTTAATTTTTTATTCCAAAATTTCGTCACCCTTTAAAGTATTAATCCCATTGTGCTGCGCTATAATTCACAAATGTATTTGCGTCTATGTTTTTAGTTTGTCTATGAAGACTATTATTCACTTCTTTTTCAATATAAAGTTATAAAGAGATTTAAAAATATTTGAAAATAAACTAGAATTAGACAAAAATTAAACAAAATAGAAATCTTCAAATTTAAAAACACTCTAATTCACAAAAAGGGGGCAACGAGAAAAAGCCTTCGTTATTTATTTAAGCAGATAAAAAATAATTTGATAAAATATGTTGCATAGAAATAGGAGGCAACTCATGCAAAGACAATATAATTAATTGATAATGACGTTCTGAATGCCGTTCTGATGGTTGAATTTGGAAAAAAAAAATTCAAGTCTTAAATGTTTTTCCTTTCAAAACAATTATTTTTCTGAATTATTATTTTTTATACTGATCGAAAAAGTAACATCATAATAACATCAACATTTTGGGCGGTTACAAGGCGCCAGCAATAAATGTCTAATAGACGAATAATTATAATTATAAGGAAATCAGATATGACTAAGAACTAGTAAATTGTACAACCTTCTAAGAGTAGTGTGAGTCTAATATGCTTCAACAATATCGATTCGGCATTATTTTTGATAAAGCTTACAAATTGTTTAGACATTTTGTCTATATAATAACAGAGAATAAATAAACTATTGTATGAATATATTTTAGAAATGCAATGTAAATGCCTATTAAATTTGAAAAAGTTGAAGGCATCAATACTTCATGTACTTAGGCAGGTGCTTCTCTGTACTTTTACAGAGATTAATTAATTTCTTTATACGATAAAGATATAGTTTTGTGAACGTATGAACATATGGTGGAAAGGTGCGATATAAAATAAGAGAAGAAAAATATTTATTTTGAAATGGCTGGTAGAAAGAAAAGAAAATTAGAAAAAGATAAGAAAGATCAGATTAGATAAAAATTTCTATTTCTAATAAAAGCAATAAAAGGCGCTTTAAGTGCTATTGGTGAATAAATAAACATTGGTGCACAAAAAATTTCTTTTTTTTTGTATAAAAAATAAAACAAATTTAAATTTAATTTTTTGTTTTAATTTTTAACGGAATACGCTAAATTATGCCAAATGCATGCATACTTTAGGTAAACGTGAGAATATATCTAAAATATGTCTATATATGATGATCATACGCTGTGCAGTTTTTGCCTGGATACCATTAAGACATCCTGTACATTAGGAAACTCAGGTTTACAATTTGTCCTAAATTGCTAAAAACTCCAATGTGTATCAAAGGCCACATATAATTTCCTGGTCGACCCGCCTCTTTACCTAAAACACGCCAATATACGTGATATGCTTTTCATATTTTACTCTGCGGCGAATTAACCATGAAAATTCATTCTTAAGAAATTATCTTTAAAATTTTTCTTCCGATCATGTCAGATATCTAAGAAAATTAGTAGAGGTGAATATATCTCAAAATTTTTTTTTATATGCATTTTCAAGAAAACTGTTTTTAAAATTTTTCCTTACATTAAAAAACTTATAGAATCTCACTCGTTTAATGTTCTTAAGCCTGCAATGCTTGCCATATAATGTTAGCCCCCTAATATATGCTTTACATTATTTCCATTTTCTAATTACACAGTATATGCAGTAACTATTAGCTGTTAAGCAATTTTCTTAAGCAAGAGTAAAGAGCATTTTCCATATTTATCAACCTCATTAGTTTACAAATTAAAACATTTCCAAAGATCGTTAAAAATCTTCGCCATGAAAAACGTTTCTACCACAATCGTAAAATTTAACGATTGGCCAAACAAATATCTTAAATGCCATTTTATTTATTAGTTTTGATTTTTTGCTCTTTTGCTTTTAAGCTGGGAAAACAAGCGTATAAAGCGAGAAAGAGAGAGGGAGAGGGGAAATTGATTAATCTTATATATAGTTCTAGTTGCTTTTGGTAGCTTAAGAAGGGTGACTTTTTACACCACATTTAAGATTTCATGGTTACAAAGCAATAGATAATAAAAATGTAACGATTGAAGGGAAGTTAACTTAATAGAGAGAATACAATTTTTAAGCGAATAAAGTTAACAGCGCATTTAAATATATAAAAAGAAACTGTTTTATTGCAACTATTGACCTCAGCCATTATTTGGGATTTTTGGTTGCTCAAACGATTTTCAACTGATTTCTCCTTTTAAAATAGATGCGAGCTCTAGAAAATATTTCGATTTGACAAATCTTCAGTTAAAGTTCACATTTTCAGATTAGAGGCGAACACAATGCAGTGAAAGGAAAATAAAATTTTATTGGCTTAAAAGAAATAAATGCATGAATGGCATAAATACAGTTTAAGGGCGTTTGCAACTGGAACTGTGTGCCTTGTATATGTATACGACGCTGTGTAAATGCGCGAGTGTGTGTGTGTGTACGCCTTTAGTAAAGTTATTTAGTTTTATGATTAACTATTACTATCACTTCTAATAGTACTGCTGGTGTAAAATAACTGCTACGGTCATTATTATAACTAAATGCAGCACACAGTATGCAGTGATGTTGCAACTGGCACTACTGCGACTTTGACTGCATCAGCGAGCAACAATTGTTAAGCACCTTTTTTATTTGCAATTTTATTCGCTTTTTTCTCTCATATTTCCCTTCAGCAATTGTTCAATTGCTTTGTGTTTTCCTGATACTGATATAATGATAAGAATTTTAGTTTATATTGTGCTATTCTTGTCATGTTTGTACAAAAGAATAATAAGAATAAATGAAAATAAAAATAAAACATAAATGAAATAAATGCAGTTAAAACATTTGTTAAGAATGTGTTTAAGCAGCATATTAAGTGACAAATGTATTTTAACACATACACACATACGCACACACACCTCTTTCGCATGCCATTACCGTTAACTTGCTCATATTTACGCATACTGTACTCACACCATGCAAAGAAGATTTGCTTCTTCTGCCATACACAAACAGATATGAAGAGCATACTTTTAGGATGTACACACAGAATGGCAAGTAATAACATTTGCTACAATTCAACGTGACTCTACAATAGGACACGTTTTCTATCAGAGAAACCGTTTCAGGATGGCCGCAGTAAAATTTAAAACTTTTTAAATTTAAACTTCCATACAAACATTTACACATACGAAATACTGTATTTACACGGATTTGGAATAACACAATTTGTGTTATCCAACTTAAAACTTTTAAATATTTTTTTCATATCCTAAAACAAATTATGAAATTAAATAAAAACAATACTGTTTGCACCAAAAAGGAATATGAAAAGTAATATAATCATACAAATATATACCGTGTAAAAAAAGGCTTAGGTGTACATAAAAAAAGGGTTCTTTTTTACAGCAAAATATAGAAAAAAATTAACCGATTGTATGAAATGATGTTGATTTCACAAATACAATTCATTAACTTTAATCCTATGCAGCATCGCTAATGTGATCCCCTAAATTAGTTTTAAGAATTCGGTTCGTCGTTTAAATTAATTTGAAATCACATGGCAGATTCGAAAGAATTGCGAAGAAAATACTTTAAAGACAAATCCATAAAACACGTTTTTATGAATTTTATTGAATTTAACGTATATAAACGAATTTAAATGATATTATTTATATTTTGCTTTATTATTGTTTCTAAAGGATTTCTCTGTGCGTTCATGTAGAGCAACAACTTGTGTTGTTGGGAAAAATTTCATGGGCAAAAAAAATTCTGTCCACAAAAATTATCAGCTCCACATTTATTCTGTTAGCTAACAAAGAGTTTGAACTAAACATTGCCGAATAGCGTTAAAAATGTTGTTTAGTAATAAAAGCACAAATTTTGCTGTCAACTTTTAGCGGTCTGATTAAAAAATTGCTACTGAATCGCACTGCAGTATTGAAGGCATTCAAGTTTGGTACTAGAATCGCATTACAAAACATAACTTGGATTTTGGAGTATCATCTATTGATAACGACAGGTAGATTAAAGCAATGTAAGAGCAGCTGAAAGCACAAAAGGTTTAGAAACTCATATGGTCTTGGAATTAGCTTTCGCTTCAATTTACTTTAATATTTTGGCATTTCAATTTTAAAAACATTTTTTTTTTGTAACTGTTCAATTTATAGGTTTTTCACCTGTGACAAAGTCAACTTCAGTTAAAACTTCTTATTAAAGTAAATGAGAATTACTACATTTCAATCATCAAATGAATAGCATTTGTTATAAGCCAAAAAACTGTACAAGTCGAAGTAGTGTTATATGTGTGTACCTCTCCGAACCAGCTTCATCCTTATTATGAAAATGTTCAGTCTACTTGGGGTCCAAAAAACAGCGCATAAAGTCTATTTTGGACTTTACTTTGTCACAAAATTTTTTATCTATTTTTTTTAAGAGTATTTTTTCTATTTGCTTTCTATGCGAGGCGTTTGTAAAGTACTTTTAGTGTTAACTTTTTATCCTCCTACTCCATCTCTTCGTAATCGCTTAAATAACCCCTTGGAATCTTGTAACCCCTGAAATTCTTTGCTTCTACTGTAAATGTTTTTGCGAATCGAAAGAGGACAACATTACACTTTGATACTTCCCCTCTATTCGATATACTTCACAGAGAAATGCGTTAATAATTGTGGCAATAGCGCGGCCAGATGGTATTAATTTTAGAGGGTAAACAGACTTTTTGTCTGAAAATAGTTTTCTCAGAAAAATTTAGCTTTCTGGACATTCAGGAATGTTGCAAAAAACACGAAGGCATTCTTCCAAGAAGAGGAGAAGAAACGTAGCAAAAATTCTCTCTTCCATTTTATTTATTTTTCGCACAGTAGTAAAATACAATAAAAGAATATTGGATTATTTTATTATTTAAATTTAATTTAATTATATTCTTACGCATCGTTATTGTGCGAATAAAGAGTGCAACACGTAACGACATTTAAAGTGTCTCACGTTTATGACACTTGTTTCTTTGCATAGTCAATTTTTGTTCATTTTGCGTTTAAGTAAATGTTTGTTCGGTTTCGGCGTTTTACTTCATGTCATCCTTTTTATTTCCGTTCTTTAGCAATAACGAGAGTACGAGTAACTGCAAAACAATTTTGCATTTTAAAAAGTTTTTTTTTTTAGAAAATAAAACAAAGACGTGAACCACGTACTTTTATTACCAACAAAGTTGAAGCAAAAACAGAAGAATGGAATGTGCAACAAACTGTAGTTGCAGCAGCAAATAGTTAAATGCATCATTTAACGAATGATATGAAAAGTTTTTCAAAAACTTTCAAATCAATAAGAAGCCAGAGAAACTTTTAACATTTGTAAGTTGTTTAAAGCAACATCCTGCTGCATCATAGAACGCGTACAACTTCCTGTGACCATGATGGCTGGTGGTAAGAACAATTTTGAAATAAAGCAACGTCAAAGAATGGCTTGCTTTTGTTTTTATTTTAGTTTTTTATTTATTTTTTTTTTTTTGTTTTTTTTTTGTTTTATTTATTTTTTGATAAGTTGAAAGTTGAACAACATGAAAATGCCATGACAACGAACGCAAAACTTACAAACACCAAAATCTCGTACTTCTTATTCTTTTTCGTAAGGAATATATGCAAGAGGAACCCTCTGCTTATGTGTCTGTATGTGTATGTGTGTGTATGCTGTTTTCTGGTAATAATATTTTGAGTGAATATCTCAGATTTTTTTGCAATTTTTTATATCAAAAAGTAACATTTTAATTTAGGGGAGCTCGTTTGTCTTTTTTTTTTTATTTCTTTCTGGCAACATTATAAAAGTTCACTTAAACGGAAATGCATTTAGTTTTGTGTTTAAGTCGGTATGTATTTTCATTTCCTGTTTCATTCAACGTCCACTTTTTTGATTTATTTTTTTTCCTGTTTTTTTTTTTGTGACATTTAAAGTTTTTGTGTTGAAACTGTTATTACATTTTATGGGATTATTTTTCTTTAAGATTCTTCTTGCAAGGAAAATGCAAATAAAAATTGTACTGAATTTTTAGTTAAAATATTATAATCGTGCAACAGCAGAACTCAAGTATTTTCATCTCTTTGTATATCGCTATTGATTAAAAATTAAGAAATACTGGTCAAGAATGCAAGTTTCTTTCTTAAACATATACTTCTTTGACACTGACAAAATTTTTAGTGCTAGAGAAACTGATATATGCTGATGCCTAAACTACCTAATTAGCGTTAACCACGCCCAGTCACACCACCTCGAGTAATGACAATTTAAAGAAAATATTTTAAGGAAGACATCTTATCAAAACATGATGGAAAATAATTTCTATATTCTGTTGTCTAACTAAGCAGTTAGTACCTAAGGGCATAAATGGTTAATGCCTAAGGAAGGTGCTAGATAATACCTAAGGAAACAAAGAAAACAAGAAAACAACTAGTGCATAGTTAGCAATTAAAACAACTCTACGAAAAATAAGTATTTCATATCTAAGAAATAAATTAGGTATTAAGCAAATAAGACAAGAACTAGTACCTAAGAAAATAATCAACTCATACCTAAGAAAGTAAGTAGATCCTACGAAATAATGCAATTTACCAACTAAAAATAATTACTAACTAAGACAAGTTCATTAGTTCATTCCATGAAGGAATATTATTATTCGTTGGTCCAAAATAAATAAAAATTAAGCTTTATAACACCTAAAGAGGAAAATAATTAGAAGAAGAGAACATAATTTGTATCTTGTAAAATAAATAGCTCATAAAAAATAAGATAGTAAGTAGCAGCTAAGAAAGTAATTAGTTCATACCTAAAAAAGGGTGTATATGACACCAAATGATGCAAATATTTAGTACCTAAGAAAATAAGCATTACCTAAGAAAGCGAATATAAAATTATTTAGATAATACCGAAGTAGGAAAATAATTGGTATCCGGGAAAATAATTGGTAATATCTAAGTAAATAAAATGTTCGTACCTAATAAAGTAGGTAGATCATAATCTATAAAGAAAATAAATACGACTGAACAAAATAAAAGTTAGTTTTAGAATTAGAACCAAGAAAGTAGTTGGATCTACTTTAGCAATTGCAAAAATTCATTTACATATCCGGGAAACATTGTTTTTCAGGTCAACGATGAGTATTTTTTTCACTCATGCGATATTCGTAAATTATTTATGAGATACTTGAACAGATGGGGAAGGCTCTTGATCTTGGTCATCGTACCATATTGTATATCAATTTTTTATCGGCTTAATTCGTACGTCAACGAATGGCTAAAGTGGTTGCTACGATTTCTACTTCTGTGTAGTAATGAAATTGTATGCTGTAATAAATTTTGAAGTAATGAAACCCAACTATTCACATCGACCATAATATAGTATATCTGGGCATGTTTTCTGAATGTTTTAGCAAAATAGTTCCCACAGCTTTTAAAAAATGAATCTTTTACATACGAGATTTGGTAGCAGCTCCTTGCGGATCTTGATTGGATGCTACACAATTAATTTTTTTTTTTTTTGTAATTCCACTCAGAATGGATGCTTTTCTGAATAACGGCATTAAACGATATTCACTTCTAAGACTTGCATCAAGCTAGTGGCTAAATCAGTTCTTTGGAAATCGAACGGAGAGCCGCATAACAAATAGAATTCGTGTAAGGCTAGTGTAGAAATAAATTTCGACCACCAATCTGTTGTATCATCATTGCTTTTTAATATTTGAAATATTTTTTCACGAAATGTGAACGAATGAGAATTGGTTTCCGATTTACGTTCCTTGTGAAAAATTCTTCATGTATTCGCTTTTTGATTTGTACAACAGGAAGCCACTGCAGTGCAACGGAAAAAGAAAGTGTGGCAACATTTTAAATTTTGAACACAAAAGCGAGTATCGAACTTTTGGTGAATTTGATAACAAGATAATAAATTTAGAAAAAAGAACTTGTTATATTGTTCCCTGAAAAAAATTTAAATAATTTCATTTTTTATCTCTAAAACTTAAATAAAAATTTATAAAACGAAAAAAAAATGTATTGTGGCAAACTGAAGTAATTTTTTCTTTCTTATTATTCGTTCATTCATTTCGCTCACATGACAGACGATATTTATCTGCAACATTAAATTTATTATTTTTCTTTAGTGAAATATGCAATCTTGGCGTTCTATTCTTAAATTTCTTTTTAACATAAAAACCTCCAGTTCGGTTCATTTGATTACACGCACCTAATGTTTGCTTGTTCGACGCTCGTAATGTATTGTCACACAAAAGGCAAATTGAAGAACTTAATAAAGTGAGAGGGGGGGAAATTTTTGGCGGTAGAGAACATGAATAATTTTGTGTTCCAGTGTTTCCCTTAATAATGAGAATCGTACATAAAATTAAAGACATACGAGAATTATTGTTAATAAGAATTAAATATTAAATTACTTTTATGTAGAAGCAAAATACGAGAATTATTATCGCAACACATTTCTGTTCAAAGGAATTGGTTAAACAGTTTATAATTATGCTACCATAAGCAAATGACCAGCGGTGTCGAGACGCTAACAAAAAAAGAAATTTTGTAAACAAAAAGGAAAAAATGTGATACGAAAAGTTAGCACCAATTTGCCATTTAAACGCAATCAGGAGTTGTGGCAGCTACACAAGGACAAGAGCAGCAACAACAACAAATAAAAACACTAGTTCAGCTTTTCATAATTTAAGTTGTTGTAAAATGTTGCAATAGCAAACAAAAAAAAAAAAAAGAAAAGAAAAATAAATAATCATTTATTGTAAAGAGCAGCACTGCCAGCGCCACTTATTCCTGCATTATAGAAGGAACATTCTTTGATTTGCTTCTTATTGTGCAACATTTTGTTTGTTTGTGCATTTTTCCATTTCAACGCACATTCGATTCAATCTGTGAGGAAAAGATTTTCTATTTTATTTGTCATCATTTACACGTTCTCATATGCAGCAATTTTTTTATGATCTTTTTATTTTTTTTTTTTTTTGTTTTTTGCTGCTGGAAATATAAAAATCATGAAATATTAAAATCTTTTAGTCATTGGTTTTGTTGGTGTCATTTGCGATTTTCCGCTCATTTTACTAGTTTTTTTTTTATTACAATCGTACGAATATTTTCACGCATGTGAGCAAAAATAAAAATAATAGTGTATAAAAACACACGAGCTTAATTTTAAATTATTCTTGGCCAAGGAAGTTTGTAGGAAATCAGAATTTTTTGTATGCTCCTACGTGTATGCTATAATTTTTAAGTTCAAAAGCGACAAGAAGTTTCGCAACAAAAGTCCAGTTATAAAGTTTTTTTATGACCATTTTTAAAATTTTAAAAATATATTATGCTTTTTAGGAGGCTGGCAAAGATCGAATGATATACATGATGATAAAGAACCACTTTAGAAGGATACAGAAAAAATACAAAATTTCAGCAATTTAAATATTACCTTCCACCGATAATTTCACATGTATTCACTAAATATGGCTACAGATTCTTTCAATAAAATAAAAATACCGGCTTTTGTTTATTGAAATAAAAATGAAATAGTTTTAAAATTAGTAAAACTTTAATAGCCTGCAGGCAGGCTGGCCCACTGTCTTGCTTATCCGTAGAGTAAAAATTCCGATATAATTCTTTTCATACAACCTACTTCTGTCTATAGAGTCTTCCTTGAAAACTCTATAGACTCAACTGCCTTGTCTTAAAACTTAGCAACAACAACACGTATTTATCACTATGGGTCGAAGTAACAGAAATATTTTCAGTTATCTAGTAATTTAGGGCATTTCAATTTATAGACGAATTTCTATAAATGTCTGCAAAAATAATAATAATAATTAGAAGAATTTAAAAGGGAATTTTAAAGAAATTAGCAAACGGAGACGATTCTGCCACAAAGGCGTAGTTTTAGGTGCAACTTTTTTTTGCTTAATATTATTAAGAATATTATTTATCAATTTACTCAATATTACAATTACATGAATGTAATTATACGAATGCAATTATAATAAAGGATAGTAGTGCTGGCTACTGAGGGTACCACCTATAAAAGGCTTCTGGCATTTCGCTACAAATTGAAAAACAATATTTTTCTATTGAATTCATTTCTAGTTGCACAAAAGATCTTTTTTTAATTATTTGTAAAAGGAATATAGTCGAACTCCTATAAGTCGAATTTTCTATAACTCGAACCAAATCAAGAGGCAGTAGCGTCTCGTACTCAAACTGTATAAAATTTTACTTCCATAACTCGAACTCCTATAACTCGAATTCCTCCATAACTCAAATGAACAAAAAGGCACGTCCCTTCCCTAAGTCGATTTTTTCCTAGAAACAATCAAACTTTTTTATTGCTTTTATTATTTTTATTTTCTTATTATTTGGGGAATCCCATATTTCGTCCAAGTTTTAAGATTAAAGAAATATTTACTTTATTTTTAAGCTACGGAAACCCACAGCGCACTTTCCTACAGATGACGATATTATTGAATATTACAATAGTGAATCCGTGAATTTCAGTTTAAGTGAAGGCGAAAAAGATGAATTTGTTCAACAGCCATCTAAGAATGATGTGTGAGATTCCTTTAAAATTTTGAATTCGTATCTACTGATGATCACTTTAGAGGTTTAAACAAACTGGAATCTCTATTTAATGAAATTAATAAGAAAATAACTCTTCCGCCCAAATAACAAAACATTTTAACCTCAAAAAAAAAAAAATTTAATATTTATTTTAGAGCAAATAAAAAGGTGGATTTGGACTGTATGTCTTTCAATACATTAGTAAATTTTGAAAAAATTCTCTAACTCAAAGTTTCCATAAGTAGACATTTTTTTTTTTTTTGCTGAATAATGGAGATTCGACTGTAATTGTATAAGGAAGGAAATAGAATAAAAACATTATAACATAATCTATCTGTGATCGTACATTTTTTGTTATTGTTTCTTTAATTTTTCAAAATTTGTTCATTCTGGATCATTTTGAATTTTTTAATGTGACTTTTAATAACCTTTTGCAGGACACGTTACACAAAGTTTAGAGAAACATCGAAAAAATTAATATAATTCTGAAGATCGTAAGCTTGAAAAATTTTTAAATAAATGATTAAAATAGGATTCAATTTTTGCAATATAAAGTAAATGTTGCGATATAACATGTAACATTAAAAAAAGATCAGCATGTATTTAAGCTAAATAAAGCTTAAAAATAAAAATTATATTCAGTTACGAAAAAAAGGATATATAGAGATAAAAAAATTTAAGTAATATGTAAACAAAATCTATCACAAACTAAACGAGAATTATTAATAATACTGATGCATATTCCCCAAGCTTGTTACCTTTATAGCTTTGATACCATGTGGTCAACAAAAGTCTAACCAAAGTTATCTATTGCTATTAAAAATATTAACTGAAAATAAATAAAGCTGGTCAGATAATTCGGTTGTTAGAAAAAATCTATTCGTTCTTTCTGAATATACCTTGTTATCCAGCGATTTAACAGACTAGTTTTTACGAAATCACTTGAGACATATCCTGGGAGTAGAGAATCCGGCACGGTATTTGCGAGATAAACGAACGATTTCGTTACGTGTAATTATTTTACAGGTAACCCTTCAATAATAAGGTTTTCCTTAAATCAGTTTCGTTCTAACAGTTACAGAAAATCTTACACATGCTGTAATGTGACTACATGTTTTCCTCGCCGCAATTTATTAATTCCAATTGACTGGTGTGCACTGAGAAATCTTAAGACTTTTAGTTTTCATTTCTGCCAAGTCATTCTCAAGACAGATAATTAAAATTTTACTGCTTCAAATAAAATTTTTATTGTTTTAATCAAAATCTAATGTAACATTTTAATGGTGATTGCAACTGTTGTTACCGCCTGAGATCCACTTGGACTATTCAAAACCACACAGTTGCAGTAAAAATTATACTCTCTGGCTTCACAATTAAATTGTCTTTATTCAACAATTTGAAAACGCTGAACATCATGGCTTCTCCATCATTCTTTATAAATCTATTTAATTTATAAAGTTAATTTCAGTACTTTTTTATGATTGCCAAAAATGCAACAACAACAAACATGCATTTTATTCTCTGTCAAAGACCAATAAAAAGCTGCTTAAAATAGTAAAAAAACGAGTCTTGTTATTTTAATGTGTTTATGGGTGAATAACGTCATGTTGTCTATATTGTTATTTTAAAATAAAGGCAACAGAAAAAGGACAATAACACTCAAATAACAGGACAGTAATAAAATTGTTCAAAATTCCAAGTGGAGAAAATACAATTTTTAGAGTAATAAAAACGACTGGAGAAGCACGTTATCATTCGCTGACCATAATGCAAGAACAACATATTCATGATTCTGATATGCTTTCCAGAAGAATGATTTAAATTAAAGCGTAAGATAAGGGAATTGATGGCTAGAAAGGAGTTCAAATATGATAATCCTTTTATTATTTATTTCCAGTCAAAAATAGACAAAATGACTGCACTGCACTGTAATGCAACAGTAATACATTGTGCAATATTATTGCATCTTTTATATTCACGGCACAGGCCTCGAATAATAACTGATGCAATCATACGAGGTGTGATAAAAAAAATCCAATATTTTGGTACACATGTCAGCCACTTTGGATTGCCAGTTTGTTTTCGACAGCTTAGTAGTGTTCAATGACTATTCAGATTTGCTCAAACAAGTAATAACTGGTGACGAATGTTAAGCGTATGCCTATGAGATTGAAACCGAAGCCCACTCATCCCAATTGAAGCGTCCAAGACCGAAAAAAGAACGTCAATTCGGTCAAATGTGAAGGTTCTGCTTACTGTTTTCTTGACTTGCAATGATGAGCTGCATCATGAATTCTTGCCACAAGGTCATACGGTCAATAAGGAATACTACCTTGAAGTTATGAGCAGTTTGCGCGAAGCAATTCGTCAGAAGCGTTACAAAATTGTAGAAAAGCGAATCATGGATTTTGCACCAGAATAACGTATAGCTCACACATCGATGCTTGTGCGTCAGTTTTTTGCGAGAACTCAAACTGTAGTCATGCCTCAACCGTATTCACCGGGTTTGGCACCCACTGACTTTTTCCTCTTCCCAAAACTAAAGACACCGCTGAAAGAAAAGGCGAGGTAATAGAAAAATCGAAACAGGATTTTCTGGTTATGCCAAAAAGCGCGTTTCAGAAGTGTATCAAAGATTGGAAAAAACGCGGGCATAAGTGCATTATACCTGGGGGGGGTTACTGTGAAGGGGCAAGATAGTTATTGATGAATAAAAAATACTTTTGGAAATGTTTTGATTATACCTCGTACACAAAAAAGAAAATTATGCAGCGTATATACACACAATATATTGCGCAATTGTGCCTGCACAGTACATATTCTATGCCGTGATGTAAAAAAGAATAACTTTTGATTTGTATTACTCTCTCTATGGCTGGGTCAATATGAAAAATGACAAAATCTGTTTGCCACTCCCAACTACAACTGCCCTCTCAATATAATCTCTTTGTAACGGACACCATCAAAAATGCATTGCAAAGAACCGTATTGCATTCTTTATATTTTCTTTATAGTGGACCGTATACTCTACTCATTTTTGGTGGAGGCCCTGACAAAACTGTTGTCCGGTCTATGCAGACATAGTCACTCCAGCAAGTTCAAATACAAAGAGATAAAAAAAATTACAAGAAAAAAAAGTTTTCCATTTCTTTTTTTTTCGATAGCAATTGGTGCAGCACTTAAAATGCAACTCAAGCAGAGGAAATAAAATAATCTCGTATAAATTTCTAGCCAACGACATTTAGTTTCTCAAACAAAAAGACATAGAGAATTTTTGGTCAACAATAAACTCCAAAATGTGCTGCTGGAAAACATTTGTAAGGACATTTATATCTTCGTTATTGCTTTTCTTTTCTTTTTACAAAAAGGAAAAAAGAAAATTTTTCCATAATCTCAACGCTTCCAGAGAAATTGTCTAAAAACACGAAACTCACAAGAATAGTTTTATTATTTTGTCATCTTTTTTAACATTAAAATACAATCCAAGTTTTTATTGAGCTAAAATGTGTTTGATTTCTTCAACAAATTGATGGCGACCAATTTCAATTTATTCGCATTTTAATGCAATTTTGTTTTTATGTCTGCTTTATTATTTCTATGACCAAATGCAAGTACTTATGAAACTAATAATCTGAATTGGACGTCGTAACCAAAATGAAAATTCAAACCGTCAGATGAAGAAATTCAAATTGATTTCAAACTCGCAGCGGCGCATGCCTTTGCTATAAGGCTGAAAGTCAAATCCTGGCAACATACGTCATTACGGCTAATAAAACTTAAGTTGGAAATTAAAACTTTGTTTTCGTAGGCGAATAAATTAACGCACAGCCTACTAAACCGGAAGTGGAGGGTTCGTTCCCTGCCTAGACCCTGAGTGTTTTCAAAAAGTGTGCACATGCCTCAATTAAGGCAAATAGATTGACTTTCAAAAAATCTAATTCAAAATATAGTAGCGGAATTTTTACAGGTACATCACTCCGTCGTATGATTCCTTCACCAGAAAATCTGATAGTGATACCCTCCTATTTTAAAAAATCGCATCAAATTAATATTGCTGGTGCCATCATATCATACAAAAAGGATACAAACAATATCCTACTCTCCCAGCTAGTATCCTATATTGTACAACGCGTACCACTGTGTAGGGCAGTGTGACAGACCCTTTAGCCCTTTATGGGAAACCTCCATTTACGATCCAAATTCTTTCAAAGAATTGAACTCTAGTTATATTTCTAGTTAATTAGAAATTAACAAACATGATATCGTTTTACTATGCGTAGTCTAATCGTCATCACATTAAGTGCATTCATTATTATACTCATTATCTGCAGCTATAAAATGTCTTCATTCATCTTTCAGTTACAAATTCAGCTTGACTTGTTGTTAAAAATTGTATTTTCACAAAAATAAATAAAAAAAAAATTAAAATTTTTAAATTTATCAATCACATTTGTCAAACTCACATCAATCACTACAATGAATGGAGTAGAAATTTGTTTGTATGTGTGACAGCGACAAAGCATTAATAGAAAAAATAATACAAATTTTTGACAGGCTGTGCTAATGATTTTGATGGACGTATCAGTTCTTGGGCATTAAGCACGTACACACTTTAAAGAAAATTGCGACGATAGCAGATGCCAAAGATGTCGGATGAAAATGTTTCAGATAAAAAGAAACAACCCACACACCTTCTTAGCACTTACTTTGGAATCGGCAGATGAAAATTTCTTTTGTTGAATTAACTAATTAATATAATCTGATGTCTGAACGCTTGATATGAGATAGTATATCTATGAGGGAAATTATTTTTCATTATTAAGTCACTCAAAAAAATTATCAAAACAAGTTTTTTTGCCACATAAATTTCTGAAAAGTTATGCTCGTACCCTGATATTTTTTAAGTTTTTCTGTTTACATCTCCAGATAAATTTTTTTTACATAAAAATTTAAATAATGTATTTATTTTTAAATAATATATATATATTTTTTTTTCATTATAAGTAGCGAAATATTGAAAATAAAAAATAAATTAATAATAACAAGTAAAAGTGTTATATTCGACTGCACACTCTACTGCCAGTATATGTTCCAAATCAATTTTTGTGCGTCTCATTTATACTGCATCCAAGCAAATTTTAATTTTGTAATATATTTCTCATTACTAAAAAATATTAAAAATTTTAATAACAAAAAAAAATTAGTAAAATTCTTTTCTCTTCCTACTGGTGCTATCGAAATTTAACAGCGAGTTTTAATGCCAGGCAAAGGCTCTGGCTGGTACTCTAAACGTTCTTTCTTTGGTACTTGCTAATATTCATTAATTATTTTTTCATTTTATATACAAATAAATGTATAAAATAATTTTTTTTTGTTGCTGTATTTCTTTTAGTTATTAGCAGATTTCGATGATTTTCACACTAGATAATTTTGAGATAATTCTAAGCAGATGGGATTTTATATTTTGGATTCTAAGCCAAATTTAAGCCCTATATATGTATGTATATACACCGCGGCAAAAACACCGAGGACAGACAAACACATTCAATGTGTTCTCAATCAATTCCCCTTCTTATATGGATGCAAAATAAATATACTTCATAGGGTAGCAAACTAATGTAAACATACCTATAAATAAATATACTTTCATCCTTTTTGATGGAATACAAAAATATTACATTATTAAAAATATTATATTATTAGTAAATTGCATTGCTTTCAAGGAACTTTTATATATGCCGCAACGCATGCAAGCATTCTACTCAGTAAATCAAATATATTTTTCACATTTTATTATTCTAATAATTAAATTAAGATTAATAATTAATTTAAAAAATTTTAACATTAAGTAAATAAATAAATTATGGTTTTTTGGAGCTAAAACTTTTATATCAAATGCAAATTTTAAGCATAATTAAGAATAAAGGCAATAAATATCAAATAAAAAAATAGAAGAAGACTAAAAAAATAATAATTAATTGAACTAAATTTTTTTCTTAATTGATAATTTTTTGTACTTTTTTAATTTTTTTTTAACAAAAATGTAATTTATATAATTATTTGTTCGTTGTGTCGCATTATAAAAATATTAATTAATAAGAAAAGGTCTAAACTGAAAACAATTAATGGAATACTAATATATATTTTTTACTTACTAGTAAGCAAAGCTTAATAAGCATTAACTAAGAAATGGTATTGGTAGAAAAATTGAGCAAGCAGTGTGTATATTCGCCAGTCCGCCGAACCAACTTTTCAAATACAATAAACACAAACAACAACTTGCAGAAATTATTAAATTAAAGTGAATTTGGGGAGACGGAGTAGAATTCGTTCACAACCATTTGAAGCTAATGCTACAATAAAGTAATATCTTATGTTGGCAATTTTTATTTCATTTGTTTTTAAAAATAAAAATATAAAAAGAAAAAACATTAAGGAATGTCTTTCGCCGTCATCCTGGTCAAATTTCATTAAAGTTGTATAAAAAGGTAATTATTAACAACAAAAGCAACTAAGAAGACAGAATGAAGCTAAAGGATGGTAAAAAACCTGGTACACTAAGACTTATGTACATTGAGACAGCTACAGCAACATAATTATTTGGGACATTTTTTATTAAAACTATTAGTTACGAAAATAGAACTGTTTGATCAAATAAAATTATTTCTTTTGCAGACGTCAAGCAGTTCTGAAATGCCGCCAGCCTTGGCTTGTATTTATGTTTGGCACTGACAAGAACAAACAAACTAACAAATAAATAAAGTAGAATCTGAAAAAATTGGCAAAATTTTACGCATTTAGTATGCAAATCGGGATTGCACTGTAATATAATTATAGTACAAGGAAAAAGTGCTTATAAAAGAACGCAGTACAGTGTAGTTGGAATGGTGCTGAGCCACAAGTGACAATGACGGTGCTTTTTGGTGATTTAAATACGTCCCCATAATGCATTTAACACAGAATGCTTTTGACACTTTGAACTTTCCCCCAAAAATAGTGTGTCAATCATGTCGGTTTCCAATAGAAATTTTGTTTGGTAAAACAATAATAAAACAGTATAGTGTTTTTTCATTTTTGATTTCAATTATTGTCAATGATCATTGTAATGATTTGAATTGAAAACTCTAAGAAGGTAGCGAATTTTTACAAGTATATTTACACTATTCTACAGAAGATTAAAAATTAAAAAGCGACTTCCTTAGAAACCAGAAGCAAGAGACTTGGTCATTACTATTGTAAACAAATCGAACAACTGATTTTTGTTACCATTTTGATTGTCCATGGCATTTTTTTGTTACTATTGCAACTGCTCTACATTTTTCCTACGCTTGTTGCTGGTGATTATTCTTCTCAAAATGCAGCTGGCCCGGAATTATTAATCATAGTTGCTCTTAGATAGAGCTGTGCTCAATCGTTACTTTTAATGAGCGCTCACTTTCGCCCAAATATCTTCATGACTGAAACAGCGAATGGACCGCAATCTCTGCTATTTGTTTACAAGAAGGTACATGGTTAAGATAGAAGAAATATATTGAACCAGTTTAAGAAACCCAAATGAGACATTTATTTTTTGTTTTATTTATCAATTTTTACATCAGAATAAATTGTAAATTTAACAATATTTTTAGTTGCTTTCCAAACAATTTATCCATAATATATAGAAAAAATGCCCATAATTATAGATATATTTAAAGGATATATATGTTTGGATAATACAAAGGAGATTTTTAAAAAAAAATTCTAAACGTCACAATCAGTCCACAGGATTGAACGGTATACTGAATAGCCAAATGAGCTCACTAAAAGTGTTTCCTTCAAATCAACTCGTTCCCTTCACGAGCATATATTTTCTATTATCAATAATTCAGACTGAATGCGATGAATCTCCATAATTATACCCTTCTATACAACCACAAAGATCCGCCCTTTTTCAAATTTACAAGTACATTTAAGGTACCATTCGTCACTTTGAAAAATCTTCCATGTACATATTTAGGAAGTTTGCAAAATATAAGAATCACACACTCAGACTCTTTTATTATACACAGCGGCGTGTTATAAAACTAATTAAGTGCAGTTAACACCCACAGAAACAGGCAAGGAATGATAAAATTACAACAAGCGGAAAATAAGTAAAGCACAGGAAAAACAATAGACTGTGACAGAATATTTGTTTCATAGCAAAGCGACAAGTGAAAAGAGCAATCCATGTATATGTTGTAAAAAAAGAAGGAAAGAAAGAGAAAAGGGAATTTAATGTTAATATACCAGTCATTATTAACAATGACACGGCAACAAACAGAACCAACGAATGTGTCAACTTTCTGTTTGACGATGAGCAAACATTAAGTGGGAAATTACAGCAAATTCCTTCACAATGTCTCCTTCTTTCCTTCGTCTAGTTTATTTTAGCCACAACTTAAGCGTAATTATTAAAACATTATTTTGTAATTTGTTTAATTTGAAAGAAATTAAAAAGTTTCCCCAACAAATATTAATGTATTACATGTCTGCTGCATTTACGTTAAAATGAAAACAACATAAAATAAATATTTTTACACAAACGGTAAGAAAGTTCCGTCTGGCGGATTTAATTTGAATAATTAAATATTAAATAAAATAGAAATAATAATAAATATAAAGTATTTAAGTACTCACCATTTTTAAAAGTTGTCAATAAACTTATTGAATCACTACCATGATGATAATTAAATAGTGATGTTTCCAGTAAATCAGCGGGTTTATAACCCAATAAATTAAACATTCTGAAACAATTATTTAAAATGAATATAATTTTAATGTTGTGAATTTAAAGAAAGAACAAAACACTTACTTCTCATCGGCATAAGTAAATTTCATGTCCAACGAATGTTTAGTCAAAAAAGTGGAGGAGCCAAGAGGCACTTCAATGTTAGAAGGATGTGGTATGGGCCTGCCCATGGCCACCAACACACGATCCCCACTCTTACTGACGACTAAATGGCCGGTTATATGAATAACCTGTAATGCAAAGAATATGTTTTTTCACTTTATTACTACAAAATATATTAATAATAGACTTGATGTTATTTATTTTTTATTTTAATTTATTTTTATTTAAGAAATAGTAAAAAAAACTTTTCGGAATATGCACGAAATGTTTTCGCTGTTATTGTCTTCAAAAAAAAAATTCGATAACATTTTGACCGCTAACCACTCGTAACTTATTAAAAATCTTACGTATCATTTAAAATACTAGGAACTATGTAATGAACTTTATTCCAGGATATTCTAAATATCAAAACCAAATTTGCAATATAGATTTTTTTCGGTTGCGGTTAAAATGAATGCAACTTCAACTACAAAAATATTTTAGTTGTCAATTAAAGGACGAGGTAATAATAAATAGTGGTTTTCCCCATAATTAAGCGCAAACTCTTTGCCCTGAAACTAATGCACTGTGAATAAATAAATTAATAGTTCAATATTGCCCCAAAGGCAATATTGCAGAGATTTTACTCATGACCATGCCCAGTGATGCTTATGAATGTTTGGATAGATATGAATATGTATACTTAATTCATCAAGGTATTTTGGATCTTATTTCACGTTTTTGGTAACATTCGCTTAGGATTTTTATTTATTTTATTTGATTTAGTTTACTCCGTAAGAGCATGTGTTATCGAACCATTCCGTTGAAGTTCAGCATAGTTATAACGTTCAAATGAACATAAACAGGTGATAATTTCTAGCTGTTTTATTAAAATTACTATGACTATTCAAGTAAGATTAAGAGAAAGAGATAGTGGCGGAAAAGGCAGAGTACTGTTATTTTACAGCGAACTACAGGCAGTAAAATAGCTGTCGTTAGGTAGCACTTTAATAATTGTTTTTTCGTTTTACAGACTAACAGCGGTATAATATCATCAATGCAAAATATTTGGCAAAAATTCATAAACATTTTATGACTGCCAAAGGTAGATATCGAAACCACGCCCTTAGCTATTTGCAGAATGTTATTACTATTTGCAATATAATTTATAGTGAGTCTTCTCAATAATGAGCTGGCGCCCCTTGATAAGTTATTATTGCAAATCTAAATTTCATTAAAAATATTTATGGCCCACCTTATAGGAAGCACTTTTAATATTGACACTACGTCCCCGATTTGTAATAGTGCACTTTAAACGTACAAACAAATCACGATGATGTGTTGATATGCCCTCCTCCAAAAAATTCTCATCTTTTACTTTTTCAGTCATGCCATTGCGTTTAATATTCAAAGCCTCCTTAAGCTCAGCATGATCGCATTGATGGGCGTATTCCCAAATCTGTTGACCCAAGATATCAATCTAGTATTTAAAGAAAAACATAAAAGTGATAAATAATATCCAGAAGATTAAAATAAATTAAATAAATATGCCAACCTTTGACAAGCCCAAGTAATCACAAATATTTCCGCTAACATAAGTTATATCGCCCTCATTGGATAAAATCAAGAGGAAACCATCTAGGGTTTGTTTTAGCAATAAACTAAAATTTTCCAAGCCCTCACCAATGTCGTCTGCATTGGGTAAAGCTGAAGATTTCTCAGATTCTACAACCGTTTGTTGTGTACAATCATCATCCGTATCTTGAGCAGAATGAGCTGATGAGTCATTGGGATCAACTGAACTGTTAAGAGCTGAATCGGAACCACTGCTTTCACTGCTTTCTATGATACTATTATTATTATCGGGCAGTTGTAAATCATCGATTAACGCTTGTATTCTCGGAACTAGAAAAGATCAAGGAATTTTATTACTTTCAAAAACATTAAATTAATTATATATCATATTCGAAAACTTACACATTTTCAACATATCGCGTACTTTCAAATACGATATAGCTATACGCATGACAGAGGCCTTATCGAGCTGTTGGACATCTTCCTTTTTCAAGGGCAAAACTTGTGCTAAATCAATAAATATTTCGGTTTCCCGAGATCGCCGACATCTGGCAGCATCTCGAGAACGTTCTTTACGCTTCTCATTGTTCCTGAAAATATGTTAGAGAATTTCACAGTTAAATTAGTTAACCATCTCCAAACGAAGCTATAAACTTTTTAAAGAAATGTATTTAAAATATATAATGCAAGAGAATGACTTAATAAATCCGTAACTATTTACATACAGCGTTACCTCTGGAAATTTTCAGAAAGGGGGACAAAAGGAGAATTTCAAAAAAAAGAAGTACAAGAAAAAAGGGATTTCTAAGATGGCCCAAGAATTCGTTTCATTTTTAAAAACATTATTTATTAATTAATTTCTTAAAAGTATTTCTATAAAATTCGCAAGCTCGTATGAGAAGAAGCCAACACGGCTGAAGGAAAGTTCCACAAAGTTCAGAAACAAACTTCATATCCGTATTATCTGCAATAACATTAAAATATTCCAATACTTTAGAAAAATGCTTTAGAATGTTACACTTTATATAAAATACATTAGCACATAAAGTGGACAAATGAAAGGACAACAATCAGCTGATGCATCAGTGTTGCATTTACGAACGGCACCAAATTTTACATAACAATTCAAATTACATTTATATTTAAGAAATATGTTACGAAATAAATGATAATATATGTATGTGCATGTATGTAAATATTTGTTCTAGTAAAATGTTTAAAGTGAATACGAAATATTTTTTTTACAACTCAAACTTTAATTGAGTGCATTTTGAATATGTTAACAACAGTTGTTACATCGAATAGAAATTAAAATAATTTCAACATTTGCATGCGGTGGAAACGCGAAAAAAGCGACAAAAGTAAACTGCAGTTTTTATTTTGCATTCGTATGTCACGTACTGTCCAGCCAAGATCACGTATGCCCAGCCCATAGCGCTCAAAGTTTAAAAATAAATTAATAATAAATTGATAGTTGTTGTTCGTTGCTGCAGCTTTGTTGTTGTAGATGCAAGCAAATGGGACAGTGGATACTTGCAAAAATAAAATTCAGCAGTTGTGCTTAAAAAATTTTAATAATGTTTTTAAATAAATATTCTTAATTTCCGGCAACAAATTTTAGCACAAAAATAGTTCATTGCAGTTCCCAAGTAGTTCTGCTGAACTTGATGTGAAATCCGGAAAGTCATAGGCCATTGTGTTCGCAGAGCAGCAAATTAATCATTTTTTTACAAGATCAAACCTTTGCATTGCAAGCTTCGATGGATAAAGTCCTTTAAGTCTAGACTTGACTGTATTTTGTGCAATTTCAGAGGCTCACCGAATTCGATATATAAAACATCACGTATGCAAAAATGAGAAATTAACAACAGATTAAAGTATTCAAGAGCGAGTGCAATTATGCACTCAATTATAGAATTATAGAATGGATTGGATTCTCTTTACAACGAATTAGTGGAGGAATAAGTAAAATTTACAAACTTTTATTCCAATATTTTTCCTAGCAAGCGTTCGTTTGTTGCTCCCAGAATGTGGCTACATGCTAATTTATTCAATTCTCTAGATCGTAGTAAAAAAAACTTGAAACAAAGTTAACAAACTGGCGGACAGCCATCAATGTCTCGTGTCATGTGCTTTTCTTAAAGTGTCAATTCTTTGCACGCTTTAATTCAAATACTTTTTGCAAATCAATTAATTTTTCTTCTTTTCTCAAAGATTCACAAGCAGAGAAGAATTTGCCCATGTCTAAAGTTGAAAATAATTTAAATTTTTTCAATCAGATAAAGACTAATTAATCCATTAACTGCCATACTAGTCGTATCCATTGAGCGTATGGAGTATCAGTAAGGGGCATCAGTATTTTTTTGTCCAACTTATTACTATTTGAAGGCTCATGGTTAGTAGAGTATTTACACATTTGCCTGATTGGCCTGATGCTCCGTAGGACCGGAGGAACTGGCGAAACATATCTTTGCACTAAGCAAAGAGAAGACAAATGTGTATTGAGGATTAGTACTGGCGTGTATTCTGCAGCTCAATAGATAACGAGTAAATCCTAAGATGAGGCAAAGGGCACATGTATACTATTATATTATATATGTATATACAATTGCGCGGGTCTTTTCAAACAAATATTCCCAAAAACATATAAATAGGATCAGCCCATTTAAGCTATTACCAGCAATTAAAAAAAAAAACTTTTTACAATGCTATATGATTTCTGGCCTAAAAATTCTTTTATTATCCAACTGCTTCATTAAGTTACGTAAGTTATCCTAATTTTTTTCCGATCCTGTTCAAGTAATTTTGAAATTAACGAACAAAAAAAACTCTTCACCGAATTGTTTAAAATTATATATATTTCGTAAACATAATCTTTTCATAAATTATTATCCTTAAAAAAAATCCCTTTTTTAAAATTATAATTTATTTTGTGTGTCTGCAAAAACCATTCAATTGAAAGTTCAATTAATTAAATGAAAACAATTGGAATGACACTTAAATGGGTTCACCAGCTGCCTGGCAGTAAGTACATTTTCAACTCGATCACTGTTAGTTAATACCCGTCATACATGCTTTATTTTTAAAAAATGACAAAAAAAAAAGAAAAAAATTTAAGAATATTTAAAAAGAAACTATTTCTTCTCCTTCAAATGGAACAAAGCAGTCTGTCTAAATGATCAGCTAATAGTTCTTCTTGCAAGGTACGAATAGTGGCGCCTGTGCCCATCCAATACAAGTTGATACAGAACCAATATTTTTTGGTAGAACGATAAATTATTGCGAGAATGTAAATAAATTTTAAACATGCTCAGTGTTTGTGACCAATAAATTTGCACATGATCGCCGCCAACCAGATGTGGTCATTCTATCATATTTTTTCCTCTTGGAAACACGTGTAGACGGAGAGAGTTCAACAAACTGAAACTACACAACACAATTCAAATAAAATAAAAATACAATGCAAATATAAATTTAAAATCATCACCACAAAATTTTATGTATTTTTTAAATAAAAAAAAAAATACCAAGATTTCATACTCTTTGGAATAAAATTTTTTCGTAATTTTGTTTAAGAACTCCACAAGAAACACATTCATCGTGGAAATACACATATCGAATACACATGTTTATATGAGAATGCTTATTTTGAATTCAAGCTACAGGACTGCAAGGCGACCAATGAAGATGTTGCCATCTTAAGTCTACTTCCATTGTGCAGAGCGAAAATTAACAGAAATCTTTCTGCGAGAGTGCCATTTCAAAGTTACGTTACGTTATTTAATAGCAAAAATTCAGAATTCAGAAATTTGTTTAAACATTTTTAAATGACGTAAGTAAACTTTTATTAAATTTTGTAAAAAAAATTTTTTTTTTTTTTTTATTTATAGTGTCACAGTTGAAATGAAAATAATTAATAAATTGGCTACAAAGCGAGAAATTCAGCCAGCGAATGTGTTTATTGCCAGAAGTCCATTGTAGTCTCGACAGGATTAAAAAATATCCATCGTTTTGAAATATTAATTAATTAGAGAAAAGAGATTTGGAAAAAAATGTATGCTGGCAAAAATAAAATTCTACCAGAAAAGTAATAGTTTTTAAAAATTATTTAGCCCACATCCAATCCAAGACTTGAATACAAAATGTTTAGCCGCCCACATCCATTTGTTTTGCCCCTTAAAATGCAATAGCAATTGTAGAGCGTCACCGGTCTTAAGAAATTGTCAACAACAAGCGATAACTCCAAAACGCTTTACAGAAACTAGTGACGAGCTTAGGACGTATCTAACGTTAAACAAGCAGACTGATTGTCTGGCATGTTAACCGAAATCTGAACCATTCAATCTTATCCAACTGATAACGCGTCGGAAAATCTTAACTTCTTTTATTTATATTTGCTTGCAATTAAAAAATATTAGTTTGTTGAGTGGAACTCTTGAACCATAGTTTCGTTCGTTGGGGCAGCCCTTTACACGAACGTCAGTCAGGGTCAGTTTCGACCCATTAACGATTTCAAAGTGTTTATATTCCGAAGGGAATATCCAGCCAGGATAGCAGATTGCATAAACAGAATTATTATCGAAAACTCGATACAAATAATTTATCTCTAAGCAACCAATGTTAACACTTAGCAACAGTTGCGCCGTTGCGAATTTTTTTATCTATAAAATTTTTATTTTTGTCTAATCAACGGCTACAATTGTCGGTGTGATTTGAATTTATTTGCTATTAGAAAAAAAACTCAATCGAAAGTAATGAAAATATTAATTAAAAATACAAAATTAATAAATTTTGGTAATTTGTAACTCTAAAATTTGAAATTCCAATTCCAACATATGAAAGTTTCCTAAACGTGAATTAACTAAAATTAGAGAATAATTTTAATTTTTATTAAATAATAACAGTATTCAATAGGCCAGGGCAACTGGCCCTTGCGCTCAATTACATATGGTGTTCATTTTCTTTTACGTGGTGGCAAAAATAAGTCACCATCTATGCAACCATTTCAGATTAAGGTACAGAGTCCAGTTTCCTTGAGTATAACTGAATATTAAAATTATTCTTTTTAAATATTTAATCCTTAAAAATTTATTATAATTATAATATCCAAATTTTACTATTTTAGTGTGATCTGTAATTCTGTCTTTATTTCATACAGAATTTTAAATGAAAAACTTGATCATGCAATGCGACGATGCTTTAAAACCACAATATTAATTTCTTCAAATATTTCCTAGCCATTTCTGAAACTCTACATCAACTCAAGATCAGATTACAAAAAAAAAATATATATATATATAAATTAAATGTTTTTTTCTAAAAAAAACCAGCTCTTGTCTAATAAATTCAAATCGGTAAAATATTAAATGGGAACTTTTTAAATAAAAAAAAGCTTGTCTATTGTAATTAAATTTGGAAGCGTTCACACACACTACTATTAACAATTCCAACCAATTTAATTATAATTGGTAATTGTTGGAACTTCAAGTCTTGCAATAACAACAAATGAAAAAAATATATTTTGCATTTGTGTACGTGTGTTTAATTGTTTTATTGTTCCTTGTATTAAAAAGACAGACTTGGATTAGAGGAGTGAGACAGGAGGTTGGCATAATATTTGCTTGGCAGAATTAGAACATGCTTTTTTACTATACGCAATTCATCATAATAAATTATTAATTAATTCAAATAATAAATGTTAGCAATAACAATGATTATTTGCAATCTACGAAATATAGCAGAATGTTCGCCCCTTTCAAGAGATGGTGGGGGGCAAGTGCAAGTGTTTAAAGTACAACTTTTGAAGTGTGATATTTGCAAACGGAAAAAGTAAATAAAAAACATGATAAATGCCGGCAGAAACTTGTGTAATTGTAAAAGGAAATAAAAAAGAGTCAAGAAAACAAAAGCGATTTCGCCTCAAAATTAGAAACGATTTTTCCTCCAAACCCAATAATTTTTCAATAATCAATTTAAAAAAAATATATATATATTTAAAATATCGCTAATGGGATTATTTTCCTCTAATGATGCTCTTAAATTCATTGCAATCAAACACAGATTCCAAAACCTATTCCACGATCAATTTCACAATCATTACACAGCAACCGTGGGCGAATAGGATGTCAGATAACACTTTGTTGGGAGGGGGGAAAATTAGTTTCCCTTCTTTGTTCCATAAAATGTTTATTTATTTATTTATTTATTTACCAAATATTACAATTATATGAATATAATTGCAATATGTATAGAAGCACTGGCTACTGAGGCCTTTGGTTTCTGGCTCCCCGGGCGATTGAACCCCTGACACCTGCGTAACAGGCAGGCATACTAACCACTATACCATCGAGGGGCTACCCATAAAATGTATTTTTCCATAAAATGTATTTTTTAACTTTTCAAGAAAAAAATTGTTTTAACTTTTTTACTTTTTTTCGGTGGATCATAATTATGAACTGCTCCTTTAATAGGGGTCCCCCTAGTCAAGGAAATAACTTCGCGTACGGCATCAATAACTTCGTTCTGTTTGCCTACCGTTTGCACTACACGGTCAGTACTTTGGGGAGCAACATTTGAAAAAACTTTAAGTATCCGGCAATCAATTTTGTCTCGAATTTCTCTAATCTTTTGCCCTCCTTTACCGATAATACAACCGGCTAAACTTTGATGTATCAGCAAACGAACATCATATTCATTGTCACGCTCTTCATAATATTTCAACATTTCAGTTATAATCGACATGGTGGCATCCAATTCAGGCGATATTAGAATTGTACGTTCAGGGCCTTGGGAATCGTCGACAGACACAGAGGCTTTATACTGAGTTCGCATTTTTCGTATATATGTTGACCTCCTTTCCCTATAATAGCACCGGCAATATTACTGGGTATTAAGATACGAACTTGTTCATCATTATAACGACCACGCTTTTCGGAATGGGGGCCATCGTCATGATTATCACGTTTCGATTTCATTCCTTTTGTCATGATTTATTAAAAATTATGTATTTTATGAGTTGTTATGAAAATCACTTTCTTCTTGCTTTAAGATCAAATCTTTTAATATAGTTATGCGTACAACAGCACAACTTCTCTTTTATTTTTGAGCTTATTACTGCCACTATACAATGAATTATCTTTACAAAGTTTCTTTTTTAAATTATTTGCACTAATTTTTGTGAAAAATATAGATTTTTTATGCGGCTTCAACAAACAAGTAAAGAAGGCGGAGTCAAACCGATTTGTAGTGTGAAAAAAGAGAAATCAGATTAAGTCAATTAAATAAAATTACAAATAATAGAGACCAAAATTAATTATGAAATAATTTTAAGATTTTTTGAGCTTCTATTAATAATTTTTTTTTTTTTATTTTTTTTTTTTTGAAGGAAGTAATTAATTTTAAGCAATAATAATTTTGTCTAATAACCAAAAACTTATTATAATTACGAGTATAAAGAACAAACCTTAAATTTCAGAATTTCTGAGTGGAAAGTTTCATATTGTAAACCGGGCTTACAATATACATATAAATAAAAAATGTAGATACAATATAAAAAAGAGAATAATTTTTAATTATAAAGTATTATAATCAATAGGCCATAGCAGCTGGCCTTGAGTTCAATAATGCTATACATTTCCTTTCAAATTGCCATTGGCCCCTCTACCAATAAACCGTGCATTTATGAAAATATGCTCTTTTGCGGCAGCGTTTTTAACAAACTTAATAAAAATTATTCACTTTAAATGTTATCACAGACATTTTCTTTAATTTTTTATTTTTTCTTTTTTTCTTTTGATAAGACTAAATCTTTATTAATTCTTTTTTTAATTTTTTATGTAGAACGCTGCAATTTTTGTACCCTTCATGTACTTAGAAATTATAAATTAGATTTGTAGGTCGAAGCAAGGTCACTTGTTCACAATACGATTATTTCGCTGCAATTTGTGTTCACTTTGATTACTTTCATTCCATTTTATCTACTACAGATCGTAAATGTTTCGCACACACAGATACACGCCCATACATATATGCATATATATATATATATATATATATATATATATATATATATTAATGCACACTAAGAAAATATAGTATGAGGAATAAAATAATAAAAGTATGAAATTATAAGCAAATTGGAATTATTAGGCAAACACGATGGCTGGCCAATTGCGCTACATTTTGATTAAACATTTTCTATTCTGGTTTATTCTCGCATGTGCTTTTTGAGGGTTTCTTTTTTAGCACGTCTAAGCGAGAAAGTGTTGGTTTTTTATGATAGTTTTTGGTTTATCATACGCATTTGTGAATTTGTTTTATCATAACAGGTGTTCAAATAAAAGGTTTCGCTTTCAATAGCCTTTAATTAGCTATTTAACTGGTAACAAATAAAAAGTGTGCGATCGATGAAAATGGAACGATGTTGGCATAAACGACGCCTTGAAATTATTAACTAATTAAATTAAATTATTATTAATTATTAATTATTATTCGTACCAAATTGTTTGGAACAAAAAAAATGTTGCCAGATTATATCAGTTAGTGAAGTGAAGAATTACTGACAATATTGCTGTAGTGTTGCAGCGAGGTGTTACTGTATTTAAGCTAAATATCAGAGGTGGACTCATCTTGGCAACGGATACCATTTTAAGCAAAGTTTTCTTTTTTAACAGTTATTTGTAAACAAAATATTAAACAACATTTTGTGTCCCATATTCGCTTCTTGTTAACGGGTTTTGAAAACTGAAACTGCGAAGAAACCATTTTGTGGCTGATATTACAGAATCATGTAGGCCATAAAACTACCTCATTTTTAACCAACCGCATTGCTGGCCATGGCGATACATTTAAAATTTACATATCTTCTTAGTTATTAATTCACATTGAGCAAATAATTTAGTTGGTTTTATATATTTACAAATTCTATTATAAAATTAATTTTATATAAATTTTAAAGGAAAAACGTTTTTTTTTATCCTCCATTTCATTTGCCAGCTCTCGAAAACTATTAGAACATTAAAGCTAAGTTCGATTAAATTTATCTTATCTTCAAACAAATTCTTTTCTATTCAGCAATTAAAATTGAAATATTTGGAAATTTAAATATAATAATAATATTTATATTTAAATACATTTTTATAAATGTATTCCTTTAAAAAAAATCAAAATTTAAAATTTCCCGGGAATAAATTTCTCTTTGTATTGAAAATCAATATTTTATTAATAATAATATCGTTGGTCACAAGCATGTAGAAATGTCATAACTCACATTTTTTTCCAAAAATACATTATATATTGAAATCACACTCGATTGGAAAAAATTGCGAGTTAGGGCCTTTTTACTTGAGACCAATAATATGTGCCGAAGTGATGGCTTTAATTTTAGTTTGCATTCATTAGTGAAATTCGCACATTAATAAGGAATTAAACCGCAGATGAAAATTAAAAACTCTTCTCTTTGTTGCACTTTTAATGAGGAAATAATTATTCAAAACATTTGCCTTCTCGCCATCTTTTTTATACCATAAAATAAATAAAATTTTATTATAAAATATTCATTCAGGTGACCGATCATACGAGTATACATTGAATATTAATTACATATCCAAAAATCTAAGGAATATCAGTATTTTCATTAGGGGCAACCATAAAAATATATTTCGACCGATTTCAACATTTTTTATTCGCATTCGCACTCGAGAACTAAACGCTCGGTTTTAGTTTTTGTGCAAACATTCGTGAAAATGTACACGAATATTCATCAGTGCATCGGGGGAAAAAATAAAAGAGAAAACGAACTGACTTGTGAATTTCGCAATCAGCTGTTTTGCTTATTGTGAGTGAATTGTAGAAACAACAGAGAAACAGAGAAATTGTTGAAAACAACAGAGATTGTATTGAGATGCAAAGTATGGCTTTTCAGATTCTTGCGGAGAATGTGCCCATTGAAAAAGATGAGCAGGCAACTAACAAATCGAAATATGGAAAGAAAGCAGTTGCTTAATATGTCTAACCCACGAGAGTTGCTACAATCATTGTAACTATGTTTGCTTGATTTTTCCTAAAACTATACATTTTAAAGATTATCATTATTTATTGGAAGTGCTTACAGAGCACTCCCAGCAGGCCAAAAGACAATTTGTTATTCCAGCGATACTTAAGTTTAGTGAATGTTGTCACAAGTTACTACAACTTCATTAACCATTTAAAATTAGGTGGGAGCCGAACTAACACAATTCTACTGTACTTCGACCGTTTGATTCAGAAAGAACAAATAAATGTAAAACAACCCACATAGTTCAAGCCTTTAAATAATATAAAAACTTGTCCGGCAATTTCACAAAACAAAATTGATTTTCTCACTTTATTGCTTTAAGAACGAGCACCAATAAAAAAATTACATTCAAAAATATTAACACTAAGGAAATGATTTGAGAAGTGAATGCCACCGTAGCAGAATCGATGTGTATGCTAATGAGAGCCTCGGCAAGCAGCACAGCATTATCAAATAATTACTATTTTATATAAAGCAAATCGAAAGTTAATCTTCTTGGTTTAAATTAAACAATAAAATTCGTTTTGCAAATAGGTTGATGTAAGAACAGTAGAACCTCGATTTACGTTACATCATAATTGTGATGTCGCTTTATGTAAAAAATTGGTTGGTTAATTTTTTAATTGTTAATATTTAATAGTAAACGCTTTTGCGGTAAATGACTATAATTTCAAAGCAGTCACGTTTCAGTCGTGACCTATAACAGAAGCAAATCAAAAATACTTTACAATACCTTTTCGAGTTTTTTTTTCCTTGCACTTGAGGCAGAAGAGCTTTGCAACTCAAAGCAGAATAAACTAAAACCATTATCGATATAAATCGAACGAGTGCAATTATTATTATTCTTTTCAGAACAATTTTAGCCGTAAATCGAGGGTTTACTGCAAATAGAATGCTGATACAAATAAAATTAAAGATTGTACAAGTTAATTGGTATATTGGAAGACATTTGAACTTAATGTGGTCTTGTATAGTTCAGTGTAGGGGAACTCGGGGAACTAAACCCGCATTAAAAAATAAAAAATTCAATTTTGTAAAGATCGCTTACACAAAGAAGCTTAATTGGCAAACCAAACCCACTAGGCAGCAACACTCGTAGGTCCAGAGGTCACTTTCGGTTAAACATTAGAGACAATTTTGCTGTCAACGGAATACGGGAGACGTTCTAAATGATGTACTATTTCCTTAGAAGTACCTTGAATTATAATTCCAAAGTTGCGATTTTAGATTTAAAAAACAATTGTTTGTTAGTTAAGCGAAAAGCGTCAAAAGAAAATAATTTTTTTTTAAAAAAATTTTTGCAATACTGATCTGGACATTTTATATGGCATAATTTATTGTTCATTGTTTTCATAAAAAACACCAGATCGCATATTGAATTTCAAAAACAAGTTTTAAAGCAGATATTGATAATGTAAACACTACAATGTGACCGGCATAAACTACTTGAAGACCCGTTAATGCCTTTCTAGATTACCGCATGAAGAAACGATTTCCTAAGTAAGCATGTCTTAATCTTAAATAATGAAACTCACATAAAATCTTCAATGTCAACTACTTGCGTTAATTGGCAGGGCCCCTGATTGACGTAGGGCCCATAACCAAAGCAATAAGCATATGTCCAAGGCGGGTTGCCTTGGCAGGGATTCGATGCGGTCCTCTCAACTAGGGAATGCTGATTAAACTGATACTGATGCTGAGGCTGAGGCTGATGCTGATGCTGAACATCGTGACTAGGAGCAGCCGGCTGAAAATGCTGTTGCTGAGCATGTTGTAATTTCTGTTGAGCATTAATTTCGCAACTATACAACACTTGTTGTTGATGTTGCTGTTGTTGCTGGCGCTGGTGTTGCGGTACATTCATAAAGTTGTCGTGACTGTTGTTATAACTACAATGTGGCCTTTGATAAGAGAATTGTTGCTGCGTTTGTTGTTGCTGCTCATAAACAAATTCATTATGGCATGCAGGATTTGTGTAAAAATTGCGTCTTTGGTAATTTTGGAAATTTTTTTCACAGCCCACGTCATTATTAATAGCCGTATTATAATTGCTATTATTGTTGTAATTATTATTATTGTGGTTGTTATTGAAAACACTATTTTCCACATTAGACTGTTGTGTCTGTAGCTGTTGCTGTTGTAATGTAACAATTCCCCCACATTCATCGCCGTTACCGCATACCGTAACGCCACCTGAACAGCCACCATTATTAACGCCACTACTACAACTGAACTCATTGGATACAGTGTTGTAACACACAGTTTCATCAGTCTGGTCAAGCAGAAAGTTACTCCAAACGCCACCGAAATCAAACCACATATTTTTTTCACAGTTTTTTTTTTTTTATATATAATTAATTTTTTTTTTACATTACACTTTTCCCCAAAAAAAAAAAAATTTTAACTTAAATATTTTTTTTCATTTTTTTTTTATTTTTGTTTTTTTTTTTATTTTCTTCACTATTTATGTCCGATTTGCTTTTTGAGATCTGCTAGTTATAACACGGATCGTGCGATTTCTGTAACACCGTTCATTCGCAACGACACTACAAATTTCAAATGAGTTCTCTCTTCGGACGGCAAAAATATACAATCAATTTGCAAATAATATTAATATTAATATTAATATTAAAAACTATTAATTATAACAACAATTAAAGTAAATAAACCCCAACTGGAAACTGATAAAATTGTTATGAGGAACGAAAATATTCTAAAATAAATTCTCAAACGGTTGGGAATGGTCGATATTTTATAAAGATTAATTGTTAAAATATGAAACAAAAATAAGTAATTATTTCGCAGAATCGCCGATAGCAGGCATAAAAACATGAAAAAAAAAAATAAAGAAACGTGTAATTCTTTTATTTTTATCAGTTAAAACCTTTAAGAGCAGGCTGATAAGATAATTGAAATCATTTAAAAGTCGGATTGAAATAGTGATAGTACAGACATACCAGATTACAGAAACTTAAACGATTCTAAAGCACGCTAAACGATCCTTCTTCGTCACAAGCAAAAATAAAATAAAAACTATTCAGTATCACCATCAATCATTTGAAAAAGCATAAGTATACATTGATTGCAAAAAAATAAAAGTTTACATAAATCATCGATATATCGACATTAATATGTCGAATAATGTTTTTCTTGGAACTAATTATGTAAATAAAGTGGAAAATTAAATATTTAGAAAACTTCTCAAGCAGCTGAATGCATGTATTCTATCATTAATTGAGACCTTGGAAGTGTTAACTTTTATAAATTCTTATATCAGTTATTCACAGTGCATTACTTTCAGCACGAAAAGGGTGCACTTAATTATTGATAAAACAGCTGATTGGTATCACCTTGTCATTTAATTAATAGCTAAAACATTTTCGAAAATTTTTTTTTTGCATGCATTTTTACCGCAACCGAAAAAATCTACTCAAAACAGAAAATAAGTTTGTCTGGAGTAAAGTTCGTCCCCTAGTTCTTATTCCATATAATTATATAAAATATAATATATAAAATAATAATTATATAAAATATAACTTTTAGGAATTCCTGTAAATTCCTTTTTAATAAGTTACAAGTGGTTATCGATCAAAATGTTATCGAAACTTTATTTTCTCGGCACGGCAATATGCAGCGCTGCATTTCTCTTATCATCTGAGAGCAGTTGCTGTGTTAGTTGTGAATTGTGAATGAACAATTTTTTTAGTTTCTAGTTTGCCTAACTAGTTATCCTCTGTCATCCCTTGTCATCCATTGTTTCACTTTTTCGTTTTCTCATATAAAATATTGATTCTAATAAATCCCGCTTTACTTCTTAAGGAACTCAGAAATAAAGTAATATAATGTTAAAATAAAAGAGAAATATTTAATCTTGTTATTTATCGTTATATCGATACTATTTCCCAACGTTTCGAAACCTGTCGAAAGCTTTCCAGTGCTAACAAAAAGTTCTTATTTAACCGTTACATGTATTTAAGTGAGAAATAATTATTTTTTAAATTAGAAAAAAAAAGGTAAAATACTTAAAAACAAATTGTTATTGAAATTAAATACTTAAAAGTGGGAGTGTAGGGTATATAATTTAACTGACTAAAATCCGCTTATAAATTACTTCCATGAGAGAGATAATTCTTATCAAACCGTCTGATAACTTAATGGTAATAACACAATTGCGACGAACGACGAACGACGAACGACAAACGACGAATTTCTTTCAACACGGCGAATTCTTTTGTAAAAATTCGCCATATCATTATTTAAAAAAAAAAACATGAAAAAGTTTATTTGTGGGTTAATTATTTAGTATATTTATTCTATATAAATATTGTAACGTAAATATAAAATAACAAATAAAGATAAAAATAACTTTCTAATAGCGGAACTGAGGTGTTCGCCGTTCACCGGCGTATATAATTGAAATAGAAATAGATCTGTAGCAAGCTCTCCACTCACTCAGCTGACAATTTTAGTAGCTGAAGCATTTGAAAAAAGTAATTTTTCTTAGCTGTATCAACCATGGTCCGAGTCGAAGTACAAATACATTAGACTACTTTTCAGGCCGCTTGGCGAAATCAACTCTAAAATACCAAAAAAAAAAGAAGCTGCAAATGGAATAACTTAAACTAACCTATTCTCTAATTGAACTGCAGTCCAATTAGTAATGTGCGTTATTAAATCGGCTTTAAAATACTTGCTTAGTTTGGTAGAGATTTCGGGACCTTGTGAGCGACCAGCTTGTATAGCTTCCTAATTTCAGTGTACATACAATACGTTTTTTATTGATCAGCGGCAGTGCAAGCTTGTTGTAAATATTTGTAAACTAAATTTTGTACTTTTCAAAGAGTGAGTTCATCCAAATATATTGTACAATATTTTATGCATGTGATCATGGTGGAAAAATTGTTATATATTTACGAATATATGAAAACTGGGAAGGATATTGCAGATGTGTCTAAAACATTCCTTCTAATTCATATTTTCAAAGTGTTCGAAAGGATTTCAGAAATACAATTCAGTTATTCCATAAATGCATTTTATTATTCTAAATACTTGCGTTCGTGTCCATTCCTATTTCAATTTCATATGCCGGCGAACGACGAACGACGAACGACGAACGACGAACGACGAACATTGTGTTCCTTTGAGATTAGTAAAGAAATTCAAATCTACATTTAATTGATCAACATGTTGTTCGATTTATTTTACTGAGAGAAGTTGTTCAATTTTTTCCCCCCGACTGTATGTGCACGGGAAAAGAAACTAAAGGATTTATTTTTGTTCAAATCACTTCATATTAAAGAAGCGATATTAATTTAATATTTTTTTATTTTCAACAGCAGTGAAAAGTTATAATCAACTTTGGATTCGTTGCAGAAGGAATGGTTGGATGCAAATACATCGATGTATTGCAGCCATCACCTTCAAGACCGTGATAACATGAGTTAGTTTACCAGACATGTACAGCGTAAAAATTGCGACAGAGGCAGCCATAAATCGAAAATAAATTAAAGTTGTTGCTTAAGAAAAAAGAAATAAAAATAAAAAGTGTATTTAGATACATTAGGTCGTTCACAATAAACATTTTTTCTTAAATTTCGCATTCAAAAATTATTGTTTTTGCAATCAGAACGGGCCACAATTGGCTGCCTAATGAGGTCATGTTTTGTTTATGGCTGCGAGCGAGAGAATAAAAATATGCATGGACTCGTATGTATGTATGGATGTATGTATGTGGTCGGTTATCAATGAATGTAAATTGAGCAGTTGGAGAGAACTAGAGTTGCCGCTTTCTTTTATTTGCAATGGGGAATTTTTTCAATATTTCATAGGATGTATATAAACAACTTACCTTCTTTTTTTTAATCTTTAATTTTTGTATTGTGTATCTTTCAATCAGTGTAGGCTTGTGAATGTGTTATTTGTTGTAAAATGTTGTTATAAAATGAAACGTTACTTTCCGATCATGTGTAATTTTATAAAAGTTTTCGGAATTTGGAGTGTGATCATAAACTATCCTACAAAGAATTGAAATGTTTAAGTTTTATTTAAGAAATTTTTATGCAAAGCAGTAGTATCCTTTTGACGCTTTTTAGTAATTTTATAACGCTTTTTTGAACTCACAACCCTTTTTTAAATTTTTTTGTGGCGAGTTCGATGCAAATCTTGTTTTGACAAATCATCAATATAGAAGAAATTAAGATAGTTTATTAAGAGATAGTTCTTCTATAACATGACACATATATTTTTTTACGAATCGTTAGTTTTTTTCAATTAAAATATTAAGTGAGTTGATAAAAGAAAAAAAAATTTTTCCTCGTTTTTATGCTAAATGTTTTGCATTTCTTACCCCTTTTGAAAACCAACTGTGATATTTTTTAGGTTGCCATTGGCGCGACCCAACTAGCCACAATTCAAAAACTTTTTTAAATTTTATTTTTTTTCTTGGCGTTTTTCACTTTTTTAAGCATTTTATTATAAATTAAACGAATTTGGTTCATTCTAAAATGATAACACTGGAGCACGCCTTTCAAAAATACCGCTTGAGACTAATTGATTGGTTGGAAGACACACGCATGATTTTTTAATTTTTGTTTTCTCCTTTAAAGGAACAGTAAATTAAATGGTTATTACACACCCCCAACCTCCCTAAAAAATTCCAACTAAACGCATTTCTTTGTAATTTCTGTACAAATTGCATCACTTGTTTTAAAAAAAAAATATTTACCTCTACCAAGAATTGGTACACGAAGAGAAGGGAAACTGCAGTATTTATTATTGGAGTATGTAATTAAAGACTGCTAAACTGGTTGCGATATGATTTAGGCCGAAATTAAAAAAGGAAAAACAAAAACTTCAACCACTGGATAAATAAGTTTTCTTGGGTGCAAATCAACCAAAAAAATTCACAATTTTTTTTAATTAACGAAATACGTTTTATTGGACGATTACAACAAAATGTATCGAAAGACACTCCAACAGCGTAATGCAACCCATACACGATTCAACCGTTGGCACAACTCGCTTAGTAATCAAGTTGTGTGTTGTACCTACATACGATAAAACCTCTTTTGTACAATTTCATTTTGCAAAAAATTTACAGCTGGAACCAACAAATAATAAACACGCATCCCATGAAGCAAAACAAAATAGGCTTAAATTTTGTGTAGCAATAAAAGAATTGAAAGCTCTTTAAGTAAATTAAATATTTATTGACATTCAAATTTTTTTTAATCTAAAAGATTTTTCAAAAATAAAAATAAAATAAAAAAATAAAAAATAAAATAAAATTTATATATATAAATTATATAATTTACTAATATTGGCTATCATTAAATAATTCATCGTAGAACTGTGCATAAGTTTCATTTCAGCTGTGTCTTCCATTTTTTATTAGTATTCACTTAGTTTTCTTTGCTTTCAAAAACCAAATTAACCGAGAGGACGTCTTTCTCTCGCAAAATTAAAATGAGAATGATGTGCGAAGTCGCATGACTAACCCACAAACTATGCAACGCGTTGGCACAACTTGCCAAAAAATCAAAAAATTTTGATTTTTCATACAACCGAGACACAACTTCATACAACAGGCCTACAAACGTTACAACCTTGATTACAACCTGCCGAAGTTGTGCCAACTATTGAATCGTGTATGGGTTGCTTAAGATTTAAATACAAAACGTTATACTACAAACTATGTTTTCAATTTTACATACACTACTCGCAATAACAGATAATAAAAACAATTGCTCATCGATCACATTACTTAGGTGGCAAATATTAGGTGATCGAATTAATTTGAGTGTAACCAAGTTCTTTTATCGAATATGAAGAGAATTGTATACACTTTACCATTTTCTATATATAATAAATGCCGCAATTTATTTCGGTCTCTATTTGTTTCAATTGCTAAAAATTCAGACTAAATACTCTTTACTCGTTGCTTTCTGGATTTAAAAAAAAAAAAAATTTTAACATTTTTAAGTCGCCCAATAATTTGTCATATTTTATTTTTGTGTCTGTTTTCTATCTAAATACTTATAGAAAATAGTTTCCATTTATACGGCCGTTATAGCCTTAGAAATGCGTGAATCGACGTTGCCGTTGCCAAATTCAAAACTATGCCAACTCATTTTGAATAGCTGATACCTTGAAAACTTTTCATATAATTTCTACCAATTTTTGTATACATATATACACTATAATTTCTTTGAGCTACAACCGCATAGTTAGTTATCAGATACCTTGCAAGCTACTAAAGCGTTTCGTACAAATCCCGATAGATGTATAAAAATTGTAATACCAAGCAATTGAGTAGTTGAAACAAGTGGGCAATAAGCATACGCTCATACGATATGTTAATTTTTCATAAAACTAAAATTTTTTAGAATTTCTCCATTTTCCACAAGAATCAAATATTTTTAGGCAAATTCTTATTATTGGATGAGCTTTCATATTTTGAGCGATATTTTTGTTTTAATTAATTTTTTTTTTTTTTTTTTTAGTTGAGGATTTATAAAATTTTAACACATACAATTTCCATCGACATTTGTGATTACTCGTCACGTAAGACGAGTGCCCACTGTAACAAAATAAGTTTTTTTCAGAACGAACTCAAAATGTCATTGAACTTTGAGAGCAAAAGAAAAATTATCATTCAAAGACGATTGGCTGGTTGTTTAGTCGTTTCGAACAACAACAAATATTAAAAAAATAAGGAAACGCAAAAAATATTCGCGCAAAAAAGTGAAATAAAATGAAAATAAAAGCAAAACAAAGCTTTCAAAAATAAATATTATCGACAGTCAAAACGTAAACAGAAAAGTGACTAAAATATGCAAAAAGCAGAGAATGAGAAATTGTGCCAATTTCAGAACGTGCCTATTAAACAAAAATTAGACACCAATTGGAAAATTGAGATGTAAAATCATAAACTTTATTACACAGAGGGGCTTACGACATATGTACGAAGGCACGGGCAAGCGTAACTTCTCAATATAATAATAAAAAAAAATTTGAATCTGCTCTGTAAGTAAATCGAAAGAAATTTCATTATTTTGTTAACAACAATATTTTCCCGCTAGAGGGCTCGTAAGGTAACGATCAAACAACTTCAACTTTATACTCGTTGCCAAAGTAACATTTCACATTAAAGAAATAATTTTGCTGTTTTTTCCATTAAATTGCGAGTTACTCAATGGGAGAATAAAGAGAAATATCGTTACATTAAAGGCGAAAAGCAGTTCAGGCCTCCAAAATTGTAGATATTGTTTATGGTACCACAGAAACAATTACAAAAGGCCACGACGTTAAGTAGTCTTAGCACTGCCGGGGAACTAAACTTGAATTATAAAATAAATTTACAACTTTTGCACGGAGTTGAATTCGAACATTTTAAATAGTTTTGAACTTCAGCCGAAAAATATGCAACACCTTTATAATTTTTTTACGAACACATGGGCCCGGTCTATGTGAATAAATAAAAAATATTTTTTGTTTGTTTGTCAATTTGGCTTCCGAGTTTTATTATCGATTACGGGACGAAATGCGGATTTTCAACTCCAATCAAAATTCTATTTGGAGAAAAAAGAAATTAAAGCACTCGAAACATGTATGAATTTTATCAACGTAAAGTAACTGAATTCTATCGCGCACGCGAAGCTAAACCGTTCAAAATCGGTATTGAGGCTTATAACTATACAACGAAAGTAAACTTATGGAAAATAACGATTTCATTTTATGTTGTTTTTAATGTTATTGAGAAAAATATCGAAGAGCCGACCAGATGCTGTTTTAAAAACAATTTGATGAAACTACTTACAGATCAAACTTAGACTCTATCTATATTGCGTTTAAGGAATCGTGGTCTCGGTTGAGTCTATTGTAAGGGATTTTTGGTGAATTACAGTGAAGAAAACATGGAATCAACTCTCAAGTGCTTCATTAAGCCATTTTGCACAAATTAGCATATATTTTGTTTCGGTCTATAATTTAAATCAAACTTCCGTAATAATAATAAGAAGGCAGTTGATAATAAAATTAAAGTGTGGTTTTTTTAAAAAGTTTATTTGTTTAAGACGTGTGTTTCTCAACTTTAAATACCGCTTAGAAAAATAAGTACCTTAATTAATTAAAACTAATTTTAATTACCTTCAAGGTAAACCAGCAAACCCAACAAACTTTATTTAATATTTATTCTCTTTTTTATTAAAATGTTACTTTTAAAAGTTGCATTTAAAAGCGATGCATTTTTATTAAATCTCTATATCTATATATTTTATATACATATATATATATAAACTCAAAAAGGACTGAACCGATTTTGACCAAATTTTATATGCATGCTCTATGGGACGTGAGGAGTGTTTCTGTGTAGTTTGAACTTTGCCTGACAAATAATGCAATATTTAGTTTTTCTGTGTTTTGCCCGATAGAGATCAGCGCGATAACCCTATACTCCGTTTCGCTGAAAGCCTTGGCCGCCTTATCGGTGTGTAGCGGCGTTAAGTACCCCAAGAGCGGATCATAACTAACCTATTTTTGTGAAAAAAATTAATTAAAAAGTAAGGTTAAAGAAAGAAATAAATACGTCTAATTTTTAATCCCAAATTGCGCGATAGGCATATGCTATGTTTCGCTGAAGGCTTTGGGTCCTTAATCAGCGTGTAGTGACGTTAATTCAAAACACTGATTTTGATTTTCTCCGAGACGCAGTTCAAAATAAAAGAAAAATTTGGGGCCAGTAACGCAAACCGAGCTCAGTTAGTAAAAAATATTAAACAAAGTGTGTGTGAGACGGCTACAAAATTACTTATTCGTCTGAAAGGCTCACAAAGATATTGTGTACGGGCGGCAAAAAAGGAGACTTCCAGAAAAAGTACAATTTAATATTAATTAATACAATTTCAAAATGTGCCGCTTTTATTTAATTAAGTAAATAAAAAAATTCGCTCCGTTTGAAAATTATTGAATGTTTTTTATTATTTTATCTGACATTTCATTGGGAGTTGGTTGACATTTTTGGAAAATTATAAATTATTATCAATTTTTATAAACGGAGTATAATTTTTATATTAAAAACAAAACAGTACGATGTTGGTCAGAGAGTGAATATGTTGAAACGGTCTGAAAAAGTAGTTCCTCAAATGTAAAATGCTGTGAAATGTAGTACGCGACTTATTTCCATACTTATTAAATTTAAAATAAAATAAATGATAAAATTCCGTCGGCCTATTACGCAGAATTATATAACTTAATGCGTAACCTGATTACAATGACCAATTTATTTTAATTTTATAAAGCATTAGTAGTTAAGTGATTCTCTTTCAGATTATATTGAAATTATCTATAATATATAAAATATAATATATATGTGTGTATATATGTATATGTATGTATATGAATTGATACTCACCGTCGCTTTTCCTTGGGTTTACCGCTGGCTGTCAGCGCAACGGCAACTAATGCTTTTGAGCTATTTTGGGCTCCATCAGCTACTTGAAATGGGGTTGTCATAACTGCTGTTTTACTTGCAGTTTGTGAAGATGATTGCAAAGGCAATGATTCCGATGGAGTTTTTAATGAAGTTTCCGATCTTTTATTCTGCTTGCTATGCGCACTCCTTCTATTAGGTGTGTCATCAATTGCCACCATTATTATTCTTTTTTATATTGTATTTATTGTATTCACCTTGTGAGAATTATAAAAATTAAGAAAAACACTTTATGGAGTTTTAAATCGAATGTAATCTAAATTTGTATATTATTTTAAGAGAAATAGAACAACACCAAGAAAAAAGGAATACGTTGGCCGAAAAGTTATTAATGCCATTAATTAATAAATTGTTTTTTTCTAAAAATATTATTCTTTTTTCTTTTTCAAATTACACTTTGCTTTTTGACAAGCAGTTTTGAAAGTGTTTTTATATGCAAAACTGTTAATATGTTATCTTTTATATTAAATCTTAATCTTATTGTGAATGTGATATCGAAATGTAGACAGTCAGCGGGCACAGAAAAGTTTATAACTGTTTAACGGACTTTTAATTTAAATCTATAAAAAAATATTAACATTTTATAGAAAACATCTCAAAGTTTGCAAAAGCTTGAAGAATAGCGCTTAGACTGTTAAAGTTATTATTGCTTTGTTTCATTTATGGGAATTAACAAAAAACTAAAATCCCAAGAGTTAATAACATGCGCATCTCAGTACGTGCAGATGCATGTCATCGATAAGCTTCCTTTTCGATTTATTATTTTCAGCAAAAACTAAAGCATTTCGTTGGGCTTTAAAATAGGAGTTAAAAGGATTTGCCAGGTTTTAATCCCAAAAGTAGTGAAAGCGTATGGTAGGAAAGTACGGCTTTCGCTTTTTGTGGTAAAAAACGGAAGTCTGAAGACGACATTTTTATATTAGTCTATAATTCTCGTTTTGTTTTCAAATTACTTGTAGCACAAACGATTATTTTATCTGCACTTTCATTTTATTTACTCCATACAAAAATAATATTTTGGAAACAAGAACATAAACAGAGAAAATGGAAATATTACTTAATCACATGCAAAATGACGAAACAAAAATAAGCTTTAAAACAAAAAAAAAACACTCACTAAATATACATATACGTATAAAGCACACTAAAGTTTGTGTTTTGGATAATTTGTTAAAATAGCAAATCAATTGTTCTTTGGTGTTCCTTTATTGGTGAATTGCCTTTCAAATACGTAAATGTGTGTCTCATAAGTTATATTTTTCTAAGAAGGCACAAGTATTCAACACTCACAACACTGGCGGCTGTTGTCAATTGCACTTTCTTTTTATTAACTCTAATAGCAAATTATAAAATTAGGTATTTTCACTGTATTATATTATCATTCAATAGCAAAATAAATATTTTTATACTTTTTCTTATTGTTTCACTTTGTTTTTGTTTTAAATTGAGGTCATTTACAAAACGCGTTGGGTCCTTGTCGGATTTTAATTAATTCGCACTTTATTGCCGATTTCACTTTACTATTAATATATTTTCTTACACAAGCCGATTAATTTTGTAGTTTTGAAACGCTTTGTGAACATTTTTAAGTGGTTCTCATGAATTTTAGAATTTTCACTTTATATATTTTTTTCAATTAATTAATATTTTTTACACATCGACATTTCAGTTTCACGAAATGTTACACGAAATTAAAATTAAAGAGGAATAGGGAAAACTAAACATTGTTGTACTTTGCCACAGGGTTGTAAATTTTCTTATTTTCATTTGTGAATACCGTTAAATTTATAAAAGGGTAAACCACGTTGACTTTAAAAAATAATATAATATTTTTATAATCATTGATGCCGAAAAGTATTTTTTAGATGTGATACAATATATTTTTTTAAAATAAACTATTTAATCGTTTTTATTACGGATTGTTAAATTTTAAATATAAATTATTTAATTTATAACAATTCCATGGAAACAAATTTTACTCTTTGCAGCCCGCACTACCCTTTGCAGATAAATTAACTATAACTAGTTCGATAAGATTGATATAGTGATCATTAAGCCAATTACCGACTACAATACCAGAAATATATGGGTTGTAAAAAATATATAATTATATATTTAAATATATATCTTTTTTCTTCTCCACTTCACAATTGTGATAAGTGTGTGGAAAAATATAAAATTGTGTGGAAAATTTAAAAATGAATATCAAGTATGATATTAAGTAACACTGCTTTATCTTAATACGATATTAATCAACCAATTTTTTTCAATTGGGTTTTACAAGGTAATATGTTTGCACTATATCAGACGTCTGGCAACGCCATACTATTTTGTCAAGCGCCGCATTTTGTACGCGATATATGTAAAGGAAGATTTTCCCTTAGAAAGTATTAAAATTTGATCGAATTGTAATAATTTTACTACGAAAAATCAAGTAGAAATCGATAATGGTAAAAGAGAAAAAACTATTTAATATTGGCGATTTGGTTTTTGCCAAAGTCAAAGGGTACCCAGCGTGGCCAGCGAAAATAACAAAATACAACAATAAAAAATACAATGTATACTTCTATGGAACCGGTGAGACGGCCAACATTAAGGTGGAAGACCTTTTCCACTATGTTGAAAATAAAGAAAAATTTGCCACTGACAAGAATATGAAACGTAACAATTTTCGCGAGGCCATGGATCAAATAGAGGCAGCTTCCAAGGGCGAAGACTCCGCACCTATTGATTTGGCAACTGTAGCACCTGATGGTGTAGACGTTTCTCAAGCTGGAGAGGCCTTTGAAAGTAGTTTAGATCAAAGTGCCATTAATAATACAACAATAGACGAGTCACTAATTACGGAAGTAAAAGAAGACGATCTTGAAAAGGTGAAAGAAGTAAAGCCAGAAGAGGAGGAAAATAAAGCATCTGATAAAGGTTCATCCGTTGCAATTGGTGCAGATGTAAATGAACCCGTAAGTAGAAGTGGACGCAAAATTAAAGTTAAGCGTTACATTGATGATGCTGCAGATTCGTCAAATCCCATAAATCCTCCACCGGCGAAGAAAAAGGCTACATCTGATGGTAAGTTTATTATACATGTATGTATGTATATACATGGCATTGTGCTATAGAACACCAAACCTTGTTTCACTATCTTTTCTAAGAAGTAAATCGTTTTCACATTTATAATATTTATCTTTAAGTAATTTCAACTCCCGAAACGAAGCCGAAAACCACAAAGAAAAACTCAAGCAATGCTAATGTGAAACCAATGGCAACGGTTACACCCACTGTCAAGTCTTCCAACAAGTCGGAAGTTCAAAATAATCTTTTATTGGCATTTGTAAGACCAGCTAAATGCATCGGTATTAAACTAGATTTCCAAAAGCCTCCCATGTTTGACTCACCAGAAGCCAAACGCTTGTGGGAAGAAGAGGCTCTCAAAGAGGCAGAAGAACTTAAAGCGAAGTTAGAATTGGGTTCTGTTAAAATTGATTCGGTTAGGGAGCGCATCGTCATCAATCCTTCCAGGTCGAAAGTTCACCGTGATGCTAAGGAACGTTTTACAAGTGAAATTATTGAACAAGGCGATGCGTTACTAGTTGAAAGGGATTTTGTTCAAATTTCTCAGCAGCTGCGAGAATGTTTGGGATTAAAGCGGGCTGATGTGGACCGTTGTTTAGACATATTGAAGCAATATAAAGAATTTCAATTAACCAAGTTAATGCTTTTACGCAATCCCGATTGCGTTGATAGCATTCGTCGGTTAAGGCGCTATATTGGAAATTTGAAGCTATGGAAGCTATCAGAAGAAGAGGAAGAGGCTTTCAAAGCTAAAGCCGAAATCATACGTTCGGAAGCCGTCTTGATTTATAATAATTTCAAGAAAATTTTTGGCCCTAGCGCATCTTCCCACTTCTGGGAAGATTTTTGCAACCAAGTCCATGAATACAAAGATAATACGAAGCATATACAAGATGAAAACCGTTTGTTATTAACGGAAAAAATATACGAAGCCTTGTCTAACAAATGTACAAAACAAAGTAAGCCAGACAACAATACAGATACTGAGGGCAAATCCGTAAAAGAGGAAGATACCAAAACTGTCAGTATCGACGACGATATTAAAGACGCACCAATGGCATCAGAGGAAGCCGCAGAACTAATGGAAACCGATGGCGTGAAAGAAGTGCAAGAACATTTAGATGAAGTTGCAGTTGAAAATCCCACAAGCGCAGATATAACTGTAGAAGCCAATTAGGCTAGCAATTGTTAGATTTAAAACATTTAGTTATTAGAGACACAATAATAGGATTTTATTGCAACACCGGGAATATGCTTCAAAAGTAATTGTTTCTTTTCAACTTCTGAAACGATATTTGATATGAGAAAGGTTTAAAAATTAGTGTTTTTAATGCAAACATTTTGAACAATTATTTTATAAACCCTTTGCTAATCTTTTATGCATTTTATGGAAACAGTGATTTTTAATAAAAATCTAGAACAGCACCACTATTCCATATGTAATTTAATTTTAAAATTTTCTTTCTGCATAAGAATGTGTTACTTAATGCACAATACTGAATTTGCTTAACTATCCTAGCATGAATTTTATAAAACATCAATCTAATGCAGATATGCAGCTTAGACTTGTAATTTATTGATCAATATGAAGGGAACGTATAAATAATGTATGCATTCGTATACAACAAACAGAATTGAGAGATATAATCCTATGAAAATAAAAATTACCATAAACTAATTAAAAGAATTGTTTTAATATGCATTGGAGGCCCGTAAAGAAAAATATTGCTAATAAAGCTACAATATACATATTTATTTCCACAAAGGAAAGATGTTGGACGCACGAGTAACTGCTTTGTATCGAACATAATCCGAATTTCGATTTTATTAATATTGCGATTTCAAATCATTCTAGATGCACTTAGTCGAACATTTTACTTGTTTTTATTGTATGTCAGGATGTTTCCGTATCCACGTGTTAAAATTTCTCACTTCGTCGTCACAGAATTTTAATGATTTATTTTCAAATAGTTGGTCATATTGCAATGCAATTTTCTAATTTAAATAATTAACGAAGGCGGACTTACAATTATTGTTATTTCTTTTCACACAAAGGACACGCTGTGACTCGACTGAACTGACTTCTTTTTCTTTATTTTATAATATCGCATACTAAAACCTTATTTTATTAATTTTTATTTATTGATCTATTTAATCTATTGGGTCGAAAAATTACTTTGACAGTGTTTGTTGTTATTGAAAAAACTTCTACGACTTAATTCTAATTCTACTTAATTCTACGTGTTCTCAATTAATCCACGGATTAATTAAAAAATTTTTAAACGTGCATACATACGTACATATATAATGAGTTTTAGCTAGATGAGAAATTAAAATAATAATGCAAGACAGTAACATTGGAATGAAAATTGTTTATTTTTGTGCTGCGATCTATTTTTCAAATGTGATCTCCGGTACACACCCGTCTATTGCATCACTATATTTTGACTACTTGCTCTAATAAATCCGGCCGTATGGGGACAAAGTTAACTTTATTAATGGCTTCCAATCTCTCAAGAGTTGCTAGTTTGTTCGCACGAGCCAAAGAAAACCCAATAGAAAGTATTACAAAGGCGTTAAGTTGAGTAATACGAGGGCCATTGGTCCTAGCATTCTCATCAAATTGATTTTGCAATAAATCCATTTACTTTCAGCGCTGTATGACGGGTTCCTCCTCTTGAAATTTTTGAATGTGCGGATACATGTGGATGGTATAGTTATTGCGGACAGGTTATGCCGCATAACTACCATTTAAATTCTTTTTCCGAAACTCCATTTGACCTCCCTCGTATATAAATCGACAGTGCTTCAAAGTCTATTTCGAAAATACTCGATGGCATACAAAAGAGAGAGCGTAGAAACTCATCGGTGGAGCATCGAGGAGAATTCTTTCCTCCTTCAAATTGAATGTCAGCAAATACTACAGTCTAGATCCTATTTTTTATATCCAATTTTCCAGCTTAGGATGCAATTTGTTGCATGAGTACTGGCCATTACCTGACGTTCAGCTGATTAATTTTGAAAAAAATCAGTTTGCATACCTGACTAAATAGTTCATCTGTACAAAAATAATCTGTGAAAAAAAATAATCTAGTTACACAAAAAAGAAGAAGTTGGGGCCTTACTGCTTGAAACCAATGATATAAATATTTATGCAGGTGTAAGCCCAATTTTTTGGTTTCCTACTTTCCAGCTTATGTATTATTAAATATTTTTACCGTGACATTAAAATATAAAATAATGGTATAACTGGTAGCCCGATTTAATAATTTCAATGCTGCATATTAATTTTTGTCATTATTAGTGTAATTTAAATAACTAAAAAAGAATTATTTATAATTTTTTAGATCTTGCGCAAGCTTGTTATGTACAAGATTGCTGAACCAAAATAGAAATCCGCAATTCAATTCACCTGTGAAAAAATATATATGTATATAAATCAAAATCCTGAAATGCTACTTTTACAATATCGGTATAGCAAAATGAAATCTTCTATTATTTATTACATTTTGATACATAAAACTTTTTTCCTTCCCCGTTCATATTGTGATGTACATGCTACTGTGCTAACGTGCCTCTATAAAGCTTCCAAGATGCTTGTTCAAAAAAATATTATAAATCATATTGCACATGAAATTAAACACAAAACAAAAGTAAAAATAATTAAAATTAAAATCCCTTCAATTCCAACCATAAATAATCGGCGGCCTACCAACTAGTTCTTTGACATTCTCAGCTGCCTAGTCATTGTCATTGATTACGATAATTCTCATACAGTTTGATAAACCACTTTACATATCGTATATCGCCAGTATCGATATCAAGAGTTTCCAGCAAACATTTAGCAAATTGTTTTCAATATTTTCTTTATTTACTCCATATATGTAGTGCTGGTTGCATGCACATTAAAGATAATGTCAGTTGTTTTACATTACATGGAATACATACATATTTATTTTCAAATTTATAAGAATATGGTTGGATTTACATTTATCATTTTGTATATATATGTATATTTTTTTTTATTTGGACTTTCAAATACATAAAGATTTATAATGAGTTAATAACAATTCTGTTGCGATTCTTATTTTCAAAATTTTGATTCTGACAATATCTCTCTTAACGCAATAAAGAGATATTGGGAATAATATAACGTTAACATATACAAATTTATTACATTCGAATGAGAATTTCTTTGCTTTTTAAGTTAGTCATAAATATATTTCATTTATTATTTTAATTTCTGTCAGATCGCTTAATTGGATTTGTCTTGGCAATACATATCAAAAAATCCTTTTCGACAATTTCGTGTGGGTTTTTGGCCTAAATTCGCTTTGTATACATATAAGAACTATTTGCGATCGGACGATTAGTTTTTTATGTGTGTAAAGATCTGTAGGAGGATGTGTTGTGTTGTCTGTTCAAAGTGTAATTAAATCATATGGGATTTTAGAAAAAATATTTGTTTGGTAAAGCTTTATTAAATCTTAATAAATAAATCATTAATGAATAGTTGGTACAAATTAGAAAAGTTTTCAAGTAGAGATACCAATATCAACAATTTGTGCTGATTTGTACTTATATAGTTAATAGATTTTAATGCGAAAAGATTGAAGAGTATAATTCGCATAAAAATTCCAAAAAAAAAAGTAATAATAATAAAATTTGTTTTTTATATTAATGTGCCGGTCAAGTATTTTAAATTTATTCATTTATACATTTATATAAATATATATATATATATATATATATTTATATACATGCATATTTTTTATGTATGTATGTATATAAACAAAAACGAAGTAAGAAAGCGTGCTTTTATAAATTTGAAGGGATTCCTTAATGTATTCTTTAAAATGCAATACTGAAAAATAATGCCCTTTCCAGGCCGCATGTGTAAATAGTTCTATTTATTTATTTATTTTTCTTTTCTATAGGGAAAGGAACTCAGAGAATCGAATTGCATCGAATATTTTCAGTTGCAATATAGTTATTACAACGTTCATGATTATTATTTGTTTTTACCTTTTACCAAAAACACATATTAAATTTATTATGATGACTACGATTGTAATGCTTTTAAAGATTTACACTTTTTATTTTATTTATTATTTTTGAGAGCACACCTTCCCTTCATTTTATCCCTGATTTTCAATTCTTGTTTATTTTATAGTTTTAAGTGTACGGACGTCTGATACACTGCTATGTCGTATGATTTATTCATCTTTTTTATTAATAATGACTGCAGCATCCATTTCGTCCTTCGGCTGATCTGTATCGCCCCAGCCCCAAATCTCATGGGTACCGTCGCCAGTACGCTTAACACGCTTTTTGATAATATCAGCGGAAACAGTTTTTAAATCATAGGCCCATCCTATTTTGGCAAAGAAGTCAATGAAGGCTGTTGTAAAGTTCATGGAGTATTGACCAAATTCGGCCGTCTTATAATCCCAGGGAAAGACATGATGATAATTGTGCCAGCCTTCACCGAAAGCCAAAATAGCAACCGATATATTTTCAGCCGGGTTAATGTACCTGTCGAAAATACAACAGCAATAAATAATTAAATTATAAATAATAATTAATTGTATAAAAAAATATTTTCAAGTTGCATTAGCAGGAAATTAATGACGCCCATGAAATGGACATTGGAAAAGATATTTTTCTGTTCTTGCTCACTGTATTGCAGCGATAAAAACACTGCATAAGTGCATTTGTTACAAGCTGTATACATTCAGCTTCACATAGACCAGGGGAAGATTCTCTAGATTAGTGTAATGTATTTTAAAGTACTGCTCTGTATGTTCGCGGCTCTTTCTTTATTTGTGTGTTGCTCGATACATTGAGGTATCACAATTAGGATACTCATTCTTGTGATTCATACTGCGCTTCACATTCTACACAGTAGTACTCACTTTTAACGTAACAAAAATAATAAAATTCCGCACATCGCCACTTTATTACAGAAAGGCGACATGATTGCCTTATTTAAAATAACTTACTTATCGTAAGGTTTGCCACCAAATTTATGGGCCGCACTATTAACCAGCCATGTGACATTCAAAATGAAACACCAGCGGAACATTGTAGCCACGAACCAGGAGTTAACGAAACTTTCATTCCAGCAGTACATCGGAATCATTGTGGGTAAAATAAAACAAAGCAGAGGCATCAAAATCATGTAGTATCTAAAAAAGAACCAATCAATTAAAAAATTCATACAAACATACATAATAATATGGGTGTACATATGCAAGTATGCAGCGTACTTACTTCTTTTGGAACATAATGATCTTATCGTTCCTCAAATCACTTAAATCGACACCCTTGCCCTTAGCCTTAACCTCAGGATGTTTTTTGCATAACAACCAGCCAATATGTGAGAAGAAGAAGCCGCGGGTAGCATTGTGAGGGTCGGCATCAGTTTCGGAATATTTATGATGGACACGGTGATCACGAGCCCAGTGGAAGGCGGCATCTTGGAACGCTATTGTATTAAAGACCATCAATATCAAACGCAATGGCCATTTGGCTTTGTACGAACGATGGGCCCACAATCTATGAGCACCAGCTGTAATACCCAAGCCGGATATAAGATACAAGCTAAAAGCTGAGAAGCGGAGAAAAGTTAATGTTTTTTGTTTTTGGTTTTTTTTTTAAAAAAAATTTATATATATAAAGTGAAGAACATTTATTTAACACAAGATAAGAGAGTTTACCATGCGTAATTGAATTTTAAGGCAACCTTTGCATGTATGTACAGCAAATACATTCACATATACATACATAAGTGTTTGTGTGTGTGAATTGCTTTCAACTAAGTATAATACAATCAATTGTAATACATATAATTGATGGCCAGTCATACACTATACAATATTCCTATTTGCTTAACTTTAAAATAAAATGTTTCCACTTACGTAATAAAACACTCATTGGAGGCACATAAAATGTTGACATTTTAATTGAATGAATCAGTAAATTTTCTTCCAAAAGAAAACTACTTAATAGTTTTTACTAATTTCTGCAAAGTTGTGTCTGTATATTGAGCAAACAGTGGCACTAAGTTTGGAGTTCAACACCAATTCATAATCAGAATTACACTCATTGCAGATTTCTAGTATTGCAAGATGGGATCTTAAACATACGGTGTGACTACCTTGCGCTGAGATTGCGTAGGATAAGCTTAGCTTCCCGTGCCGTCAAGCCGAGTAGCTCTATTCCTAGATTAGAACTGATACAATGAACACACGGCAGTACTAAAGACCCTAAGCGTGATGACACAATTTTTTTATTTACACACGGTGTCATCACCACCTACGATGTCATCATCACAGTTCTTTTGAGTGCCACTCCCAACACACTTCTTGTGTGCCAACACCTAATGTCCAACCTTTAATCAAACTCAACGACTTTCGTTTCTGCCAATTCGGCAGACTCCTCAATTAACCCCATCCCCTCTTTTTTAATAGCTTACACATAAATTACTCCCTTCTCTCCCGTTCAGTTTCAAATTAGGATTAATAATTAAAATTCCTTGTATTGATTTGGGAGCCACACGTTCATGGTTGGCTTAAAATTTTCGAGGCAAGATTTTATGAACATTTTTTTCCAAATTCTATTCCAAACTGTGTGTTTCAATTTAAGAAAGAAGCTACTCAGAGCCCATATGATCCTTTAATGTAAATTTTCATACCTGCCAATTCTAGATATTATATTTCAATTACATTTATATTATTGATTCCAATTTTTATACAATCCGATTAAAAGTATAAAGCGGTTTTAAACATGAATTATATTTAAAAAATAAAAAGGAAAAAAAAAATTACATATAAATAATTTATTTTAAAGAAGATGCTGATATTTCAGACTTTTGTTGTGTAACCACGTTTGAACCAGTACTGGCTTTCTTGGAAACCGGGCTCAGGCGATGTAGTGAGCTGGGGCGAGAGTTATTCATAAAACTCTTCGAACTCTTATACAGTTCCACAATATTAAGATCGTCTTCGATCAAAGGTAGTTGCAAGTTATTTCCCTCATAAGTATCAATACTTTTGAGAGGTTGCAGTTCAGCCAACTCAGGGGAGGTAATGTTGCCTTTTAAATTGCACTCAGTTCCAAAGCCGAAATTTGTTTGTAAACTTTGATCTAAAGTGGCGTACTCGCCATCATTTCGATGTCCTGCCCTTCCCAGAGATTGCCGTTCGAAAAAGTTCGACATATTGGAATGTATATTTAAATTTCTCGCAAAATTCTTATCAGAATGCCAGGCCATGAAATTCATAGGAGCAGAATGCCTGGAAGCAATACTTTCAGCACTGTGGCGTCTAAATTTCGGCAATTGTATATGGCGTCCGGCACGATTTACTTTTTTCCTGTTGCTACGTAAACGTTTGCGAGAATTATCGTATTTATCACCCGACAAGGAATCCTCACTGTCATATTTAGCCCGTCTTGTGTTGGGATTTAAATGCGACTTGGATGCAGAGCGCGTATTCTAATCAAATAAAAGTCAGCTGTAAGATAACAAAGGGGCAATAGTGAAAACTTACAGTGGTTTGAAATAAATGTCGTTTTTTTGTCGGCTTATCAGCTTTGGGAGGCAGCGGTGGCATAATGGAAGTCATACCGATTGAGAATCTTTTCGCCCCTTTTCGCTGAATCAAACCAAAATAAGACAAATTTTTTAAAGATTTTTGTACGGCCATCTCAAGATTCGGTACAGGCACTAAATCGCGCATTTGATAATGAACTTGATGCAGAATCCGCCCAATGTCTACAGAATTGTTGCCATTTCCATCTAATAAAGTGTTGATCGCCTTCAGAACATGGCGATTTACTTTTTTTGGCACATGAAAATCATCCATATTAGATGTATTTTAATTAAAAAAAAAAAAAACACACACAAATATACGTAATAATTTAGAAACAAAAAATTTATGTGCGTGGTGTACTGCAACCAAACAGTTCACAGTTTTGAAACTTTTTCTGAATGTATGTGTGTATAAATGTCTAAATAAATTTTCAATTTTCATTTGAAAATTGAAAAAGAATTCAATACAACTTGATATTTTTAGAATGACTTTGAATATTTAAGGTTTAACGTGGCGTTTAAAGGTATTGAAACTTTTTTTAATTCAAAATGTAAATAATATAAAATAAAAGTATGGAAATGCAAATTAAGGCACTAAAAGCTTTGAGATCGGGATGTAGGAAATTTGATGGCATTGCCATACCTTTCATATCGAAACAATTCTGGAGAGATTAATAATTACACTTTTCAATATCCAAAATCTTTACCATTTTTACTGATTGGAATCGAACCAACGACCTCTGGTTTATGGGGCTGCGTATTATTCATTCGCCTATTGTGATATTTAATTTAATTTTTCTCTTTGGCGTCATTTTGTCAAATAGTCAGGATTCTTTTTTTCAATTCTCACAATTTATTATTATTATTATTTTTTAATACTGTTATTATTGCAGAATCCCTTTTTGTTACAAAATATTTTTTTGATATTTTTGATTTTTGGAATACTATGCAACAACAAAACTTTTAATACTTTTATTTAGAGAATTTAAAAATTTTGGTTTGCAAATATTTAAACTCCCTCCATCGTAAGCAGGGAATAAATTTGAACTGGTTTGCCATATCATTTGTTTACTCCTTCAACGAATTTACTATTCAGTGATAATTTTTTCCAAACAAATATTTCGTTTCAATTACACACACTGACAGGGAATATTTGGATTCAGAGCTTTTATTTAATTATATATTATTTATTAAAATCATATAATTTATTTATTATTTATACGAATTTATAACTGAAAAAACTTTCCATTTTAAGAAAAACTATTGTGTTATAAATTAATTCACAATAGAGTGGACTCCTCTACTATAGACGCTCACTTTAGTCATGTTCACTATATACATTTCCGTAAATGAAGGCTTGTGGGTGTGTGTGTGTTTGTGTACACACATATGGATTGGCTAAGCAATAGTGTAATGACGATATTCATTATATTTAAATACTTATCACAATCATTTTTTTCGTTTTTCTGCTGCCATATTTTTTATAATTTACTATTTATTTATTTTTATAATTTATTATTTATAATTTTACATTTACTAATTTTTATTATCAATCAACTCGATGAGACAGACAAAATTGCAGATAAACAAGGAATAGATAAATAAACAAAAAAAAAGAAAGAGAAGAAAATTTTTTACTTACCAAAAGCAATAGTTGGCCATTTAGCTGAAGTAACCATTAGAAATGCACCATATAGTGCAGCCAAATGCAAATAACCGAATGCGATTATATTACGCCATACCAATTTCAATTTACGTCTTTCGGCCTTTTTTAGCTTTTCAATATCCTTTACTAAGCCACCGTCTATGGTCTCGGCGTCTTGCTCAAACAAGACACCGGTTGCGGCCTCTGTCAAAACCTTAGGATTTCCTTCTGAAATGCCACTAGACGCAGCAATTAGCGATTCAGCTATAGATTGTGGAGCGGCAGCTGCGTTTGGCGGCATAGTGCTGCTACAAATAAAACAATTAAACAAAAAAAAAAACAAGTTTTCTCTATTGCGATTACATTTAGTTAATTAAATAAATGTACTTATAAATGTATGCGTGTAATATCTGCTTGGTTACTTTTCTATCCACAAAGGCTTTAATCTGCTTCTTTTTACTGCACTTAAGAGAATACGATTGTAAACTGAACTACGAAATAGATGGAAAAGGAAAATATACTTTAAATATTAATTGTGATGTTTCTCTTCCGTTCGTTCTCCAGATGCTCTGTTGAACTACAAACGCCAGCCAGCGCATTTATTTGGATATACAAAACATACACACACACTACGTATGCTATGCTTCTGTAACTATGTGTCTGCGAATGTATCTATACATATAAACAGGTGTGCACAATCGCATACATATATGTACGTGTACTCATATGCAAGCAGCAGGGATGTTAAATGAAATTGAGAAAAGGGTACCAAACGGCTACAGCTGCAAATAAGTACTTTTCTTCTTGTTCTTATCAACAATTCATTGTTCTTCTTTACACTTAAACACACTATGCAATCCCTATTAAGTTTCTTTTAATTGTTTTCCAATCTTCATTTATTATTCTTACTTTATTTTATTGAGTTTATAAGATTATTTTTATTTATAAAAAATATATCGAAATACGAGTATAAAAAATTACAAAATTTTTTTATAATACATATAAAAAATAATGAAACATCAAAAATAAAATAAATAAGAAAAAATAAATAGTTTTTAATTTTTTTTTTTTATTTAATAATTTTATTCAGAGATTAATCAGAAAAAAATAGTGACATGGGAACTCATCTAAAAGTTCCTAGAATTGCTTCAAATCTGAGCCTTGAATATAAAAATTATCGAGTTTAAGGCAAATTAGTAAGAAAACAATCTCGTACTAACTAAAAAAAATCCAGTATCATAAGCTGTTTAATAAATTTCTTATTTGCTTCAAAATCAGTCAATCTGAATTTTTCAGTAAATAAGAGCCCCTGACCATTGACCTCACTATACCTCTTCTATTTAAATCTATTAAACAGAGACTTGGTTCTATATATGGAATAAAATACAGAGAATATTTTTAAATTTTTATTCTCAACAATCTGTAGGTTTGGGGTAATAGTTATTTCAAAAAACTGCGAAATGTTGAACAAACAATGGGATAAACGGTTTTTATGTCAATAAAAATGACAGCATTGACTAAAATATTCCACAGAAATATTATTTTAAGTTTTCTTATTTAATAATTTTTTGTAATCTCATATTCATTATAACGAATAGAATACACAATATTTGATTGCACGATATGCAAACACGTAGTCATATTTGCCTCTCGCATTGCGGAACGTTGTCAGCTGCAAGTAGATATTTTTACTTCAGTTTTTGAATCATTTCTTAAAAAATTTAAAACAAATTTTGTACTTCTCCAACTGGCGTGTATGTATGTAAATGGCAGCGCAAAAATCAGCTGTTTATATAATACAAACAAGAACCGAGAGCAACCAGTAACAACAACGTGAATGAAAATGCAGTAAACCCAACATATTATTTGCCTAATTGCTGATCGTACACAAAAAACTAGGAGATGCCCAACTTTGGTACTTGGTGTTAACGGACACGATTTGATGGTAAACCAGCTGATATGAATATTCGTAGAATAACATGATTGTCAGTCGAGAGAGTGCAAACTATACGTATGAAATATTTTAAGTGACATGACCTTTAAATCAGGTTTTACGTTGTAAATTACGTATTAGGAAACGCAACAGAATTTCGAAAACTACCTGACAGGTTCTTCTGCCCTCTCGCCTATATTTCAGACATTCCGAGAAAACCTGTACAAAAACAGAATTCGGATACTTTTAATTGTAACACTAGTTTAACTAATTGAAGTGAATGAATTTCACAAAAAGGCTTTAGAAAAGTACTAAAATAGCATCACTGCATACATCATTCATTCGGGGAAACTCATAGTTTACATCCATTCCCATCCACACACACACACATGAGTAAGTATGAGTATTTCAAGTTCGCATTTCGCCGAAGAGAATCTAATTTAGTGTAATTTGTTTTCAATTTAATTTGTAGAGAAGCAATCTTTCAAGAGTACATAAACACACACGCATATATTCATACATCCATGCATATATCCATACATACATATTTTCATATGGTTTTCTCTTTATTGCGTTTTGAAAAATTTGAGGAGAAAACTGTTGAAGGAATTCTATCTTACACATGCATGTTTATTTGTGTTACAGCGTTCTCCCTTCGAAAATTAGAATTGGAAAACCCATCCGTAATCATAATTACACCCATGCAAACGTGTTCTAGACGTTTAAATACACATTTACTTTTCCCAGCAAATGGTATCGAATAAAATAAATATGTATGTATATTGCAGCACAAGTGTGTTCACTTATAATGCTGAAGAAAATACTTCAATTATTGCACAATATTTACAACTTTATTGAGTATATTTCATAATCTCGATGTTTAAAGGGAAGATTATTAACATTACTATTGTCGTGACCAGTGTATGAATTTAATGTAGAAACAATTTAAAAAAAAAAACATTAGATTATAATTTAAAATTTTTCGATTTAACTAACAACATTTTAAAATTTTGTTAAAAAAGTACTGATTTAATAGCTTTTTTATAGATCTAATAAAACGTTTACTTTAATAAGAGATGTATAATTGCTGCCTGCACTGCAAGGTCTATCGATGCCGATCAATAGATAACATAAAGCCACATATCACCAGTTTGATAATAATGAAAATCGTAGAAATGCACGAGAAAACTACCAAAAAAGCATCACTGCATACATCATTCAATATGGGAAATTTGTGGTTTATACACATGCACACACCCACATTAGTATATAAATATTATTGTTGTATACGTGTATAAGCCGAAGAGGTGACAAATAAAATCTGCAACATATAAATATGGAAGTAAATACAAAGTACCTATTTTGCGCTGATGGTTTGAAAATCAAAGAATTTGTGAAACTTCTGAAGAAATGTCAGCTATTCGGCAAACTCTTATGTATGTATGCAAGGATGTGTCGCTCTAGATCAGCCAACTTTTACGCCAACATATCAAGAGGAAAGCTCTTAATGGCAGAACCTGTTGCAGGAAGGTAACAATATACACGCATTTATGTATACCACCACGAAGCCGCTTAGGCGTCGGCATGGCTAGTAAGTGAAGAGAGATATTATTATAATAATTAATATCGTTTTGAAACTGATTTTTTACCATCAATGAAGTGAGAGAGCGGCCGAGAGGAGAATGGAGCGTGCCAAAACGCTATCACGCTCCAACTCTGGTAATAAAAGCTCTTCATTTGCAAAAAGAAACACGTTTGTTTGTTTCGTTAATAATGCCATTTCACAAAATAGCGTTACTCAAATAAGCGAATGGGAATTGAGCAAAACAAAATCATGTGATGGCTGAATGAATGGGATGCAGCTAAACAACTTTTTTAATTTCTAATTTTCTTCTGAATGTACGAGCACATACTGCATACATACATACACACATATGTACATATGTATATACATGCAAACACATCCAGTAGGAACATTTTGATAAGATTGCTGAATGAGTGCACCTCGTGCACACAATCTAGCCAACTGATATGGATCGTTAATCGTCTGTTTTGTGTAAACTGTCATAACAAAGAGTTTTAAATTAGTGAAAAAAATGTTTAAAATTGTTTAAAAATAAACTGAGAACACAATGTATGATTATTGTGTGTGTATGTGCATACATATACATATATTGTGTACGTAGGTTTGTATTTCGGATTAATAAACATATACCATTTAGTACAAATGTTTTTATTAGAATGATTAAATTGATTTAAGAATTACCCAACGAGCAAATACCTGCTGCCGCCTGCCTTATATTAAATTGTTTGATTAAGAGAAATGGCGTGTGCACAGAATAATACATACGTACATACTGACTTATGCGCATATATGTATTCGTATGCATGATAAATCAGTAAAGATAGATGTGGAAAAGTTTGTTGTTAAGTGACGTCTAGAAATAACCCATACAGTACCACGTGCATAACACACATCCGTGCATGTGCTTATCACGCCTGTTAGCAGTGACATCAAATTATAAGTGATGACTTACTAAGCAAGACTGGATGCATTCATATCAGCAGCGTATGTGACTTATCAAGTGCCACTAAATGGAACCAAATCCAAATGACTGCACAAATAAACTCATATGTATGTATGTATGTATGAGCGTGTACCAACATAAATAACTTATGCACACGCCAACAACGTGCTTCATTTTGCCACAAATGGTCATATAAACCCATATGTATGTACATATGTATGTATGTATGTGGGTATGTAAGTCGTACGCCAATGTGCATGCATAAAAATAAAGCTATTGGCAGGCAAACATTATTAACAAAAGAATTTCTGATTAAAATAGAAAACAAAAAGGACATGAAGGTGAGTGTTGCCAAGCACAATTTACAGAGTTGAAATTTATTTTTTAAAAAGTTAATTTTTATTGTAATAAGATTTTAAATTTGTAAATATGTATTGCATTAAGTGCTCAAAAGCCAACCACTGTTCGAAACTTTACTGACGAAGACTAAAAACCTTATTTATGAAATTGATTGTAAAAATTCTCTTAATTTGATATTTGCAACTCATTAAAATCTAAAAATTAATATTCTACAGAATAACAATATTTTATAAATTACTTTGATATCAATGCAGTAGCGCAGCTTGCTAATGTAGATCATTAGTGATTCCTTGAAATTGCAGTTAATTTTTAATAAAGAAACAATTATTTATTATTCTACTGAATACTAAAATTGCGAATTTATGACATTTTGCAAACATTCACTATTAATTTACCTCATTGATTAGTTCTTCAATCTAATTCTTAGGCTTAAAGCCCAAGTACCAGATATTGATTCATATCCTTCCAAGGGGCAAACTAAGAGTTAATGTTAGTAGAAAAAAGTACTAAACCTTTAGAAAGTACGTATAAAGTGTGGTAAAGAGAGCGATAAGCGGCATGCATTGCAAATCCCCTGATAAGCCCCTATATTTTAAACCGATTCATACGCTACGCTACTATATTGTATTTAATTCCATTAAAATTAAAATTTTTCTTCTATTCATTTGCAATATTTCTTTCCAGAAACCATTTAAAGAACATTTCACTTCCGCATCCTTGTCGTGTCGGCTGATGTGAAAACGTTCTAAAGGACTTTGCATTTCGCTGCTTCAGAGTTTAAGGCGAACATCATTTTTTAAATATAGTTTCTATTTTCATTAAAAAAGAACCTCTTGATATAAGTTGAACGGAATTACCACAGAAAATGGCTGAAATAAATTATAATCTTTTAAGCTTAAGGGTCTTTTAAGCTTTGCGACCAAATTTCCGCTTGAAATTTATTAAAATTTCATACGATATCACATGACGTAATTTGTTAGCAACTTCAGGAAAGAATAAATTACAAGTATAGAAATTTGATAAATGCAGGAAAATTATGTTTTAGCTAAACTTAACACAAACTTAAAACTGAAAAAACTGAAGTGATCAATTTATGCTGAATATTGAATTTACACTTAACCAAAAACAAATGAATAATTAAAGAAAAAAAGCCAGAGTTCAAACAAAAATTTACAATTTTTTCTTCAAACTAATAATATTATGCGGCCTTAAAGAAAAAAAATTTTGGACAGGTGTGTATGTACATAATTTAAATTTTTCTCTGAATTGATACCGCTTCGACTGAATAATTAAAAATTTTACTAGCAAAACTTTGAATACACATGGATCAAATAAATAATTGATGTGTGAAAAAAAAGTTTTGAAAGTAAATTAAGGGTTTATAAGGCCATCCTTAAACCAAATTGGAAATACACGATACACCAACACGGAACTTGGAGTAATTTAAATATTCAGATATTGCAGGTATATCAATTCCAGACCAAATGCCTTGCCTTGGCTATTCCTCTATTAGATGATAGTGGAGGTTGAAAAGGTTACATATTTTGATCTTTCCTTCTAGAAAAACATTATTTCCCAATTTGTAAATACGTAAATATTATTTGTTTTTTGAATATTATATAATATAGAAGTGTACTGGCTTGTATATATTTTTCGTATTAACTTTTTGATCTGACTGGAGATTAAAACCACTGCGAAAATAAAGGCGGTATTAAAATTACTTAATAATATATTAATTTAGAAGTAGATTGCAAACAAATATATGTATATATACATATAAAACCGATTCAATTGTCTAGACATAGTTGGTCACAAGTACACAGTACAAATCACTAAAAATATCCATTGCAAAAAATGCTAGTTAGGGCCTTTCTACTTGACACCAACGCTTCGCATGCTCTGTATTTATGTATGCATTTATGTGTGTAACTGTAAAATATCACAAATTTAACTTCATCAAATTGACTATTACGAAATTTGCCAATCACTGCAAAAAGATTCTTTCAACTTGTTGATCAGTGTCAGCAATAGTTTGTAATTAAATTGAATACTGCGTTATTTGAAATGTTTGATTTGAAATTATGCAAGTTGTGCACTATTCCGATAATTTTCTTTATCCATTAGACATTAATTTTTTTTATTCATTTTTATCGTGTTTTAATTTTGGAAAGGAAAAAAAAATTTTTTGAAAGTACTCGTGACAATCTACGTGATGGTGTGGACTTCTACATATTTCGCATATATTCAGTAATTTCCTTTTAGGCTTTTGTGTTCTTGTGGAAAATGGATATTTAAATTTTTTCATATATTGCAAGCAGCCGAAGACTAATAATGGCGAACGTAAAAAATTTATTCTGAACGTTCCAAAATGTAAGTCAAGATTGTCAATTGGATTTTGACTCTTCAGGCATGTGGCCAAACAACTTTTAGAATCTCAAGATCAGGCGATAAATAGAAGAGCAGCATCTACCAAGGCTGACGTGAGCTTCCGGAGTGCTAATTTTATCATTTCTCATTCCTTTTAGCCACTATTCACTTTTAATTAACTTGCCATTTTATCGTCGTTATTTTATTTCTTATTGCTGCAGTATGGAAAATGTTTCTTCTTGAATCGCTCAATGATTGATCGCCTTGACACACAATTTTTCAAATGTTTTATACTTTTTCTTAAATAAGCGAAACTATTTGCTAATTAAAATACAACTGATAGCCATCAGTTTGGCTTAAGTTTGTTCTTTAAGTACGGCTTGTTTTCATGTTTTCGCAGCACTCATGAGTATGTGTTTACACTTGTCTACTTGCGTGTCATTTCTTCTTCTGCCAGCAAGCTTTTACAGACTTACGAGGCCAAGATGATCTGAACTTACTTTTTTTTTTATTTTTTTGATTTTTGGTCTGTCCTTAAATTAAAGATTATCCGCGTAAATCACAACAATTTTAACAATATTTTTGTCTTGAATTTCTTTTGGTTCCGCTTGAAAATCGTCTTTAGACTTTCATAGTTGAACTTAAACTGGTCTTGCAAAACATTGTATTGCTCAATAATATTCATTCGTTCCAAAAAATAATGCTTGTATAAGTTTATTTCTGTACTTCTCGGTTTTAAGGTGTATGTGTTAATTCTAGTTAGTACTAGAGTAACCGGGCACACACAAGCACATAAGCATACATATACACACACACATACTTCAAACGATTATGAGCGCACAATTGTCATCTTATTTATAAGTAAATGTATGTATATAATTAATCTTATTGGAAATTATTAGCAATTCTTTATTGCTTATAATTAAAAATAAATTCGAAATGCAAACTGTTACGGGGTTTCAGGTGAAATCTCACACCGCAACACAATCGTTCACTTCAAACTTCATGGCATAGTTTTCTTACTTCCAGACAATCATACAAATTGCAATACTTGCTTGCAAGTTGTTCTTCGTAAGAGAACAGCATCTGCACAATTTACCTTTTATACAAGAATTGTTTACAGTTGCTAAGCTATTAATTATTTTATTTATTGTGTGCTTAAGCCTGCATTTCGTTTAATGCTAAAGACCTTCAACTAAACAATTTCGCAAAAATTATCGCAAACAACAAAACCGAAACTATAAACTATCAATTAACAATATGCAACAGCGTTAATGGGCGGTGGAATATTGGAGAACGAAATGCCAAAAAATCTTGCTATTTGTTGATTTTCAGTGAACTTACACAGTGGAAGAGTAAATGCAACTTGCTAATGTGCTATCGCGCGCAGGCCAAGAGAGACAGAGAGTCTTTATTTCGCAATGTAAGGCAGCGTTCAACATGAGCAATTAATCGTACCCATTTAACATCTGACTGTGAACTTTGCTTTGTTTATGCAAAAGGGAAAGAAAGCGTTAATAAGGGGGATTTTTATTAAGTCCTCTTGCTGCCACAGCAATTAGTTGCTCCTATTAAAAACAAAAACCTCAATTTTGCCATTGGAAAAGAAATATCGGATATACAACCAAATTACCTGATTGGATTCGCTGTCACGTTAAAGTTTTCAGTATCGCTATCGCTTTGTTTTATCACGAAATTTTTATATACAAATATGTGTGTGTGGGTGTGAATATCTGTATATGGACGTGGGTACAGGTATACATATATTGCTATGTTAATAAGTATTATGCATGAACTTTTCCAAAGTCAAAGTTAACTATTCCGTTTCAAATTAATCGCATTTTTTCCCACTCAAGGTCCATATTGCGATTGGTGATGCAATTAAGTACTAATAACTGCGTAATTTCTTAAAAAAAATACTGTATAGTAAATTGAGCTAAATTTAGATATTTACGTTTTTTTTTAAATACACACACGCAAAATAATAGATCTATTATTTGTTGCTGTAATTCGCTTTCCAATATAAAATTTCCTGAATTTTTTCTGAATTTCCTGAAACCAGTTATTTGATTGACTTTATTTGTAATCTTGTATGTATGTACTCGCATGTGGATATCTAGTCAAATAATTGGTCATTTAACAGTTTTTGCAACCATTTTTCTTAAACGCTGCGTTTAAAGCAAATTATATTTAAACGAACTGCTATTTGATAGAATTAATCTTTAGCAGCGCTATTGAATTACTTTATATTACTATCTGTATAGTAATAATTAGTAATAATACTAATACGTAGAGGGAGGGATCAAGGATTAATAGGCTCTCCCAAAGATTTTGGATGCTGATTATTATTGCAGCATTGGCAACCCGGTGATTGAGGATTAAAACTACATATGCGAAAATCCCCAGGCGAATTTTTTGGGGAAAAGACGTTTTGTTGGGGATAAAATAAACTTGTGGAACACGAGAAGATTTACATAAAAATCAAATAAAACGAATCTGCAAAATGTTCAATATTGAAAGCGTGAGTGCCGTTCTTCAATTTTGCGGTAGCAATATATCATTGAGGAAATAAAAGGAAATACGAAAATCCTACCGAACATCAAATGCCGTTGTTCGGTCTAATGTCAAAAAACCTAAAACAAGGATATCCAAAAAAAAAGTTAAAAAAAAAAATTCAAAACTAATAAAAAATCGAAAATTGTAATGCACAAGTACATAAGTATATAAATAATAAAATAAAAGAAAAAATAATGAAATTTCTTTTAAATAATAGAAGAATCTTTTCGCAGTTTTCCTGTGGAGTAGCAGGTGAAATGACATAACCACAATCATTGTGTGAACACCAGGGTTCCCTATCTAGATTCAGAGTCCGAACCTAGTACTTCATATTGTCGCGAGAACACAGTATTAGATGCTCCATCACATCTTTTTCTTCTCTATCACTACATAGGATGTATGCATATGTATATATGGTAGTGGTCTCAAAATCTATTGCATGAGCATAGGCCTTTCTCGATGGTTGGTCTTGAAATATATAATTCATTTATATTAATGAAAAAATATATGCAAAGTATTTTTTATTCGTAGGAGCTAATGGGAATTTGGAAATTTAATTTACAAATCCGGCATCGCTAATCTGTATGTATGCACATACTCAACGAAAGGTAGTTCCGGCAGAACCATTTCTGTAACTATATACATATGTGCAAGTTTTCGTATGCATTTTCATACGTATATCCTGTGATATGGATATTTACGTACATATGTATATACATATGTATTTCTGCGGCTTTGTAAAAATTTCTATTGTATTTATGCAAGAAGGATAGAAAAATAAAGTTCGCATTGCGCAGGTTTTTGTAAAAAACAACAGCTGATAATATGTGACGTCACATCAGCGGAAAGTTTTCTTGGCGTGAATAACTGAAAAGAAAATATTTCTTTAAAAGGGGATTGAAACTGAAAAAGTGAAAGTGAATTTAAATGCGGAAGAAGTTAAAAATTTAAAGGCCGAACTGTACCAGTAAGTAGTGTTTGCAATGGTTAGTCCAACATATGTATTTTCATTATTTGAAATACTGGAGCAGCTGAAATTGAGTGGCTACACAGTGGCGGCAATAGTTTCAGTTTTAGCTAATGCAAACAGAGCGCTACTAAATGCATTTTGAGTTACTGAAATATTCCATATTAAAATAAAACTGGCTAAATGATTTTCACAATTTAGCTGAGCTTACTTTACCAATGATGGATAAACCAATACACTGACGTTTATTATGATACCGCATACATATATGTATGTATGCCATTTTTAAATAAATATACGTACATATATTTACTAAATATAAAAACACTAATTACTTTTAGTTTAAAAATTCTGTTAGTTGTTTTTCATTTCGGTGCATATAAATCTGACAGTTTGTTTATGTTTGGCTTTCTTTAAATGATTAGCTGCTGAGAGCGAAAAATTGTTAACTCCATGAATGCGCAATCTGCAATACTATCATCTCCAATACATATTGACATTTGTGATTATCTATCCCATTTTATAATTATATTCATTTTATAACCCCCAACTTCTGCGTAACACTCATATGTATTGTTGTATGTATGTATGTACTTATGTGTACTATTTCTAATTCATGATGTACATTTCTGAACTATTTCTAATGCTTTGGAAAAATTGATATGTACATATGTAGATTCACTTACCTTTTCTAATGCTGGATATTATTTAATTTTTATCCCTGTGCTATTTGCTGCTTTTCCCAACGTATTCGCGTGGAAAATGTTTACTTAACACTTAAATAGAAAATTCAATGAATTTTTCCAAATTTATCCAGTTTGTTTTGTAGTTGCCCAGCCGTAACACGCAACTAATTATTATATACAGATATTTGCCTCGTTCAATTAAGAAAAATTTAAAAAAAAAATTGGAAAATAAACAATCGGCTTTTTCACATTTGTTGTTATTTGTAGAAATAAAGAAACTGTGGAGGATATTCGTAGTTCTGCATTGCGCACAAGCAATAACTTTCCAAGGTCACTTCCGAAAGTTACCACATGTTTTTTTAATGATACTTAAAATGAAATTTAATGTAATTCCTTCAAAAGTCTTAATTCACTTTTAATTTATTTTACAAATACAATTAATGTTTGTGTAGGACTTGTTAATTACATGTTGGCTAGGAAAATTGATGAGAGTTACATATAATATGATATATATATATATATATATATATATATATATATTTGTTGTTTGTTATGGGGTTAAACTAGTCTAATTATTTGCAATTCTATTTTTGTATTTTTGTATGGCAGTATCGTATATCGATAAAACAGTGTTTGATTTATTTGTTTTCGGTGCTTTACTTTCTAAGAGAGGTTTTGTTTATAAATGAGAGAATATTATTCTCTCTTCCCTTGATATTCAATTAGTAATAATAACAACAATAAACTAGTTGCCAGACCAAAAACCACGTGAAAGCATAAATGTCTGGTAGTCGCGCCTAAAACAAAAATAAGAATTTCTTTTAATGCAATAATAAAATGAAAAATAATAGCAAAGCAAATCTGTGAAAGCGATAGCTAAATTTATAGAAGATTTACTCCAGTCGGCTTCTTATCAGTCCACTGGAAAACTAAGAAATGGTAATTTAGTCGTTCTCTCTCAAACCGAAAAAGTAAGGTTCGGTAATAGAGTTGTATAAATAATAAGACTTCAATATTTTTCATTTCTTTTATCGTGCTGCAGCCTGATTTTTGTGTTGTTCTTTGGATAAAAATCAAATTCAGCAATAAATGGTTACTAATTTGACCAGTTTCTAAGCAATTTAAAGGTAAAGGTTGCAGCAAAAATTGGAACTGGCTTGTATATTGCTACTGTCTGCACCACATAGCTGCAAATGAGTGTTCTGCTGGTATAAACATAAACAGATGCAGTGTTAAAGATGAGTTGGATTTAAATTATATAAAAAAATTTTCAAATTAAATTATACTTTATAGAAATTATAACTTTTTATAATTATGACGAGGTGTTGAGTTCCACCTTAGAAATGTATACGGTAATAGTGATCACGTACAAAATGAATGAATCATTAATTACAAATTGAATGTCTTTTATTTTGAGAAAATTTTCACTGTGACTATATTCTGTTGAGTTTAATTTATATGAAGTGTAATCAATATTTAAAAAGGTTAATTTAATTCGAAAAAGTATCGTTTATTTTCGATAAGTTTTCGTTTAATTTCTTTATGGTATTTCTATATGGTATTTAAAAAGTATTAGCTTAGTTTGAGACATATAAATAAACAAAATTCAATAAACTTACGAATGTAACACTATCTGTAATATAACAAAACCTTTAATTATTATTTATTAGCATGCTTGGTATTAGCTGAACTTCCTTTTGTATGAAAAAAGTTAAATTTTTAATTCCTAACCACTTAACTTAATTTGGCTTCAAGCGAGGTGGTAATAAATACGCATTCCAAAGAATTGTATCCTACGTACTTGTAAAATGACATTTTGCAATTCATTCCTTGTTTAGTCCAACTTCGACTTTTTATTTAGTTTAAATTTTTCTTTAATCGATAAACATTTTAAAATTGTTAAATTGTTAATTAAGTAGTTACGCTACAAAAATTATGGTTTATTTCGGTATGTTGAACTCGTGTACTCGTATTGCAAAGCTGATCTGCTCCACCAGAAAACCACATTAATTTTAGCGTTTTAAATAAAATTTGTAAAATGCAATATGTTAATTTTTATAAGTTTTCCCGTGCGAGTAAAACTTTACTTAGTTCCTGGCATCAATGCTCCACAATAGTACATGATGTGATGAAGCAGAGTGTAACAATAAAAAAAAAGTGAAATACTAAGAGAATCTAATTTGAACTGTGTTGGACAAACTTGCTATTACACGAGCATGACAACTCGATAGCAAATGCGATATATAAGAATATTTTTTGGTCATTACACCGTATTCACATAGCAAATGTGTCACCATGTGAAGGAGGCCTAAATAAATACAATTCAATATTTGCTTTATTTACTCTGTATTTTATTGTTTATTTCCAATTAAAGTAAAATTTTTTTGCATAAGTCATCAAATTTATATATATATATTAGTGTCTTTGGTTTTATTAACTTGTATATTTAATATTATATGGATTTTCAAGTACATAAACATTTCAAATTAATATTAATAATAATTCGGTTGCGATTTTTATTTTCGTAATTTTAATTTCGCTCGTTTGACGCGATTTGATTTAAAAATGAATATCAAAATGATAAATTACGGTCCAAATTCGATATGTATGCGCATATATATATATATAGTAAAAATTTCCTTTGAGCGTAGACTAAATTTTACATGTTTTAAAGCGCTGTAGCATGATATTTGGTTTTATTTTATATTTTAAATACCCTTTAATGGTTTGTTTTCATTACTGCGTTTATCTGAAGAGCTCCAAACACTGATACGCCATATAATTTAGTTATCTTCTTTTTTATGAAGAATAGTGGCAGCATCCATTTCCTCCTTGGATTGATCCTTATCGCCCCAACCCCAAATTGCATGGGAACCGTCACCAGTGCGCTTAGCACGCTTTTTGATAATTTCATTAGAGACTGTCTTTAAATCATAGGCCCATCCTATTTTGGCGAAGAAGTCAATGAATGCATTCGTGTAGTTCGTTAGGTAATAACCTAATTCCCCGGTTTTATAATCCCAAGGGAAGCAATGGTGGAAATTATGCCAGCCTTCACCATAAGCTAAAATAGCCACAGTTAGGTTTTCAACTGGTGTCATGTGCCTGAAAGAAAGGAATCAGTCAGTGAGTTGTTATGTTATCTGCTAAAAGCTCTGAAAGGGTCCCTTATTATGAAATTGACGACTTTAGTTATGAGCAGAACGAATGAGTGCGCCGTGCAGAGAAATAATAAGTGGAAAGCAGCAAGTGGGAGAATAGTCACCAAGGAAAGGAAACCATTTCTCACGCATTGCAAATGGATTTATGAAGTGCAAACTTAAAGGTATCAGTGACTTTATAATGGTAATAGACAGCCCCTCGATGGTATAATGGTCAGTATACCCGCCTGTTACGCAGGTGTCAGGGTTTCAATTCCCCGGTGAGCCAGAAGCCAAAGGCCTCAGTAGCCAGTGCTTCTATACATATTGCAATGATATTCATATAATTGTAATATTTGGTAAATAATAATAATAATAATGGTAATAGGATGACTGGAGGATAGGGGCAATCATAATGTACACCAGAGATGTTCATTGTCAGTGATTCTGCATCACGAAAAAGGTATAGGATACGAAGCAAGACCCTTTGTCCAACATAAATGTATCACTTCAATTTCACCGTTTCAAAATAAAATATAACCATTCATCCTTCTCGTTAAGTTTCTACACTAAGTATTTAATTAGGTAACCACAATATCTCAAATAATGCATTCGGAATCGCAACCAATTTTATATTTTAAGAATAAGAAGTTCTTGTTGGTAGAGAAACAATTCTTTACGCATTTAAATATGAAAAAAATTTCTTGTGTATGGGCATAGAATGTGTATTTCTTATTAAGAGCAACTTACTTATCATAAGGTTTGTTACCGAATTTGTGAGCGGCACTGTTAATCAACCAAGTGATGTTCAAAGTGTAAGCCCAACGCAACATTGTGGCCACAAACCAGGCGTTAGTTAAACTCTCATTCCAGCAGTACATTGGAATGATGGTGGGTAAAATGAAACAACACAGAGGCATCAAAATTGTATAGTATCTAAAAAAAAATAAATAAATTAATTAAATAAATATTGATATACATACATAAGTGTACGGGAGTACTTACCTATGTTGGAACATAACGATTTTATCATTTTTCAAATCCGATAAATCGATCATCTTGCCTTTAGCTGCAATCTCAGGATTTTTTTTTACCAGTAACCAGCCAATATGTGAAAAGAAGAAGCCACGCATAGCATTATGGGGATCTGCATCAGTTTCAGAATATTTGTGATGCACACGGTGATCACGAGCCCAGTGATAAATGGAATCTTGGAATGCACCTGAATTGAAAAGCATTAGCATTAAGCGCAATGGCCACTTAGCTTTATAGGAACGGTGCGCCCACAATCTATGGACTCCAGCTGTAACTCCAAAACCAGTGATACCAATCAAGAACGAACCTGGAAATTGAAGAAACGATTCTCTATTTTATTATTCCTTGTTAGCTTATCATACAATGTATCAAAACTGGTCTAAATATTTAGTAAAATACGGAAGAACATTTGACTTTCCGAAGCACTTGGGCAAATGTTTTTTTTAACAATTTATATCCAATTTAATATTTATCTCATTTCAAAAATGTTTAAAACATCTCCATAAATTTCAATATTAAAATGAACATTTGAAAACTATATAAAATAAACGCAACAATCTTTACTTACTGAAAGCCATGGTTTGCCATTTCGTAGAGGTAAACAGACGATATATGCCGTATAATGCAGCTAAATGCACATAAGTGAATATGATTATATTTTTCCAAACAAATTTTAACTTCCGATCTGTTGCGTGCTTGAAATTTTCAATATTCTTCGCTAAGCCTCCATCAATGGTCTCGACATCTTGTTCGAACAAGACGCCAGTTGTGGCAATACCATTAGATTTCGAAACAAGAGGTTCTGTAGCTTGAGCAGAATTTGGAGCCATAATGCTTTAACTAAAAGAAAAAAAAAATAAAATAAATATTTAAGTATGCATATCCTCGGCTTAATTTAGGAACTTCCACTGCGGATAATGTATAATGAAACGATTTGTTCGCATTTGGAACCCAATTCTAATTCAAATTTCCCTGTAAGGAATCTGCTTAGGATCAGAAAGTACTTCGGCACACAAAAACTTTGTTAAATATTCAGTATAATTTATTTCGTGCTTTAGTTTTTTAATTTAGATTTCCAGTTTAAAGTCCGTTTTATTATATATTTTCTAAACTTTTTCGATATTTTCTCAACAATTTCTTAGCATTTGCAGGAAATGCAAAATTATATTAAATTTAAATTAATTACATTAAACAACTACGTAAAAAGCCGCCTTTAAGCTGGAAATAAAATTAAAAAAATTCATTATCCATTGAAGAATTTTTTTTTCTTTTTCTATTAAAAAAAAAAACTAATCAAATAATCTTTAGAAATTTTCTTTAGTAATCCAATCGGCAAAATCTGAAAGTCTCTGGATAAAGATTCTTAGAGCTTTAATATAATATAATAATATAATAAAATAATTATAAAAAACTTAATATATATGTGATAATTTTAGATCGTTTTCTTACTCCTTCGACTTATTATTATATATTCTCTTTCACCGATCTCGGCTATTTAATTTTCTTTCTAAAAACCACAAATCTGTTACGAATCTTAAAAGCATTGCTTGCAGAGAGGGAAATAAATAATGTGTTCTAAGGGGATTCCCAAAATGGTGAAATATATGATACAAAAGAGCATACAAGGAAATTTTTATGTAACCTTTTTTTTTCTTTACTTTGTTCGTACTAAATTGCTATAATCTATTATTACACAATATTGTGTATTTGATTACACACGTCACAAATCATTTTTTGCGGTTTATTATCAGTGTGCTGGCGTGACATTGTTATAGCATGCGATTGAACTCGCATGCTTTTCATTACTGCATTACACTGTTCAAAATTAATCATTTTTTTTTCAATTACGGTGGGCTCTATCTATTTTGCATAAAAACAGTAATTTCGTTTCTTCTAAAAGCAAACTTGTCAGTAGTCTTTCTAAACACTCTGGACAAGCTTATTTATTATTACTTTAAGATATTTTTGTGGGGGCAAAAATGTGGGCGATTACGCCAAATAGTAATAAATATCACTATTGTTTTTAAGAATTTATCTAGCCATGCTAAAATAGTTATTAAATGCTCTGATATATCTTATAAATATGAAACGAAATAAATTTGTTACTTTTTGAAATCTGATGTAAAAACCAATAATAAATAGATACATTATCACACATCCAAAATACACAAATCGGCCAAGATGTTTGGGATGAGAGCTACCATTAACGCCTGGGCGCAAAATTTTCATATGTACTTATATGCACATGTTGCATTAGATATATACGAATAAAGGAGATTCAGGATGTTAAATGAACTGCTTTAATCGAACAGGCAAAATTTTCGGTTCTGCTTTAATACCACTTGAGTTAATTGCTGTTGGTATGTTTAAGTGAGGAGGGTACAGTCAGTCACTGACCACTGCGGCGCTATTAAAACAATTTTGCAAAGAAAATTATGTCAATGCCTATGCGTCCAAATTTTAAAGGAACAGTTCTCATATCAGCACTTTTGATTTTTTTTTTTTTTTGCTTTGTAATGTGGATTTATTGTATACAATTAAAACAAAGAGAAAAAAATCATTTAAATATTTACAATTCGTAATTTTTTGTTTTTAAAAATAGTTTAATGGTTGACTTTTCTAGTTGCTAAAAAAGTGGAAAGCTGAATTTTTTTCCCAAAATAAAAAAAAATTTTAAATACATGTAGGCAGATTAGGTTCAGTATATGTATGTCATCATGTTAAAAAATCTTCGAAAGCATAAACGTAAAAAATAAATTTCAGACTTGCTTTGGTCCACCTCCATAACATAACAAACCCTAAAATTTAGTAGGCATATAGTTCTTTGTTGGCAAATGCGGCATTAATGCATTTTCTATACACATTTTATTTTGGTCACTTGTTATGATTATAAAAAGCAAGATTATAGTACGATTTATATACATATATATGCATAATAAATTATATACATATCCAATATAAATTCAGCGACTTCTATTTGGATTCAAAAATACGTAAGCAAAATTATGCAGGGGCAACAGTTTCACTTCAACTCTCAGAGTGTGCAGACAGCGAATAAACAGAACGTTGAAAGTTAAGAGTCCTTTTGATTTACGTGGTTAGTCTTAAGTTTATGAGCAAATAAATGATAAAAAAAAAATTGTTAAGAAATAGTTGTCATTGCCGAAATAATAATTGAAAAGAGTAAGGTATATATACTCCACATTTAGCAATGGAACGTATGTGCTAAAAAAAAAATTGTTTAGTATTTAGTTTATCGTTTCTGCCCTACTGCAGGCAAATATGCAAAAGATAATTGGCAAAATGCTAAGATCTATTCCTATTATTTGCTTTTATTGTAACCGATATTATTTCTATCAAAATTCAATTAATTGCTTTTATTTTTAAGTAATTCGAGTAATTATTTATCATTAATACAGTTCGGCTAAGAGTTATTCTTTCAATTGTGCCAAAACAACGGAACAATGCAATATAAATCGAATAGTTTTATGTGTGAGTAAATTATTTGAATCCTGGAAAACAATCTAAATCACTAAATCGCACTAAATGATTGCAACGTTTCCCGAAAGGTGGTGTTGTGCTTTCTTCACCTGCTAGTTTAGTGTCAAAAAAAGAATATGAAATTGTCCATCCCTGCAATTGTGATTAAAGAGGAATTGTGTGGCAACTCGCATTACTATTGACCTTGGAATGTTTTTTTATCTAATACAGTGTTACCAGTTCTTGTATAAGTACAGCTGATGCAATAAAACTATTTACTTGCAATTACAAAGCTCAACTCATTTCTATATTTAATTTTTTTTCATTATTTTACTCTTTCATTCTATATTATTCCTTAAGATTAATATATAACTATTGTTCTCATTTAAGTTGTGTGGCCTTATTTCATTTTACATACTACCCTACAAACAATATACCGTTGTGGCAGGCTAATATTAGTTTGCTTTATACAAAGTTTTTATATTTTCGATTGTGTGAAAGTTTTTTATGACATAAAACGCGTCATGCGTCACAATATCTTAGTTGACATTACAATTAAATGAGGGTATAATTCTGTATTTCATGTGCATCATTGTTGGTAACACTGTTTTCTTTTTAATGTGTAAAAACAGAGTCTCACGCATTTCTAAGTGGAATGGTTTGGTTATTGATTAAAGTAACAACAGTTGGGTGAAAGTTTCCTTTATTTATTCGAGTATATTTGTAATATCTTTAATTTCATTTGTGCTTATTCGTTAAAGAAAAATTAAATAATATATCTTTGTTAAAGCTGGTGAAGTAGAAAGTTTTTAAAGCACCCTTTGGAACCATTTACAAGTTTCAAGCCAAATCAACTAAGGAAGAACGAAGCATTAATAACATTGCGGCCAATACGTCAGGAATAACAAAATCCAAAGATTGAAAATTAAAATTTAATTAATAAACAAAAATTGAACAGGTAAGTAAGTCATCCTTTTAATAATTATGTGTTTTTTATTCTACAAAAAACGTGCTTTATACAATGCAATTAAAACAGTCTGAGGTAGAGAATTTCTCTTAAAGTGATACATATTTTGTTGTATTGTGAGTGGTGTTGCCTGCGAATAATTCACATTCGTTCATGCATATGGATACATATGTGTGCGTGGGTATGTTGCGAAAGGCTGCCGGTACTCTCTTTCGCCTGTTATAATCAGAATAAATTAGATAGTGCAACAAGGCCTTTACCAGCCAGACCCCTGCATATCGTAATGTTACAGTTCACTGGCAAATACACAACAACAGGATGTCCAATTTTCATATAATACATTTAAAATATAGTTTAAGTTATTTTGGTTAAAGATTTTTTTTAACGATATATTCGACGGATAAGCTATGCCCCAGATAAATAGTGTTCTTTACAAGATTGGTTTCAAACTTTGCACAAAGAGATTGATCTCAAACAATGTTCAGTATTTATAAATACTTGATGTAAAAAAGATGTATCTCATTTACATTTCGTTTTTTAAAATGAAAATATTTTCTAAAATACAAATATAATATATTAACTGTTTTAACGAAAAGTTATTAAATTTTCCTGCTGACAAATACATCTGATTTCCGTATAACTTTAAGCAGATAATAAACTTTGAAATAAACTTTAAAGCAGTTACGAAAAATAAACTTAAAACACAAGATACTTTTCTTGTATTAAGCAGTCGATGTATAGGATACCTAAACTACTATCCCATAGGCAACAAAAAGTTTTTAAAGGCCATTTAATGCATGTATGCTCTATTCCTAGAAGCTTTCTGGATTACTTGAACAAATCACTAACGTCTTATTGCTAATATTTTTGGCATATGTTACCTGGTGAATATCCTTGGCTGACAACTTCTTATAGGCGCTACTTAAAGTGATCAGAATAAGAATTGAAAAATATTTTTATACCACTATTGAATATTAGTTATTTCTCATGAATTGAAAAACCACAGAATTTTCACTTTTTTCTATGAAGTGTAATGTTGTATATGAGATATATATGTGTGTGTGTCTGTTTGCATATGAATTTGGGGCTTAGCTGCCAAGAAATCGTTGAAAGCTTTCTTATTATTAATTTGCTTTATCGTAAGAATCAATGTCACATTTGAATTAATTAAATGTACAGTGAGAAGCGAAAATGCCTCGTACATTAAATTGCTTTTACCACCACCCAGAACTCATAATCCTGAAAATCTGTTGGAAATCTTTATAATTCTTTTGTCTACAAGAAGACCATAATAATTTTTGCTGTTAATAATTTTGAACTCAAATATCTATATGGAAATGATATTCATTTCATTTCACTTTTTATTAGATAGTTGCCATTGTGATACTTGTGGCCTACATAAACGGTTTTTAAACTTATTTGAAAGGCTTCAAAGGGAAAACAATTAATTCATATTAATGTTTCTGCAATCTGTTACACAAACGAGACTTTAAAAATAAGCTTTATTTAAAATAAGCGTTGCATTTAAAAAGCAAACCCAGATAAATCTGTGCGATTGCAACAATACTATAGCAAAACAATAGAAAAATGCATTTTGTACACTTTGTATGAAGAGTTTACTGCACATGGCATGCTCTACTGTGTGCAGTCAAAAATACTTTACATTTTAAAAGTGCAAGTTATTATTTCTTTATTGAATGTTTAAACTTAACAAGTGTAGGCCTTCAAATAATTTATGTATAACTTTTTAGCATCTCACTTGTTTCCACTGGTTTCCATTTACATATTCATTTCATTCGTTTCAGTTTTTTAATGAAATTTTTAACATCGAACTTTCAGTACATGTTGCGTTTGTGATAACTGTAAACTTTGATGAAAATAAAATGCAACAAACTAAAATTATATTTTCATAAAAACTTGCTTGTATAACAATATTTCCCAGCGCCAATCTTGACCAACCATGTTGTAAAGGAAATTTCCTTCTACCATTTTCGGGAAAATAATTATTATGCAAACAAAGAAAATCGGAGAAATATAAATGAAAACATGTTGTCAATAGAGAAATGAATCTTGAAAATGTCTTCTAGGAAAATGTTGCTGAAGGTTAGTCTACAAGGTTGCACGATTGATGGTCTACGGTTGTTGAGTAGTTGTTGCTAGTAGAAACATACGGAATGTTGCTGAACGTTTTATTAATACAAAATGTGTTTCGTTTGTTTATAAACATAAAATGCCATCTGTTTAGATAATTAAGTATCTAAAATTGTGTGAACAATTTTTATACTTCTTTTATAGTATACTTTAGGGAGTCAACCCGACAATACTGCAAATTGTTTATGTGTTGCTTAAAATAGTTTTACTCAGCACAAAGAATCAATCGTAAGCCAGACGAGAGAACATGTTGCTTTGGAAAAAGCTTTATGTGTTTACACACAACTCGTTGATCGATTTTGCTGCATTTTAACGTTTCCCTTTATATGCATACGTGATGTTATTAAATACATTATGAATGTATTTTCCTATTTTAATTTTTTAATTTATTTTCAATAATTGAATTTTTTTTAATAATCCATACGCAATGCGGTATTAAATTTTTGGAGGGAAAATTACCTGATACAAAGAAAAAAAAACATTCGAAATTATAATTTGCGATTTTGAAGAATTTTATAGCCGTCATTAACAAATTTTCAACTTGGTGAAGAAAGCCGGCTTTTTTATTTTTTATATTTTGTACGTGAAAAAAGAAAAGAAAAATAAATAAATGAATAAATATCCGCTTTTCAATGCACTTTTTTCAATATTGAAAAATAAGAAAATTTTTTAATCCCAATACCAATCCATGTGTGTTTGGAAAATTGATGAAGTTGATGAATTTGCTGCGGGGTGGGTATGCTTTGATATTTTTTACGAAAAATTTCTGTTGCAAATATTTTGTTTAATTTTTATTATTACACTCACTCTTTTTCTATTTGTGAATTTCGCGATATTTAGTTGCAAACACGTCGGCTTTAAAAATTTAACTTCTTATAAAATATGAAAGTGTTCAGTATTTAAAGGTTTTTATATGAATAAAAAAATGCTAAATGTAGAATTTTTTAATTATTCTGGCTTTGCTAAATATATTGACAACTTATGATATTGTGCGTATGTTTGTAGCACATTCATTTTCTTTGTCTGAATTTGTCATATTTATGCCGATTTAATGAAGCCATACAAGGTGTGTTAGTTGTTACGATTTGGAGATGTTGCAAAATGTTTAGGTTATAGATTTATAATTTATGCGTCTTTTATATGAAAATTAAAAAAAAATTGTAGAGAATTTCGCGTAAATTTTTCCTAAAATAAAACAAAAACTTTTCTCAGATTTCACTATCTCAAAACAGTATTGAAATTGTTGTTCTCATAATGATATTAATTTCAGATACTTTTGCGAGTATGTGACTTTAGAATGTCTTACAAATAAAGAAGATTCAGGAGATGCCTTCTTATTGTGACGATTTCAAGTGTGTGGAATGTAACCAACCACAGACGATGCTTTTTTGGACGATGCTAAACTACTTTAAAAAAAAGCTTTTATATACTCATTTAAAATAACCGAAAACCTCAAAAACTATCTATTCAATAGAAATATAGACAAAATATTTACAAATGAGATTAAAGGGGGAGAGGGGAAATATGAAAAGTTGCTTCATTAAAAACCACCATCTGAATTGGTGGTATTAAGTCCTTAAACTGAGTAGCGAAAGGGAACCATATTTCGGTATCGGTATCGGCATCGGCATCAGTATCAGTATCATTATCGAAACTAAACAATGTATTTGTAACATCCGTGCTGATAAACTGAGCAGCGAAAGGGAACCATATTTCGGTATTGGTATCGCCATCAGTATCATTATCGAAACTAAACTATGTATTTGTTACATCCGTGCTGATAAACTGAGCAGCGAAAGGGAACCATATTTCGGTATAGGTATCGGTATCGGCATCAGTATCATTATCGAAACTAAACAATCTATTTGTTACATATGTGCTGATAAACTGAGCAGCGAAAGGGAACCATATTTCAGTATTGGTATCGCCATCAGTATCATTATCGAAACTAAACTATGTATTTGTTACATACGTGCTGATAAGGGTATTCCAATTATGTAGGGTTTGGTGTACCGATACAGACAGTTTTATGCCCATATCGATTTACATCGATTTACATGAATCAAACCAAACGACAAAAATTTATATAAATTTAATTATTTTTTCTGAAGGACTGTAATCATTAGGTGGAGAGAGGAATTAGAAAATATTAAATATTTGCATGAAGTGGTCAAGAAAGGTCGATGTTGTGAACAAAAAATTAGTAAAGCAATTTAAATAATTCATACATTTTAATAAAAAAAAAAATTGGTTTTCTATTGCATATTCATTTCGGAAATTTAGTGCGATTTATTTATTCAATAATTCCACCGTAACAATTACATAATTAAAAAAAAATCATTCAAAATAAATTCGTTCTAAGGTAAACTGTTTTTTTTTTTCAATTTCAATTAATTTTTAATATTCTGCTGATTATTAATTTTTGGAAATTTAAAGCAAATTAAATTAATTAAATAATGAATAAAAATGAATATCCTGAGTGATTCCATTTTTTTTGTGTTCCGGAAATGAACACAACGAGCTATTTGAAATTAAGCAGATCCATTGATTTTCAATTGTAGATACACGAAACAGCTGATTCGTAAGAGAGCAAATTTTCGTAAAAAGTTGAGCTGCCTTAACTTAACACCACGTGTTTCCATCGTGGTCGTGTAGTCATGAGTCTATATTGACATTGAAATTAATTATTTATGACACCGCGTTGTCGGGAGCACACTGTCCCGCTTAAACGTAGTGTTTGTATCGGCCGTGAGGAGTTTGAGATTATGTGGCGATTCGTTCAATTTAGATTCTATTCTGGTAGTGGTTAATTATTAAAAATATGCGTGGATATTGGACATGGGCTGTGTAAATTAAGAATAACGCGACTCTATATGCTCTTCTGTGAAGATACAATTCTTTTAATTCTCAAATGCAAATGTGTTCAGTTTGCATCTTCTCGCAGTCTATTCAAGTAACATGTTTGACGAATTTGAGTTCAAAACTCATGAGTTGTGAACTGCTCAATTAGTTAGACGGAATTTTGTTTGAGTCTAAATTGCCAAATAGTGGATTGAAGTTAATATTTGATACTTTTATTTAAAGATTTTTTTCCTGGAATGACAGCAAATAAAAGAATATGTTTTCTACAAACGAATTTCATTTGGAAACTTTAATAGTAAACACGGCTTTCGGTATTTTTTTTTCCTAAAGCCACAAGGTTCAGCAACTGGATATGTATGTATGTAATCTCATGTTCATATTTACATTATTATTCTAGTATTTCCAGTCTATTGTAATACATTGACAAGTACACGTGTGTGCATGCGTACCTGACAACTAACGCGATTTGCTGTAGTATATTCGCCTGGGTCATAAGCTAATGAAGAAAAGCATTTATTCCAGCAAAGGTAGCGCGATTTAGTTTATTATTTTAACAGAGAGTTTTTTTTAATATGCTATTGATTGGAAAATTTATGTACTTTCACTGATAATAACAAAATTTCGGGTATTTGAGTTGTAACTGATCAAGCACTCCACATTAACTTTCATAAAGATTTTTTGTCTTCCTGTTTTCTTGCCTTTCAATATTAAGGTAACTATGCATGAGTGACTCGATTTGCGGTCCAATTTTTTGTTATGCTTTCTCTTTCTATATCCCTCTCAGTTTCCAATAGTGGGTTGTTATCTGGTAGATAAATTGATTTGGTAAATGTAGATGGCTGCGGCCCTCATAATCACTATTGATTATTTCTTCTACAAAGTTGTTTAAATGAAACTTTTCTATTTCGTTTTTAAATTGTGGAGCATCTTTCAATGCCAATATTGTCATAATCCTTTAGTGTAAAAATGATGGAACCAGTATTTGCAAGGTTTAAAGTTTAAGAATTATAAATAGGAATTATAAAAGCCAGCGGGCTTTATATGAGATAAATGTACTGCCAAGGCGAATTCAACGAGTTAAAAGTTATAGCACAGCTGATTACTTTTTCAATGTCAAAATTCTTTCATGTTTCTGATGTATTTCTTTGTGACAAGATATAGCTATTATTAGCAAGTTTAGTCAGGCAGCAATTCGCGGAAAAATGTTAAAAAATTTTACTCAATGGAAGTATCTACGCCTTATTTACATGTTACGATATATTACGCCAATACGTAATATCACGTATTGTTCACTTTAGGAACAAGTATTTTTTTTCTAAATTTTAGATGGATTTCAATAAAAATTTTATGTGTGCCTATATTAGTCGTGTAAAACTAGGACAAAGTGTTCTCTGCCATTGCCAGAGTTTTACTACTTTGAGTGATTTCTATTCAAGCTGTTTGTGCTGAAAACAAATGTAGAAAAAACCCTGTCATTTCTTTTTTTAAAAAAAAGTTTTTTTCAAAAATTAATTTTTTTTAAATCGTTGTTAAGTTGAGACAATTTTTTTATGCATCATAAACAAAATTTATATTAATTTTTTTGTTGTTTCCCAAAATGTTCTCATGTTAATATTTTAGTTAATATTTTTTAAAATAAATTTGGGGTTTCTACCTTTTTTAGTATAGAATTATATTTTAATTAATTATTTTAATTATTTTATACCGTCCTTATAATTATTATTTAAAATTTCTCCGGAGATGTTATACAAATGCGGCAAAATACTTTTAATTGCTTAAATAAAAATATTTTGTATATAAAAAATAAAAAATGGCTTTAAGGCTGAAAAATGTGTAAAATGTATAAAACGTTGTTAACTGCGCATTGCCAAATTTATACAGTGGGATTGCTTGCTTTCAGTCAGACGAGGTCGCATAATACAAAACAAACAAAAAAAATTTTTTATTTTTATTAAAATTAATATTCAGTACTTATTGCCCCTTATGTTTAGTACTTTCAAATTAATTTTTGAACCTGAAGGTAATATTAAAAATACTCGTGTATGAAAACACGATCTAAAATTGTTTTCAACAATTCTAGAATAAACTGTGAACAAAATTTAAAAGAAATGCTAAAGAAAAAGTTTATGTTAACCTTTTGCAATTTACAAAACATATGAGAATCACAAGCACTTGAAAATCTGCTCTCAGCACATCTGGGAACTGAGACTTTCTACCAGAAAGCTTCTTTAGTATGAATTGAGAACAATAAGTACTCAGACATAGCCTAGAATGTTTCTACTGCGTAAAACCAGCTCATTACTTTATTATTAAAAACTATTCACGCGAATAAACACCCTATAATTGCACAAATGGTTTCTGTGTTATATTTTTACTACAAGTATTTATTATTGATAGTCTAAATAAATAATTTTTGAATTAGTCTAAAGTGAATACGTATTCATTTGTGAATAATTTATTAATATATTAGTGGTACTCACAGTTTGATGCAAATGATTTTCTATAAGAGCAAATGCGAAATTTATTTGTTTCGTCATTGTTTGGAATTGAAGTAAATACTCATAAAATTAAAAAGCGTTGAGTGCTCGCTGAACAATTTTAGTTGCAAACAATAAATTTATATAACACTGATAAAGAGGAAATGCAATAAAAGAGGTCTGGGTCTAAGGTTTAAAATCACATTTTGTTGTTGGTTTCATGAAGCAAAAAATTATTTTAAAAATCCAAGTAATAAAAAACTTTCAAACCGATGTATAGGAATGTGCCGCATGAGCTATAAACGTGTTTATGTGGAAATATTTCATTCAAAGATAAGTAGTAGTTTTTCCCCAATTTTTTTTCTTATTTTAATGGGTTTTTATTCTGCTTTGCAAACAGAAATTCAAAAAGTCCTTAAAAGTCCAAAATTTGTACTTCTATTGTTTGCTGGTCCACTACGACTAAATACCCGAATAGAAATTAAATTAAAAGTTAATATTCCGCAGAGCATTAAAAATGCATTGAAATTGATTATTTCGGGGTATCATAATCATTTTCGGGGAGTCTAAAATAGATCTTTAGTCAACCTTTAACCAAAAATTCTCTTTAGAACATTTAAATGTACTCATTTTCTTACGCTCTTTTACATTGCCTCATATTTGTCAGCTCAAATGCAAAATAAAGAAGGAAGAAAAAACAACAAATATAAAACGGTTCTACCCAACAAACATTTTTATATTTTCTTCGAAATTGTTAAAAGTACGTTGTTATTTAAATTACACCGATAGTCGCAAAAATTAATATTCAGCAGAATATTAAAAATGTATTCAAATGTATTATTTCTGGGAACTGCTGTTACTGAAATTTAGAACTTGGATTTAGATTCGTATTTTTTTTTGTGCTAAATAATATGTGTGATCTTAAAGGTCGGGCGAGCAAAGTCTTGCCCCGATGCTTATAATGCGTAGCCCTCTAATTTCAATTTCAAAACTATAAGATTTTAATTAGGAACTAATAATAATTGTAGAACAAGTTAGAACGATTTGTTAATACTGAATATTAATTTCCAAAATCCAAATTAAAAAACAAATTGAAATATATCATGATCCGACTTTTCTTTTTAAGGTGAGAACGGTTAGAAAATCCCTTCGGACTGTCCAGTGGTTAATATTTGTTAGTAAATTTTTCGAGTGGTGATTCCAAATTTGAAAAGTGTACCAGCTTTTTGCTCACTGTAAGCAGACATGCCATGGCAGTCATATAAATTTAAATGCACTTGCCTTTTACTGTACAATTGTCCTCTATTCCTCGGAGGATTACTGCAATGCACAGTGGAAGGAATTGTAAAATATGCACAAACGCTAAACAGCCATCGAATTTCTAAATTTTCAAAAAGAATTTAATTAATTAAATAATATAATAGTAGCTTTGTGTACCGCAGAATAAGAAAACTTTAAAAAGTAGCTGCAATTGTAAATTCGTGTTTTTGTTTTATACATTGCGGAGCTCCCTTGTGCACCTTTGCGTATCTCCAAGAAAAGAAACTCTTTAATAAATATTTATTGAATTTTAGTGAATAAAATTGTATTTAAATAAAACATTTTTTTTACACTTTGCCCATGGTGAGGATTAATGAAGAACGAACGCAAACAATACAATATAACCTCCTCAAAGTATGCTATAAAAATGATGGTTACCATTTAGTGCATGTAACGTGTAGTGTACAAATTAAAACAAAGAAAAAAGAAATAAAATGCATCTGGACATCAATTGTTTTAAATGCATGTCTGCGTTGTATGGATATGTAAAATGTTTTAGTAGAAAAATTCAGTAGTGTTTGAAGATATTGCGCCACTGATTGTGAAATATTGCACAATATTCTATACGATTACATGCACATTAAGAAAAAAATGTAAAATAATATTTGTGGAATAATCACCCCTATTCTGCGTATCGATTAAGTCTCCGCATTCAGTTCCGTTGCGATCGAAAATTGGTATTCTGCAGAAAAACGGAATCGAAAGAAAAAGAAGAAGACAACAATGTTTACAAAATTAATAGCATCACTGTGGAATGTTGAAATGAAATAGGAAAATAAGTAAGTTTGTTATCATTTTCATAGACAAATGTTAAATTTAATGCAAAAAGTTTATTTATACATAATAAAAATAAGTTGTTGATAGACAGTTTTTCTCGTGAGATGCAGCAAAATTCTATGACATCTTACTTCATACTGCTTTGGCGTTGTTGTTTTTGACCTGTACCATTATTAAATATTAATTTAATTAAATAAATTAATTAAAAATATTTTGAAGTGTTTTTTTAATCGCTTGTGAGCATTTTATTTCATTTTCCACTTAAATTTTTTTTCAATTTTAAAGTTTTTAACTAAAAAACACAGATAAAAAAACACCTCCGTTAACAAAAGTAGATCGATCATACAATCGAAAGAAACTGAGCGGAATCGAAATGCAGAATACCAAAATTGCCAGACGGAGAAAATTTCGATTCAAATCGAAACTCAGAATAGCCCCCAATATTATTTTGTGTCTAAAATCAAGTTGTTCAATGGCCCTTCCAGCAAACACTTTTGGAAATTGTTTCCAAACCCCGCCATCTTACGCCCCTATTCTTGGCAATCAATTGAGAATTATAAAAACGTAATCATTGTGAGCCTTTAAAAACTTATTTAAATCTAATTACGTTTTATTCAATATAAGCCAATTTCATTTTTCTTATATCAATTATACAATTGGGGATATTCCATTGCTCGGCAATTCAAACTTTTATCCTTTTAAATGTTATTTTTAATATTTTTTTTTTAAATGTTAATTGTTTAATGTTATTGTTTTGTTAATTGTCAACTGTAAATGTTTAAGTAAATTTAACTGGGGCTTAGAATGGATCCTTTTATGTTATAATTCCCAAATTTGACAGTTTTAAATTAAACTGCATTATATTAATAATTTTTCGTAAAATTATTTTATTCACAAACGCAACTCTTTAATTATGTTATTAACAAAAAAAAAAAAAAAAAAAAAATTTGCATTTTATTTTCCCTTTTAAAATTTAAAATTTTGCGCAAACAAGGTAATTTATATTGTAAAAATTTACATGCCTCCTACCAAGCACATTAAGCGTTATTAACTTTGGGCATGCAAAGGCAGAGTACTCTCACCCATACACACACACCAGTAATAACAATGGCAATAATAATCATAAAACATGATACAAACACTGTTACAACGTTGATGATTTAATTATCATTGCCTGTACACGTTCCACGCATGTATTTTTCCCCGCAATATCGCGGTCATTTATTAACTTCTTTCTCCAAATTATTCACATCGATCAGTTGGATGTTCGTTTGTTGGGGTTTGTGAAATATTTCTTCATTTTTGTGTTCTCTAAGTGTTTTACTCATTTGCATATAAATTGTTTGTTAATATGTCAAGGTACTGACATATGCCGTTTTGTAAATGAATGGACATGCCAACATCTCTCTTTTCTTAAACAAAAACTAAAATTTAAATTGTTCACACATATTGAAAAGATGTGGAGCTTTACAGCGAACTGACTAGAGTTTCGGAAAAAGGGGGAAAGAGCGCTTTTAAATACAGATGCAGATGCAAATGGAATATTTTTAAGTGTGTAATCAGAACATTTTTTGAATGAGAAAATTGACTCTGCATGCAGGATCCCGATAATGGCATGCAGACATTTTGCCTTGTTTTTTTAATGTCGTTAATAATAAACGATTTGGAGCAAACAACGTGATAACAAGAAGTTATAACGATTATAATTTGTACAGGGTGTTTATTTAAGTGTTGGCAATAACAATATATATTTGGGAAAACTATTCGCGTGGCAAAACGCTGACAACATAAAGTGACTGCCTAATCAAAGAGAATACTTGATACGTATACTTTGTAGTCTCCGAACTGGCGTATACGGGACGGCGAAAAAGGTTGGATCAATAAATACATTGCTTGTAAAAGTTAAATCAGCTGTTAAAATAGGTGAGCAAGAACAACCAATACACTTGTTAAAGTACTCAACGTATACAAAAAGTTAAAAGTTGGCCCACTTTCGTACCCCGGGTTAAAGGGCACATATTGATTGAAAACAGCCTAATATGAATATACATTGTTTAACTCGGTTTTTAGTTGAGAGAGTGCAAAGTATATGTATGAAGTATTCTATGGGACTAGGCCTTTATCACTACAAAACCTCATAATGCTCATTGGTAGTGGTATTTGGCTGCTACTTTTCTCGGAGAGACTTTGTAATTTATGCTGCTAATTTGTGAAAAATCAATTTTGTCGTATTTCAACGGTTTATAACTCTTTGGTTCAAGATTTGGCAAAATGTGTATAAAATCGTTTCAGATATATTCATTGATATTTCGATATTTTTTTTTATATCAAATGCTTAAATAGTTAAACTAAATACTTTCTTTCAACGATCTTTTATCACTAAAAGTCGCCAGTTAACATTTAAGAGATTATTTTTTCAAGTCTCCCTCTTTCTCTTTCTCTCTCTTGATTCTAGTGTTATTTTTTATATGGGTTTTCTGAGATTTTGCTCTATTTATCTATTTCATTACTCCCTGTCCCCACTTGCAATTTTGTTGCAGCAATTTTTGGTTGTTTTAGGTGAGAGGGGTACGATACTCTGTACCCCTCCTCAAGCTTCTCACCCCTCTCACCTAAAAACAACCAAAAATTGCTGCAACAAAATTGCATGTGTGAACAGGGAGTTAGTTAGCATTTAAAAGATTTTTTTTTCAACGGCCTCTCTTTCTCTTCCCCTCTCTTGATTCTAGTTTTACCTATTTTTTAAATTCCTTTCACTGAGATTTGTCTCTTTTTCATTAAATTTCCCGGAAATTTAACTTAATGTCACAAATATCCACATCGGCGTATAGATATCGTACCTTTAATAGACGCAGGCTATAACTTGTTTTATGTGAAAATCATGTTTGCCATTTCTGTGCTCCGGTGGGTTTTCTATTTCCATCAACTTAGTGCGGTAATTGCCAACTAAGTCGATACCCTATCACTCACATATTTTATCGTTGCCTTAAAACGGATGATGTGTGCCGCTGAAGTTTGTACTGCAGATGATATTTGATGATGATGGACATCATGACGCGAATGATGAGTTAATTTACGTGTTTATCAATTCTCATAAATGTTTCTTTTTTCTGCTGTAAACTGCCTCTTTACTCTTCGCACTCTTAACGAAACCTGTTAATATAAAAAAAAATATTCCTGTGCATGCCTCCATGTGCATCAGCATATGTGTGATTGAATAGAAATGATTTGTGTTAGTATATGTGTTTTTAGGAGCAGAAATTAATAATTTACAAGGGTTAGAAATTGAAAATACTCTTTAGGAAATTTAATTGAAAAACGTGGCAATATTGTCTATGGGTTTGTTAATTAGGAATTTATTGAATGTTTTTGCTTTACAGTAAAATGTCGATAAAATGTATCGAAATGCCGGAATTTAAAATTTTTTTTTTTCGATTTAAAAACTAATAAAATAATATTACAATAATAATATTTTTCCAAATAATACATTAAATGTATTTTGATATCATCAAAATTGGCAATTCACTCTGCTATTATTGATAACTCTTGAACTTTTTCGTAATCAAATTGTTAAAATTTTTTAGTTACGGTTAGCACTTTCAACTGCTTACGATATGATGATTTTTCGCAAGGAACAAAATTTTGAGCCGTCTTCCAGTTTGCCAAGTTATTAACACTGATATCAAAGGGGTATTCCAAGAGTGGCCAAATCGCCACTTCAGTGACAGCAAACAATTTTCTCTCAGTAAATTTTAGAAATTAATGGAGTAACTTTATAAGTTAAGCTTTTCGAGCGGTGCTGGCAGTGGCTTCGACTAATACTCTAATATATATAAAGAATATATTTCTTTTTTAAAATTAATTTTATTAATTAATTTATTTTATTCCTTCTTCTTTCTTTGTGTCCTTTTTCATCCAAGTTGCAGCCATTTTAATTTTTTAATTAATTGTAAAAATACAACTCTGACAAAACCCGTTGATCCATTTACACTGCACCACAAAGCATTTCGAAAATTTTTTCATTAATTTAGGAAAACTTTCTTTAAGATTGAATTGAAATGTTTTTAAATGCAATTTCAGTGTTTTGGAATGCAATTAAAATTTAATAAATCTAAAAAATATTTTTTTTTAATTTATCAGCTAAATAAAAAACTTCCAACTGGGCTTTAATGATGAAAACTTTAACACTGAAAAGTATTCCTAAATTCGTAGTAATAATTAAGTTTAAAGTCAACGCAAAGGCCGCTATGCGATCGGCACTTTATTATATCTGACTGTTTTCCTTATTAACATGATGATTAATTAAGTAAAATGCCATTATGTTCGTAATTAAGAAATATTATGTTTAAAGTTCATCTTTAAATTACATATAAAAAGTTAAAGCATAGAAGACTGTGTTGTTATGAAGTTTATTTGAAGTACGTTTGTGTACACATGCGCGCGTACGCTGGGGGCATACATACATAAAACGTTGTCGAACATTTTAAAGGTTGCGCAGGTTAATTTTTTCAAAAAAGTTTTTAGTTTTAGAATTCAATTCATCGCTGTTCATTATTTTTAAAATTTGCCAGATTGCTGATTAAAATGCGTATGTATTCGTATGGCTGGGTTAACTATGAATGCCAAATAGGAGCGGTGGAGGGAAGTATAAGAAGGTATCATCATTGCCAGTGGGTTGCTGAAGGAACCTTTTATAAACTGATTAAAAGCTTAAAGTTTCCCTTCCATACGAGCTGAGTCAGGCTCTGCTTTTTGCCTCTTCGGTAAATGTTCTGCTCTCGACGATTTGCGATTTCTAGTCTAGTGATAGCTAAAGCAAAACAATTTTCTAAAAATTCTTATAGATGGCGCCCTTAAAATAATGCATTGATAGTCTAAAAATCATTCGGTTGGATTTTGGCACCCATTTTCCCAGGATTGTAGAAATAATTTTGGTAGGCCGCTGATTTTATTCAACATTATCGCTGAGCTTATTCCCAAAATAGAGCAAGAAATCTCAAGTAATTTGTATTATGATAATTCAGCGAGCCGCCCGAAAAGAAGGGCTTGGATAATCCTAAAGTTTCACGACGCATTTAATTTTTTAAAATTTTTTTTTGTTGTTGCATAATTTTTGCTATTCCGCCAAAAACTATTGGTTTTAGCGTCCAAGCAGTTCTGGGTCTGCACGCCTCTGCTAAATTGAGAGATTAGGGAAAGATATAGTTGTAGAAGCTAAAGGAGTATATGGTAGCGATACTTATGAAAGGCTGACTGTCCAATTTGGCATGGGACACAACTTACCCATTCAGCCCACCATTATTGGAATTGAAAAGGGGTATCACACTAAAAATTGCGCTCCGAAATTTTGTAATGTGTAGATGAATTTTTATATTAGAAAAAAATTGATCACCTAATGTGATGAAAGGATTTTCATGTTGTGCCATCAAAGAAGAAAAGCAAGTTGGCCAATGAAAAGTTTGGATTACTGAATGCGACAAAATAAATATTTTTAAAAGTTCAAAAGAATTTCCCTTAAAGTTGCTGTTTTGTATAAAAAATAATATATCATTCGGCTTAAATTTGTAATATTTTGCACCAGAAGGGATTAAATTTTCGTGGCTCCCTTTCACATCTTCTTTTAATTATCAGTAATCACCAATAGAACAGGCCTGGAAATAATTTGAATCTCATAGACATTCCGGTCCACTAACCCTCTTCGTGAATGCAACATGACAAAAGTGTTATTAACGTGATCATGCCACAGCCACATTATTAGTAGTTTGAGCATTTAAATAGCCACGTTAATACCATATTAATTGGCCCCTAAATGGTATCGAAGGAGAATATGTTCTTAAAAGGTTACACGGAAATGATACTGATTATTAAGAGAGGGGAGAACTTGAAATTATGATGTTGCGTTTGTATGTGAAACTCTCGAGTTGAGTTCACTGGTAGCGTGATTGGCTTTCTCATTGTTTGCGTCTGGAGATACTCGTACATGGACGTATTAAGCCTTTTACAAGGCTTTACGAAACTCCATGGAAGGTGTGTGCAATACGACTGTCCGTAAAATGAAATATAAACAAAATATTTATGTAGAATGAAATCTTAAGCGGGAATCAACTGAAGTGATTAATGATAGAATATTTTAGAATACGAGTGAAAGTATTTAATATACGTCTTAAGGTACTTACGCATACTTTACATGTTCTATGTTTACATGGATCTGTATTCAGTGGTTGCTTTTGTTTTCTGGCGTTACGTGGCATTTGTTTTCATAGTTTTAATTTAGTTTTTTTGTTACTTCACTTGCCAGAACTCGCCGAACTGGTCAAGATGATGATTGTTTAGTTTAATTTGGCTGGGGCTTCGTATTGAATTGAATGACTGACAACTCTTTTAAATTACAGACAGACAGGTACTCACATGGCCACATGGTTTTATGCACGTAAATATTTGTGAACAACATGTAACTTCAACTCCAGGGATGGTCAGCCACATGTGGACCCGAAGAATGTTATTCTCGGAAAACGTAAAACGTAAGATCTCAGCGATCTTCTATATTTCATGTAATCGAAGATTTTCGTCTAAAAAGTATTTGTCTGGATGTGTTTCTAAAATGTGTTCCGGAAAGGACTTTTAAATTGAAAGTCAATTCCTAAAAACGAATCCAGTATTACTGTATATCGTGATTACTTCATTATTATTTTGAATGCCATTTTTTAATTAAACTGAATTGATCTTTATTCCAAAGAACATTTTAATTATTCCGTCTATTGAACAAAGAAAACATTTTGGCTGCACGGTGTTTGAACTGGTGCTATAAGATGTTCCGAAATTCGGCCACGAGGCTATACCGATCATAAGTATTCACTTCTTTGTGATAATACATTTCACACAGTTTATTTTCAAATTAAAAACAAAAAAATGGAAAAAATATTAGATTGCTATCTTTACGTGCTTTGGCAATGCAATTTTGGATCGTGACGTCTACATTATTTCATGAGGATGCTTACAAACTGCTTATGAAGTATCTACAAATTTTTTTTTTTATACGAGATTTAGAAATTTAAAATTTCTTTTTTCGGTATTTTCTTTTTTACTTTAAGAATCTGTAGATTCTGATCTGCCGTCTATAGATACAGATGACAGTGGAATTGAAAGTAATTTGAAAGCACAACAATAAACTTAAGTATTAATTTAAATTAATAGAAATATTATTATTTTTATTTTTTTTTGTAAATAAAAAATTTGCTTTAGTATCTCGATATTTAGTTTTTTAATTTTTAAGCATTTTTTTCTCACGCAAAAGTATTGAAACATTGCAGTCAATTCAAGTCGATTGCAATTTTTTTTTTAAATAAGTATTATTTTTTAAATATGTAACTCCCAATCACAACTATATTGGTAATTATAAAAAAGTGTTTTTCTAAATCGTTTATAAACCCCTCTTCCAAAATTAATCAAGACATTAATTTTGTCCAAAAATTTGAATTAGTCACCATGCGTGTGTTGGCAACACTTAAAAACAATTTTACATTTGACAGGTTAGGTTTTGTACTCGTAAGATAATGCGTTACGTAATAGAACCATTTTACAGACAAATTCGATTTTACGTTACTTACTCTTGCGTTACTTTTTGTACAAAATTCAAGCCTTCCGTTAATTTTATGACAACCTTTTTCAAAAAAAAACTATGTACGCTTCTGCGCAAACGTAACTCTTTTAATTCATATTGAAGTTATTTGATTCAGTATGAAATTTCAAAATTTCTGATTTCCATGTCTGATGCCATGCAGTTTAAAATCGAGAATGAAATGCATCAACGCAGACACATATCAAAGTTATCTTGTGGTTTGCAGTTGGCGCCAGCACTATTTGATCAATTTTTAATTGGCGTTTATTCATCTTCTCTTGTTCGTATTACAAATTTTTAACTCCACCTTGTAAAGGAATATTAAAATTGGAGTGGGGTTTTTTTTTATCTTGGAATGGAGAGTGAAACATAATTTCATTTTAACAGTTAATTATGACAAATGAACATGATTACTGTTTTATATAACTTGGGATAGATTAGTAAGACTAAATGCGCAAAAGTAATCATGTGTGTATGAGTGTTACAGTTTTGTTGTACAGTAAAGGTAAAAAGTATTGTAACGCATTCGATGCAATTAAACATATATGTATGTATTAAAATAAAGAAATATTATTCTGATTTGATTTGAATTCTTTTCTAAAATGAAATTATTATAAAATTATTGTCAAACACTTATGGGCAGATGGTGCTCGAGCTCAAGCTTTGAAAATCCTTTCATTTCAATATCACAATCAATAATGTTTTCTTATAATGTTTTCTTTTCTGATTCGAAGCATTAATTTCCCAATATAATCTGGTGGATCGATGCAGACACAAAAGTCAAGACATTTTCAATATTCACGATTTATATGGGGCAAAAATTGGACCCTGAAGGAATTTCGATTTGTATTTTAGAAAAGAAAATAAAATCTTTGAAATATATTTAAGATAGATAACCAATTGGGGATATAATAATCATAAATTGCAAAATCATGTTACTCATTTGTTATCGAAATTCGCTGTAGGCTTTAAAAACGATCACAAGTATCACATACAAGAATAGATAGAAATGAGATTTTATGATCGCTTAAAATATGATATAAGACTAGACGGTTTTTCTATTAAAGCAACAAAAGAAAGGGTCGAAAGTCGGCAGTTCGTGTCGAGTGATATGAAGAGGATCAATTTTACTTTGTAATAAACTTTTCAGACTTAAAAAAAGTTTTTTAAAAAAAGAGAAGAAATTAAAGGCATCCATTTAACTATATAAAATATTTGAATTCATTTCTTGGTAGTTAAATAATTTGTACTGTACAACTTCAGAGCATGTTTTCCAAAATCCCACGAACATTTTGTTGCCATAATTTTCTTTTAAAGCAATAAAAGATTTTTTTACATCTGCATTATAGATATGAGGGAAATTCTTATTCGATATCTACAAAGAATAGGTCATTACGCGTTTATTCTTAGCCAAAATTTGGTAAGCGATTCCTTCCATGCCCATCGTATCCATCATTTAGTTCTGAGCTGTTCATATATTTTCCCCTTTACTGTAATTCTATAAGATGCTCTATTAAAAATGTGCCTCATGAAACTTTATTTTTATTTTTATTGTGTGTTTCTTTTGCTTCCAACTCTTTAATTGACCACGAGTTATTAAGAAAGCCAAGATTTCAAAATGAGAATTAACGAGAATACAAGAATACTTTTTAAAGAACAAGACTTGTGTAAATGGGCACAAGTCTGTGAGATGTTTTCATATTTGAAAACATGGTAAAATTGATTGATTGCTATAAATTGTAGTAATTTTCAAAAATATTAAACATGTAATTAGTTAAACAGAAGATGAAAAATGTAATTTAGAGTTTTACAAAAACCCTTTTCAGATAATAGGAAGCATATACTCGCACAATATTAATAGGCAGATGAAGCTGTTTGTTAGCTCAGCCAGTAATTTTGAAAATTATATAATAATCATATAAAATTATCAAAAATTCGTATTAATTTTAATGATCAAAGCATTTTCGTTTGTGGCCATCTGCTGGAAATTATATATGTATGTATATACAAAATCATATAATTCATTCATTAAAATCTTGTTAATAACTGGATTTAAATTTGTAAATTATTATTTACTTTTTAATATAAAAATGAGCGCTTCATTATTACCCGACTGATTGTTTTGTTAAATGAAACAAAACACACAAAAGCAAAACCAAAAATAAATATTTTATTCATATTTTATAACACAAAATTACATGACAAACTGATAACTGCATCTTAATGTGTTCAAATTAATTTAAACGGATTAATATTCATTCGATACAATAAGAAACGTCCATTCAGCCGTTTACTAAGATAAGATACGAATTGTATAGAATAAATAATATGCTTAACGCTTAACGCTTAACGCTTAACGTTGAAAATACAATACAGCTTCTTGGTGAAAAATTTAAGCAAAAAAAAAAAAAAAAAAACTACTTGTTTTAGAAAAAAAAGATAAATTTATTTAAAAGAAGTTTATTAAAAATTAAGAAAATAAAGAGGCAGGCGGAGTGAGAAGATTCTGCAGAAGTTTAAAAGTTGTTAAAGAAATTTCATTTTAATCAAAACTAATTTATATTAGATAAGTTTTTATTTATAACTCTGGTAACCTTTGGCGGCATATAAAGTGTTAAAGTTGCTTTAAAATCAACCTGTTAATTTTTAAACCTCTGGCGGAGATTATATTTAAAATAGAAATGCCATGAAAATTTCTATTTAATTATAATAAAATATTTCTTTGCAATTACATTTTCCCTGCTATTATCGTTCAAAATTCCAAGAAAAACTCCCATTAGCTTTTCATTTAACTTCATTTTAATTAATTAAAGCCGCGAACTTTAAAGCACCTGAAGAATCGTACCGACTTGCTTGCAAAAGTTTCTTGCTTGAGTCTTTTGTTATGTAAACAAATCACAAAGCGAGACACAGCCACAGAGCCACAAAGCCACACATACACACGTACACTTGGGCGTACAATATGCCCTTTTAAGTCTGTTTGCCAATTCCTATTCTTTTAAAATGCAATAGTGTCAACACTCATTAAAGCGTTTATGTGTTAAATAAAAAAAAAAAAGAGAAGAAGTGAAGTCACTAGTACGCCGTCACTGGCCGGCCAAAACTAAATACGTGACTGAAATTTTACGGCAAATAATTTACCACACGCAGTCACCTGTATAAAGCCACTAACAAATAGATACTAAACATTATTTATCTAAACGATTTTCTAAATGTTTCCTTTTGACAGAGTTATAATGAATTGCTAATGAATTGATCGAAGCTGATAACAGAGACATGCAAACAAACACATGCCCACACTATTTGAAGTAATTGTGTATGTGCTGAAGTAGTATTGCTGAGAAAATCATTTAGATGTTAAACAAATTGAATTATTTCCACAGAAAACATTAACATTTCTGACATTTATTTTAAACGGTGTCTACTGCAAAAGAGAAATCTGCTCAAATGATTTGTATTTTGAAACTTTTAAGCTAAAGAATGTTGAGAAAAGAAAAGCTCTTCTGAAGCAGAGTGTATAAATAATATATGAACAAGCAAAAGGTCTTGAACTCACTTCCTTTGGCAAATACGTTTAAAAACACAAAAACAAAAACAAAAACAAGAACAAGAACAACAACAATTTATTTGTATTCTCGAAATAACCAGCTTAAATGATTCCTTAACGCATACAAATACAATTTAAAATTAAACAGTCTCATCTGCAGACACAAACACGCACAAAAACATGAAAATGATGTTAAAGTTGACCAGCAGTGGGAAGGATAACGTTCGTTTATGAAAAAGGGGATTGTAATAAGAAATAATAAAAACGATACAATAAACACGTAAATGATCGCTTACGTTATAATCACCTGAAAACCAATCAAGGATAATAAATAATCTTTCAAGTTGAGATATTGAAAATTGCTCACATTAAATTATATTCACACTTTGGCCCCAAAACACAATACGAAGACAAGCCAACAACAATCAGTAGAATAAAACACAACCAGCAATCTGTAGGATTAAATATTAAAAGAGAAAGAAGAAGAAACAAACCAACAACATGACAAACTATACTATTATACACCAACAACAAAGGCCTCAAAAACAATAACAAATTCGTAGTCATTCACTAAACTTGACGATATTTCGCACTGTGGACAGAATAAAATCCTTCACTAATAAATACATTAAAAATAATTTCAATTATTTTTCAAATTTATTATTCATAAAATAATAATGAAATAATTCTTTATTAAGTTCATTACTGAAGCGAGCATTAATTACTGGAAAATGTATAACCAATTAAATAATTTGCAGCCGCGCTTTGATAAACATTTTGTTTTAATAAAAATCTGTTTTTAGATTCCCTACAAACATGAAAAAAAGTTTGTAATATAATCGACGAGCTCAATAAATAATTAAATAAAAATCAATATTATATTCTCAACGACCAAAGAGCAAACTCACGTACCTCACGGTTCTTAGATGCTGCAGTAGGTGGGGTCTCCGTTATTCTTACAACACTAAAAATGTGGCTGGGGGAAAAGTTTAGCCGATAGTTGCAAGATCGCCGATGCTGCAAGCGACACAATGTGGACGTCTTCAATTTTTTTTTTAATTTTCTCTACAGATAGACTTTGTTCTTTGTTCCTGTCAGGGTGGCAAATTTGAATTCAGAACTCCTTCTCATAAACCATTTTCCTAATTCGGTATTATATCGCCTATTGACATTCCTATACAAATGAAATACATATATTTTATATACACCAACTGACGGTAATCTGTTTTTATCTTTGCCTTTACAGTTAACACAAACGCTGCAGGCGTTTTCATTTCGATATGAGGGTGTAAAAATTCCCCCCCTTTAACTCAAATTCACTCTTATTCAGAAGGTAATCAGTTCTTTTCATAAGGAGAAATTTAAAAAAAAAAAAAAATATTCTAGCCCCTCGAATGGTTAGTATACCCGCCTGTTACGCAGGTGTCAGGGTTTACATTCCCCGGGGAGCCAGAAGCCAAGGGCCTCAGTAGCCAGTGCTTCTATACATATTGCAATTATATTCATATAATTGTAATATTTGGTAAATAAATAAATAAATAAATAAATAAATAAATAAATAAATAAAAAAAAATATATCCGGAAACCCTGCGGAAAAATCCTTACATTTCAGATGGTTCAATAATTGCCTTCTACTACCCACAGTGAAATGCGAAAAATATTCCTTAAAAATTTTAATATTGAATTGTAAAAATCCAGCTTAAACTCCTTCTCGCTAATCTGCACCCAATATTGGTTATAAAGGATAAATAAGAATATGGAAAAATGATGAAAAAAAAATATCAACAACATTTAACTAAAATAAATATAAATTGTTGCAAATAAGTGCATACAGCGATGAAACTACAAGCAGAGCTAAAGACGACAAAAGGCCTGTAAAGGCAACAGTCCAGCATCTTTTATACGGCCAATATTTAGCGTTTTCTTTATTTGAAAAATAAAAGGCAGATAACAAAATCTGAAACCAAATAAAAGCAAACAGGCAGCCAAATAACCGATCAACCATTTCGAGCGAACAAGCAGAACCACAACTACAACCACAGCCAACAATCCAATGATAAACGACATTAATTCATATAAAACTGATATATTTTATTGTGTACGGAGTATCTCTACGAGCACAGCAGCAATAAGAACCAAATCGAATGCAGCTATGAAATTTATCCAGAGTAACCAACATTTATTTGGTTGCTGTTTTGTTGCTGTTTTGTTGCTATTTTGTTGCTGTTTTGTCTTCGTGTTGTTGTTTTCTGCTTATCATAATACTAATAACAATAATGTTAAAGTGGCAAAGTGGCAAACAATGTGTAAAACGTATAAAATATATTTTAATAAATGTACTCGCACCGTCAAATATAGTCTTCTCCTTTGCTAATGTAAGATCACGGTCGCAGGGATGGGAAACTGCAAATTGTTTAATTAAGTTGCAAGTGAAGCGTGATAACATGCTGTTAAAATTGCCTCAACTGTTGCGCACAGACAAGTACTCGGACATTGGCAATAATCAAATTATTTCGAATATGGAATCGGTGTTAAATTGTTGCATGGAACTTTCGGCACTGGTATATATGCGGGAAGTGGAGTTTTTAATAATTCTGCCGCATAGAACCGGCGGAAGTTGTGCGATAGTGGTTTCTTCGGTGTGTTATTTTTATGTGTGTTTTTCCTGTTTGGCTTGTGTCACTATATGTCACTCCCCATTTCCACCTGCAATGTAGCAAACGATTATGATAGAAATGAAAATTTGCTCAACTAAACATTTTTTTTTTTGCCTAAAAATATTAAAGTTACCGCAAGTTTTACAGTTTTTTACACTTAAGTGAGAACATTAGAATCTCGAAAGAGTTTACCGGCGAAAATTAATTTCCTAGAAAAATTATAAATTATATGAAATTTCATTATTTTCCTCAACTTTCCTACTTCCTACTTTACCAGGTTTTCTTTTTCAAAATAGAGACGTATTTGATTTTCGCCGTTGTTATGCGTAAAGTTTTTTTTTCCCCCAAAAAATTATGTTTATTCCCCAATAAGATTAGTTTGTATGTGTGTTTTTTTTAAATACATTTAAAATCCTGACAATAATTATGTCAGGATCTCTTCAAAGGATTTGTAAATATATTTCGATTTAATTTCAATTCCTCATTACATACAAACATATTCGCCCTCGTTAATTTCTGTGTGTTTCACGTGTAAAGAATCAGCTGATCAGAATCCGCAAAAATTTCGCTATTCTTACATTGCATTTGTGTTGCAGTATAAAAACGCCAATATGTGATATTATTACTGAGTTAGGAAAATGGTTTTTGAGAAGGACTTCTGAATTCAAATTTTCTATACTAACAGGATGCTTATTTCACATATACACAGTCCGTCCAAAAAACAAAGTCTATCTGTAGAGAAAATGAAAATAAAAATGGAGACGTCCATATTGCGACGATGTTGCAATGATCCAATAGAGTTGGCGCAATTCGAGTCAATTTCGGTATTCAAGTTCGGTATCCAGTAAAGAGTTGTATCTCTTCAATGTAGTAATAAAATGTTTTGTTAGTCGGTTTTCACACTCAGCAACAGAAGTAAGACGAACGGTAGTAAATTTATTGCTATTGAATTTGACTACTGCATTGTCGCGAGGTATTTTGAAATTATTTGTCTTCATCTAAAAAATTCTTTTAAATTTCTGCAATCGGCAAGTCTGCATGTCTTTTTGTAATTTGCCTTGCCCAGACATCTGGGGCGAAAAATTTTGTTCAAAATTTTAGTAAACATTTTGTAGAGAAGAATTACGGAATGGAATCTCGGGTGGAATTGGAAAGCAAACAATAAAAATAAATCGTGTTCACACGTTATCTATATTTTAAGCATGATTTAGCTGATAAAATAATTGAATTTTTAATCTTTTTGCGCAAAAAAATCTTTAAGTACCGAATACTGAAATCTTATTAAAAGATTTTAATATTTGATGCTGACGTGTTTCAAAGCAAATACGACGTAACCTTTTTAGACAAAAAAAAAAAACTGATGTGAAGCTGAGCATTCGAAAACAATAAATTTACACTCTGCAATGCACACGTACTGAAAGAACTTGTGCTATTAAATAGAAATCGAAATACCCAGCAAACTTATGGATGTTTAATTGGCCTTGCCTAAATATGTAAATCATCTTTATACGATCAAAAATCATATGTTTATGGTAAATGTGAAGTTTGTAATAAATATTTCAAGTTTGAAAATTGTATGTCGAAGTTTCTGTACAAAAATTAGAATTTTAGAATTTTTATTTTTATTTTTATTTTTATTAATGCTGATGTTTCAAATGAAATATATGCCATTGTTTGGAGAAAATATGCCACATTCTGTGCCAGCGTTGCTTTTCTTTAAATAATCATTTCATAAACTAATGGACTACGGCAGAATACCAGCTGTTACTTGACATTTCTTTCTGCGTTACCAGATTAACATCTTGTCTTTCGAATACTTTCAACTCAAACTAATTTGTGAATACCAAGCTAAAAAGAAAATAAAATAAAAAATAATAGTTAGTGGAACAAAGCTGTAGTTTAAATTAGCAGAATTAAATATTGCAACTTGTGAGGGTTACATACTCTATAGCATATGTTTGTTGGGTAAGTGAATATTCGGGTGTTTGTATACATATTTTAATGAAATAGTTTAGATATAATTTCTCTCATTATAGTCATAGCAGTGCCTACTTTAAAAGCAATCCCGGAATTGTTAATTAAAGGGGATAATTTTTGGGTAATATGGGGGTATTCCTTTTTATGATGTTTAAATTTAACCTGCGTTAAAGGATATTAACTAAACTTTTTTAAAATTTATATTGCTTCGCCTTTTTAGTTCGAATTTGTTTCGTTCGAAACAAAAATAACATGTATCTGTTGGAACATCAACTCTGATTTTATTTGACAGATTCTACCGTTTTTATGAGTATATCAGGGATGGAAAATAATTTTTTTTTTTGGATAAAAAATTAGTTTCAAACTAATTTATAAAGCACACGCATTTCATATTTCCAGAGCAGAATTGAATTGTTATTATATTATTATTTAATTTGACAGTAAATTTGATGCAAATTTCACCGCTTTTAGAAAAATAATATGCGAACAAATTTTTTATTTGCATGCTGGAAGTAAATAATCGCTATGATGGCTTGAAAACATATTTGTTACAGAGATGCATTTTTAGTACACACACACACTGTCATACTTTGTCAGCGGTATTCTACAGAACGAGCGTTTGAGTAGAATACTGTATACTGGTTTTTTGGAGGCGGTGTTCCTACCTGCCAGCTGGCAAGTACTTACCAGAGTGAATGTTTTTGGGTATGCCAAATTGAAAATTCCTTATTGGTTGGGAGAAATGTTTGGCAGCCCTGATTAACACTAAGCAAAAGAGACGAAATAAATACAAGCATATAAAAGCATTTTTCATGCATACTCGTATATACACACATAGAGACAGTTATATATTAATACATACATAATTACACACACGTGGTACATGATAAATAATTTTATATTGAAGAAATTTAGAGCGATTTTGCTCGCGGCACTTAATCACAAATATTGAGCAAAAAGTTTAGTGGTTTATTTCTAGTGAAGCTTTCAAGAGTAGTGTGCGATAGTTAAAGACGACATCACGTGAAGGGAAAATTGCAAAACAACATTACCAAGTTATACTAAAAGTATGCGAAATTTCACTTAAAATTGCTAATTACCGACAATAAGTAAAAACTAGTGAATAAAACATTTTTTTTTTATTCGATAACCTTTAAAAGTATTAGAGATCAAGTGAACGAGTGGAATATGTAGGAAGCCTTTGCATACCATTTTTATTAAACACGTAACGTAAAAGAAATAAGAAACTTAACAGTTAATAGAGAATAAGAACGTAAATAAAGTCATTGCCAGTCAGGTTACTTAATTTTGTTATTTTTAAATTTAGAATGTTTACATTTTAAAATTTTTTCTTTAACAACAACAAAAAAAAACAAAAAAAACCATACAATTTTATTTTTTATGTATCTGTAAATTTTTTTTTTAGGGAAATATTGAAGAAATATTAGAAATATAAAAAACATAACTTGTCTACAAAGTGAATTAATATTGAATGTTAATCAGAAGGTAAAACTTTTTTGTTTGATATATCAAATAAAATTTCTGACTTTTCAAATTACGTTACTACGAAGTGCACGATGTTTTATTTTATTTTATTTATTGGCTAATTACTGGTGAATTATCGCGATAATAGTACGGTTTGTACTGCTTCAAAAACCCTTCTAATACCGCAATAGCAAAAAAGTGCAGATAAAATCGCGCGAGAACTAAACATTTTTAAAAGCAATAAACTAATAAAAAATCCATTAAAGTTATGGGTGCGTAAATTCTGATCAAAAGATTGTGCTACAATACTCATCAATTTTATTTGTAGTGAATTACTATGCAATATCGAATTTAATTCGATAAATTTTTTGTGCGGTTTTTTTTTAAATTTAACACTACTTTTCATTTTTAATTTAAATTTAATTTTAAGAAAAATTTAAGAAAAAGTAATATGAAATTGCTCATAAGATATGTTTTAAAAAGAGCAAAATTCATCAAATTCTTTCAAAACGATATTCGCTTTAAAGCTATCGATTTCCTTTATAGATAAGTACTTGATTATTTGCTTCACATATATGTGTGTGTGTGTGTGTGGGTGTGTGTAGCATTTTGTATATTACCAGCTTATAAATATGTATGCAAATTGACTGAAATTAATAAATCGCTAAAAGTGCTTTCCAAACTAATTAACGATAGTGATTAGGATGCATTAATTTAAAATAGATTTCCCAGCATCATGCTTTTGAACGCGTTTTGAACAGACCATTCGAACCGTTTCCATTATCTTGAAAGTGTTTCAAAATTAATTTGACATTTATTTAATATTATTCCTAACAGCATTTAACACAATATCTTATTATTACTTTAAAATTTTACTACTTTTTTTTTTAATAATTTCAAAATAAATTATATATAAATTATTATGCAGGGTTGGAAAAGCAACTTTTGTAAGAAATGTAGTGTAGTGCGATCAGTTTACGAAAAGTGTAAGGAAAACCCCTTATCAAAAGTCTTACACTGAGCAAAGCTCATGTCTGGGCCCCAAAGCACGATTGCAAAAACGGAATATAAAGTTTTAATAAACTTTTCATATACAATTTCAATTTTTTATAGTTTAATTAGTTTTTCCATATTTTTTTTTATTTATTTGGTAAAGTATTGAAAGCAAATCTATTTGAGAATAAAATAAAGAGATTTATAACACTGCATGTGCAGTAATAAAATCGTGGTTAACTAATAATAATACAAAAATTAATTTTAAAATCGCACAATTTTTAATTTTTATTCAAGATTTTCTTATTTTATTGCATCTTTTTAGGCATTTGGAATTTATAAGAACTTTAGTTTCTGTTACATATTAGAAATGTATTAATTTGGGTTTATTTGCCAAATATTTAGTTGTTTTCTTCTTTTGAAAACGAATTGAGGCGAATTTAAAATTTTAATTCTGTGGCTGAGTTTCATTAAACATACAAAGTTGTGCAGGTCTGTATAAATTATTGGGAGTTCAAAGTTCAAGCACGGCGTTTATGTCACATTGCGAACCGTTTTTTAGATGCGAAAGAGTACAAAAATTTCTTTAATTGCTAAATGCCGCTACGCAGGTGGCACACTTGCATATGTTTTTATGTCTGTATGTATGTACGTATGTGAGTATGTATGTTTGTATGCCCATGAACAATAATCAGCAAAATGACGGAACAGAAAAGGTTGATAAGTAAAAAAATAGAAGAAAAGAAGAGAAATGTTTCACCTCAATGTCTAATACTTGCGGTAGTGAGTTCACCTCATATGAATTCGTTTCGATTACAGAAATAACTTAATCGAAAAATGTAATATTATAAATATTCAGACACATACGTATGTATGAACGTACATATTTCTAATTAGTATATCTTCTTTGAATGAATAGTATTTAAAAGTCAAATTTTATTTGTAAGAAAACAAAAAAAGGTTATTTAAAAAATAAACTCGGCCCGTTAGTATTTTCTTTTAAGATAATTTTACTTAACGATTACTTAAAATGCCGCCACGTTCAACTGCAGTTGGTAATAATGTGGAGCCTTTGGAAGAAGCTCTCGAGATAGGGAAATCGAAGCAGACCGGTGTGCTCTTCGAAGCTGATGCCGACACTGCTGATGGCGCTTTAGCAGCCGATATAACCCAATTCAAAAAGGCCGAGAAGCGTAAATTGAAACTGGTTTGGCGCAACATTATTTTATTTGGTTATTTACATTTGGCTGCTCTTTATGGTGGCTACTTGTTTTTTGCCAAGGCGAAATGGGCCACGGTACTCTTTTGTAAGTATGACCGACCGACCAATTTGTGTATTTCTTGTAACTTAAAATATTTTTCAATTATTAAAAATTATTTGTTTAGCTGTCGCTTTGTATGCCGTTGGTGTTTTGGGTATTACGGCTGGTGCGCATCGTTTGTGGGCCCATCGTTCCTATAAGGCCAAATGGCCGTTACGTTTAATTTTAATAATTTTCAATACAATTGCCTTTCAAGATGCAGCTTACCATTGGGCTCGGGATCATCGCGTCCATCATAAATTCTCTGAAACTGATGCTGATCCTCATAATGCTACTCGAGGGTTCTTCTTTTCTCATGTTGGCTGGCTGTTGTGTAAAAAACATCCCGATGTTGTTGCCAAGGGCAAGAGCCTCGATTTATCGGACTTGAGAAGCGATCCCATTCTTATGTTTCAAAAGAAGTAGTTTTCCTTACAAGCCTCCTTCTCAATCATTGTTATTTATAATCATCACTTTCTAATTGTAGACACTACATGAAATTAATGCCTCTGGCTTGTTTCATTTTGCCCACCATAATTCCCATGCATTTCTGGGATGAAACGTTAATTAATTCTTGGTTTGTGGCCACTATGTTCCGTTGGTGCTTCTTACTTAATGTTACCTGGTGTGTTAACAGTGCTGCTCATAAATTTGGTGGCCGTCCTTATGATAAGTAAGTCGTAGCAAATAGTACCCTTTGTTTAACCCAGATACACCTCACCAATTTTTACACATTCTTTGTTGAATAGAAATATTAATCCCTCGCAAAATGTTGCTGTTGCTGCTTTCGCTTTTGGAGAGGGCTGGCACAACTATCATCATGTATTCCCGTGGGACTACAAGACTGCCGAATGGGGCAACTATTCCCTGAATTTGACCACTTTTTTCATAGATTTCTTTGCAAAAATTGGCTGGGCCTACGACTTGAAATCAGTTGCTCCTGAAACTATTGAGAAACGTGTGAAACGTACTGGTGACGGCAGCCATGAACTGTGGGGCTACGGTGATAAGGACATCACGGCCGAAGATAAAGAGTCCATCGTTACACTTAACAAAAAAACTGAATAAATTTTTAATGTAAAGAAAATACAAATTTTTTATAAAATATGTTATTTAAAAACAAACAACTTTTTATTGAAGTGGTGGATTGCCAAAAAAATATATACAAAATTTTAAATAACTTGTTATAATATTTTATATTATACGGTTTATAAGTCACATTTTGTTAAAAATAATAATTGAAAATAAACCTCAAGATCTATTTTAACTGGTAGATACAGCTTAGAAATAAATATACATACTTTATAAAGAAAAAAATTTTATTTTATTCAACGTGAATCTATGCAAGCAAGCTTTACTGTCATACGAACTGGGATATCCTGTAACATACAAAAAAAAAAAAGAAATGGAAAATTATCACAATATGCTATATGACAATTTTTTAAAAAGCTTATATAACTAAAATAAAAGTCAATCAGTCTAATCAGTCTTGAGTAAGTGTAAATGTCATTCTTACGTACAAAATTCTCAATAAATGGAATCGAAAAAACAAATCGATTTTTTCCAACTGAGTTAACAGTAACTCAAGCCGTTTTAGTAACAATATAAAAGCAGATTAGAGGACAATTTCCTAGACAAGTGTTTTAAATATTAGTTCCAAACACCTTATATGCCGGCATTGCTGTTAATGGCATGTTTAACTTGAGCGTAATTTTGGTTATTGCATCCATAGAACCAACAATAGGGATTTTTCGACAAATACTTATCTTAAGTGGAACGTACATTTATTTACAAAGTTAACCTACTCTTAGAAATGTTTGTGAAAATATATCTACATACTTGTAGATTGATGAGAATTTTTTAAACATGCTAATTTAAAGTAAAATATATTTGAACAAACTATTTAAAAATGATTAAGTTTAAAAATGGCTTTTTCTTCACGCTATCATGGAATTCTCTTCCCATGCCATTAAAGCTAAAGGATAACTTTCCAACTGTTTAGTGTCAAGTTATATGAAATTATTGAATTTCTTGAGTGATTTCTATGTGAGTTATTTATTACTCAAGTCCAGTGTCTACATTATGGCAACCGCATGTGAATTATTTAATTGCTTTATGAGTTGCTTCGTTTTACATACTTGCATAGTCAGATATGTATGCTTAACTTGGAATTATTATTCTCATGTTGACCTGTAATAAGATTGTTTGCACGTTGTGCAACTTTATCAATTAAAAATTACAAAACAATCCGCCTCACATCCAACTAACACATTTACACGTTACAACCGCCTTAAATGATGCATTTGAAGTTAATTTTATCAGCCAGAGAAATTAATACAGAACGCCAAGAAAAAAGAAATGAGTAAAGAAGCAACATTAAGGAAACAATTTAATTTGTCCAGTAAGTACGTACAAGAAGTAACAACAAGTATTTATGCTAAATAATGTTGCAACTTAACTTATTTGCTGCTCGCACTCAGCAGTCAGTGACGAAGCGACTAACAAACAATAATCAACCAGACAGGAAATGGATGGCGCGAAGCGAAGAGAGAGTAAGTGATTGTCAATACATATCAGAAATCATCCATTTTTATAGACAACGCACAGTAGGCTAGATTGTTAAAATATAGTAAATTGTTTTAACTTTTGATGAAATTGTTTGCATTGAAAGTTTTATTAGGAGCAGCGCATATTACCCTGTGTGATATTAATTTTTCACTAATTCATTGTTCTTATTCAGAAAGTAAATGCTCTTACGAGAATCCTTGGCATAAATCTTTAAAGCACCTGCTAAAGGGCGGTATTCACTATACTACACAGTGTTACGATTCATTCACACTAAAATCGGATGTGGTTCGATTTTACCTTAAAAAAAATTGTATCACAATGGCGTTTGTAAATGCCGCAATATTGTATCTGCAAACAGATCTGCTCGAATGGAAACCGTCAAATTATCATAAAAATGTTGATAAAGAATTGCAAGTCCAAAGACTTGTCAAATCCCAGCAGTCAAATATTGTCTTTAAATATGACTTTTATTAGGTAAGAATAAAGTATTGTATATAAAGTATATATTCATTAACAAAGTTAATGAAGAGGTGTTTTGTCATTAAATTTAATTCAATATATTATACAGGATAACATCCAATAATGTGATGCAAAAATCATTTTCTCTCTTTATATCACATGTGTCACAAACATAAGCTTTCCTTTAGTTTTCTTACACTCATTGCAATAATAAATAAAAATGGCTGCGAGAAGCGCAAAATGTGCTCATGTGGAAAGTCAAGCAATTCATACTTAAATGGTTTTAGTTGGTATTCATCTAAAAAAGTTAAAAAGCAAGTATCGGTGTACTTCCAATATATATAATATATATATATATTGCTTTATGTGTATGGACATTGTGCCATTCTTTTTGTTGCTCTCATTACAAAATGTTCCACTGTGCAATTAAATATTTCAACTATTGAAGAGTGTGAATGCGATCAGATTACGAGTACAATAAATTGTATATCAAAAGGAAAGACGAAGACGCATGCAAAATGTCGGAATAAAGACTTCTTAACTTTGGCTCTTAAGTTAATATGAATTGCTAAATTTTATGAACATTTAAGAAATTTATTAAGTAATTTAAATGCTTTACAAATTAAAAAATTCAGAAAATGGAAATTAAAATATTTACGTACTCTTTGCATAATTAAATATTTTACATATTGAATAAAAAATAATTCAAATGCCACATAAAAAATAATTTTAATAATATTCACAAATAAAAAACACTTAAGCGAAAAATCTTTAAAAATGTCAGAACAGCGCCGTTTATCGTTTACATGCTAATAAAATTAAACTTAAAATTTGACAATTTTTGGCCAAAAATTGCCATTTAACCCAAATTTCGAAAAATTTTTTTTTTTTATTATTGGAAAAAATATATCAAAAATTGCAATTTACCCAAAAATTTCGAAAACATTTTTTTGTCTCTATTGTTAACAAAAATATATTTTAAACATTTGAAAACATAAAATAAACATACAGGAGCAATAAAAACTCAAGTTTTCCATTCCAAAATACAGAAACGGACGTTTTGAAAATTTTATGATTTTTGACCAAAAATGCAAAATTTTTGCCCTTATCAAAAATTGCAATTTACCCAAAAATTTCGAAAAAAATTTTTTGTCATTATTATTGGAAAAAATATATTTTAAACATTTGAAAACATAAAATAAACATACAAGAGCAATAAAAACTCAAGTTTTCCATTCAAAAATACAGAAACGGACGCTTTCAAAATTTTATGGCTTTTGCCCAAAAATGCAAAGGGTACCCCCTTATAAAAAATTGCAATTTTAAATTTTTATACCTTTCTAGATAGTGGGTGATTTCTGCAAGCAACAACACTAGATATCGCTGTAATAAACCGTGCGAATAATAAACCAATAATATAGACCAAGAATATCTTATATAATTAATGGGTGATTAATGGGTTCAATCCCAACAGCCAGAATTTTGAATTTACAATCACATAAAAAATTAAAATATTTATAATTGAGTTCGCTGTGTAGAGATTTTGTTAAACCAATTCAACAAATAGCTGATTCGACAAAGAAAAATTAAAGGCTATAGACTGGATTGATTATGAATAATGGTCATCTGATTCTTCATTTTAGTTACATTTTCTTATATACGTTTTGAAGCGGAGATGAACATTTTATCTGTACAATATAGGCCAGAGCTCAGCTCAATCTAACAACCACATAATTTATTCAACATCATCAGGCCGATAGTAGCACAGTACGCATCCGATATCCTCTAGAAAAGGAAATCGGCATCATTAAAATTGCAGAGAATTGTTTGCATATCTGTGTATTAAACTAATACTCTGCTGAGGACAGGCCAATCGAAAACAGACCATACAAAACGTATAAAAAACTATAAAATATATACATGCATATACTTTGGAATAATCTTCGAATCAGCGAGTTCCTTGCACTAGTGGCGTTGTTAAATTTTATGAGCAATTTAATAATAATTGCTTAGTGTGAAACGGAAAATGGGCGAAGAAAAGTTAATACTTGTGGCGTGAGCAAAATTAAATAATTCGATAATGTTGATTTTGTACTTACAGACACTGACGAGGAAAAATGTATTAATAAACTCATAAAGACTCATTTCAATTAAGTGCCAGATAATTGGAAAATAAAGTTTTTAATACCACGAGGCAAGGCAATGCGTTCATAAATATTTGCTTAGCAAGCTTGTGAAAATTAGTAGTGCAGCTGGCAACGGCTGCCACAATATGAATCGGCAACTGGAAAATTATAGTTACGATGGGGCTGCAATAGCATCTACGGAATTGAATCTGTACGATAATTACTAATTCCTCAATATTTATTTGAAACGGGGCGAGCAACCAGCGAAGCAACCAAGAGCAACCAAATGAGTGCAGCCAATGAAGAGTGTCGATGTTTCCAACTGACACTAAACATGTTAAATATTTTACAAATTAATGTTGTAATAAATATTTCTGGCCACGACATGGCTTAAACATTCATAAACACATTCTCATATACATATCAAGGACTGATGGCTGTGGCCGTCTCAAAGCTGAAACCAACTTGGCTTGCTGTTGCACATGCAGTGTGAGCCCTTAAGACGGTTTGAACAATACTTCGTAAGACTTGCGAGTAAATGAAAAATATTTATAACGGCGTACTTGATTGAGACAACATATAAATACTCATATATATGACTGCCTGTCTGTCGGTTGCTCTGTCTGTTGTGAGACACATTCATGCATGCCTGGCTGACAAAGAAACTAACAGCCCAACAGACTGACTTCATGTCTGCTTGGATTCATAAGCCACTCTGTTGGATTGTAGTGAGCTGAGGAAAAGGCATTTAACATTTTGCATATTTTTTCCTGGAAGAAATGTTGTTTTGCATTTTAATTCCAACACATAAATGAAGACCTGCCGTGCGTTGGACATTGTGCGTTTTATAACGTCGCAATAAATGTTGAACTGGGGGCACTACACTCCATACCACTACATACCAAAACACAGTTCGTCTCCTGAGTTCATCAGCCGATTTGCAATTATTGCTTAATTAATTTTAGCGTCTATCACATTTTTCCAAAAGCCCCAAAAGCAATTCAAACAAGGGCAGGTCCTCTCAAGCATAGATATGTTGTTCCTTTCTCGAATCCTGTAGATAGTAATAATAATTTTAAGCTCTAAACGATTTTTTACCTTCCTAGAACAACGTAAGGAATCCAAATATCGAATCATATTCACAGATGGATTTCTTTCCATGAAAACAACCATTAACTTTTCAAATATACTTCACAAAGCGCAGTCCATGTGGGAGTTGATACATCACTATCATTAAGAGTAAGAAGTAATTAAGAAATATCCAAATCTAGAACCCTCTTTTGCAAAGTAATAACAGATGGGAACATGAAAGAGACACCCAAACAGAGTCTACGTTTGGCCGAGTCCAGTTACTTAAATCAAAAAAAATTTATCCGTTCAGACACTGTTGCAACAGACGAGTCCGGTAGTATTTTTCTTCTCTTTTACTCTGCTTGATTGTGATTTTAATTCTCTTTCTACAGTTTCATTCCATTATTAACATGATTAACGGCACTGCCTCGGGAAATATTATTTCACTACTGAAGGGCATTTTTCTAAAACTTCAGTAGTTATTTTTGAAATGACTTAACATCGGTGTGATACGAACCCATTATCTTAGATATTTACTTCTGCTTCACTGCACAGTTAATGAGTGTTCCATTTTATTAAAAGTTTTCAAAAAGTAATTTTTATATGCTGCCATATTTTTTTTAGGATATGAACATTCAGCTGAGCAGAAATAGGAGAGCCACTCATATTCAACGCCGCCGAGTAATTGCCGAATGTTCTTTGTGTAGTTTAATCGTACGTTCTGCCACAGAGATAACTCTATATAAATTTGAACGAGTAGCTCAACAATGAGTCGTCACTTAAGCGTTTTTAATAAATTAGTGTGCTTAATTCTTGGCATATTCGTTTTGGTCACTTAAAAGTGTTGTAGTTTTAAGCGTCTGTTGTCTTGTTTCTGGCTAATAACTGCTTTTTAATGAATAAATCACCGAATGATTAAAATCTCTTAATAACATTCATTTAATGATACGACTTTTAGCGATATCTTAACAAACGTTAACGATAATTTGGAAGACGGCGACGATGACGATGACGATGACGTCGACAATGACTACCATGACTGCGACGACTTAACAACGATTAGCACAATAAAGCTCAAGTGGTGAAGGAGAAGAGTGTCTGACGTCTGTGTGCTCAAAATAAATGCCATCACCAGGATGTGTTAAGCACTTAAACGACGTTTTATAAACTGCCTTTATTTATCTTCAATTTAAATTGTGTTTATAAGCAGTTTAATATTAATAATTATATTATTTTTTTTTTTTTCATTATTTTGTCGTTTGTGTTTCTTTTTTTTTTTTTTTGCGGAAATAATCAAATTTTATACTGGCATGCACGTCTGTATGTATACAATTTATATAATTTTTAATCGCCGTTTGTGTCTTAAGCCCCACTTAATTGCAAGCGTGAATATGCGATTGCATTTTCATTTTATATATTCTGCGTGCGCAAGAATTTTATAAATAAAACTGTTGCGACTATTTCTAGTGGAATGTGTATTTTATAATTTATTTAAGTTTAGTCGCTGTCGCGCGTCTTTATGTCTGGGCCCGTTTTAAACAGTTGTTTTCTTATAATTTGTCTACTCATTGCAATTTAATTTTCTTCAAATGCACTTTTAACCACAAACACTACCAGACAGCAACACACACTCATTCGCATCATTCGCATACCTGCACACAAGTCAGACAGTATTCATCCACATGCTTTTCCATACACTTTCCTGAAATACAAATGAAAATTCATTTAATTCGCATCATACTCGTAGTGTGCATAAAATATTCTAAACACGCAAACGCATAATGCAAACCTATTAGGCGTAATCACAGTCAATTACATAAAAGCTTCAAAAAGGGTAAAAAAATCGAAAAATAAATGAAGACGAAAAACAAAATAAGGAAATTTATTTTGCGAATTTCCCTTTTTTTATTATCGTGGAGAGCTGCGTTGAACTGGATGCTTTTTTTAATAGAATAATTTCGTGAAGGAAGTTGATTAATTAAATGCGGCCAAGGGGAAATGATGGCAAAGCGGAGATGGAGGAAAAGGATGACTAATAGAGTGTGTGAGTGAGAGAGAGAGAGAGCGATGGAGAATAAAGTGAAGAAATTAATAAAGCCGTAATTGACAGTAACTGGGCAGGGTTGGAATCTGCAGCTTTCTTAGTAAATAAAAAATGGAAAATTTAAAAAAAAAATCATTAAAGTATTGCTTAGTCAGAGTCGTATCTTAATTGAGTAATTCGAAATATTAAAATTAAAAATTAATTCAAGTAATTTTGCTTTACATTTCAAATATAAAGATTTTTAAATTAACCTCTTATAAATATTTTTTTTTTAAAATTTCTTTTATAAAATTTTGTTTATTTTCTTGTGAAGAGGAGCAACACCAAATGGGATTGAAACTATATCGTTCTAAGTCTTCACACTCTTTGCCTAATACCAACTGCATTTCACCATCTTTTCCCCTTGTCCGTAAACTAAACAATATTTCCAACAATACATGTGCGATACACTTGTCCGATTCTACAGCATTAAACATACTTAAGTAGTCCGGCGACACTTGTAACAAATTACAATTAGAACGAAAAGCAGAGAAAAACAATTCTGTTCTCAACTTTTTCATAATTTTGGAAGCCAAATTCCTTGACATGTAATAAAATTAGACAAATTTTTTTAATTTAGAGTTGTTGGTTTGTTTACTTATTAATCGTGTATCAGCTGATAGAATGGTCATGCTGAAAAGCAATTAATAAAGATAAGGAGGCGCTTAGAAACAATATATTAATTAAAAATTGTTGTTATTTCAAATGTGCATTTGGGTTTAGCTCCTACTCATCCAATACATTGCGATGCGATCGGAGAAGGGAATAGCAATACAGAAGTATTCCAGAGTCTATGATTTATAGAGTAATGCTACAGAATAGTCGTAAAGGAGGCTGAATGATCTCAAATCTATTAGCTGAGCCAACGATACACAAAACAGTTCTTAAAAGAAAAAAAAATTATTTATACTCCTATACATATATATTAGAAAATTGAACAACGTTATAGAAAATCGGTTACTCTGAAGAAATTTATCTGTCATTCGCCTAGAAGTAGAAGTAAAAGAAGTAGAAGATAAGAGATGGAAATAAAATTACCAGGGAGCGTGTTTAGTCCTCCAGCGTAATTCTGATATAAAAATAAGGTTTTTGTTTCTATAAAAGAATTTTCGTTCCCCACAATACGTCTTTCGCCCCAATTGTGTTCAATGCAGATGTTCTAATACCTTTAAAGCAGTTGCCTAATATAGTCAAGTACTTTTGAAACAATTGCCAACCACTTTTGAACAGTGTGTTTGACAAAATGTGTGACCCGATTTGCATTCTGGTACTGATGCAACGTGTTCATACATGCTGCGAGAAGCATACTTTGTACTCTCAATGTAAGCATTTAAAGGTATTTCAAAAATTGGAAAAATAAAGCAAACTGCTAATTGGCAATTCTTTAGTTGAAGTAGGCCATCAATGAATCTTTAATTAAAAGCTACAACTAATAACTCAACCAGCTGGTTGAGGTTAAGACAAAAACATGCTCCTAAACCACGGCAGACGAACCAATTAACAAACCCATACGAGAAAAGGAAATTTCCATTAAATCACAAACTGGTCAAGTGTATTTAAGTTTAATGGAACTGTAACACCCGTTGTACTCGTAATCGTGTTGTAAGCATCAGGCAGGATGCGGCATGTGCATGAAATGCGTTAAAAGCATCATCGGTTTGTATGAAAGCATCTTCTCTTTTTTTTTTTACTTTATGGGCACAAAAATCGCGTCATCTGTGCCATTGATATCCAGCTCTTGGGCGAGTATAAATGCCATGTTAACAAAACAGATGTTGCTGCAAAAACATTTAAAGATTTTTCTTAAGTAAATATTTCATTATCAGTGATAACGGTGATGGGGATGCTGGTGCGTAAAGTATTTGTGGTTTTGCTGCCTCTGCTAACATGCAACATGCAACTTTAATATATAAAATCCGCAAGCGAAATAAATATATAGTGCCTTCGTGATTTATTAGACAATATTTTTAACAACAATAGGATGCTTAAAGCAGATCTCGTTAACCCAGTTTTAGATTGTGCGGTTAAACTCATTAAATCCCAAGGATGTTGAATGAAAAACGTCAGAAATTTGCCAAGTGTTGCGAATTGCTCTAACCAAAATTGTTTATGTAGGTCAGCTGCTGATAATACTCGTACATGTGTGAGAGGAAGCCAACACGCCGTTGCGAAAGCTTCGCAATTGAATTCCTTTCCGGTTGACTAATTTTTTTTCTTGCTGAAGCTTGTAAAAACAAGATTTAAGTACATTCTTAAGGAAAGTGAATACGTGTTGCAGAACTCAATAATTTGTAGGAAAACTTAATTTTTGCCGCTGGCGACATTTTTGGGGCTGTAGGAGGAACTCTCCGCTGGGATATCAATAATGATAGAATAATATGTTGGGGATTATTTTTAAATGAACACAATGCTATTGAAAATGGACATCACAAAGTATAAGGCGAAAATGCTTATGAGCGAAAAATAGTTCATGTTTCGCCCTGCAGCTTAAGAGGAAATAAATTTTCCTTGTATGAATACACATACTATATTTAAAAGACAGTTGGGTCTAACTGGATTTTTACATTAAAACCATTTGGGTTTACAGATTGCGATAATACGTTTTCTTTGGTGCTCATATACAGGAGAAACTCTTAAGAGCTCTACACCGATATTACCATTTACTACCACGATTCACTAAAAGAATATGATAATATGCATTAAAGATTTATCTGTGTGGCCGAGTTTTTGACAAGTCACATGATTTGCAAAACCCACTAAAAAATGTGTTAGTGCGTGTGCATTAAAAATTTAATAGTGTGGGTAATTTTTTTAAAAGTCTTACGATTTGCAAAACTTTAAGGGAATATTCATGAAAGGATAATTGATGGAAATGAGTTCTTCTGAAAGTTAGACTTTAAATGGCTTAAAATATAAGCAAGTCTTTTTGCAAAATATGTCATAATGATGCCTCTGCGAGCAATGAAATATTTTCGGCTGCTGTGTAGCAATGAGCACGAGTTCTACACGCAAATGGCTTATGCCTAAACCCACATTTTTTCTCCAATTTTACAAGTGCTTTGTGGAAAATGTTTATGATGCGACCTAAAAATTGTTTCGTTTACGAACTGTGATGGGGAATTTTTAATTTTGACCTTAAGTCATTTCTTTTTGATTAATGGCGTAATGCTTACATTTCATCTACAGAGTTTCGAGTATGGAACAGCCGTTGTAGTCAAGATGCGAACATATTTTGGAATATTTCGAACTTCTTATTGGAACACCTATGAAATTTGCCAGTATATTTCTAGAATTATTTAGAGATGTTTTTTCGTCATTCCTTTACAGTATTTAATATCTTTACAAGGGGGGAATAATTCCTTTGATGAAATAGTGTAACTTGCACTTGTTGCATTATAAAACATCATTAATTTCTTAACTCTGAACAAATCCATAATTTTACTTTGCGGTGTTAAAGATTTAAGCGTTTGAGCTTTTATCTTGCAACTTCATCAGTGGAAAAAACTATACTTGTACCTGCAAATGTATTCAAGTTTTTTTTTTCGAAATAAATTGTACACACTCGCCGTTTATAAATATTTTTTGTTTTGCTGTTTTAGTAAATGTCATCTTTGACTGTCAGAATCGAAAGGAGTCAAGAAAAAATGAGACTTATCAAGAAACATATATTGTGCACTGATCGGTGTTGTGATAAAAATTTATGACCAGCCTGCATCAATTAGAGCTGGAGCAGTGGTCAATGTACTCGGCCAACGTATAAAGATTCCTTTGAATTCGCGTAATTCAAGAGACAATGCCGCGCATAACTCACACAGCAGCCACAAGCTGCCATATTAAAACTTGCATTAAAGTTTGAGATGATTGTATGTTTTTGTGCTTCTGATCACCCTCAACTGTTGCAAGTATGAGCGAGTGTGTACGCGCGTGTGTGTGTGATCAAGTCTAATAAATAAAGCCAGGACGAAGTTAACACACAATGTGGCATGGCAAAAAGTACCCATGCACTTGTAAGTAATGAGGTAAACACCTATTGTTATCCGTCAACCTCATAGTCGGACATTCTGACTGCTAAAGAGGTTTTTGCAACAACAAAAACTACGTCAAGTAAACGGCCAATTTTGGTGCACATAAAAATATTAGGCGACCTTGATTTTAAACATCCCATATCACTTCACTTTCACACTGACTATTTGCGTTTTTCTTCATTTTCGTTCACTACATCCGTCCGTCTGACCGCCTGACCGCCTGATCGTCCGCACATCCGTCCGTTCGACTCGTTGTGCACTCATGTCGTTCGCTGTGACATTTTTTGTTTCAAAGTTTTTGGGCATAAATTTGTGCTTAACTTGGCATTATTACAGCCAGCGGAGATGGATTAGCATCATTGTTAACAGCCCCAAAAATGATGAAAAAATTGCAGAAGGAGAAAAAAGGGTGAAACAAAATTAAAATCAACTCGGTCTGTATTGCATTTTTGAGTGGGGATAATGTGAACGGACAACAATGATTTTGATGACAGTTTCAGTGTTTTTACCAAAGATTGATATTGTTCTTTTGTTTATCCAGTTATCCAGGTCTTAAAATGCTATTCTATCTTGATTTAATATATATTTTCGTTTGTCGTTTAAACTCCCTTTGCCTGTTTCTGTAATTTGTTTCAGTTTTGTTGCAAGTTTTTCCTGGAAATAATTGTGATTCCTGATGCCTTTAAATAACAACATTCCACTACAAATTGTGCACAAACACACATACACACATTTAAATTGATTTTTGGATTTACAAATTCTTGGCACTTCTTTCTATCTTAAGCCTATACTTTTCTTTAGCTCTGGCACGACATCTTTTCCTCTGGCCTGGCTTTAGTCGCCTCTTAACATGTCTTTTTAGCCGCTTGTTTTGTGGTTTTAGCTTTTCGATTAGCAAATTGCTTAATACAAACACCAAAATTTTAAACCGTGAAAATAAGAAATTAAAGAAAAAATCGAAACATTTTTTCGTTGGATTAAGCATAATCATTTAGGAATCTTTTTATTTCGCTTTGCCTTTGCCGTCCGCGATTGCGCTTAAATGGCTTAAATTTAGATGAATGGACTGTTATCTCGCAAAATGATGAAACAATTTGAAACAATTGTCTTGGAATTAAATATATTTCATTTTGTGTTTGAAGTGAAACGATGATGAATGTGTCCTGAAATTGTCACCAATTACAAACATACAAATCAAAAACCGCGCTACTGAAATGAAAGTTGAAATTGCTTGATCTTTCATCATAATAGAATACGTAATTGTTATAACGAAAATTATATTCCACTGAGCTAAAGAGGTATCGGCAAATAATTCCAAAAACATCTGCCCGCAAGCCTGAAGTGCACATAAATTTAATAATACACTACAAATTTTTCATTGCAACTTTACGAGAAAATTTTGTTTAACCATAGAAGGTCAAGTGTAATAATTTCGCTCAGAGACTGAGGAACTCAGCTTTCCTTAGACATCAGAGATCGTGGGTTTGATTTCTAACTTTCATGGATTTGTCTCATTGCAACTTTACGAGAAAATTTTGTTTAACCATAGAAGGTCAAGTGTAATAATTTCGCTCAGAGACTGAGCAACTCAGCTTTCCTTAAACATCTAAGATCGTGGGTTCGATTTCTAACTCTCATGAATTTGTGCCATGTAGTTTAACATCTCTTATGCAAATTGTTGTTAAGTGAGGAAAGCATAGTCACTGGCCCTTTTGCACTTGATACCCATGTTAATATAAATTTGAAGGCGGACTGCTTTCTCGCAAGCTCTATTTTTAAAAGGCTGAACAGAAACTATTGTGCGTCAAGGCGCTCCAGTGTAGTAGTATTGTCTCCTAGCATCTCATTCTTCTGATTTGGGTACAATGCCTTGCGTGAGCAGTACCCATTCGGTGAATTGAAGGTCTTAGAAAGCAATTTTTGTTCAGACCTAATCTTCATAGATTTGATATCTGATCAACAAAAAAATGTACTAAAGTGTTTAACAAATGAGAATAATTTCTGGTTTAGCATGGCATCGCGAAAGCTTCCTTTTTCACTTTATTAAATAAGAATATGCCACCGTTTACGTGGTATATATGGAACGCATGTGAAGGAGTAACGAACGTAAATATTCGTATCCTTGTAGAAATGTAAAGAGTTCGTTGCAAATCTCTCTCAGTAATATATTGTATTAGAAGTAAGATGGCGAAGTAAGCTATGATGTATGGCGGTCATACGTGGTTCGAAAAATGAAATTTTCTTGCTCAGAGCAAGTAGATTTTGCGTAATATTATCTTTCCGCACACCCAACCGGTTTCATTGAAATATGAGACGATATGCAATTTTTTCAATATGCATCTGCGTTCGATATATAATTTTGTTGTCGGACATTAATTTCATATATCTTCATGCATGTGAACACAAACTTTTCAAATCTGAATTAGCCTGACTTAAGGAATGCTACAGTGGGAAGGAATGGTGAACATAAAAAAGAATTTGTTAGTCACGGTTTTGCTTGTGGAACTGTTTTATGTTAAGGCTTCTTCTAGAATTTTGACCACTTCGTTTTGAATATAATGTACGGAAGTGATACGGTACTGGGTTGTAGCCTTATTATTCCAGAGCCATTCGATCCAAAAAACTGTGCCCGACTTGGAGACATAGATGTGAGTGATAAAGAAGAAAAATTTTTTTATTATTTATTATTTGGTATCGAATTAGGAGCAGTTAAACCGATATTTAGGGGAATTTTCTCCAGAGGAAGCAAAGGAAGAAGTACGTTCTCAGCTATATTTTATTATGAACACATGAGAGGTCAAAGCACTTCTTAGTGTAGTTGGATTGATATGCCAAATACTGATGATTTTAAAAATTCTTTTTATTTGTAATTTGGATTAGAAACCCATACATTCAGAATAATTTTTGATACTGCCTTCAGAAAAGTGATTTACTATACGTACACTCGAGAAAGTTTTCAAATGAGAGTTGCCAATACAATTTCTAATATTTTATTTCAAAAAAATCTCCAACAAAAAAAAAATTTTATCTGAAATAAAATCCTCCATCGTCAAAAACAGTGACTAGTGAAGTGCGTCCTGGGCGATTCTCATCTAGCCCTCTCATCTGCTTTCAATGCAAAGTAATATAATGACCAAAAGCCATAACTTTCGATGAAGAATATTTCTTCATAGAATTTGTTTTTGCTCTGGTAAATGCTAAATTAAACTCTGTAAAGGACATTTTTAGATTTTAAAACCAATACAAACGTTGTTAATACACCTCCAACGTCCATTGAAAGTTGTTGACTTTTATCTTAAAAATCTTGATGGCGATAAAGAAAACAATAAAGTATTTAATTATTCACAGTCATAAATAGTGAGAATGTTTGTTGTTAAGTCTTGATAATGGTTCATAAAATGCAATTTTAAACAAATATTACTACAACACTTGCCGCCACAACAACTCACATGTTGCCTCGTGAATGGATGGGCGTGTGTGTGTGTGTGTGAGTGTATGTTTTGCGAGAGATACAAATTCATATGAAACATAACGTGACTAGTATCGTGTTAATTCGACATGTTTTTTCTCCGTTTCTTTTTTCACTTTTGCCAGAATCATTTAAAAGAAAATATTTGCACTGTTCGGGCTGCGTGCAGCAACGCCTGCTCCATGATTCCCAAATTCATTGGAATGGTATTTATTTATTTATTTATGTTTGTCTGCTGTGAAATGCTTACAAGAATTAACAAAACGCGCTTAAACCACATAAAATTGCAACACCTTAAGGCTATTCTACTTTGCTGATTTCTATATAGTCGTATCTAAGAGTTGGTCTGTTTTACAAAATTCGCTGCGATCAACTCCTGGTTATTTCCCCAGGAGCAAACAAGTGAAGTGATTCAACTGCTTGCTCTTCTTGGTATCCATCATTTTGCAGGGGAGGAAATAAGGAAGAGAAGAACAAACATAAATTCGTGTGTGACTGGGAATGATGAGGGAGAGTCAGTTGTTTTTGCCAGTTGAGTCCGTCTACGGCGAGTGAATGAGTGAGTGCTTGGTTGCCTGTTTGCATTCATTGGAATTCATAATAATTGCGTATCTGGCAGATGCAATTTATCCGTGAATTTGTTTTTAATTTTCAACACATTCGCTAATTTGATTTTTAACTTAATTTTTTTTTTCTGTTCCTACTCTTGCAAAATGTATTCATTCCCATTTATAAAGTTAGTTGCTGCTACTTTTGCTACAGCATTTATTTAATATTTCTTGCCATCGCAATTTTTTGGCCTTCACTCATTCTCAATGCGGCGTACAACATTTATGCTGGTGTATGAGACTGCAACATGCATACCTACACACATCCATACATATAATATCATTGCTGCTGTTGCTTATAATGCTACGCTGTACACTTTTGAAATGGTCTTGTTAAATGCGTAATTTATGTTACTTGAGATGCTGATGATGGTTGTTAGTGGTTGTGTTTGTTGTTTGTTGTTGGTTGTTGGTTGTTGGTGGCTGGTTGCTGTTTGCTGGTTGCTGGTTGTTGTACTGGTCAATTCATTTCATTATGATGCTGCTGATACTCTACGCATACAATCGCAAACGTCCTCCAAATAAATGACCAATTCATTTGGTTTCTCTCTATTCGTGCATTGTCTTAACCGAACGCTGTTGTTTGCGCAGGCGCAACCTAACAAATCGATTTTCAACGCAATGCATCTTCCTTGCATTTGCTTTCGACTCAATGCAACAACACAACGACCATGACGATCAAATTCTTTACGTTAATTCCATTCAAACTGCCGAGGTAGAAGTAGAGTAAAGAAACTCGTTGTGGTTACTTTTAAGGCTGTTTTGGAGTTTTCAAATTCACAGTAAGCGTGAACACATTAGAGATTATTAGTGAATCGAAACTTTGGACGGACATTGAGACAGGCAAACAAAATTGTGTTAAAACACATCTTTATCTTGCCAACTAATAAAATTATCATTTCTCTTCAGTCTGGTTGCTTCACTTTTATTTATATTATATTTCTTTTCGCATGTTATGCAATTCTGGTGTAGGGGCAGAAGCATAGATTTGCCAGGGGTATAACGAACCATAATTTAAATGAAAACTTCTCACAACCATTACGGAATTGTCATTAAGTGTAACAAATCTTGTTTAATATAACCAGTATGCTAATACGAACCGGATCGTTAAGTGAGTCTCCCGATGCTACTTAAACAACTAATGATGGCCAAAATTGTAATGTCTTCTGACATTTAAATTTATAGTTTTCCGTACAAAAGCAATAAATTTCATCCGAAGAAATATGTTCATTCAAGTTATACAACATGAAAGATCTTTCATTATTGTCACTTCGTCTCTAATTTGTTGCATACTTTATTCTAGAGATTTTAGGTTTTTTCTTTGCCTGCCACAACAAATTTAATTTTGATGGAAATTGAGCATTACATTAACTAGTGGCATAAGTAGTGGATTGGGATTAAAAAGCTGGCCAAACCTCAGTTAAATAGTTTTGTTCGAATGCATTTTGTTGACTTGAGTCGATATAAAACTCTAGTAAAAATCTTTTACATACAGTTTATGGTTAATATAAAGAGGAAAGCACTCTAAAAGCTCAAAGGGGTGTTTTACAGCGAATGATTTTGTTTACAGTCGCAATCAAATGCGCAGTCAAGGTTGTGGAATGAACTAGAAGCTTATCTGTCTAGCAATTTTTAAGTTGCATTCTCATTTTCAGTTTTCGTACAGCTGAACACTTTCATGTGCATCAAGAATTATCTACAATAAATTTCAGTTGAATTTAGCTTGTCCTGCCTCTGTTGCCATTCCAAATGAGAGTGTTTATAATTTAATGTCATGCGTTGTATTTAAATACAGTACAGTTGGAGATAAAATTCATCGTACATTTTAGTTAGTAACACAAAAAGTTTTTCTATAAAGAATTTAGTAAGAAGATTTTGCATTTTTTTTCGCTACTTTGAATTTCTCTGATTTTTTGAAGTGGAGGCTCTATAATGTTTCCAATTTATATTGCGGCCAATCGACAGTAAAAGCTATTGATGTCCTGCTACTGCTGATGCTACTACTTCTTATAAGATTATAAGCATTCTATATTATGCAAAAAATCAAATGGCTTTCTGTGCCTTATTCTGGTTTTGACGACTTTGTGGCTAATTTCAATAGGACAATACAACGGGAAGGATAAAAATAACGAAATTTGGCTTTTTACAATATACAAATTTAATTTGAGTCGGTAGTACTGTAGAAAAAAGACAATATACTGCGACTTATTGATATTATTGTGGTACATCTTAGAAGATACTGTCATTGCCCTTCACGTATTATACAAAATGCCTTTTAATGGCATTTTCCAATTATCCGGCGCAAGGTCACAAGGTCATCAATATTTTTATTGGAAACAGTATTTGGCAATAGACTGTACACTAAAGCTAATGCAGTAAGGCATAACCCCGGTTTGTGCCAGTACTTATTATTAGCATTTGTTTTGCTCCAATCTGTACATATTATAATACTCTACGCCTTCTACAACCATATTAACTTTCTTTTTCTTTCCAATCTAAAGAGTTATCCTGAGGAGACCATACATTTGGTCTCAACAGGCTGATTCCTGATAACTTTACCCAATCTCTTGCATAATGCAATAATATTGTACAATATATAATAATGTTAAGAGCTGTGTGAGATGTTCAGTATGCGTACATTTTATGCAAAGCCCTTGTCAAATACCCCATAAACTCTCTTATTTATTTATTTTGCGCTGCTCTTTAAGTTATTTCAAAACAAGCAATATTTCAATCAAATCGTTTCTGTGGGAACTAAACTGCAGTTCAAGTTCAATTTGCAGTCTGCTGCTTCCCAAGCCGATGATGATGTTAAATGTCGACGAAGCATTTATTTGCTTAAATCCATTAAAAACCCACAATCATAAATCATAAGACCTGTTAGAAATCACAATTACCAATCTTGCGTCGACAATAGTTTTTTCTTCTTCTCCTAAATTGTAAGCTGCTCTTCCTAAGTGTAGACTGATAAGAATGACACCTTCACTTAGTTGGCCAGCAAACTGCGCTTTGAAATCGATTAAGCAGCCACCAGATAATAAAATGAGCGTTCGGATTCATACGAGTACAGCTGAGATGGTACATGCAGTCTCTTTTGTTAGGCCCATAATAAAGTACCACTTTATATTGTGGATTTGGGTGGGTCATAAATACTTATCGTAATCCAGCATTCAGCAACAGCAGTTAAAGCATTCAATAACAAATCGCCAAATGAATTATGCCTCTAGTTTTATGTTTTCAGAATGGCATAACCACAAAAACACAACCACAACTACGGTCGCAAAGGCACTGCAAATGAAGCACAATTCACAATCGCAGAAGGAAGGAAAGGGAGTATAAATTATTAGCAACTTGTATGAATGTTGGGAGAATAAATCGAAATAATTCTGAAGAGTATTTATATTGATTTTTAAGTTTTATTTCATATGCATTTTTTTATTATTATTATTATTATTATTAAAATTTTTTTTGTTTGGGTGTTTTACTGTCTACATTTCATGTTAAAGAATGACTGACCATTTTGTAAAGTGGTTTGTTGGCTGGTTGGCCGGTTGGCCGGTTGGCTTGTTGTTAGCACGATAATGAATGGCAATGGCAACGCATTGGCACTGCATTGTGGCAGTCATGGCTTGTGGTTCTCCACATAAATTCTGAAACGATTTAATTTGTTTTTCTTAATTTTTTTTTTTTTTTTTTTTTGGTTTCTTAGCAGTTAAAGTTTCATTCATGCACAGCCACAGATACATAAATGCATTTGCGAAAAGTATTTTGGATGTGTCTTTCCAAAAGTAAAACTAATAATAAAAACTTAAAGTATCAAGAAGTATCGCCAATAAACGCCTCTTGTATGTACGAGCACAAAAAACCAAAATGAATTTGGCAACAAGCTTTGAGAACAACAACAAAGCAGAACATCCTTTTCTTATTGTTGTTGTTATATAAATAAAAAAAAAATAATAATAATAATAATAATGTTGTTGTTGTAATAGATGTTGTTGTTGTATGTTATACATTTGGGAAGCAGAGCTAGAAAGGTGAATGGAGCTTTATGAGCACATCGTTTAACAAATGAATTTACAGCCACGCAACGCCCAAATGTCTGGCGTTTGCAATCAAATAAGTTCAAGAAAATTACCAGTCAACACAATATTGGCTACGAAAAATATGCTGCGCAGACAAACACAACGACAGTAAAGCAAATATTATTTGCTAAAGGGCGTGCACAAAAATATAAGGATCATCTCTCCAACAATGATTCTAATCTTACTTTTTAATGGAATTTGGGAAATATATTTTTCACTCTTTAAGACGAACTATAAGTCGTAAGTGACTACAAGTTACTACAAAGTGAGTGCGCCTGGAATCTGACTAGACAGATCATGGAAAACTTATTGTGAATGGTGTCAATGGCAAGATTTTGTCTTATCCACTGTTGTAATTATTTGTCACGTTTCCTACTTCATCAATCTTTCAATATATTTATAAAAATCGCATGTCTCGGTAGACGTATTTGCCCGTAGCCACCCGAAGAATGTTTATGAAAGTTTTTTTTTATATATTATAAAAACGCCAATTAAAGAAAAGTTCCAATTACTTTAAAATTTTTACTGTACTATTTTTACGCCAAGTACTTTCCGAAACGATACGAAAGGTTTTTATTTAATATTTTGTGTACACTTTTATGGGCTCACAAATGGGGAATAAATTTTACTTTGGTGTTATTTCTCCTTGTGGTTTGGAAAAGCCCTTCAGGGTAATTTTGTTAAGTTTTACCTCGCCCATGAATTCCTCAACTCCTAACAAAGAGAATACCTTTCTTGAACTAAATGAGCAATTTTACTTTTTCGCATATTTCTTTAATCAATATCACAGAATTTTTTTTGGTACCAAAAGATTTTTGTATTAAATATAAATAAACAGCTGTCATTTAGTATTGCGCTACACAATTTTAAACCCGCTTAAAAGTATAAAAGTGGTAATATATAGCAACTTGGACCATAAAGGTGTACTGACTTTTTCGTCACACGTTGTTCACACCATCCAACAAAATGTGATTTGATATTTTAGAAAAAGTACACACATGTACACACTACAGAAAAATGCAACACTTTTCTACTGTGCTGCTGAACTACTGAACTAAAAGAGCGAAGGTCCTGGTCCCAAAAGGATCTTTTTTATATTTTTATATTAAATAAATAAATAGGCGCTACATCCGAACTTGCTGAAAGCCAGCTGCTAAAGAATGCAAACAAATATCTGCAAAATCTGTAAAATATCTGTAAAAATAAAAAAAATTATTTTATAGGTGGGAATTTTTAAGGACAAAATTTTCATTTCATTTGATAATAAAATGAAATGGATCGTTATGGGCTTCGCTATATGAAAGCTAGCTCATAGCCAAAGTAAAATTTAATTTAAAAAATGGTTAAAAATAATCATTTTGTTGGCCACAGCATATTTCGTATGAAGCGTTACGAAGCAAACGACTCAGAAAAAAATTAAGCCTCGCAACAAGATCCACTAATAATAACCCCAAAAGCGTTTATTCCACTCTTATCCATGCATCCATTCATATACATCACAAATCTGAGAACGACCCATTTCTTATAAGTTTCTTAACTTTATGTGCTTTGATGCTATTGTTGTTTTGGCTCTTTAGGTTAAGGTTTTTGTTGTTTGTGCAAATGTTTACACAGCTTGTGGTCAACGCCATAATGACCACAATTTGGGCAAGCAATTAATTTTAACTTTTTAGGAGCTATTTAATCATAAAAATGCTAAAAATAATAAAATATAGCAATAATAATAACAGCACAACGCATACACGTCCATAAACGCCAATAAGTAAATGTATACATTGAAAATACTAACAAAACACAGATACACAAGACTGACACACAATTTCCTTGGTAGGTTTTAATAGTGATTTAAAAATTGCTCCTCTCAGCTAATGATCAATTAGGGCTTATTAATTTTTCGTTATAGACCATGATGTTATAATTTAGTGGAACAATCAGGCAATATAAAGATGAAGCATTAAAATAACAAAAATTATCCATATAAAACATGTTGCAGATATTTTTTATACGACTCTGGATGGGTTTGCTATGCCAGTACGAGTATTCATTCTACAAGCCTTAAAGCTATTAACTGGCCATTTTTCATGTCGTTTTAAAAACTATTGAAATTTCATCGTCAATATTAAATTGTTGTTTGAGCGATGCGAAAAAAGAGAGAAAAAAAAACACTCACACACACACGGACCAACATACCAACTTCGATTCAAAACCTGTGAACAGAGGGAAAAATATATAAAAATGAATTCCAGTAATAATTTTTGGTTTGTTGGGTTGCAACATTCTCAGGCTTATTTACGAATACTCACTACCAACAAAAGCTACTTGTGAAATACTAAAACATACTTGAATGCACGACTGAGTATGCATATGCGTATGTGTGCATGAACGAATACGCATGTGTGCAAGTATGAGCTGTAATCGTGTGCACATAATTGGCTTCTCAGGTAGTTCACAAATAACTGCAAATCGTTGCAAATGATGTGGATGGATATGGTATTTATGCATCAAGCAAACAGACAAATAGACGGACTGATATATGGACAGACAGCCAAGCAGCAGACATACTTTGTGTATAAACATAAATTTATGTTGAGACATGTATGCTTCGAATTGATAAGTGGTGTTTCAAAAGTAAACAACAACATCAGTACAGCAATATGTTCTGAAAGTGTAATTCAGAGTTTCCAATACACTCATTGTTGAGCAACACATGCTTGTTCTTAAAAATCCATTCAGATTTTACGATTGGCAAAGGCTGTGCCCGGCATGTGTAGGACGTAGTTTTGTGACAATGGAAGTGGGTCAAAACAGTTGTGGACAATAAGAGGCGTCTCTGCAATGGTACAGCTAAAATACAAAACAATGTTTGTTAAACAATTTTTACTAAACAAAATTATTGATTTCTCTCTACACTGCACTCGACTTTCGAGAGGAGCTATTTTTATTCGATTGTGTTAAAAGAACAATATTAAAAAATCGCCATTTGCATACCCTACAATATTAGTTATAAACAACTGAATAGCTTTGAGTCATTTAATAATTTTTGTAAATTGAAAACTTTTTAGAGAAAAAAAAAAAAAAAAAAAAAATAAACGAGAAATATATATTTTTAACTCCACACGTGGAGCTGCTTAGCTATACTACTGTAACGAACGATGAATTTTGGGCGGCATGACAAATTCGATGATAATAATCGTATGTATGAAATTTTAAAAAGGCGTCGAAAAATGACTGCAATTATAATTGTTACAGTGGTTCGCTGATGAATACACTTTGCCATCATGCCCTCTAGAGTAATGCACGACAATTATACGACCGACTAAGATTATCGGTATTAAATTGAACCATTAACATTCTAAAGATGTACCTGTAAGCGTTTATATCTTTATTTTATAGAAAGATGATCGCTGCATAATGATCGTATCCATACAGCCATGTTTGGTGTTGTGCCTTCGTGGAACGGAGTAATAGAGAGTGTTTTTTCAATCATGTGTTTGGATCTAAGCAGCTTGGAATTTCCCCTGTTGTCAAATTAGCACGCCAAATCGAGAGGTTGCGCCCACATATACATTAATTGCTAATCTCAATGCGATGAACTTTGAAAACTCTATAATGCCAGCCATAGAGACATTCCTAGTTTCATTTAATAGTTCATGCAACTACGTATGATGCAGTCAAACAATTTATGCTTAGTAAAGTGTATTTATCTCTCTAGTTTTTGCAACATTATCTATAGATTGCAACAAAATAATGAAACGTTTCACGTCTAAACACGGCACTGCCAATGCCGCAATTTATATGTTGAGCCAACTCAGGGCACGAATGGCCGGAATTGATGAGTGTGTGGATGTGAATGCAGATAAATTTGCCAATAACGACATCAAATTCGATTAACATCAACATCAGTATCACAATCAGCAAACAACACAGATCGTCGTCATCAGCAATCAAACAACAACAGATTTAACAGCAGCAACACAAATAGCTAAGAAAAAAAGGGAGAAAACCAAGGAGAAAAACCAACAACAAACGATGATTGTTAAGTGATACAAAGCATGAAGGAAGGGGGCTAAGAAGGGGGTTTTGATCATACCCAGATCTCCATCATCACTGTCGTTTATGCGTGCATTTAGCATGTTGTAAAAGTATGATGGCCTCCATTATGATCAATTGTGCCTGCTCGTAAAATTAAATGATCTCACAGGAAAATTAAGCGCAATTACGCAAAATAGCCCGAAGGCAAACTAAGCAAATCAACTTCTCTCTGCCGCGCTTTAGACTTTATATTTTGCTGTTTAAGCTCTGCAGCAACTAGAAGTGAAATATTTATGAACTGAGAGAAAGAAGAGCAGTGGATTCAAATGAGTCAGATTGTTTTTGGAAGCTCATATGACTGTGATCTTGCATATAAGCCATAAAAAGTTGAATGCGCTGGCGCTGCTAAAGCCACCAACTCACTGAAGATCATGTTTATTTTCTCTTTTTTTGTTTTGTTTTTTATTTATTGTTATTATTATTATTATTTTTTTTTTTTGCTTCACTGCGTATAAAACGGATTCACAGAATTGACTTAATTGCAGCATTTAACTTGTCTTATTGATCATAATAACTCCATAATAATGGAACATGCGAAAACATAAATGAAAAATAAAAAAAAATAAGGAGCCCCTACTTCTCTGTACTTCCCATTCCAACTGCCCATTACACATTAAACTGATATGTTGTACAACCATCATGACAGAAAAAGAGACAACAGAGTATTTCGTAAAGAGGGCAGATCGTGCGGGAAATGTATCCTTCATCTGCTCATGTTGTCTGCACGGAGTGTCTTGCACTAATCGCAGCATTTATTTGTTGTGAAAATTGTACTGGACCATAAATGGGATCAAGTGGACTTCTAATGCAGTTACTAAATTTTTTAAAGAAATTTTTGAAAGACTAGTCCCACTGTGCCCACATATTCACGTTTATAATTTGATGACTTATTGACATTACACAGAAATTATAAGAAATACTATCATCAATAATTATCCACAGTTACTACTTATTTGGGGCCCAGGGAATTGCGGAATCAAAACCAATGAGTTGGCTGACAAAAGCTCTGAAGGGGAATTAACGCACCTCTCCTTTTTTTTTGTACATGATTTATTTACTGTATCTTCAAAATATTGAAATCACAATAATTATTCAAATCTTAATATATAAAAAATTAATATGTATTATGTCCAGCCATTGCCAGACAAAAAAATGATGTGTTGCGTTGGATTTTTGTTTTTGTATCCTTTTACTTATTTAGCTTTGGCTAACGGCAACCAGGCCCCTCCTACTCAAACGCGTATATCCCCTAAAGCTTAGGATATTACGTTTCTAACCTTTTTAGGTATCTTCCTGCATATTTTTTAATTTCAACTTTCACCAAGGGCACATCCAAATCTTTGTGTATATTTGAGTTTTTAATATACCAGGGCGCTGCTGTAATAGTTCGTAAGATTCTGTTCTGTTGTCTTTGAATTTTATCCACATTTGACGCAGAGGCAATATGAACAAGTATTTCAAAAATAGCGGGCTCCTTGATCATATACATCTATTTGGTAGAGACATGTAAATAGCAATAAATTCTTTATTGATAATCTCCTGAGCAATAAGAGTTCAAGAAGGAAGAATGGATGGAATTAAATGCACAAAAATTCGTTTGGGCCACCCTCAGCTCTCTCATTCATAAATAATTGAATGAGCTCTAATAAAAAACATGTTTTTATATCGAGCTAAATTTCTAAACAGCCAAAAGCTGTCCTTGAAAACATCCCACACCTTTTTATCCTTAATAAATAATACAAACATTAGTAAGCCGCCTCTCTGACCCTCTTCCCAAAACTGGTATTTATACCTTAATCCGGACAGGTACAATATAAGGACACCATGCACTAGTAACTTTGCACAGTCTGCTCGGAATTAGTGTTATTAATATTTTAATATTGTTTGATTAGGGCAAGACCTATTGAATATATTAGTTAGTAATCGAAAATTATTCTCTAAAGGATTAAATAAATAATTTAATAATTTATATGAAATTTAATTACGGCTTAAATTTGCAAATAGTTGTTTGAAGAAGAAACTTATTTGTTCAAAAGTTTTATTTATTATTTTGCTAAGAATATAATTTATAGCAAATAGTCATAATGATGAGCAAATTGTATAATTATGAAAAGCAACATGTGATGGTTTCCAGTGAACTCAATCAGCAATTACAATCCTGGGAGTACTTAAATATTTATTAAAAATTATTTAAAATTTTCTATATTCCTTATGACAGATCGACTATATGATACCTTGCTAGTCTCGGAATTTCACTCCACCATTCTAGCAGGCACTCTTCTATTAACTTTTGCGATATAAAGATCGCTTCCTATTTTAGGACTTTCGACAAGTCCGGTGGTGGTTGTACTGATATCTTTGTAATACGAGTATTTCAATATTTGCTCGCCATATGCCGATATCGCTTTCAGCATTACTTTAGAAAGCAGAACCTAGCAGAAATAAGCAGAGCATACTGGATAATGAACAGCTTGCTAAGAAGGAGGTTAAGGGTTCGATTCGCGCCTAGACCCTGGATGGTTTCTTGCGGACAAGCCAAAAGCTTTGCAAGTTGAGTTGTTTAAGAAAAAAAAAAGTTGCTCAGGCGGCCAGTTCATGTTTCTGCAGGACGTGCTCCTTCCAAATCCCAAAGCCAAAGCTCAATTATGCACCGTTTATAAAAATAGTTGCTAAAATTTACTTCACAATTTTAACTAACTAGTGGAGAGCACTGCTTACTAGTTTGTTGCACGACAGCCATTGTGAACTTGAATAAAGAAAATTTTCCTAAATTTTAGTGCAATATTTTTCCGAGCGAAAGCCATTCAAAGAATGACAGCATTCATTATCTGTGTTATTTATTAATAATTTTGATTATTTTATTATCTTGTTGCTTTATCATTTAATTGTTCCTGTAACATCTGCTCTGAAAGACAATATGTATGCCAGTGGGATTTTAAGAATTTCTTTAATTTTATGTGACTTGACAAATAAATGAAATTAAAACACTCGAGATTTTGGCAAACAAACAACTTCTTTTCTTCAGTTGGCTCATTATTATTTATTTTTGTCTGCCCTACTTGGCGCATTGTAACTCAATTAGTCTTAATTTTAAATTGATGGAGATTCTATGGAACTGGATAATACTTGCATGAATACAATGAATTGGCCGCAGTGAATTAATGATACAATTTGAAAATGTTTATAAATGGTTTTGCGTTTGTTTAAAACAGTCATTTTTATTACTGGCACATTTTTAGCGAGCAGTTCTTTTAGTTTAATGATACGAGAGCGGTGAACATAATTTATTGTGTAAATAAGGAGCCTTTTATTAGCCATTTTATTATTTTGTGAATTGAATAAAAGCATTTGCGCGCACAAACCCAACAGCAACACTTCGAACAATAACACTAGACAAGAGAAACAAATTTTCTCGATAATGGCTTTAATTGAAACGTATACAATTGAGGGTTGCAAATGTGGCTTAAAGGCAACAATGAATTGATGAATACAGATGCACACAAAGTATCTGGGCGCTGTACACATGTATCTCCAATGTAAAGATACATCTTAACTACATACATGCATACCTAAATAAGTACATTCCAACAAAAAGCGTATTTATTAATAGAACGCAGAAGGTGCATTTGTGTTGGTAAGTGTTAAAATTTGTTTTTTTTTCATTTACGTCGAAATGTGTGTTTTTGAGCGAGAGCGTGCAACAAGGGTTGCGTGCCTCGCAGCTAATAAAAACAGCAACACCAACAACGGCAACATAGGAGTAGATGAAAAGGGCACTCAGGTGTTAAAATAGTAATTTGATGATGTTTAGTTTTATATTTAGTTCCTATTATGTTCCATACTACTATTGTTTTCTTAGTGTGTGTATTTCTTTTTTCCTTTTTTCTGTTGACTTGATTCCTGCAAGTCAGGAATTTTTGGCGTGAAAAAACAAGAATTGGAAAAACAAACAGTCTAAACAATTGTTTGCGTTTTCCTAAAGTCAACAGTTTTCATTGTTGCAATTAATTGGACGTATAATAAGAAAATGATTTGCTGATTTCTATTTTTATTACAAAATGACATGTTTTTTTAAGTTTGTTTTTTTTTTTTTTTTTTTGTAAATACTTTTTCCAAAACAATGAGAAAAAAATGTATTGCACTTTTCCTACAGCGTTTACAGTGACTGTCGCTTTATCTGGAGCTCCTTGCAAAGGCAATACATTTTTATATCCCTCTCCATGAAAAAGGATGACAGAGTATATATGTACATATATATGGGTTTGTTATGGGAATGATAATTTGTACAATATTTGTTTGTATATTAAAAAGAAAGTTGAAAGAGCCTTATCCGTCTCTCCGGTATTTTTGAGCTTTATGCTGGAGTTAATGTTGACACCGTAAACGGCGTATGAACGCTGAAATTGTGATGTTCGACGTTTAATTTCATTTTGCTGTTAATGTCAACGCCGTACACGACGTTTAAATATAAACTGCTAATTAGAAAATTTATTTACTGAAATATTTGTAATTAAATACTTATTACTTATTTTTTTCCAAATCTCTCCTTTAAGAGCTGTATTCTTATAGTTCTTGGAGAATTTGTTATATAAAAGTTCGTTTTCGCGAATTTTTTCATTTAATGTACTATCCGAGCTCATTTTAATTAAAAATAAAAACAATAGTTTAAACAAGTACAACAAACAGATAATTATGTATGTAAGTATATTGGTTTGACGTTTCATGGTACGCCGTACAAACGCTGAAAAAGTTGAAATCGATTGAACTTTTTCAGCGTTTAATTTCTGGCGTCGTTGAGATTAACAGCTCTCATGCAATTTCATACGTTTCAACTTTTTTTTTTTACATTTGACGACGTTCAGACGGCGTTTGCGACGTCGATATTAACTCCAGCATAAATATTGCTTAACATCAAATGGTTAAGAACTCAACGGACGTCTCCGAATTTTTTCAGAATTATAATTATGAAAACTAGCAAAGTCGGATAATATATAAAAGAAATATAAGCAAAAATTTGGTTTTTTACATTTTTAGGTAAAATATTAACAGTTCTGGAAGAACACACCTTTGGAATACCTCGCAATCAAACTCGCTGTTAAGTTTCAATAGTATAAGTAGGAATAAAAGAGTCTTTTATTTATTTATTTCTGTTATTAAAATTTTTAATATGTCTTAGTAAAGTCTGCTTCAAAGCAGTATGATTGCAAATGCTTTGAAAAGGGTATATAAAGTTCGGCACACTTTTACTTATTTAATACAAAAATATTTGAGGCATGTTGTCTTAAAGTCTTAATAATTAGCACAGCTTTCTAAAAAATGTCCGAAACTAATAAGTCTTTACGTAAATGTAAAACTAACACCGTTTGTTGGGGTAAAATAACGTATAAACGATGTAAAAGTATGACAGTAGTTGGCTGGTTATTAATCGAATAACCATAATCGAATTTTAAGTTTTGTTCTTCATTTCTCTAGATTTTTCTTTCCGAAATTTATTGTAATTCGAAATTAATTTCAAATTAGAAAAAAAAATTTAAGCGCGTTGGTCTACAATGCCAATAATAAGAAAAAATTGTATTTTACCTCTGAGGTCAACTGTTACGGGAAGTAGCCCGAATGCCCAGTTCTTACTAAATTGTGAACATTAAATATAAAAACCACGGTGTGTGTGAAAACTTTTAATTTTCACATTTATGTGCGTTGAAATTCTTTATTTCTTCTTTATTTTCTTGTGCAAAAGCTGGGCGTGCCAGAGGTTGTCCTATTTTATTCAGCCAATATTCTTTCCACTCCCACACTACGGATGGAATTTAGCTACCACCTTATTTTCGATAATTTTGTGGATCATGAGTACTTGATTTTTTTTTTAGTTAAGCTTGTACCTGGTATATGAGCCATCATGTACACATTAAGTAACAGAACTTTTGAGTCCATGTTGAGTCCATTTTGTAGCCACTCGCAAACATCGACATTTTAAGTTAAGAACAGAATGCACTTGTTAGCAAAAACTTGAGGAAAACTTCCTTTTCCAATAAAGCAATACAATATATTATATGCGTCTGCAATTACTGAATACAATAATACATTATCTAAATGCTTGAGAAAGTGTAGAAAACTTTGAAATATTTTTATATTTAGAAATCAAAACTGAAATCGCTTCTCTCAAATATGAATATTTATCAATGTCGTTAGTAATTTTCCAGGAAATTATTTCAAAATTGATACGAGTGTCTGCACTAATTGGTGATAAATATTGAAAATATATTGTCTGAATTTCCCACCATACTAATTTACATAAAGAGCTAAACAAACGTTTGCATGCCCCTCTGTCCGCTCGTATGTCTCTCTGCCACTCTGTATTTAAGTTATAAACAAAATGTAGTATCAATAATTCCATAAATAATACATCAATTTTTCTTCTTTTATTATTTATTAGTAAAGGGCGGAACACGCACACAAAAACAGAAAAACGAAAGGGAATGAACTGGAACAACAACATTTCACCCCAATTACTTTTATCGCATTTGTACATCATTTCAATCACTTGGGAAGTTCCACCCCAGAAATGGAATTTTTAAATATTCATGTAAAACACAACGCGCACCTCGTCCATGTAACATTTTACTCAAATGTAATGTAATCATAAACATCATCAGCATTATTATCATTCTTATTATGATGAACTCTGTTTGAAATATGTATTCTTATTATGTTTATATGTGAGGATACGCGAGTATGCAGGGGAGTGTGTGTATGGTTCGTGTAACATTAATTATTTTGTGGTAAAAATCAAATAAATAATTTCTAAAAGAAAGTGCGACTCCCACCCTACTTATTGCTTTACATATTTTTGTTTTTGTTTTTGTTTTTGTTTTTGTTGGGTGGATTTTCTGGTACTTGAAATATACTCTCGTTGAACCCACTGTAATCACAAGTTGTCTTCTTTCAAGTAGCTGACTTTCATCACTCTCTTTCTCACAGAAGCCATTTGGGGAGAAAAAGAGAGCATCAACGTAAAATAAATATAATAGCAGAAGTTTCAAAATGAAATGTATTTTAATCGCTTGATTATAAAGAGAAGCAACTAAACAGCGGTAACTTAACGAATTGTTAAGTGCTCCCTGGGGCAAAATATGTTTAATAATGTTCGCTTAACACAGGCCACAGTTACACACTCACTCACATAAGAACACTCAGCTAACAAATGCTTCAATAAAATGTAACAGAGTACTCGTAGTATTGCCTTTGCTTGTTAAAATTACAGCAGCACACTGGCCCGGTTTGTATAGAAACTCGGGTAATAAATGAGAGGTTGGTGTAGATTGTGAGGGCAGAAAATTGGGATCGAGATAAACGCAATTATTTATTAAATTTATTAATTATGGCTCTTTGGAGCAGCTGTCGGTTAAAATTATCCACTTGTGGTCCAACCACATAACTGGTTCTAATTGGGCAGACCGAAATTTTAATTCTCAGTTGAAGACATTCCGGTAGATGAAGTCACAGCTAAAAAATAAAAAGGAATTGGCATATGTAGACCGGAAATAATTTCTTTGCTTTCTAAATGCAATTTTTAAAATATTTCCTTCCCTATTAAGTTCAGATCACCATCTCAGTTCTCATTCTCAGTTCTCTTCTTCATAGTAATATAGAACCATCGAGTGAGGACATCCATCCCAATGTGCAACAATCCTCTACTAAAATGACTTGTGTTTATGTATTTTATAATCCTGGAGTTGAAATTGCAATTTATCAACATTTTATAACAAAGAAATTATCTTGTTAACTATCTTGAAAAATAGTTTATCTCAACTTTTTACTACTGCTTGATTTAATAACTTTGAACTGAATATGTCAATAATTTGACGTATTCAGGATTAATCTAGAGCTGATTCCTGGCTCTGAAGCTTGACCGCAACCAGCAAACATAACTACAAAGCGTGGTATATTGAGGCGTCTTCCAATAACCATATATAGGTTAGAGAGGATTTCATTTCCGTGGAAGGACATTCCGAATTGAAATAAAGATTTATCACATACCGGTTGCCTTTTCGTTTACCTTTCCGTGCCTCGGTTTTTGATAGATTAATATAAGGCTGCTTCCACGCATCCAAGGCATCATAATTCACATTGCCTTGAATAGAGTGATGCGGAGTTCAACAGTGGCCATCAGCGTAGAATTAATAACATCCTTTTCAGTTTTATTTTACTATAGATATTCTGTGCCACGACCACTTGTGCTGTGGAAGAATATCCAGTTACTTGGCACTAGAGGTCAGTATAAGTTACACCCCTTTTGTATTGCAGTGGCGTCGTCAAATAAAAAACTTATATTATTTTAGCGATCCACATTTGGCATGGGAAGTTGTTTTACTTTTATATTTGTAATGGGATATGCAATCAAACCCCACTTTCCCACTTTTGATATCACATTTCCATACGTCTATCACATGCAAGGCTGTTTAAGCAAAATATCGAAAACTAAAAATTCCTAAAAGTCCAAATTATTTTCATATAGAAACGAATTGTAATTGCAAAAAATTCCCTTAATTATTTTTATAAACTCCATGAAAAGTCAATTGCCAGCTCTTTTTGGTAAGAAAAAAGGAAGACAGCCTCGTACAATTAGAGTCCAAATAAAAGCCGAATATCGGAATTAAAACTGAGAAAGAAATAAATAATTTTTGTTTGCACTAGTAAAGTTCTGCTCGGCAAATGGGCTTTGAAGTACCCCCTTTTTTGAGAATATTCACTTCCTGTGAAAGAGCAGCAACACTATTTTGGCACACGTAGGGCTTCGCCGTTAAACCGTTACTGCACGCCGCGTTGCCTGCAAATTTTTTTTTGTACTTGAGCAGCTCTCGTCATTGGACCAGAGCATTCCTGATCACAACACTAAATCACTTAATAAATGAAAATTGCTCCCAAATTTAAGTTTGCGGCATTGGGGCGAAAATGGATCGCAATGACTAACACAAACTTTCTAAAAACCAACATTAATTTGAAATTAAATAAATTAATGGAAACCATTTTGTCTGAAATAAGTGTAGTGCTCCATAATTATAATTTATATGGTTAATTTATTAGCAACTGAATTCCTTGAATAATAAACGCAAATTACGAAATATAAGTTTCCTTTTATCAGCTTAGTAGTGTCTCTAGATTTATGCCAGTAGATTTAAAGCTGCTTTTGTTTCCATTCAATAACAACTGAACAATGAGCTCCCATTAAGCCTTGTTAGCGTCTGTCAGTCTTTATTTTATTTCACGTTTTTTTTTTTTTTTTTTTTTTTTTTTTTTTTGTAAAGCAGTTAATACAGACAATAAAGTGCTCATAAGCAACCATAAGCCAGCACTGGTCATTGGCTTAAATGAAATAAAACAGGGAGATGATGGACGGCAGACGACACCTTTTGATGTTCATTTCCATTCGTTCGTTAAGTTTATTATTTTTTCATTTAATCTCAAGTGTTTGTTAAATTAATTTTAGCACTTCAACATAATGCGGCTGGTAATGCACACTGTCCTTTCAATTGACTTTTAAAATGTTTTAAATGTTTTCATTTGACCTCTTTATAAATAAATGAGTGAATGTCTTTTGTCAATTGTTAATTATACGAAACAGCATCGGCCAAACAATGGTCAGATATAAAATGTCCTTACGGGTGTTAGTAAAGGACAATCCAATCCAATTCAATGCAATTCATTTTATCTTTATTTCTTCATTGATTTGTTTGAAGCGCAGTACCCTGCAGATTTCTTGATTCTCTGAGCGTTCATTTTAAACTAATTAAAATTTTCGAGCAGATGTTTTTTTTTTAAACTCGTTCAGGTGACATATAATCGATCTTCAGTTTTGCAATAGATCGCTGAGAATTTTTTTTTTTTTTTTTTTTGTAGTTGCACATTATGAATATTTAATACCACGTTCTGTTTTCTAATCGCATTTTTAAACTGTTGATGTGATTGTGTGAATGCAAATTGTAGCCACTGTTAGTGAGAATTAAATTCTTTTCAGAATTGCCTTTCTTGCCTTTTTTGTGAATTTACATTTAAGCTAATATGGATTGAAAACTTTAAAGTAAATAAATTAAATATTAATTTCTCTGTAAACGGCTGTTGCCACTGTTGGCAAAAAATTTTATTATTTCAGTTGCATTTGAATATATATTAGGAATGGGTGTTTTTTTTATAAACCCGCCTCTACTCTGATGTTCCACAGCTACAAAGTGCCGTGGAAGCGCTGTGTATATTCCGACATGCAGATTATCGTCGATGTCAATTATTTAATGATTACTATTAAAGGCCATGTTTCACTATCCTACACGGTCGTACTATTCATTCACACGAAAATCGCATCAAAATGGCGTTGCTACTGCCACACTATCATACAGTGTGATAGTGATGACAATCTCCTTTTTTTATAAAATCCCATCCAAATGGCGTTGATGATGCCACACTATCATACAAGAATGATGTAAACAGTTTTTGTAAACAGTTTCTTTAGTTTGATTGAATTAAAAGCAACTCTGATCGCATAAACAATCTTATCACAAAAATCTTGCATTTTTAGGCCACATTATTAAATTTTTTCAGCAGAGATATCTTATTCAATAAATCCTATGACTGTATAGGATAGTGTATCAGGATCTGAAGCGATTACTGGCTACGATCAACAAGAATAAGCTGAAGGAATATTAAAGAAAATGAGAGATATTTTTTTTTATGGAAATAGGTCTCGAACATACAGCCATTTATTAGTAACGAACTTGTTACTTCAGCCGACGACACCTTTCAACAAAAAATTTATTTTTAAAAATAATTAAACTATAAATTCAAATGAAACTCTTTAACGATTTAATATTAAACGATGCTTAATTTGTTGGAAAAAGAAATCATAATTGCAAAATAATGTCGAATAAATTATTTATTAATTACAATAATTGTTTTAGTAAAAATTACTTAAATATTGCAAGAGCCATTACGACCCATATATAACTAATGAATAACTTTATTTTACAAATTATAAAAAGAGGACTAACTGATCCAAATTTTTGCCTTTCATATCGAAATTATAAAAGAACTTTTGCCTCCAGTGTAAAAAAACTCGTCACACAAACCACGACCAAGCAATGGGCTATCAAAAACTCTATCCAAAGCGGCCATTTTAGTTTCTTGCGTTATTTAGCCAATTGCACATGCGCTGCATTTTAAAAAAAAAAATGTTATTTTCACAATGGCAATGGATTACTCTGTGGCTGGACACAAAACTCCTCATGAGATCGTTGTGGAAAGCGAACGATAATCTGACTTGAGTAAGTTTGTCGACAATTACCTAAAATGTAATAAAGTTACACTTTTACAGATCTTCAGATTTCCTAATAGATGTTTAATATGTATATTAATATGATCTTCGAATGAAATTGCATTACACCATTTCTCGAAGAAAAAATGTAAAATACGTAATGCAAGTCAAATACACCGCTGTTACGTAAGAATTCCTTTGCTGAAAAATCCGCTCCTTGTCATGTACTCAGATGTAAAATAAATGTAATGTCCGGATCAGTTGTTGTAGTTACTCATTCAGAAAAACTACTTAAAAATGGAACGCCTGACCATCAAGCTGAAATTTTTTTTTTATTCATAGAAGGTAAAATATGGGACTGGATACTTGTCTCTGTTTCTAATGTTTCTTCTCGGTTTCTATTGAAAATGATGGGAATCGGTAAAACCAAGAAATTCTTTTGTGAATGAATAATTGACGAATCCTTATTAGATCAAAATTTATGATACAACTTGATGTAGAGTATTTACAGTATAGTATTATTTTTGATACAGTATTTACTTGATGTAAATACTGTTTCCTTGTATTAATGTGTAATCAGGCAAGTAGTGCTTTAAGAAAATTATTAAATAATAAAAATGATTGTGTGTGCAACTTTTGTTACCCACTGTTTGTTACCATGATTCTGTGTACAGTTTCATTTTCTTTTATAATTGCCTAAGTAATCTGTAATTACAATTATTATTAAATGAAGCAAAATGAGCAGTTGCAGTGGTAAATTGAGAGAAATGAGCAAATCCATACTCTGTTATACGAAATTAAATGCCTTAAGGTATCGTACAATTATTAAATGAACCAACAAGAAAGTGTAACTGAATGTAACTAATCTTAACAATTTTATGGCCCAATGGCTATAAACTATCGTTAAATAAATTAAAAGATGTTGCTGCTGGCAACATATACAGTCACAAGCACCGCCACAGATACAGATGCAGGCACAGCAGAAGACGCAGGCTCTCACACTCAAGCAGGCACTTACAACTTGCGGACTTGTTCAGTGCAAAATAAAAAGGTGCACAAACAATATATGCGACGAGTGAAGCAAACGAAATTGTTATTATTTGCTTTATTAACACAGTCTCCTTGTTGGTGTTGTTGGTTTCTCCTGTTGACTGCCAATAAACCAACATTTCAAAAGCGAGAGACACGCCCACTTCTATTTTATCTACCATTTATTTTCAATACATACAATGAATGTGTCTCAGTATTTTACATCCATGCATTCAGCGAGCCAACGAGCCAACGAGCCAGCCAGCTAGCCACTGCTCTTGGTCATGATTTTGCTGTAACAAACTATAATGGCACTACTCAACTATATAGACAATTAACATGCTTGTGCATGCAAAACTGGAAATCTTTTCCAAATTGTAACTGACTGTTCTCACTTGTCTCTGCTTTGCTCTGCTCAGCTCTGCTCTGCTCTCGTTATTTCCAACTTTCAACCAAATGCTCAGACTCCAGAGTAATCTATAAAAAGCAAAACATTAAGGAAAAATTTTGCTTAAGCGGCATAAATTGCGCAGACTCTGGTCTGAAAACTGGGCGGCTTAGGAAATTAGGAAAGTCATTCACATTGGTCATGTTTTCATAAATAAATTTCCTAAATATCGATAACAGAAACGCAAATAAACCACAATAAGGCGAAAGAAGAATAATAATAATAAAATGGGTGCGAAACCTGTTCACATTGGAAAGCAGAGGAGGATGAAGCTGCTTTCATTTAAACTGGCTGCATTTTAGTCTTGTTGTTGCCTTAAACTCATTGAGATGACAGGAGTGGGAGTTTACAGGCTCAAACCCCACGTTTTATCCCATCGCACCACCATCAAATGTACAATTTTATTGAATGTGACGACAACAGAGACTTGAGCGGCTTGAGCGACAACATATTGCATGGCTAGTTTCTAGTGCAGGAGTGTGCGAGTGTGCAACACGCCCCTCCCATAAAAACAATAAACAATCTGTATTTACCACTTAAATTGACAGTATGGAAATGCCATGAATGTTTGATTTTTTATAAACACATTTTCTGTTTTCCTTACTTCAATTTGGCTAGTGGTACCAAAGGACAGTCACACGCATACATATACACATACAATCGCACACACGTATGAAATACGATGTGCGTCGTTTGCTGACGTTGTTTGTTGGTGTGCATTTGTCCACCTCGCTTGTATTACTCTTAATATTGCATCACTTTGCTCAATAAACAAGGAAAAGAGGAATCATTTCCTAAATTAATTTCAATTGCAATAATATTTTAAATTGTGTGGTTAGTGCTTGAAATTACTTTCTTTCAATGTTGCAAGTAAATACAACGAATGAATTTCAGTGAGTCTCTGTTGCAACATCCATTTACACCAGCTATAATTGAAAATGATGCAAACATTTATTGCTGCCTCAAAAGACTAGACCATGTAAGATTTTCAAATACAAATATTTATTTATTTTGCTTAAACCATTAGAGAGTAGTTTCAAATAATTAACTAACAGGCCATGGTAGCTGGCCCTCAAGCTCCAATTCTTGAATATAACTTGTATTTTTATATAGAATTTATGTTTTCACGTCAATAATAATAAATTGTTTAATGTTTTTTTTTCTTTTTTGGTAATGAAGATCGTTCAGTAATTGATCGAACTGACGGGTTTCACTTGCATATCCCTTCATTCAATTCTATGAGGTTTGCTTATATTTTAAAAAAAATTTTCGCCAAAAAGCTTTCCTAGCCGTGTTTTATATAACACTATATAAGACAGTGTTACGCTTGACGCATTTGCTGGACACTACAGTAGACACATAAGAGGTAATATTTTTGAAATATGTAAATCAAATATGTTCTGTTGATTAGAAATTATAAAATGTACTCGTTTGTGGTATTTTCTCTTTATGACTTTTAAACTTGTGATGGTGCCTCCGTATGTGAGTCTAAAAGTCAGGAGGTTGGAAGAGCGCAACATGCCGTGTACGTGCCGCAAATCTATATCGATAATACAGACGTTGCCATCCAGGATAGAATACTTAGTTGTAAAAGTTGTAAAAGAATTCTTTTTTTATTTGAAATCAAGATCAAAATGTTTTTTAAAAAACATATATATATATTTTTTAAATTCCTTTACCACTATGGCCAACTTCTTCAGGAACGAAATACTTAAGCAAATAAATAAAATAAAAATAAAACTGAAATATCGAAAAAACTAAAACCAGACTTAAAAAAATTTTTTTTTTGAGCCACTGCGTACTTAATAATTACCAGAAGACAAATCAGATCGACTATAATATGCATCCATGCATTCTCCATTCATTTTCCATTCATTCTCCATGGTGTTATGCAGTGGTGTTTCATCGGCGAACTAAAATCAAATTATTAACATAATGCTAATCAAGGTCAGGATCTACAATCCTAAACCTATTTAGGAAAATCTAATATAAGTCCGTCCTTTTTTAAAGAATCATAGCAAACTGCCATTGCGGCTGCCATACGATTCGAACAAATTTTCTGTTAGTCGCTGCAAATAAATGTATCTCTGATCAGAAGGAAAATTAAGAATTTTACGAAAATATCCATAAAGCTTTGTAAATCGTTCGAGTTGTCAGAACATGGTGTAGATAATCAAGCCCCTCGATGGTATAATGGTTAGTATACCCGTGTGTTAAGCAAGTATCAGGGGTTCATTTCCCCGTAGAGCCAGAAGCCAAAGGCCGCAATAGCCAGTGCTTCTACAGATATTGCAATTATATTCATATAATTGTAATATTCGCTAAATAAATAAATAAGTGTAGATAATTATTATAATTTTAATAATTAGAATTATTATTATAAGCATGTACATATTATAAACATATATATATATATATATATATATGAATAAAAAGACTCTGTGTTCTATATCAAATCGCTTTCTCATTATTCCGGCTTCACGCATCGCAGGACTAGGGGCTACCCCGTTAATACTGATGCCAGGAAAAATTATTACATTGCCTGGAGTAAGAAGTAGCCTACACTCTCGGATGTGTATGGAATTTTCTCAACATCCATCAATTGATTTTAAAGTTGTGGACGCTTAGCCGGTTATGCTAACTGGAATATGGTGGGAGTAATTATTTGCTTCTATTTTAAATGAAATGTCCTTAATATGAAAATACGGTTTTATTGCAGGCGAAAATATTTTTCGTGTAGCGACAATAAGCCATCAGTTATTTGCATTCATTTATGGGGCTGGCAAAATTGGTTTTCACTTTATAAGTAAATATAAAGGAAATATGGCACAATTTAATTACTCTTGTGATTAATTTGCGACTATTAATTATTTGAAGTGTGCATGTGTTAGTGACTAACTAACTACTCGTTACTTTAGACTGGCAGCATGAAGTGCTTCCAGCTATTTAAATCAATTTAAATTCATTAAGATTAATCATATAGCAAGCCTTTGTTAAGCCGTTATTCTGAAAATTGCCATATTTATTAAAACGAAATTAATTTTTTAATAAGATTAATAAACTGTTAATAATTTATAATTTCAATTACAACGACTATAGACAGGCAGCAAGAAAATAAACCGGCCATTAAATTGCTTTTTATTTTTATTTTCATGTATAATTATTTTATTTATTATTTGCCGCCTATCAATTTTAATTTTTGCTTTAATCCGTGATCAAAATCGATTGCTCTTCTCACTGAACAGCACATAGAAGTCATTTGAGTGTTAAAATTTCTTAAAATCCTGTTCGGGAAATGGAGCTGTGCGAGCTATAAAATGTTGTCACATTTAAATGTAAAACGGAACCAGAATGAAAACAAACTTAAGCAATCAATTTACTTTCAAGTCATTGAACAATTATAAAAAAATGGCCGAAGTTTATATCGCAGTGTAAGAGTATACGTGCGTATGACATACAGTGCATGATAACAAGTTATTCTACACTCATATGTCATACTCAGCAATTTTAAGTGAATTCAAAGTCAAATATAAAAAAATTAGTTTATGGCATTTATAGCATATTCAGTTACATTTATGGTATCGTATCGCAAACAGAGCAGCCCGATGTGTTTTCTGGGGACTAGAAACTTTCTTTAAGTTAACTCCCACATATATGAAGGCATAGGCGCGCCCCTGGGAAAATCTTTATGAACTCAGATAATACGAGCTATTTTGGTGTTGTTGAGATTGCCGAATAGAGCGTTATGACGGCCCTGCATTAAGATCACAAAGGTTAGGATCCTTGATGGCCATGTAATACGCCAAAGGTACGTGATCAACGTCCCAAGGAATAATAAGAAACGCATATACAAAATAACTGTTCAATGTAATGAAAATTTTGCAAATTTTGCTGCAAAAAGTCATTTTCTCTCTGCCAGGACTCTAAGCATTACAACATTGAAGAAGTGAATTAGCGCTAAATTACAACAATTGCCAGAGCGTTACATACGTTACAGCGTAACTATTTCCAATTATGTCCACAATGCTTTATTTGAAATGTAATGAGAATGCATATTCAGATAATTTTATGTAAAACATTTGTAACTGGTCAAATTGAACAACTACTTTTAAGTGTCATTGTATTCAAAAATATGTTTGTCTCTGCAACAATACAGTTTCTATTAAAAAGTTTATATTTTAAAAAGGGATACAGGAAAGAAGAATGGAGTTTTATTGATCCTTGCCATTCATGAATGTTTGTAATCTCGCCTATAATGCTCAGCAATTCCATTAGAACAGATACGCGTTGCAAAAAACAACAAATTTTTGTTTGCTTAGCCATCTTGATTGGCAATATTATAAAATAAATATGTGTGGCAGATGAAGTGATAGTGTGTGCGAAAAACATTAAGGATTTATATACGCGTACATGCAAAACCTAGAATATACATACAGGGTGTTTTTTCTTAAAGCTGTTGGTTGCCTTTCATTTATTGCAAAAATCGTTCAGATTTTAGATCGTTTATAAGGAGTAATAGAAGGTAGCAGAAATGATTTTTCACAGCCATAATGTAATTTTCGCAGCTACATGGAATCGTGTAGTTTCCTGCCAATACTTTTATTAGCAGAATCTTTGCTAAGTAAGACACAGTGAAAGCTGTTTCTTTCTTCAGAATATGTTCACTACATGCCCTATTTTCCCCTATTTTCTTGCATTTACTGATTCGTAATTGCTTACGTGAAGTTTCATTTCATAGAAGAAAACTCTATTAAAAATAAATTAAAAGTCTAAAAGAAAACTTGTTTAGCATGAATCGTGTGAAAATCGAAGCTTCTCTACACGTTACCTATAAAAATTGAAATACTTTAATATGGAAGAGGGCAAAGAAAGAATTATTGCACAATATTTTGATAAAGTTTTTAGTTTTTATTGAAAATATGGGAGTTAACCTTAATTTTGCTAAATTATTAATTACATTAAAAATTAGCGAAATAACCCAATAAGTTAAAATATTTTAATAATTTCTCTTGTTTGGATTTAGTTTATTTAAATTTTGAAAATTTTTTAAATTAAATGCAATTGCTTTATGGGACTTTGACAAAGTTCATTATTAACTCACATAAGCAACTAAATTGTAAAATGGCATTTCGAAAGTTGGATTGATATGAAATGTTCAGAGGAGAAGAAATGTAGTGATCTGCCAAACATTTGCTAAAAGTCTTACTCGACTTAGGTCCAGTAGAGCATGGCATTTTTATGCCAAATATGACACAAGCTTATGCCCAATATTTTCAATAAAAAGTAATAACTTTAATAAAGTATTGTGCAATAAGTCTTTCTTTGCCCCTCTTCCATATTGAAATATCCCAACTGAAGTGAATAAAACTAGAGCAGAGAAAATGAAGAAGAGCTTTTCGATCGCATTCGTTAAATCCACAAAATGCAATGTGATTGGCTGCATATGCCTGCATATATTTAAAAAGTGAAGAAGGGTATGAAGGGCATGGAGAAAGACCATCCCTTGTTTAATTTAGTTGATAACATATTTGTAAATTTAAACAATTAATTAATTCTGCAATAGGGCCCACAGTGCAAAGTGGTGGTTGCACTAGTGGATCATAATCATGTTTAATGGAAAAACGTGCTGGATTTTCAGCACACCCATCCATACTCGTACGTTCTCGTTTATTTTATGGATTTATTTGTTGGGATTTTTTGTCGAAGTTTTTCCATTTTTTATTCGGGGTGAGTTAAATTTGCTGCCATTTGAGTAGACGGAGACACATTTTGCTACTCATTGTCAATTTAAATTTTGTTGCTGCCTGCAGTTGTTGTTCTTGTTGTTTGACGCCATAATTTTTTGCTTTGTGAAACATTCTTTTATCTCATTTTTTTATTTGAAAATTATTTTCCATTTTTTTTTATTAGTACTTCCTTTTACCATTCGTTAAGAAATAAAATGTAATGTTTTTTATTTTGTTATTTAATTGCTTATTTGAGTGGTAATAATCGTAATTTTGAGCACTTTATTCAAGAGGGAAAGAGATAGAAGATGATATAATAAAAAGGATTGATGCTGCTTAAGGACACATGCTAGAGACAGAAATTCAATGCATGATAGTTCAACTTTAAAATAATTTGCCCGCTTTGAAAATGTTTCATTTGAATTTAAAAAAAAAAAACATTTTTCTTGTGTGGTCGTTTCAATTTTTGTTTTTTGGTGCCCGTAAAATTTGTTGCTTTTTATGAATAGAGAACGTATTTGGTTATCGCATATTTAAGACCACTAAAGATGTTAAAGGAAGATTTAATATTAATGGAGCTGGAAATAATTGGGAAACGAGCACACTTGAAAATTCATACAAATTAAGGCCACTTGTCGTAGCAGACATTAATATTGTTAATTATTTAATTAACCATTAAATGTGAAACATCTTTTGAAAAAGACATTTTAAAAGAAACATCTTACAATACATGTTTAAAGGTTTGACGTGAAACGGAAGAATTACAACATGAGAAATGTGTTGTTTCTGAAGTGCTTATAAATCACTAGACCGATTTATAATTTGATAAAAAAAAAAACAAAAATATTGCATATTAAGAAAAATGTTTCCGAAAAGATTTTTCCTTCCAACTTTTATATAAACAACTTTCCTAATCTTAGGCTTTCAGTACAATCAACGAGTTCGCATTGACAGTACGGAATGATATGAGAATTGCGTTAGTGAAATGCGAACCAAACTTTATGTCGTTTTTAGTAAACATACTTATTATGAGCTAATTTTTTTATTTATAAAAATCATTTATTAGTTTGCCAAATACTCTGAATTATAATTACAATAATTTTGCTCTGTTGCTTCATTTATTTGCCATTATTTTTTTTTTTTTGCCAAATTCAATTCGATTTGGTAAATTCGATAAACCTTATTTACTAAAATTCTGATACACAATTTAAAAAATACTATGCCGTGGCGTCAATTTGATTAAAATCATTAAAGTAGTGCCCGAGGTGTGGGTAATTCCCACCTCTTTTTTACCACGAACTCATATTATATTAAGAGCTTTCTGAGTTTACCGAATTTTATAGCACTCGTTTAGTAAACAATTAAAATAGGCGGAGACTTAATATATTTCAACAAATATTCTCTCATGTGAAATAAATCACATGAACTTCAATTCGCGCGGTCATTGAAAATAACAGCTGATTGCGAGTCAGTTTTGTTTACATTTATCAAAGAATGTGCTGCTTGTGCTACTTTAAAACAGCTGGTCTATCAAAAGGACAACCCAATAAGTGGCATCTCTTTATTCTTGAATCAATTTATTTGAATCAATTGAATCAATTTAAGTATAATCAAAAACTTAATTTTGATGTTGAAGCAACTGCATGCACAAGAAATTTTTAAGAAACATAAATGTTCTATTCAAATTTTTCTTCAAGTTATTCACTTGAAACTTGATAGCTCGATTTTCTGTCAGTTAAACAGTTAAAGTCATATTAAATTTATTGCTTGTTCAATTGCCAACGCCCCGCATTTTTAAATTCCTTGACATTTTTCATATAAAAGTTGAACATTTCATTTTAAATAGACAACATGAGACTAGACACATGCTTCAAACAGTTGTCTGTAAATTTTGAAATAAAATTATTTAATAATACTTCTTCTCTTTAAGCAATAATCTAAGCAAATAGAAAAAAAGTAGCAAATAGAAATCACAATGTAGAATAAGTGTGTGAACTGGCGATTCTTCCTATTTGGTAGAATATTTATCTCTATTACAAGTAATAAACAAATCACAAATGAACAGACTTCTTCTTGCAACAACTAACAAACGTATTGCAGCGAAATGAAAAATGAATAAGAAACGTAGACAATGAAAAGAAACAAGTACGAAAAATGCAACTGAAATCAAAATAAACAGCAAACACTCGTTTAGTTAATAAGAATAACACTGGGCACCAACAATAACAACAGCGACAACTACTGTACAAGCGCAGCAACACCACATACTCACAAGTATCAGTTTGATGTTCATCACAATACATCAACAGAGAACAAAGTGACACAAAACATGGACACGTCACTTTCCATCACTCAAATGTGACACTGGTCAGAAGACAGCAGCAACAGCAGCAACAGCAGCAGCAGCAGTCCAGCAACAGCAGAAGCTACTACTCCAGCCATGCAAGCGAACAAAAGAAATAAAATTGCAACAACTCTAACAAACTGTCGCACATGCACAACAAGCCGAATAGCAATAAACAAGGCAAAAACAGTGCCATAAACGTGTACAACTACCACTAATAAATAGACAACAACAACATGAATTTAATCACATGGACGGACAGTCGGTCAGACACACATGGAAATACAAAACTTACATACGATACAAATATATACTAAAACAATTGCAAGACCGAATTCTCATAGCGTCAGTGAAATTGGCACTGTGTCCGTCTTTCTGTTGTTGCGTCCATCCGTATGCTTGATTGTCTTCGAGTCAATCAGTCATTTTAGGATTCGCATTTGGACCGTTTTTGCCCATTTGAACATCTTTTCGCGCTTAATAATAAACTGCCCAGTGAGTTGCACTCTGTAAAGATAACACACAAAAAAGCTTCCAAACTTTCCCAAACAGATTTTCAAATTTACACAAACTCCAGCTTACATGGCAGACAGAGTGACGTTTAGCAAATCCGGCTATTTAAGGAGACGACGAACGTGCACTCTGACAGACAAACTAACGATATTGTGCGTTAGTTGCTGTGCTTGTGTTGCGACAGATTAACTACCATCAACCAAAAACCAAAAACCAAAAGAAGAACCAGAAGAGGGAAAAGAAGGAAAATAAAAATTATACAACTTTTAAGAATTTCAAATGAGTTTAGCAGACAATGAGGAGGCAGCCAACTCACCAGCTTACCTCAGCAGTTAACAGCTAAACGTTACGTTCTTGTTACGAGCATAGCTGTTGATGTTGTCGCGGCCGCTGCTACTGAGATAGTGGCGGTCGTTGTTAGACTCCACATACGTATGAGTGGATGACATCAAATAATGGAAAATTAAATTAAACCTGGTCTAAGAAGTTCAAGCGGGGTCCTATTGTATGCCATATGAGCAAACATTTTAATGACTGCATTGCGGTCGCATTGGACTCTGCAAATAGCGAATATTGAATATTCGCCTAAGAATCGTAACGTTTTGTTGTACGACGTGACAATGTGGTTTTAGAACAGGTAAGTTCTATTATCAATGGATCGAACATTACTTTTATTTTGGACTGAATTTGTTGTTAAGCGAAAGTTACTGTTTTTTTTAGTCCGAAGCGCATGAAGTTAGAAAAAATATTTTTTGGCAAACTGCAAATAATTTCCCAGATATAGACTGGCTTTGCAGGATCCAAAACTGTCGTCATCAGCCATGAATAAGGAATAAGTTTTATGCAAGAAGAGCCCTGACCGGAGTTCTTAATTAAACTCTATTTTTTCAATTTAGAGAGGAAAGAATTGGAAATTTCATATAAACATGATTGATTTCTTACTCATTTTTGTAGTGAAGAAGGCCGGCTTGGGGTATTAGCCGTGCCCTTTTGCACACACACCTTTTCTGGGAATCGATTTTCCACTTTAAAAGAAATTACAAAATTCCTGGTAATCCTTTTCTTTACATTTTAGTTTTAATCCCATAAATATGGATTTCATAGTAGACCTCGGCCGACCCCAAAACGGCTGTCCTCTCGGTAGCATGTGAAATTTCTAAAATAGATGTGTTCATGAAAGAACTCGATTGCGGATATCTATTTAGTTATTTGAAAATTAGGACGAGATAAAGGAATCTGTTGGGCCTTTTATAATGGGCAAGTGAAAATAATGAATATGTTGAGTGGCTGCTTGGAACTGGTAAACTTGCCCATTTGAACTGGCTCTCATTTGTATTGGTGACACCCCATTGTTGAGCAGCAGCTTTATTATCTGCAGTCTGACGGTTACAGCTGACGTTGTATGTGCGGGTATCCTTGTCCTTTTTAAGCCATCTTTTCATTCTTATTTAAGTTGTTCTCGTTTCTTTTGTATTCCATTAAATCTTGTTTCATGTCCGCTATTTGTATTCAATTCAATTCGATTGAATTTAATCCACGAAGCATTCGGTATAATATTTGCTCATTGCATTCGCTTTTTGTGTGTGATGTGCTTTTCCTTTTTTTGTCCAAAGTCGATTATACATATTTTTCTACATTTCAAACAGACGGTTGAGATGGTTTTTGGTGGCCGGGTCGGGTAATAAGGGGGGAATAAAAAATGGAAAAAATTGCCTTTTTGACCATAATCGACTAACGAGGTGCTGAATATCTTTCCGTCTGTCTTACCAGCTGTCTGTCGTTTTCAGCCACAGTTTTCTTTTTGCTGCCACAGAAAATAAAAAAAAAAGAGAGAAAAAATACAATAAAGTTTAAAGTATGAGACAAACGAATTTGTTTTTCATTAATCCTGGCAGGTATAGTCACAATGGAATGCCTGCGTCGAGCCTTAAGGTTTAAATTTCTAGAGATCAATTCCTTGTTTTGCTTATGGTGCCTTTGTTAGCTTGTTCTTGTTGCCTTCTTCAATTTCCTTCAATTTCCCCCAGTCCCAAATCTCTGCTCAGCTCATAGACGACAGTGTGCAGTGTTTGTTGTGTTGTTTCATTGCAACACAGTTGTCATGTTTTTGTCGCTTTATGGACTTCTAATCGTGCGATCCAATCATGAAGCTCACGCACTTAATAAACGTGGAGCGTTGTGTGTTGGTATGTGCGCACGGATTCCGTATTTCTTAAGATTCATTCGCACCTTGTGTGATTTAGATTTTAGTTGTTGTTTGTTTCTTTGTTTGTTTGCTTTTGTTATTGCTTTCTTGGCGAGTGCCTTTTTTGCGTTTCTGGATTGAGATATTTAGATTTTTTTTTTGCTTTGTATTTTTGTATAGCCGTGTGATCCCAAGCTGGCTTATTTAACAATGTTTTACGTGTGTTTTAGCCACTTTTTTGTCTGCTCCAGTGTTAGTAAGGATGTGTGGTAGTTTGTGTGTTCGCCTGAGTGTGCATTTAAGAAAAGCTGGGTGACAATGAGCAGATACTTAACCAAAACGCAAAAGTAATGATGCCAGTACGAGTGTAAGTAAGAAGTCTTATTAAGTGTGTTGTTGTTGTTGTTGTTGTTGTTGTTGTGGCTTTCGTTAGGTTTTTAAGCTTGTGCAACAGGGGAAACATTAACTTCAATTTTACTGGTTTCTGATGTTTCCTTAAGGTTGGGTATGTAGTTCAACTCTTTTTCAAAGTGATTCTTCCACGACATTTATACGAAGAAATGTTTTCTTTGCTGATTTGGCAAAAGTATGGGTGTTTCTTATAATTAATTAGAAAAAGGATAAATCAATTAGCAAAATCGAAGGAACAAGTTCGGCCTCTGCGCGTAATAAAGAGAAGTATTGCATTCAAAGCATTCGAATTGTTCATCGTTTAAATATGTGAACAATAGTTATTACGTGAGTGGTTTAAAGATGATCATTCTAGATGTTGGACTCAGAGAATGGTGATTTTGAAGGATTTCAATTACATTATTTTTGTATTTTGGGAATCTCTCGTATCATGTAGCAACTGCTTTAATTAAATTTTGCGAAAGCTATTTTTTTTTGCAAATTATTCTTTGTGATAATTCAATGTGATAATTCATGATTTTGTATGGCCAGAACTGAAAAATATTGATGTGGCATACATTTCATTCGAATAATGTTATGGTGTGATTTCTAAAGGCCAACGGCCCCAAAAGCAATTCAATACATGCAGACGCCAATCCGCCAAATTTATGCTGGAAAAGCGCAAGAAAAGGATATTGTCCGGGCCTAAGTTGCCTATTGTTGTCTATTATTATTGCCAATTTTTTTAATCCTTCTCTTTACAAAAATGTTGGCCAACTCATATTTACCTTGTCAAATGAAAGTGTTGCTATGAGTTCATACTCAGATCCATCACACTCTCTTCTCATTATCAAACTCGCATTTTCGTACGGAAATACCCATAGCAGGTAAATGGAAAATATTTCAGTGTAGACGGATGTGTCTTAAAGTAATACGAGTATTATGAACGAAAATGGGTTTATCACCTCATAGTCTCTGCCTTGATAGAGTCTTTGCCACATTTGATGTGTGAATTTGTTACTTTGCTAGGATAACATGCGATTGTTTGCAATTCGTTTGTTACACAAAAAAAAAAAAAAAAAAAAAACAAAAAAAAAATCAGACGGACAGATACACAAAAATGTGTTAACCTACGGATGGATGAGCAGGGACTCTCATACATTCGTAGAAATAAAGCAGAAAAAGGTGTGAATTGCCGCCACTTTGAACGTGTACGAATGAAAGTAAGTGTGGCTTAAATAAAGATGTGATACAAACGTGCAATGGACAGACACACAAATAAATATATTTTCATTTCAATTTCAGATTTTTTTGGTTTTATTCTTAATTCAATTCGTTTAAGTAGATCGAATGATGTTTTTCTCTTCATTTTTTCACTGTTTTTTTTTTATATTAAATTTGTAGCTGATTTTTTTTTATTGTCTCCCTGGTATCTGCTTTCAAACGTATAATATAAAGAACATGGTTTTGTTGTTGTTGTTGTTGTTGTGATTATTCTATTTGTTCTTTTGTTATTTTATAACATTTTTATCTTGTTAACCGGGTTGCAATTTCAAAGATTATTTTTATTTGTTTCTTTCTTTCTTGCTTTTGTTGTATTTTTAATGTATTCATTCCTATTGGGTACCATTCATTCCAAATTGATTTTTAATTCTGCTCTTTTTATGGAAATTTTTTATGTATTTCAGTAAGTTTTGATTTTATTTTATTGCAATTATTTTTATGAACAATTAAATTTTATTGCCTGTGAGAATCTGCATCATCTAAACCGTTTATATTCCTAATGAACTGCAAAGACTACGATTTTTCATTAAACGGAGAAAGACATTTTTGAAATTGATCATTTTGCGTTTTTGTTTAAAAGATGCTTTTGTGACAGATATGATGAATTTTTTTGTAGGTTTCGAAAGCATTGGTTTTAGTTTTCTCTTATAAAAAAAAGTGTTTTTAAAGCAAAAAGAAAAAAAAAGGAAAAAACAAAAATCAGGATAAAGAACAAAGTAGTGCCAGGATTGCCCCTACCTGCAAGAACTACACTGTATTTGTACAACAGCTACCATAATAAATATTTTAAAATTTGAATAAAGTCATGGAATGATACAAGACACATTTAGAAATCTCAATGCTGATGTCCTTTAAAAAAATTATAGATAACGTTCCTTCTAGAAAACGCGGAAGGGCGAGCCATATGCTAATTTTTCCAACTGATATCGATGTCTGGACGGAAGACATGATCACAATTAGTAATTCAGCTTTTTTTAGAGAAATTTTTTTAACGCCTGTCAAATAACTTTATTAGTTTGCCTTGATGGAGAAGTTTTAATTGTAAAGAGGAAAAAAGTGAAGGAATGACGTTTGACGAATTCTATGTGTTAAAAAAAGCTCTTAAGCTTAGTAGAATAAAGCAAATTTAAATAGAAAGAATAAATTAGAGTTTGCTTTGCTTTCCGAAAATCTCATTAAAATATTTGCCGTGAGTCACACACACACCAACTTCATTGCTAAGCCACTTCCTTCAAAATAAAACATTTCATTCATATAAATGCTGCTCAATAAATAAAATGTGGGAATATAATGTTTTTTCTGCTGAAAACATTTTAATCAAGCGTGCAAATTGCCTTCAATAAAAGTATACACAATCAAACGGTCGAATATATATTCACTTCAACGGCCAGGCCCATGGCTAGTTCAGCTAATGAGTGAGTGTATTAATGATTGCCAGGCAAGGCAGCAAGAAAGAAATGCGGCGACAACATCGATGGCAAATAAGCAAGCAGCCATCAGAAAATCGTCCAATTAGTCTAACAACATCAACTAGAGTTAAATAACAAGCCAATAAAATGCGCAAAATTAAAAATGAGAGGAGGAAAAAAAAAATTTTTTTTTCCGATATGAAGGTACGAAAAATAATGAAGGAACCCACAACAGCCAAAAATTACGGCTGAAGATACGACAAACCTTCTTTACATTCTGTTTTTTATATTTATTTATTTTTTTTGGGAATTGAAAGGGAAGAGCAAAGCCAGTCATTTGCTACAAACTGATTGTTCGACTACTAACATGCAACTACGAGTATTGACTAGCATGACGAGGATGACGGAGAGGATGATGAAATTTGAGATTGCAGTCACAGCATGTTGAGGACACTGCTTGTAAAGGAGATGGCTGCTAGATTTTTATAAACATTTCCATGGACATCTCTGCCAGCCACCAAAAATTCATTTATTATCATGATTTCTTTTCAGGGCACGATCTCTCCTTTTTTTTTATTATTATTTTAATTTATTTCATGTTGCTGTTTAGTTCACTGGTTGGTTAGTTGGTTGGCTGCCTGGCTGGCTGGCTGGCTCGTTGGCTTGCAAGTTAATTTAAAACAATAAACGAAGGTGTAGAACTTTTATTTTACTTAAATTAAGTCATTAAAAAATTTCTATTTGACACATGCAAATACAATAAAAATGTTACTACACTGTCATCCTTAAAGCTTGAAGCCGGGCATATTTTTTTTCGCTGTCGAGGCGATAAGCGATGCCTTGATTGCCATTTGCTGTACTATTTTTGCCTGAATATGGCACCAGTAATTAAATTTGTCATTAAATTGGTTTGTAAAATCATAGATTCAAGACATGGATTTTTCGCAGACGTGCAACAGAGAAAATACGTGGGCTACAGTGGGGGGCACATTTTAGTTGACTATTCGCAGTTTCTTTACTTTTCATAATTCAGATGTAGAATGCAGCTCAATATGGTTGATTGGCTTCGAAGAAGTCCATAAAAGCAGGACAAGAAAAAATACTGTGAAAACAATTTTAAAGCTACTAAAAATCATTAATCAGCACCCGGATATTTATTTAAACATTTTTCTCTCATAAACTTTTCACTGTCTTTAATTAACATTTTAATTCATCTAGATCTTTTCTTGTGCCATTACAGTTCCTTTTTGACCATTTTAAACAATAAAGCTTTTTATTTATATTGAGGAAAGCTGGCATTTTCTTAAGGAGTAGCAGGAGCATAATTTCATCAATATTTTCCTCAATTGGATAGCGATTTTCACTTGATTGATTTCTGTAAAAATCAATCGTCTTTGTGGTCACGTATTCCGGCACAGTGAAAGTCTTGTATTCAAATACGAGTAAATAGATTTTATGAATCTTGTAGAAGTAGGAATTTTGTTATCCGAAGTTGGAAAGTTTGTTTTTTGACAAAACTCATTAGTAGCTCTTTCTGTAGATTACATTGACATTTCATTACAGATAGACTTACACCAGAGCAACGCTTGGAAATGGCTCGAAGCAAAAAATTAATGTCGGATTTTAATTCAAAATAGTTTGCTATAAGGAAGGCCATTTTTGCTTGCCAGGAAGCATAAGTAAGCCTAGTTGTTGCATTCGAAATGCGATAAGCAGTAAGTAACTGCTTGGTGCGCTTTATGGGCTGGCGGTCTCATTTAAATTTTTTGTCTTCAAAATTAATTAAATAACAGAACGTTAATAGTAAATCATAAAAGGGTTTGAATAGACCTTTTTCGTGTCTTTCAGACGATGGAATCAGATGACGCATAGAGAGTGTTACAATTGATTTACTAAAAGAAATTTTCGAGAAAAGAATGATATCAAGTAAGTATTCACTTAATTGCAAAAAAGAGCTATATGATTTAAATGCATACGTTTATAAACCAGTGGGATTTATAAATCTGAAAAAGAGGCGATCCGTATAGTGCCAACCCTGGCGAAATTATATTTTAACCTAATAGCGAAAAAATTTCTATTCTATAAAACAGTTGTCATTGATATTAAAAATACAGTTCCTTCCTTTATTGTAATTTAGACTTGTAACTCTAAAAAAAACACCGTGTACTCGGTTTTTGGTAGAACTGTTGCGTTGTGGTAGTTGGGAGATTATATATAATTAGTAACAAAAAGAATTACGAATAATTTTTTGTCAAAAAAAATTAGATAATTAGAGCACTGCAACCGGAAGTTGCAGTTTGCTCATGCAAACTAATGTCAGTGTGATCTGAAGCCAATTAATAGAAATAAAAAAATCCTAAGCGAGAAGAAAAACTCCACCTAAAATATATTTCATTTCACAGTGCTCACTCTTCTTCCGTTTAAACTCATGTTGGGTACCTCCATAGGCGAATGAATAACGCACAGCCTACTAAACCGGAGGTCGCGGGTTCGATTCCTGCCTACCAGCTGATTGTTTTCCTTTGCATTGTTAAATTAGTTAAAAAAACTCGTGGTTTTCAATTCATCAACTGGCTAATATCAGTTACTTGATATTGGTATTTCCTTCCGAGCTAATTCAGGTCTTCAGTTAAAAAATTCCTTTAAGATTTACTAAATTAATACAAGGACTTTGTAGTTTCTCAGGCTTGATACTTGCTTAATATGATATCGCTAGGACAATCTAAGGATCCTCCTGTTATCCGTAATAGTACGCACTGAAATACGCACCAATGCCAGGTGATACATCCTCCTCAGTTATATATAATAATCTTGGGTCTAATCCACATTTGCGATATAAAGTCATTAGAATTTCTTATACTTCTGAAGAAGGATACATTTATTAAACTCTCCATGCGACTAATAAAACATGTAGAAATGGAACATGGGGAGAAAGAGCTCGCATTCAGGCAACTGGGAAGCAACATTGCATTCAGGTTATCAAAATTGGATTTGCTGGTTGTAAAAAATCGCTTACAGAACTCTCTGGTATTTAATTTTGGTGCCCTCTGATTCGCACAATACACAATAAATTATATATTTTCCACAGTGTTTTCTCTGTCAGGCAATTTATTATTTAACAAATATTTTCTTCTACAGCAGATAAATGTCTTCTTTAGTGGATTTATTTTCAATACGCCATCTGATAAGTTTAATAAAGAAATTGAATGGACAAGAAAAATGAAGCTGTTCATTGTCCATGGGTGTAACTTCTTAATCATTTATAAATTAATTGCCTTAATAGCATTAATAAACCTACTTAAATAATAGATTTATTATAATATAATACAAAGCAGTAACCGTAGGAAACTGTTGGATATTATCATAAATTCTTTATACAAAAGAAGAAATCAATTTTAATATTTGATATAATAAGACGAGACAAACGCCAATAAATGAGTTGAAATAAGTTTGTGGAGAACAACAGTGTGGTATAAAAAGTAGGCTACCCTACATTTGGTGACTGACAAGCTCGACATTGGTTTGCCAATGTGATATGTAGTAAACACATATTAACGGCCGATTCGTTATATTTACCACTTCAATTCCACTTTGGTTGATCTTAACATCTAGATACTTTACAATGGCGAATGATGTCCTGTAGATCATCACTAGCCCATATGCTCGTGAGTGCATAGGTGAAAACCACTTGCCAAGCAGCCACTGCACACGTCTGCGGCAGAGCTTAAGTTACGAGTATTAATTAAAAGCAACTGTAGGGTAATGAAGGCGACATTTTTTATTGTTTAAATAAATACAGATCAATTCTTTATTAATTGTGACATAAATACGAGTAAAAGCTAAAGCAGAAAAATCTCCAACTGCTTGGAAATAGAAAATTAATTCATTATGTTTAAAAAGACACTAAAAATTCAAAGACATTAACTAATTGACACACTATTGTTTGTCATTGTCCAGCGAGCCAATACTCACATAATAAAACCGAATAAATAACAAAGATCGGCGACCAGTGATCAGTGAAGTGATCAGTGATCAGTGATCAGTGATCAGTTATCAATGTTTAATGTTTTAATTTTCAATTTCAATATTTTGTTTCTAATCTTCGAACAACAGCATTTCACAATCTTAAATTTGTGAATAGATAATAGAGATCGCTGCTGGAAACATCTATAAAAATATACAATTCTCTGCTCTATTGATCGTTTGTTTTGCCTTCTCTCTACTCGAAAAGAAATTTTACTGCCTTTTAGTGCAAGTTTACGACAATTTCAACTGATCTGATCTTTTGTCTTCAAAAGCATTTTGTTTTATTAATTTAAAACATACAAGCGAAGGCAAGAAACATCAAAAGATCGCTTCATAGATCGTTGTTACGTTTGGTATTTGGTGTGTTGCCAACATACTTAGTGGCAGCGACCGAACGACGGTATGACTGGCTGGTATTTAAGGTTAAGTAAGCTGTTTCATTTGTTGCTTTTTATCAAATTTATGTGAGTGCTAAATTATACAGCGGGAGATTAAATTCGATGCTATTTTCGTATAGATTTACTATGTGATCGTACGATGATCAGTTTCATAAAATAAATCGAATGTTGTGAGAACAAAATATATTCATGCCACTTAAGGCGTCGGGATAAATTACCTTTTGCTGCTTTTTGTTCATTTCATTTTCTCCTCTACTAATTTTTTTTATCTCTTCTTCTTGTCAATATTATCTTTCTAGATGACATGTAATTAATAATTCTTCTAACTAGTTGTTATACGAAAGTTTGTTTGTACTTTGTTGTTTGTTGTTTGTTGTTTGTGGTGTCGTTAATTTAAAACGTTTAACGTGAGATAAAAGTTGCGTAAAAAATTATTTTTAAACGTATAATGAATACTTTGAAAAAGCTCTTTTTTTTAACTTTATAATTAATATTAATAGTACTGAAATCCTTCCAAAATGCGCATGCATCTGGCCAGCCTGATGTATTTATTATACTTTTCCAGTGATGCTAATGTTTTAGCACTGGCTTTAGTAGAAAAACGCTGTTTTCGTCTTTGAGGTTTTTAGTGTGATCACTCCATGCTAAGGAATAAAATTTTGTCATTTTGAGGCATACAAATTTAAATCTGTCCATCGAACAATAAGAACAAGAAAGAAAGTGTTAAATGTAGCCGTAATGAAAAAAAAAAACATTCAGGCATACGTATTTATTTCCCTTTTCGTTGAAATTGAAAACTCTGACTGAAGTTGGTCCCCTCAATATGTTCATTCAGGATAATAATAATTCTTATTACAAATAATTATAATTTTTTTTATTATTTTTTATATTATATTTTATAACATCTTTCTATATTTATTTGTATTGTATTGTGATATTTAGTTCGCAATAAAATTTCATGTGTTCTGAATATTAATTATTTCACGACTTTCATTACTTTTTATTGCTGACATATTTTTTTAATTAAATTTAAATTATTTAAAACTTGTTATATTTAAAAACTTTTTTGCATCAGGCTACCGCTTATTTTTATTTTAGTTTTTTTCTCAATCATCGTATACCAAGTTAATATCATGCGCCACATGATCGTTAATTTAATTTATTTATTATAAAAATCATTTCAGTATAATTAGTTAATTAATTATTATTCTATTATTATATAAATATTAATTATATAAGTATTATAATAAATAATATTATTGGGTGATAATATTTAGTTTGTGTGTATATTCATACTATAACATATGTATATAATTTATTTTAATTATAGCGTTCCGACTTAATCACGACCAGTGATCCAAATTTCAACGACATTTAATCGAGATTTATCAGTATTGCAAGCCACACGTTCTATAAATTCCGCGATACTGAATCGCGCTATTGTTAAGAAAAAGCACTAACTAAAGTTGCATTATAAATTCACTTTTATACTTAGACGACTTTTGAGTGACACATTAGCGGCGAAGTGGCCGTCTGTAGGGATCGTAGCGATCATCAATAAAATTCTTATTTCAAATAATAATTCGCTAAAGAAGGGGTCTTGAACTCGGAAATTCAGTTGCCTTTTTCCCTTTAACAGACTGATTATCAACTACCACGATCACCAGCAATCTCTGAGATTTACATTCATTCCAAGTTAACTAATTTATTGTGATCTATTGAGTCGAAGCAGACTTTAAATTTAAAGGAGAAATATTTAATATGTGTGTATGTATGCGAGATCCGCCCTAAATAATTTAGGAGCTTGTTCTGTTCTTTTTTGATGATAGTCATTGGTTTTATTTTTAATAAATTGCATTGGCATATACATATATGTATGTATATAAATATATATATATATATATATCGATGTAGTGGTATATATTTGTATATACTCGTATATGTATATGACAGTTAGGTACGTGACAGTTATGTGCAATTACATGAGTTGTTTCAAGGTATGCATTTTAAGAAAACTAGAGCAGATATTGATATAATGCAACCCATACACGATACAATCGTTGGCACAACTCGCTTAGTAATCAAGTTGTGTGTTGTGCCCACATACGATAAAACCTCTTCGTACAATTTCAAGCTGGAACCAACAAATAATAAACACGCATCCCATGAAGCAAAACAAAATAGGCTTAAATTTTGTGTAGCAATAAAACAATTGAAAGCTCTTTAAGTAAATTAAATATTTATTGACATTCAAATTTTTTTTAATCTAAAAGATTTTTAAAAAATAAAAAAAAAAATAAAATAAAACTTCAAATGAAAAACTTTAAAAAATAAAACTTCTATGAACTGTTTTTAATTGCATAGAATTTACTAATATTGGCTATCATTAAATAATTCATCGTAGAACTGTGCTCTAGTTTCATTTCAGCTGTGTCTTCCATTTTTTATTAGTATTCACTTATTTTCTTTGCTTTCAAAAATTAAATTAACTGACGACACGTCTTTCTCTCGCAAAATTAAAATGAGAATGATGTAAAAAGTCGCATGACTAGCCCACACACGTTGCAACGCGTTGGCACAACTTGCCAAAAAATCAAAAAAATTTGATTTTTCATACAACCGAGACACAACTTCATACAACAGACCCACACACGTTACAATCTTGATTACAACCTGTCCAAGTTGTGCCAACGGTTGTATCGTGTATGGCTAGCATAACTTATACATGCATACATATATACACATAGATACAAATGTAAGCAAATACGTAGTACTTAATAGCAGTTCTTTAAACGTATGAAATGTTTTTATTTAATGTGTTAGAAAGTAAAAAAAAATTTTAAACATCTGAACAGTGAAATAGTGAAACTAATGGTTATTTAAGCCAAGTTTTTCAACTAAAATAAAATTTAATTATATTTACGATCAAGACTTATTAAATTTATTAAATATTTTATTATTTTTTAGACATACATATTTTCACACAGACAGAAAGATTTCCTGTAATGTAAAAAATAATTCTGTAAAAGCAAATAATTCTGAAATGTGAAAATAAAATTTTTTATAAGTTTCTTTTAAATACGTGAATTGCATACTCAAGTAATTTTTCTGACACCTGAGTAATATTTATCTGACTCCAGTAGAACTTTATCAAAACTTAATTCATTTTTTTGTTAGATTTTTGGATAGTTTTTCTTGAAGATAACCAGCAAAGCTCTTCGAAAATGACATAAATTATTTAATGTAAATTAAATAAATCTGAATTAAAAATTAACATTTTTTAACATAAGGCCGTATCTCAAGCCAAGCAACAACCAAGCCAAGCAGTCAAGTAACGCGTCGTTCTGGTTAGACGAAGTACCGGTCCCGGTTTGTAATTTAATAGCAAGTTTTGAAACGTTTATTTATCACCCCCATCTTTAACATAAATATCAGAAGGAATTTCTGAAAATAATATTTTTTTACGAAACTCTTTTTATGACATTTTTGTTTTCTATTAATTTCTTAATTTTTTTACTGCTTGATAACGCAAAAACTTTGAATTCATAAAATTTTTTTTCCCAGATTTTCAGTGATTTTTTTTTTAACTGCTGTGTTTTTGATTGGAGCTTTTTTTTTTGAAATTTAATTTATGACAAAAAGAATATAAAACAAAATTTATTGATATGCAAATTCAGTATTTTATAGCCAATTAAGGCATTCATTATATTGTATTTAAAGTTTAGCTTTTGGTAAATTTATTTGAACTGTTGTTAAACGGCTTGATTGGCGCTGCTGAGACTTAAATCTTTCAGCTTAACAGCCCATGCACACATGCACAGACACATACACATCCATACATAAATTGATATTCTCAGATACTGTATAACCGCAGATTCACTATTGAAAGAAAAAAAACTTTAACTACCTGTTAAATACTCGTACATACATTTCTGTTATATTTTCATACTCGTACATTTTATTTTGCATGAATTATAAAACAAAACGGGCAATAAAATATTGATTGTACAAAAAGGCCATTAAGTTAGAGATTCTCGTTTTGTTTGCAAAGATTTCTTTCCATCTTTCATTTGAATGCTTTGAAATCTGATGGCGAATTATATAAATTATCATAATTAAGATAATTAACATGTTAAATCATATATAAAAGTTTAATTTGCATTTTGAAATGCATTTACTACAGACACAGCGGTGTATCGGTGTGCTTTTTCCTATTAAATGAAGATTAAAAATTGAAAATAACAAATTGCTTTCTGACTTTTAGGGCCACTTTAATTTATTATTTATTATTTATGTGTTGTGTAAGTGCTGACGGAGGTGCTTTGATAGTAATTAAATGATTTAGAATCTGGCACATTTATTACCGCTTGTAAAAATTAGTTGAAAGCGTACGAGCGAGGAGTGGCAAATGGCGATAACACCAGCACCCGTCCATTGTCACTTCGCTCGATCCCAGTGATTCATATGATTCTCGTGCCATCAGTAGGGAAATGGATCTGTGCTTTTATTTTCCATTGCATTAGACAAGCTCTTCGAAAGCTGCTGTCTTTTTTTAAATTTTCATACGCAAAATTATTTTTCATTATTACACATGAAATTATTTCAATTTTCAACGGATTTGATTTTCTACGGATTGCAACATGCAGTTGTATGCAGTTGGCCACATTTATATAGTAAAAATAATAATAAAAACTCAATTAAAATAAATTGTTTTAGTATCGGCTCACAATGTGAAAGTTTTCTTGCTGGAATTATCATTTGTCTCCAGACGGAAATCTTTTTATTGATTTTTTTTTTGTATGTTTTACTTCTGTATCTGCTCGACATTTTCAAACAAAATTTAAGCAAGAGATGTAAAAAAATTTCTAATTCTCTACTTCGCACTCGTTAATAAGCAACATTATTCTTAGAGAAAACTTTCATTGCGTAAATCAAGACTCATATCTATTTTCCAATACCAATGTTACTACGCCTCTGCAGTCACAGTAGGCGCTCTTAAGCTAAAACACTGTTTCAGAATAATAAAGCTGGATGTAGGGATTGAACCCATAACCTTTGGCATTTGTTGTTAACCAGTTTTAACATTTACATGTAAATTAGCAAAATACTCAATTACATAAAGGACTCGCTTACATAATAAATCCTGCTGTAAAAAACATTAATATTTATTTATTAAAACTTAATTGGGAATCAGATATGGAATATGGTTGAAAGAAAACCCCAAAGAAAGTAATTTAATTCATTCGGAGATCAGAAATTATGCTTTAAAGATAAAACAATTGAGATAACATTAGTTACTCTTTGGAAAAATATTGTGGATAGTCTTTTGACGCAATTTCGCTTGTTTCTCAACAACCAGGCGATCTTGTAGATGACTTTCTAAATTTTTTACATAGTTAAAAGCTTTGAAATCTGTTTACAAAAATTGTTTTAAATTATGGAGGCATTTTAAAGCTTCTACTTTAAAATGCCTCTTCCCAGTTTTCTTTATCAGAATCTAATGCATAGTACATAAAACTTTTTGTCTACTTTCAAGATTTTTTATAATTTGTTTTATATTTTGTCCACATTTTAGAGGGTTTTCGAAACAAATAGCGCTCAAAATTATGTCCTTGTAGGAATATGAGAGTGTGCACTCCTGAGGTTTACTTGGGTGGAATTTCGATGTTAAAGCTTTGTATATTGATACATGTCCATTGAAGGGAGGTGTCTGCCTGAGGGAGTGTCCACTATTTTGGAGGTTTCAGTATATATAATATTAGTTTAATAAATAATTTATAAAATATTAATTAATAATATATCAACAAATAGATATTATCTAAATTATTACAATTTATTTATACAAATAAATATTTCCAAAAAATTTTGCTTATTAGGTAAGCAGCCCTCTAAGTAATTTGCAGGACATCTTTCTTTCAACTTAGTCATTTTATAAAGTGTTTCCAATTGCTTTAAGCGATGTTTTGAATTTTGTGATCGAATTTTTAAAATTAAACACAAACTTCATGAGACCACTGTGGTTAGACAAGCAGCAAATTTATATTTTTTGTATCTACTCCCATCCAAATGGCACTGCATTTTCATAGTCCTCTAAGTAATTTGCAGGACATCTTTTTTCACCTTTAGCTATTTTATAAAAGTTTCCAGTTACATGACGCGACATGTTGCCACATTCTTCCGCTTCGGATTACAAACTACTAATTTCGTTTAAATTAACTTTTATTTAATGCCAAATATGTGCTTTCAATCGCAGTGTCGTTTATTTCAGCAACTGTAACTGTTTTTCAATCGAATTTTTATAAATTTTTAAAAAATTACTTTAAAGCAGTTCTGTAGGTTTTCCTACAGAACTTATTTGATCACGAAATACGACAATGGTTCAATACAGTATTTGCTTACTTAATACAGTTTATAGAAAGAATCCAAAGATATATAAGATTGGGAAATGCTTCCGATTGGGTGCGATATTTACGAGTTCATTTTTCTTAAGGAATGCAATTATAAGTTTATTTATATACTAATAAAAGAAAATCTGTTTAGTTTAATACAGTGGTTTTATTGCAGATGGTGCTTATCGGTCGGTTATTGACAACTTTTCACTTTTCGCTCGTTACTGGAAAGCCAATTCTATGCTGCCTTTGCCTAATATTTTATCCCGCCACAAGACATATTTATTCTGAAGATCAGCACCATATTTGGCTTGTGGAACTATTTTCTTCCTAAAATATTTTTTTAATTTATTGTAAATCGTTTAGAAGTAAAAAAAAAATTTCAAACGACTAATTTAACAAAAACAATGAAACGTCCACTGAAACTGAGAAATTTTTCTAGAATGAAACTATTCTTAAGCTGGTATTAATTACCTGATATTTATTACTAAATCAAACATCAAATTTAGTTTATTAGGCGTTGAAATATTCCTACATACGACTACAACTTGTAGCCCAATCAATTTTCTTAAAATTGAATAAAAAAAGAATTAAATAATTATTCAGTCACTTCCAAATAAAATCATTAAAAACGTAATGAAATTTAATACGTTCCCAACAAGACGACACACAACTTACAAGCCCTACGCTGCGCTGCCATCTAAGCCGAGATTGAGATGGAAAAAAAAAAAATAAAATAAAATCGAATACTGGCAGTTTCTGGTCAGCTCTTTCCAGGTGAAGGAGTGTGCGTGCAGCTTGATCAGTGAGTGTGTTTCCATTTGTGTTTGGGATAGTGCTTATAATGGCGTTTTAGTTACAACAGTATTACAATTGTGTAAAATAAATGTTTTATTTGTGTTAGTGTCATGTAAAATGTCATGTTTTCCTCGTGTTAACTGATCTAAATATTTTTTCCATTTCCATTTCCATTTAATAGTTTGTTAGACTGGAGCGGACTGTTTATTTTGTGGTTTTTATTACAAGTATTTATAGAAAACATTCCATAATATAAAATTTCCAGCAAAGGAAAATAAAAAAAAGATTAACAACGACACACTTAACCAACTTTGCCATGCGGCCACAGATTTTTCACTATAATCGTCATCATGATCTAGTTGGTTGCAGAGCTTTCATTAATATTGTCTTTAAAAGTGTTTTTCGTTTTGTTTTTGTTTTGTTTTTGTTTTTTTTTCTCTTTTTTGACTCAAATCACAAAGTCCAACAAAGTGTTCCAAAAGCAACCGGGCAGACCAACGACGATCGACCAAATTATAAAAAAAGAGAAGAAAACTCTCAAACAAAACATGACATGACAACTCATCGAACAGCATCGGAGTTGTTGTAATGCGATACTTAGCACTTGATGGGCTCGTAAATATTTTCACTTTGTAATTTCATTGTTTTAAGGAAACTTTTTAGACTTTAGCAGCCATCAACAGCAACGTTATCGGCAGCTACAGCAACAGCAACAGCAACAGCAACAGAAACAACAAAACAAATCGTTGGCTTTAATAAAAACTGCAACATGTTGATTCGCAGTTTAAGGCATCTCTTTGCAGTTGCTTCAAAGTATGAGTTCGTTAAAGATTTGCTTGAGTCTACGCCAATGCCTTTTCTCCTCTTCTAAAAGCTACCAATGACGTCATGCACAGTGGTATTGACTTATTTAAATGCTTCACAAATATTTGTACACGCAAGTTTTTGAATTTCACATAAAATTGTATTAATTAGTTTGTTTGAAATTTCTAAATATTTTAAAGTGATTTATTAAACACCTAGCGGGCAATCCTTGATTTAGTTGGATTTTGAAAGTGTCTCGGTGAGTCCCTGTCGTAAGTAATTCATTCCTATTTCATTACTTTTTACTGCAAACTATTTATAAATTTTTGTTTCGTCGCAAAGAGCGTGTTTTTCTCGGAAATGTCAATTTTATGTCAGTATCACAAATACAAGGCATTGTAATAAGTGCTACCTGGCGCTCAGAAACTTTCAAAATTTATATTGCTTTCTACTAAAAGGCTACATGTGTCCTCTTACCCTTCAAACCACTTTGAATTTGAAATTAATTTTTATTTAAATTCGTACTCCGAGCAAATAGAATGCGTATTTCAAACTACTGGCTTTTCATTGCGCATTATTTTCACTATTTTCCTTGTTGTTGTTTTTGTTGTTGTTGTTGTGGTCGTTTTTGTTGTAGTGCATCATAAACATGTGTGTTATATTTCTTGTTAACAACAATTCAAACAAAATGCCTTTTAGGTTGCTTTATTTGTCGTCAAAATTTAAAAAGAAATCGCAAGAGAAAAAAGTTATGCTTTTTAGCATTTTTTTTATTTTGTATTGGAATGCTGTGGTCCTGAAAAGCCCTACATGAAAAAGCGACAAATCTGGCACTAACATCCCAGCATATTGAATAAAACTTCAAAGTTATCAGCGTAATCTGTGAATTGTGAAACATCAGAACTGAGGCAGCGGCATACATTCACCTCGTACCCGTGTGGTACGAAGGGAAAGTGTAGTGTCCATGCAATAAATGATTTGCTCTTTTTATCATTCAATTTTTTATATCATTTTTCGTGTTTCTTGTTGTTGTAGTTGCTGTTGTTGTAAGTGTTGTAGATGTACTTGTGGTCGCACATTTATTGTCGTTAACTTCACGCAATTATAATTGTTGGAATCACTTGAGTACGGTGGTCCGATTGTAGATTATTGTTGAACTACTTGGAATTGATGGTAAACAATTGAAAACTGCAGAGCACTTGTGCCACAGTGCCATTGTTGTCAATGTAGCAATCAGAAAGACAATTTTAAATAACAGCAACAAAGAAGCTGCTGCAGCAGTAACAACAATCCATAATACGTTTCGTTGCCACACACAAACCTCTCAAAGGATTCGAGTATAACATTGTGATTTTCTTATTTTTTTTCTTCTTTTGAACGGATTTATTCTGCCAACGATCAATGATTTGGTGTCGGTGACACGCAACTAAACGTAAATATAAATGCTGTTGTGGTGGCGGCAGCAACAACAAGTTGTACACGACAATAACATCACCATAAACTTATAATAATATTTAATGTAAATGGATTTCAAATGGACTGGCAGTAAAATGTCCTACAAGTCACTAACTTTGACTTGTTTTTATATCACAGAGAATCTGTCTTTGGAAAGAACTATACATCATATGAGTAACTTCTGACCGAATGTGCAATACCTCTATAGTAACTCTTTTTCAACGTTTTCAATTTTAATGTCTTAAACATAATTCTGCCAGAAGAGAAATTTCATTTTTGTGTAAATACAGCCAAAGGCCCTCATACACACAGATATAAATCTATTTGCAGTTATTATTAATTTTATTGACAATCAAATGTCATTTCAAAATTATTTTTTTTTTTGTTTAATCACAAACAACATCATTAAATTATTATTATAAACGCTTCTTGTTACATTTTTGTATTTTCTCCTCCTCCTTGACGCGTTCAGTATCATCTTCTTATGTTGTTTAGTTGCTGCTTTATATATATAGAGTCGAATGTAGTCGTGCAGTTTTTCAGTCTGCTGCAGTGTATGTGTTTAAGCAAATACAAATTGGGCTATCATTAATGGCTTTATTTACCTGTCGGGAATACAATTTTTTAGAATTTAGAAATTGAAAGTAACTGTTGGTCCCGAGCAGACCATAGTGAGCTCGATTGCTGCCTAGACCTTGCCTAGCTTCTGCCTACAAGACTGAACTGAAACCTTTTTAACACGCGCTTAAAAAATTGCTAAATATTTTTGCAACTATTTAATAGTTTTTGCATTTGCATGGTCCCGATTTGTGTCCCTATTTGAAAATCTAAAGTTAAGAAAAATCTTATCTACGATATTTAACGATTATTAAAAAAATTTTAAATCACAAAATAATAATCACAAGCAATTAGTAGTAGAAAAAGGCAATGAAATTAATTTTTTGAGGAAAATTAAGAAGTCGAAAAAATTAAAGTAGAAGTGAGTCCCTCAATAATGAAAACAATAATAAAACAACAAAAAAAAAGAAATATGAAAATAAGATAAAATAAAATTTCATGTAAAGGAACATTTCTTCAGATTTGAAATGCCCTTAAACTGAATATGATTTAAGAAATTCGGAATTATAATATATTTATATTTTGCAGCTGGGTGGCATCATACAGTAGATACTCTTTAAGACAAGTTAACAGAACAGACTACTAATTGTTGACTTTTAAAATGAGAGAACATTGCAATTAATTTTTTTTTCAAAATTTTTTTTTATCTGTAAAGCTGCTCACTTTTAGAACGTTATTTTGTTCTTTATGAATCTGATTAAAATATCACTTAATATTGAAAGGAAATACTACTCTCCCAGTTTTTTCTGTATGAATGAGCTTCGAAAATCACTCAATATTGCAAGAGAGCCCCTCTCTCCCACTCAGTCGTACGATTCTATAATACGAAAATCTAACATGATTCTCTAATATTTAAATAAATCGTGGTAAAATCAGTTGGCAGGATCCGCCTTATTAAATCTGCCTACACAAATGATGCAAATCATCTTTTTGTTTCTCCTGATCGCTTGGAAACTGTTACATTCCCAAGAAAATTCTCATAATGTATGGCCAATAAACCGATTTGCGCAATTGCTTAGCATAACGCATACTGGCCTTAAGTGAGACCCAATATCGCCTACAAAAAAATACCTTCACACAAAATATTTATATTTAATTTGAATGTGGCCGGTTCACGTTGATTTAAGCAAAACATTTTTTAGGGAAAGTTTTTGTACGCAATTCATTTCGCAAAGAGCCGATTGCAGGGCGAAGAGTTAAAACTAACGAAACTTTCAAAAAGCTATATACACTGCATTTTAAAAATTATGTTACACTTGTCCTAATAAACTCAGTCTGCCACCCAAGAGCAGCAACAACACGAAAAAAAACAATTATATACGCATTAATGCTCATACACATGTGATTGCAATAAAAACGACAACAATATAAAAATTACAATATGCCGACAAACATTTACCAAATGTATAAGAGCAACAGCCACAATATGATTCTGATGACTGTCTTGTCTTAAGCCGGGCTTTGGCTGGAATTTTAGTACCGAATCAACTCGCTGCTATTTTTTCTTCCATGTAGTTTGTTATTTTATTTTCTTTTTTTTCGCGCAATAACTAAAACAAAAATCGAAATTGATATGCGATTTAAAAAGAAATAAGAACTACAAAATGCTTTAAATGTTGACAACGACGGAAAGCAACAACAAAGGCAACAAACACAAATTAACCAGGACAATATTGTGGCCACTTTTAAACGCTGTTGCTGTCGCCGCTGCCGCTGCCGCTGCCGCTGTCTGTTTAAAACACATAAACTCAAGCAAATGCTTGCCAAAGCAGCAAAAAAGGGTTGACATGTCCGTCCGAGGAGCATACCCGCTAGAATTTAATGTATGTAAAATGCTTGTATCCATTCCATATTGTTCTTTTTCCACCTTTTCTTTAATAAAAGTTTATATTTCTTTGGGCCGCCAGAAACACATGTACAATCTGTCCCATACAAATAGTTAACATTTATTGAAAATCTGTGTTTGTCGTTTAATACATGTATGACATACATGAACATGCATTAAATGCAAATACAATATATAAACCAAATTTACAAATAATACGAGTACTAACAACTGCGAGCCAAAGAATTAAAATGCGAAAACATAAATAAAGAACAGAAATGTTTATAATAATGTAAATACCGAGAAATTAAAGAATGTTCAAATCAAGCCAAACAGGCATATCAAACAAATTTGGTGTGCTTAAATAGCCAAAAACCATTTCATACATGCCACACGCAACACGGAGAGAAAAAATGACGTTAAAATGACGTGAGCCGCAGAACAAAGGAAATGGTGTTTGCAGCTGCATTGGCGGGAGGACATTGAAGCACAGTGGTACGAAAAAGTATCTTAGTAGACAAAAGGCCGGCAAATATGAGTACGAGAAATATGTAAATTTAATTTCTAACTAAGTTCTATTTAAAATTTCTTCCTGTGTATTTTCAAACATTAGTTAACACCATCATCAGGTGAGCAGCATTTTATTTAACTTTTAATTTCCTAGAAGATTGTAATCAATGCATTGATTGTTTTTAAATGAAGCATAACAACAACAACAACAACAACAGCATAAGATTTAAAAATAGATTATTTAATACCTCTGAAACGTGCTTTAATATCGATCACACTACACTCTGCAATAAAGTTTTTTTCTTTTTTTTAATAATAATTTTTATTTTTACCTTTTCAATACTAAACATTCATAACACGTCGATTTGGGAACACATTTAAGCAATCCGGATCTAATTAAAGAGGATGCTGGTGGTTATATTCACTCCTTGCTATTAACAAAGGAGAAAATGATTATATTTGGACAACTCCATTAGTCGCATTCTTTCTATTTTTATTTCTGTCTAATTTCAGTGTTCCGGAGTGATTTTTATCGCCAGCGTATCGTTAGTTCGGTTGAATCTAGAATTTATATTTACCTGTGGCAGCAAATGTCAAAGATGCCTCTGAGTGGCGATTTAGTAACTGATACTGCACCTGAAATGTTATTTTTCTTTGTAATTGGAATTGCTTTAACTCAATTCGCCTGAAATGTGTTGTACGTTACCTGTTTCTACTAAATTCAACTTGTATGTATACGAGCATGTGTCATTCCCCATTAACAAATCACGTACATTTCGGGTCAGGCGATATCACTTATAAAAAATAATGATAATGATAAGTCATTAGCGTTCATTGGTTTACTTTACAATTTCCTTTATGCCGTTTCGAGGAATCGTTTCATTTACGTTTTGGTGTAAAACTGAAAATTTTGGTGGAATTGCCATGTAGACACCAACAGTGTTACAAATTGCTCGTTATACAAAAACCATCTTGATTTCGTTTTACAATTATTTTAATTTTAAGAATTCTTTGCAATCCATATTACAATCACTATAAATTAATAATAATTAATTTTAAAAATAATAAAATATTTGAAATTTAAAAGATAAAAAACTAAATTAAAAAATATATGAAAAAGTTGTGTTACCAGCAGTTGTCCGCTGGAATTTTTATTCTGCATTGAGATGACGGCAAAATTGTTTTTTTTTTTTACTTGACATTTTTATAAAATTAGATATCATAAGTAAAACTTCTTATTGGCAGGCAAATTTATTTCCAGTAGAATCTTTTACCGCAACACTTATCTCCTTTTTTATTGATTCACTTTCATTTAAAGTAAAAAGTTTTTGTAATCTCACAAAACTTTTCAGAAATATTAAGTTTTTTAAAATTTCTGATTTCTTAAAAAAAAATATTTGTTGGATGTTTTCTCAAACAATTACTAATTGCTTTTATTATTAGCAATTAGTTTAGTTGATTTAAAAATATAAATATTTTTTAGGTTTTTTTTTTTGTAAATTTTTTGCTTTACTTCCATTCAAAGAAAACATTTTTTGTAGCCCCGAAAAACTCAACAGAAATTAGAAAAAAAATTTTTAAGATTTAAAAATTTTTAATTTTAAAAAATATATTTTTTTTTGACCTTCTTTCCAATTTGAAATATATAAAAAAATATTCGATAAACAAGAATATAAATTAAATTAAAATATATATAATTAAATATAAAATAGTTTTCCTGATGATGCTACACAAAGAATTAGCGAAATATCGGGAAATAAATTTATATATTTAAGGTGTTATAAAAAAGGGGATCTTGCGAGGCTGAGAATTAGAATATTTTTAAATTTTTATTTCAATTGAAAAAAATTGTTAAAAAGCTAAAAAGTTTAATAGAATTTTCTTGAAAAATTAAAATTTTGAAACAAAAGCAAAGACTTAGAGTACATTTGAAATATGTGTTTAACAATTCATTATTACTTAATATTTATAAATTTAAAAATAAAAAAGAAATAATAGTAAAATAAAAATATTTATTACATTGAAGGCACTACGCTTTTTGATCGAAAAATATATTGAAATTGAGTTTAAAAATGTTTACGCCGTTGCATTAGCTAATCAGGGAAAGCGGATCGAAAATTTCTTATAACAACCGGATATTTTATCGTTTTCCACTAAAATATTAAACGCGGAGTTTAACTAAAACCAAAGTGGTAACAAGAACTCATAAGCCTCATTAACTTCATTAACTCATTAACTCATTAACAAATGTAACCCATTTTATGTTGTCTGTACATTTTTCAGCTCAAATGTAAATGTAGTGAGAAACAAAATAAGTATTTTAATCAATAACAGCAAATCCAGCAAATCCAGTATTATTTATTTCAAATTGAACTATTTTCTCCAAAATCGCTACTCAGCGGAAAATGCCCATTTAACTTTGTAATATAAGATAACTTTAACTCAAATCCTCTCCAGTAAATCTTCTTCTTTTTTCTAAGTTTCGCAGTTTCAGACAAGTTTTAAATACATTTTCCAATAAACCTTTAAATTTTTTTTTGGCAGTTTTGTAGGTAAGTGTAATAATCTATATACAATATACGTTATATAAAATGTGTGCACTTGTAACATTTATTTCTTTTTGTCATTGTCAAGGCAGTTTGAAAAATCCTTAATGTTCCTTCCATTCATGTTATTAATGGCACTTTCAAACCAAAATGAATTTAATTCCCGAAATTCATTTGAATGTTATCGCTCTTAATGACATCTGGTTTTGAGTGCATTCAAATACATTAAAATATACACTTTCCCACCCTAAATACTATAAAATTGCTATTTCAACTCATTAATATTTATCAAAGCTCAGCTCTTGACTAAGTCTAATTAATTTGTTTTAAATTAATTTTAAAACCGAAAAGCATTTATTAGATTTGCAGTCAACCGGTTATTTCCACGTCACAAGTAACAAACGAACACTGTAAACAAACAAATATTGGTGAAACAACGAAAATCGCCCAACTTCTAAAGAGGATATCGATATTTTTAATCGGTTTAAGCCCACTAAAGACGAAATCGTAACTTTTATTTCTGTCTATTATACTTCTCGTTTTCACTTTGCTTTTGCGTTACCTTTGCAGTCAGGCTTGTGTGCTTATGCGTGCATGTGGCTGTGTATGTGTATGTGTATGTGATTTCCTTCTGTGTCAAATTATTAAAATTATTGAAGTCAACGGGAAAGATTTGATGGAGCGATAATGGAACGTGTGGGAAGCCTTCTCAGTAATAAACAACACCAATCACAGCAAAAGTAACAGCAACAATACAACCAATACAACAAACACTGACTCATTATATAAGAATCATAAATCAAGTGGATTAGCGACGTTATCGCACTAATAACATCAAAATTTAAGCATTTACCAATATTCTTATTATTTAAACTTGAATAAATACACAGGCGAACACAAACTTTCAAACACATATGCAGAGCATTTCACAAATATAGCTTAAACTCACGAAAACAACAAAAGCAACAACTACACCGGCAATAACGACAATGTCGACAACGACGACGACGACAACAACGACAACGACATCGACAACGGCTAACTGTAACACATATAAATAAATTTCGTACAAATCAAGCGATGAAACCAGTATTAATGGCATTTTTTTTAATCTTCAGAGGAGACTCTTTAGGCGAATTGGAGCAACACGAGAAACCTGCTCTCAGTACCAAACGAACTAAATATGTGGTTGGAAATTTGTCTAACTGAAATTTGTTTATGGCTAAAAACTATTCACCAAACTGGTGGTACTGCTGGGTCAGACATTAAATGATTTTTTTTTCTAGTTTCATTATTGTATTTTTTTTTCTTTTGTTGTTTAGAGACAACTTTAGATAAATAAAAAATAGATTTAACCAAACAAATGATATTTAACACTTTCCTAGACAAATATATGACACTAATTATTATAAATAATAATTGAGCGTCGACAATAACAGCAATCGTACGACACAAATGAAAATGATAATTACACGCCGTCGTTTGGCATTTAAATTATGGTTATAAAATTATCGCGAGGCTTTAACTATTGATTACATTTTGAACCTGCTTGGCATTTTACAAAAGTTAAGAAAAATTAACGTCGTTAGTTATCGACAATTAGAAGACTCGTCGTCAACTCAACGACACTTTCGTTATCGGGAAGAATGTTTTCATCTGCAAAACAATTTTGTTTCGCAGTTCCACAGTAACGCAACTAAAGTTCTTGTATCCAATGTGAAATGTAAATGAGAGTTTACCAGTTTACCTTTTAATTTCTTACGCTTATCCGGAGAAACAGTTTGCCTGGCTACCTAAACATCATTCCAGCCCCAAAGGAATTTGATTAGGGCAAATTTATTTTTACTGATATGTTATTCTGGTCAAAGCGATTTTAATTTCTCGAATCATTTTAATTAATTTAGCTCTTCGGATTAAACACATTCACCTCAGCATACTACACAACTGCAAACAACGATTGCTGCAGAGGTCGCCATGTAGCCCTCAAATTGGCTAATTGTTGTAAAAATAACTACTCTCTCGTAATCAAGTGTATTTTATTTTTGCAGTAATTCAAGCTCTACACTGCTGCCTTCAATTTGTTTCATTACAAGTAAAAGATAGAAAAAGCTTTTAAGTATTCGTTGGTTAACGATAAAGCACACGGCAAATGCTGGAAAAAATTAACTTTCGATAATAGCAAAAGCTTTGTAGCTATTAATGCATGCCTATAATATACTGTGCACAGTGGGGTCCATTACAAACAAAAACGTATTTATATAAAGTGTAAAGGATTTATATTGATTTATATTGGGTGTTTTCCTGCGGACAAGCCAAAAGCTTTGCAGGTAGAGTTGGTTACAACATATTTCACGTGTATACAAGAATATGCAGTGTTGAAAGCTGCTATCCGAAACTTTCAGCTATCCGAAACCTTTAAAGGTCTTATAGACTCCCTAATTTTTAGAAGGTTTTTAAGATTTTAGCTGGTAGCGCGCAGGCAACACAATTTGCGTTTTATCGATTTCCGCCATTTGGCTCGCACTGACATGCAACAAGCAAATTTTTGTCCAGCGAGACAAATGAAGTGATTAGGGAGTCCATCAGAGAAGGACCAACTTGCCTGTACTTCTTAGGCACCCCCAGGGTAGTACGGTATGCACCTTGGTGAAATTTACATGTTGGTGGGGTGCACTTTGGGGAAACGGTATCTTGCGTTTCCAGACCATGAACTTTGGCAGACAAAACTAAAACTTGTCTGCCGCTACCCAATCCATGAAATAACACGCCAGCTACGCTTGTTGGTCTGGGATTAGGTCTAGCATAACCTAATCGATTCAGGGTTGAATATTGTAGGAGAGTTCTCTCTTGAGAGTTCTCTCTGAAAGCACCACCAGTGGCTATATACTGGTTCTACGGGTACCGGCAGCCCCACAATGAATTTCTATCGCTTAGGTTTATGGGTGATTTTGGGTTTGCACAATACCTGAACCGAACTTTTATCGAGGACGGACTTAGTTCACATTCCACGGAGTTAATTGATAATGCTTGTGGATAAATTGTGCGGCTTTAGTGACTTTGTCGATATACCAAGTTCACTCCGGCCTAACAACATAGAATGAAGTTGTAGCCGGTTTTTGATGAGGCCTCTTAGGAGATCACGTGGTGGCATGTGGTTGATACCAAAAGTTGCTGGGGAGATTTCTCGTGAGTGGCTGGTATCGCATTGATGCTAACGCTCGATACGATCCGGTCAAGCGATTGGTTATCTAGGTGCTGTTGCTATTCAACAGACGCTAGTAGGCAGCAGATGGTTCTCCCCTCTGAGGGCGGCCTCTCTGCAATTCTTGGAGTGACTATGATTTCTTGCATGCATGAATTGAATAGACAGATGTGGTTACCCCGAAGATGGCGGGAGAGTTATTCCTGCGGAGTGCCTATTGGTAAGGCTTGCACAGTGCTGAACGTCTTAGCAAGGGGCTCGGTTGGAACTGAATCTTTTAATCAAGATTTCCCACCTGTGCTTGCACACGGGGCTTAGTAAATGCATTAATTTACTCAGTGCTAAGTGCACCGTGAAGTTAAGCTTTCATAGGCAGGTATTCACGTAAACTGTAGGACACCTATACTGCTTTGCCCATTAGAACCAAATCTTACAGAGTGCCCCAGAGATAACTTAGAATGATACATTTTATCGCTATTTTCAAATCATTCATGCTTCTAAACTTTAGCCGCTCATTATTTTGTGCTTAAGTTCACTCAGGCTAAAGTTCGTTGTATATGTTGTAAGTAAAAAAAAAAAAATTTATATAATACAACAATTTCCCCAATATTGCTTTAAGCACGGCTAGAACTGCATCTAATATTTCCTGAAAATAAAGGAGAAACATTTTGTGAAAGAAAGAACGTGAGAGAGATGCTGAGAGGGTCAAGTGACACAAATGGCCACTGATTTTAATGCTTTTCCCTGGCGAATGTGGTAAAATTTATTTATATTGTATTGAAGGCTTGTGAATTTATCCGCTTTCCTGCTAGCGATAAGGAAAGAAAAACAGATGACCATCGTTGCAAATGTGCAGGTCTTTAACTTGACCATCGCCACCTGTAATGCAAAATAGTTGAAAAACTTCTCATTACGTTTGTGACTTGACTGGTTTTTGTAATTGTTCAACTCGGTGTAATTTTACACTATTTATTTTATGATAAAATCGCAGCAAATGACAAAAATTAACATGTTTAAATGAAATGCACGCACGACCATAAAGTTGCTTCTTGAAACGGAGACAGTGGCTTTTGCAGATATTATGCTTACTGGTGACTCTCAGGTTTGTGCTGTTGTTGTTGCTGTAGGTGTTGTTGTTAGCCACAACATTTAACACATAACAGCTCAATTAATGGACAAAAACAAATTATTAAATTTAATTTTATGCATTTTTCTTTGGAGTGGTTGCATATTTAGCATTAAGCCCAGGCTATTTAAGCCCGTTGGCTGCCAGTGGTTATACAACTACGAGCCGTGTTTAGTTTTTTCTGCTTTCCTTAAATAATTTTTTTTTATTTAATCTGCATTATGAGAAGATTTAATATAAATGTCTCCTTTAATGTTGTATGGTATTTTAATTCATATGATGGTGTTGCTGCTGATGTTAATGGCAATGAAGACAACAACAATGAAGGCAAAATGTGAATTGTGATACAGGATATGGCAGGGTAACGGAAGGAGGTGCTTGAAGAAACTCCTGCTGGCAGTGCTTGAACACAAAAGCTCTGCAGAGCTTGCAACAACGCGATCATAGTGAGAGCACACAACACAATGAATGCAAATGTGGAAACACAGCATGACAGTTTGTATAAATGTTAAAGTCAACAACTTAATTTGCAGAGGATATTAGAACTTAAGTAACGAGCAATTAATGTTCCACCAAATGGACATATTTAGCGTGAAAAAGTAACCAACACTCATGCAACATCATCTTTTCAAATTGTTAAGTGTTAAAGGTGTTGGGCTCTTGCAGAAATGTACTGTACGAGCGAGCATACACTTGAACACGAGCATGCTCACATACACAGCCAGAGAAAAGAGAGAAGAAGGCAACAAACTAACAAAGGGGAGTGATTAGGTTATTTATTGGGATCTAAGTGATTTCCAATGCGATCCTTAAATATACTGTAAAACTGGACATTAAACACAGCAGGTGAGGAATGCGCGAGAATAAAGCAGAAAGAAAAAAAAAATGAACGCAGTGCCAAATAAACGAGCAAGTACTGAGAGAGTAGACCCCTGCAAAAGAGACAAAGAAATAAAACGGTTGTGTTGCGATGGCGATGTTGCATGTGGCATGCTGTGCATTTTTGTATTTCAATCTCAACAGTGTGCAACGATTTATTTTGTTGGCACGTAAGGTGAGAAGATTCATATACAATCAAGCCATTCTGCGCCACATCGCATGTACAGAGTTTTTACAAAACTTCCCCAAACCAAAAAATAAAAAAACAAGAAAAAAAAGCAAAACAAAAACAACCAGCAGCGAAACTTAAACAAAATGATTAGAAACAAGTTGTTATCCCGTGTTTGTGTATTAGCCAAGATTGGAATCTTAGGTGGATCAACTAAAGCCAACAACTGATTAATTTTATTTTTGATAACTCAATAGACACGACTGCAGACAAACACTCGAGCAAATATGGATGGAAGGAAGGATGCTGCAAAGACTCGTTTTATGTTGTCAAACAAAGTATGCAGTCATTAACGATGTAACATGTACAATTAATTGGTTTTAACGACATTGATTGGAAATTGGGAACACAACCGATTGGCTGCTTTTTCTTTACCTAAAGACTGGCTAAATTTCCTAGTTGGAGAGATTTCACAGAAATTTATACAAGTGCAGTTTTCACATTCCAGTAACAAGAAGTGTAGAAAATTGTTAAAATGGACAGGCAGCAGATGGAGACTATACGCCTTTTTACAAAAGTAATTATAACGAGTCTACGGAGAGGTTAAGTATACAATTGAGGGGTGCACAGTGGAATCCAACAAGGTATAACAAGGTAACCATACGTTAAACTGTGTGTGTGTGCATAAGGCGTTTTCCAGTATTATGGATTCAAGCTTAAAACTGAAACTGAAACATCTATTAATAGAATTGTATATTAATTTTTTTAAAGTGTATTTTCTCGACTTTTCCAACATTTTCCAAGATGTTACATGCCACTGAATTTTATTCGAAATTTTTATACTTAGAAATAGTCATTGAAAATGTAAAAATATTGTACAGGTCGAATTCGAATCACATATATAAAGAGACTTTAAATCTAATACAATTTATTACCATGAGAAATTGTTAACGGCTGTGTGATTTACATACGAGTATATCTGGATAATTTTATGAAAAGTTCTATTTAGAAGGGATTCTTATTATCTGCCGCAACTACAAGTCCTTTGAAAACAAAGTATACGAGAATTATTATTCCCCTGACAACAAAAAATATTTTCTTATTCATTCGCTTAATCTCTGGCATTCACTTAATCTTTAGCCTTTTTTTTTGTTTTCGATTAAGTCCAAAAAAAATTTTTTATACTGAGAAATGCTTAAAGTATTAGAAGATTGACGGCTTTATCTGGTATATAAAAAAAAAACACTACCCAGCAGGATATTATTTCTTTGCTTATTAAATGAAAATTAAAATTTGCAAAAATAAAATTAATATCATGATGATTTCTTTGGTTGCTGGTAACTCTGATGAGCAGTATCCCTCTGTTGTATTTGAGCAACGAGTTATCTGATATTATTTTTCTCATTTTGCTGATTCTTCGACTCCTCTGGCTGCTTGACACTGGGATTGTGTTTATTAATATTACCACCTTCATTTTTCTGATACTTCGACTCCTCTGCCTGCTTGACAATTACGTGGGAAGGATCCGTTTTTTGTGTTTGATTAATGCATTCATTAGTAGCACTTTTTCCCATTTTGCTGATTCTTCAACTCCTTTGGCTGTTTGACAATTTTATGGGAACACCCTACGTTTAGGCTTAATAGGTGGCACAGGAGCCCTAATTATTAAAATACCATCTGATGAGATAATAGAGACCACGTCTTTGCCGTCAACGCGTTCGGGCAAATAATATAGTCGAACAAATTGTCTTTGTATGAAGCCATGATCATCCTTACGCTGCCCGTGCTTGCCTTTAACTATTACAGTGTCATCAACAACCTTGACACTTAATTCATTTGGTGTAAAATGTGAAGCATCCACACGCACTGTAAAATCATTTTTGCCAGCATATAGCGAAATTTTGTGGAATGGCAATTTCTCTAACCTATTTGGAATTCCAACTGGATTGAAACAGTAATATACCGGTTGGCGCATATCCTTTTCAGGTGGTTTAATTATTGGATCTACCCCTAGGCCAAAGTTTTCCTCAACCATTCGATCAACACCATTCAATTCTTCACCTTCAGCACACGGCATTTCAATTTTCTGTTACGTATTTACAACTCTTTTAATAGTTTGTTCTTCGAGTACGAATACAAAGTAGCAAGTCCAAGTGCTTGTGCGTCTCTTCTCTATCTCTTCAACTCCATTACTCCTCTACGTTTTAATTCTACAATTTTAAATTGCTATTCCCCCTACAGTTTTCAACCACTTCACTTTTCCTCATACCTTACTTTTCACTGCCCACTGCTACCACAGTTGCACCATAAATTTTGACCCAAGTGGTCACAAATCGTCTGGAATAATTCTAATTCAAAAATTTCCTCTTAACTTAAGTAAGTTCTTGAAAGGAATCCGGAGCAGCTGTGAAATGCAAATAACTGAGTAATCGATCTCGTGCAAGAGAGCATCACTTTAATAACTAGTTCATAACTTTCCCTTCTTTTATGATTAAATAAAAATAAATTGGAATTATCCAATAAATGCGGATGATAAGAAATTTGGTGAGAACTAATTTGGCGTCAATAATTAGCCGTTCAAAGGAGACTTAAGATCCATTTAAATTTAATTTCTCAAATGTGATTTTTAATCATATCGATTTTTAATGTTTTACTTCATTAACAACAACAAAAAAAAAAATAAACATGAAACCAAATATGTGAATAGTCCATTTAGAATATTTAATACAGTTCTCAGCATTGTGGATCGTGTAAAAATAAAAAATTTAGAATTTAAAGTGTAGAGTTGTTGTCCTGCTTTGCGAGATGTAGACGGTCCTTACAGAGAACTGCTGATTCCGGTTTAATTTTAAAATTAAAAAACATTGTATTTACAGAATTTTTTAATTCACATGGAAAAACTCTTTCCGGATTATTTAAGTTCATAGTAGCAAAAAGATGGAATTTGTTTAGTGTTCTTAAACTTTTTAAAAATCTCAAAAAAAGAAAAACTTAGTAATTGAACTCTTCTAAAGTGTCACACACTGTTTGCTTCTGGATTCTAAAAGGTTCACTTGGGGAAACTTTCCTCTGAATCCATTCTCATTCCAGCTGGGAAATAAAAAGTAATCAATCGCATGAATTTACACTACTACACTTCCTTTCACTCCAGCAATAATTTTTGTAAATGAATTTTTTAACTTTTTATCTCAAATTTAAAATATTTGATTTTAAACATTTGATACGCCTTTCACGCCTATTCGCCTATTCACTGGAGAATAAGATCGGTGAAAAGTGGTCCATCACTGAATAATTCCACATTTTGGCAATTTGTGCTGATATGCAAAGCATACAGCCGGAAGTGGTTTCCACTGTCCATCTGCAATTAAGCCTTCTACTACACTGACCGACAAATAAATTAATCCAATTTATATTTATTTTGTATAATTTTAAACACACTTTTGGTGCTCCTCAAAAATTCTATAGTGTAAGAAAAATCATTTTATATCACCAATAATGAAATTGTAAATATTTTTATGATAACATATCAAATTTTATTGGCAATAAAACACATACATAAAGTTGTTAATCCAATTAAATGAAATGAATACATTTTGGAGTTCGTTTATATCGATGTTTATTTTAACAACGCCATTAGTTTGTATAATCTTTTATATACGAAATGATTAACATTTATATTATCATCATGACCATTATCGATGTGGCTCATCAACTAACGAAAAACAGAAAAAAAGAAAAGAAAAAATACAAAACGAGGTAAATATTTTGAAGAATATAAAATACACAAATAAAGTCAAACATCGCCCGGGAAAAAAGATGAAGAAAAAACTCAATCATGCTTATAAAAGCATGTTATTAATATTGACCCCGTTTACAGTCTCATTTACCAACTAAATAAAATTAAATGTAAAACAATCTGGACTTTAAATATTTAAAATCCCATACAAAAACTGCGACTCCATCCATTTACAAAATTTACATACTTACATTTCATGCAAGATCATGCATTGCATTCTACTCGTATGTAAAAGTATTTATATATTCTCGCATTCAGCCATAGAAACACCGTACAGTTCGAAATGGTTTTTCAGTTGTAAAAATGCCATTCATTTCAAATATATTACGGCCGTAATTTGATATTTTTGCGCTTTATGCCAGAAAGCAATAAAATCCATTTAAAAAAAAATTTTATTTAAACGATGATACTTTATAGTAAATTTCAGTTGAGAGAGCCAGAATATTCACATGCTGCTCTGGTATGCCCCATGCTATTATCATGGTCATCATCATCATCAAAGTCATCATCACCGTCAGCGTCATCGTCATCGTCATCGTCATCGTCATCCTCATTCACATGATGATGATCAGGCAGCCTTAACTGTTTTCAAACAATATTACACACTTTCTTTTTATGTCTTCAATTTAAAGATGAAATGTCTGTTTGTGCTTCATCGTTTGCATGTTGATCGGTTAAGCAACAAACAATATTATGATGTTAAATGGCTAGAAAAAAATGCTAATTCACAGACGAGTAAGAAGGAGAGTGTCTTAAGCAACAGACAACTCTATCCAGCTGCAAGGTTTTCTCAAAGAATGTTTTCTTCAAAAGTGAATTCGTATCGCAGGAAATAGTTTCAGGCGATGCGGTGTGCTGGCATTAGGAGAGAGGGATAGTGCTGAAAAAGACAGAGTGGTTTATTTTGTAGTGCTTTCGGCCCAGAAATGGTCACTGTCGAACTGTTTGAAAACCACACATTGAATATTAGATAACTTGATAATTTGCTATGATATTTTTAATTTAATGGTGTTGATCGAATGGTTGAGGAAAACTTTGGCCTAGGGGTAGATCCAATAATTAAACCACCTGAAAAGGATGTGCGCGAACCGGTATATCACTGTTTCAATTCACTTGGAATTCCAAATATGTTAGAGAAATTGCCATTCCACAAAATTTCCCTACATGCTGGAAAAATGATTTTACAGTGCGTGTGGATGTTTCACATTTTACACCGGAAGTAGGAATGAACCCTCAACCTCAGAAATTAATAGCTGATAACTTAATAACAAGCTCACCCCTCGCAAGAGGGGAAGAAAGTCTTTTTAGCAAAAGTAATTTGCTTTATAACTCTGGTTGATACAGATATTGCAAAATCTGGGCTTGAAAATAAACTTTAGTTTGAATTTATCGAATATTTCCATGGAAATGGAAATGGCGTTTCACACCATATCCTGTTTTTTATTTCATACTATTACGAGTACATATAAAAAAATTACATTTAAAAAAATCAGGAAAGAAAGTTCAGAGATCGTGTCTTGCCTGCGGAAAACAAATTTGCAACCGATAATGGGACTACGGACTAGCCTATAAGAGGATTTCTGACTTTTCTTGATTAGTGGTTCAAATATCTCAGTGGCATACTTTTTTTGATTTACCAAGAGATTGAAAAATCTTAATATATATTGAAATAAAAAACTAATATTGTCCTTAATATTCCACATATTATTAAGTTCTGACAACTTACTATCTACTAAGGGTAAAAGATTTCACTATAAGACACAAAAGCTGCCATTTAGTAATCGCTTGAAGGAGCCGCTCATTCTTTTGCTTTTCGACAATTAAACAGTTTTGCGTGTGTTATTATTTTTGTAAACCCTTAAGACCAAAAACTTTTTAAGAAAAGATCCATTTAAGTTCACGTCGAACCATCATGGAAAGCATCATAGAAATTCGTAATTAATGTACGTATCATACAGACTTATACTGTCGTAGGTAAACGCCGCGCATCGCAGTGATCGTTCAGACCTGTCGTTAATTTAAATTTAGCTATCAAAATTGTTAACGATCCATATAACTGACTAAATCACTATAAACACCTAGTTCGATAGTCATGTTATGTGCGTGATGCATAGTGCAACTGACAGACAGACCATTCACATACTGTCTTAAAATAAAGCCATGTAAATATTAAAGAATACTATCATATTCAACATTGTAGTTGCCTGACTATCTAGCCAGCCCTCTTCATCGTTTTTTGTGCTGCATAATTTTTATTTATGTTTCAATTTTTATGAAAACTAACACTGACACTCAAGTCTTGAAGGTAAAACTGGTCACTGCAGCCTTGCATCTGATCTGATCAGCATATTGTAGCAATAATATTTACAACATTCAAATAAGCTCGCAATGATGCCACATGTGGTGTTGACTGTTTGTCTTGATTGTTGTTTTTTGGTACAAAGACAGCAACAAAAACCACAACAGCACCGATTCCTTTCCGTTTGTAATATTGCCATTACCAAAACTATCGTAAAAGCTCGTAATCTCATTCAATTTCGTTATGAGGAATTTTATGAGGAATTATTTTTCATCCATCCCTGATCATACACTCTCCTCATTGATTTATTAACTTTTTGTTGTTGTTCTTCTTTAGCGATTACTTTAGTGTGTTTAAGTGTGAACTTTGTATTTTAAGCATTTTGTCATTTTAACGATAATCCCAGTGTCATCGTAAGCACTTCTTTTAACTGTTTGAACATAATTTTGTAATATGTCAAATAAAATTGATGGCCAAATTCCTGGTCGTATTTAAGAAATTCATGACAAAAGTTTAAGTTATGGATGGAGTTAACTAACTTTTGGAACAAATCGGCCAAATTAACAATCGTTAAGTTCAACAGTCGTTTGTCAATTAACATTCTTTATCCATTTCATATTAAAATCGCTTAAATTCAGAAATTTTATAAGCTGTTTTAAATGTTCTGGCATTCTTCGCTAAAGGAAATCGTCAAAGCAGCTCTTTTCAAAACAAAAGACTTAAGCAGCAAACTTTTTTTTTTCTCAAAAGCTCCAACATATAAATTTAACGTTTTTCAAGTATGAAGTGATTGTAATATTTTTTTATTTATTTTATTTATTTGCTGTAGTAACATTTCTTGTTACACTGTTTACAGTGGAGTTAAAGTTTGAAACTCCCGCTTACCCTCTCCTGACTGCAACTAACTAAGCTAATTATTTTAAAAAAATATTCTGTGGAATGGATTCTCCATTCTAACTTCAATTCATTAGAATTCTTTGCAAAATTCTAATGAAGGCAGTTAGAAAGCTAATCTGAAAGTAAACTCAAAGAATATATAATAATAAAATACGTAGAAATATGAGAAAAGAGAGAATTATGAATAAAAGAAAGAAGAGATCAGCTGGATTATCCAATATAAAACTTCTGTAAAATCTTTTAAAAAGAAGTTAAAAAAGATAATATATAGAATAGATTTAAAAAATGAATATGATTTTATATTAACTGTAAAACATTTAAAGGAAGAAATTTTAATCATCTCCTTACACTCCCACTGCCCAGCCTACACCAAATACAACCATCGAACGCAGCATGGTGTAGTGGGAACGAGAAAATGAGTAGAGGAGAAAAGACACGATAAGTATTTCAAAAAAAGATTTGAGGTATTCAAAGGCAAAATGTATTAATTAAATATGGTCAACGCCTCGCACAAAACATAGAACACTACATAAAAATTGGCAATAAGAAGAAACAAACGTGTGCTTAAAAACCCAGAAAATCAAACACAAATTACATTAAAAAGAAACTCCGTGTCAATTTCCAAGAAACCCTTTTTGTTATTCTCTTTTTATGTTTTTTTCTTGTAATACAAAATTTCTAAAATTAGTTGCATATTAATGGCATTAAAATAAAGGGAAGGAACAGCAAAGGATTTTAGACCAGCACCATCTAACTCCTTCACAGCTTGATTTTCACAAAAGCCACAAGTCAAAAATGGAAATTGATAAGGATTTTAAAGGTCAAGACAATAAAATAGTTACCAAATGTTTGCTGCTAAACAGTTAAAAGCAAATGTTTTAGGTTTCCATATCCTAATGAATTTCGAATTTCGTCAGCTCAACATAATCTGGTATCAATTTCTAAAGTTACACTATAATATGATCATTTTATTTTCGTAAAGGAAATTGGATTGAATTTAGTTGACATCAGTAAAGATTTGTTTTTACAATAGCAGAAAAACATGTGAATATAATATCTTTGTTTTTTTATTTTTAGTTGCAAAAGTAACAAGATTTGCTTGTTTACTTTTCAATTCCTTTGTAATCCTGCTGGATTTATTATTCAGTTTTTAAGTTTTTTTTGTTGCTTTTGCAAATGGTGTTGCCCTTTTACCACTTTTCATTTTTATCATAGTTCACTACTACAGGATTAAAACATCTTTTATTTATTTTTTTCCATGTTTTTTCTTCCTTCAATTGTGCGAGAATTCCATTAACTAAATTTTTGTTGTTGCGTTTCTTCAATACCACGAAATCGTTGGCTACAATATTTTTCTAAAGGATTTTGATAATTTAATTCATTGGATAACCAACCACATCTGATTAACCAACATTGCTTTTCAATGCTGCTCTTTGGCAAATTTTCTTCTTTAGCATTTTGCTTGTACTGAGTGAAAGATTGACTGCTCTTGCAGCGTAACAACTAAATGAATTCTTAAATCAATAAACAAACACGAAATGAAATTTGATCTTGTTATTTCATGTGTTTGAACGCATAACTTCCTGTCAAGCCATTGATAAATAAATATTAGTTTTAAGATCTTGTTAAACGCTGCTACGAAAATGTTAACCTCATGCAATATTCCTTACAAATCCTTCGAGTCGTACACAAACACGCACTCATGCCATTTACGCAATATAAGTGTAAAAATAATCACTACGAATGCTGAAAAAGTCATTAAAACATTTTCGAAGGAAGAAAACTAAAGCCTCGATTTACGCTCTTCGTTTCTTTTATATGTTGTATATTGTTTTTGTTCCACATTAATTAAGAGATCTAACATTCATGTGGGAGGGGCTGGCCTACTGGAATCAAGCCCAGTTAGAGGTTAGCCGATCTCCTATACGAGAGGATAATAGTGGAACGAGTGGTTTACAAAGCTTCACTACTTCAAAAGAATCAGGTGTTTGACTATTTGCTTCTCAAATATTACAGCGACTACATCTACCATTCACCCTTCATTGACTGACATTGTCTTCACCTTTTGAATAATGCGGTTACGTAAAGCAACAAGCTCGTATTATTTAAAAAATTCAAGAAAATTTATGGGAAATTAGAAAAACTATATCAAGATCTTGGAAAGGATAAGAAAGCGAAATGCCGAAAGTCAGGTTTCCTAAATAAGTTTTAAGCAGAAAAGCTTTTAGCAAAACTTTGTATGAATAATATTAAAAATAAAGCGGAATTGTAATCAAACTGTTATACTGGTATACTATTATACTGCTGATATAAAGAAAATATTTCCTATTGAATTTTTTAAAATCACTTCCATCCAACTGGTTTCTACTACTATTAAACACAATTGTATTTATTAATGATGAAAACAAATTTTAAAGGAAACCTAATTAAAAATATTTAAGTTAACATGCAACAGATAACATGCCGGGTAACAAGAATGAAAAGGAAATCATGTTGGCAAAATCCAAATGCCTTGTTTGCCCAGTTGTAAGATTCAGAAGTCTATAGTTTTGGGAAAAAACTTATTATCCTTCGGAAGGAAGATATCTATGATCATAGAGAATGTGCTTCACAGGCGATCTCAAAACGTGTCCTTATTCGGTGTATAAAGAAAAACAAATCATTAAACTATGTTGTTTTTGAAGAACAACAATTTAACTTTAATAATTTTAATTTTCATTGATTTTAGTATAAGCATATTCCATTTTGCTCCTTGTGAGCAGAAAACAGTGAAAGCTGCTTCCAAACGGAGTAAATCCCCTTTCAAGAACAGTACAGTTGTGTGTTTGCCAATTTGTATAACATACTCGGTTACTCGTGTAGAAAAGTGTTAATACTTAAAGGATTTTACTGAAAACTCTGTATTGTTTGTATGGACAAAAAATTATTATTTGAATATTTCCTTAAAAAGGACACAGCCTTCAAAAATGCCAGATGAGATGAGAACATTAAATACAAAGTGCATTGCCAGAGTATTGTTTTTTTTTTCTTCTTGAGGGGAGTAGGTTTTAAGGCTGATTACAGCACTGATACGTACGTATATGTTGGAGATTAATTTCAAGTCCCGGGGGTCTTTATGCCCTACGCCAATTGTTGTAATCAAATCTTTTTATATCCCAGTTATGAAAAACCAAAATTATCATCAACATTTTGCAAGAATCTTGAGGAAAATGGTGTTTTCTGGTTTCTTCTTGTTTTTGTATGGAAAAAAGAATCTTGCTGACAATTCCAAAAATTATGTCCGAACTTTTGTTCCTGGTAATGTTTTAGCTCATAAAGAAACCATAGAAAATGCGATAATAATGATTATTAAAACAATAACTGTTAACAAATCAATTCAGAAAGCAGAAGGGCCAAACTGAAGAACAAGACACGATTTTAATGCGCACGTTTACCTCTGCTGTCGAGTGCGCATCCCTGTTGGTGGCTGCAACATTGTTTATAGTCCAAATTAACAACTAAAACAGTGGAACACGCACCTCAACTACATGTAATGCTGGCAACAGCAAAACCAAACAAAGTATTTTAATTACATGGAAGCAGAGGTCCTGGTAAAAATTAAAACAGGTAAAGAAAAAAGGAAGTTTGAAGAGGCATACAAGTAATCACGAAAAGTACAAATACCGTAAAGTCTTGTAGTGGCATTACAGCTTGCATTATTATCATGTGGCGGCAAACAACATGATGTCTGATGACAACTGTGTTTAACTTAAAAACTTAATTCTTTTTTCTCACTCGCTTTTTTGTGAAATGTGGTTTGGTAGTAAACAAAAAAACAAAAAAATAAAAAAACAAAAAAAACAAAAAAAAACGAAAAAAAAAATAAAATGAAAGAAATTAAAAAGAAATAGAAATAGAAAACAATAGAATTACTGTATTAATTTGAACATTAACTCGTACACTTGTACGCTGACCACATTCCAGGAAGTGTTGTTGGAAAATTTCTATGACAAAAGAACGACCCTCGTCAGAACACATTGTTTTCCTTTGCATGTGTTTAGGCCTGTCCGTTTATCTAAATGAGGCCTTAAACATCGTCAGGCAAGAAAGAAGAAGACGAAACAGCAGCATTGCTGAGTGTCACCAGAGTGAGGGTGAGACAATCATGATCAGCAACAACAGCAGTTGCATAACGGTCCCCTAAACAATAAAAACATTTTACACAATAAATTGTTGATTATGAAATGATAAAGAAAAGCAAGAATAAACAAGAAAATGTTTATGTATGTGTTTCAGTGAACGAATGACATTTTAAGGACTAAAAGGCGCTGCAATGTTTTAATTTGATATTAAACTGCAGATAATCTAAATATCCGAGGAAAATGTCAAAATAATATTAACAACACCACTAGACAGACAGACTCACGTACTTGTTTTAAAGTGAAGTGTGTTCCACCGCCACGACAAGCCAGTGACCAACTGAGTGACCGACTGTGCAGACGTGAGACCTGACAGTACTATTGAACCATTTGCCACCAGTTCTCATACAAGAATATCTCTCTGTTCGCTTTTACATTTTTTATTCCTTGTCGCTACTAATTGAAATGCACTTGTGGTATAAAAGAATTCACTGAATTTCTTTTTATGCATTTTTTATTGAACATTTATTAAGCGTGAAAAAATATGTTGAGTATTTTTTCCAACTTAGTTTCAACGCCCAGTAAATGTAAGTAAGCATACTATTATCACATCACTTACAGTGGGCCTAAATGTAACAGGAAAAATTGTGAAGGAAAATTCCAAAATTAAAATTAAATTCTCATTTAATTTACATGCTTTTACCATGTAATAACAATGCCAATTGGGAATTAAAGGAAATATGGTTTCAATGGTCACACGGTGAGATGAGAACCGGCAGCCATTTAGATTATTTCGATATGCCGCACATTAACAACAAATACTTTTGCTTTAATTTTATATAAATAAAAAAAATTTGCAAAATGATAAAAAAAAATTGAGAAATTAAATAAAATTAAAAACAAGCAAAACAATTGCTTTTTAAGAGACGCTTTTGCAGTGTAATTCTTGCAAGCCAATTTGATTTAACTTTAAGGGCTGCTGCAGCAACATTAATAATATACGATGTGGGCAGCTCTACAACTTCTTATAAAATACAAACACAACATGTTGTTCACTTTTATTACAAATGTGTCGTTGTCAGAAGCAGGTGCCCCAAATGAGGAAGAAGAATACAACAATAGGCCAACATTGAAATCCAAAACACGTTGTGAACTGAATTGGTATTTTCTTAACAAATATTTATTGAAATTTTATGGTGCATAAATAATTTTATAAGCGTGTAAATTGAAATAAATTTTATATGTAAATCCGCCCCGTTATTGTGTTAATAATATTAAATTAACATTGTTTAACATTAACATGATCTAAATTAATTTATTATCGTTGTGATAGAAATTGCCTCATCAGCTTAATGTTTTCGGCCGCCGAGTCAACTCGTGGTAACTCTAATGACATTAATTTAATGCATCAGTTATTCCTTTTAGAATTTACAACTCCAGCCAAGATGGGCTTGGAAACTTTCAACATGTTAATCCGGTTGCTGCAGTTGCCATTAACAATTAATTGTTTCTTTACAGAAAGTGTTTCATAGCACAATAAAAGAAATTAAATTGAAACTAAGAAGAAAAATATTTTGTTGTTGTCTAAATCTCGGTTAGGCTATAATTTTATTTCCAAATATTTGTGTATTGCGCTGTCGCAATGGAGCAGCAAAAATGCAAATACTTAAGAGAAATTTATTCGCGTCCGTAATGAATAGCCTACTAAACAGGAGGTTGCAGGTTCGATTCTTGGCCAAGCCATCAGTGTTTTCTATGGGTAAGCCGAAAGCTTTGCAATTTGAATTAAGTGGGTTAAAAAAAAAAAAGAATTACCTGTTCCATTGGCATGGACATTTTATTAATGGATCTTCTATAAAGGCAGTGCAGACAAAATCCTGTTTCTATACGCTGCATGCATTACAAGAAACGTTATTTAAGTAAAAAGAAAAAAAAAACTACTTGCAGAAGTCTAAAATGAATAATTCGGCGAATCATTTCAAAATGTGGTACCCGTGTGTAAAGACCGAGGCATTTTCAAAATAATAAATTCGGTTAACTTTTCAATTAAAATTGTGCCACTGTGCTCCGAGTGGCAGCCTGCACAAATGTTGTTGCCACTGTTCTTTTTCCTCCATTTCAATTGATGATTATCATACACCCGCGCGCGCGTGTGTGTGTGTGTGTGTGTGTGTGTGTGTGTGTGTTGATGGGCTCTTTCCAGTTTATAAAGAAGTTGTCGTCATATTGGGTTTCTTTTCGTTTCTTTCCTTTTTGGAAAAGCCCCATTTCTCTCTGCTCCGTTAGCAAACACGATTAATAAATACACTGTGGTTATGAAGTATTATTAATTCTTTTCTTGCTGCTGTTGATTAAATAAACTTATTACTGGGTGTAATAAATTGCCTTTCCAATGAAACGATTCAAATGATTTGAGTTAATTTTGAATTACATTGTTGTTTTTCTCTTTTAATTTCGAAATAAGGTTCTACTTCGTGTTGTTTTTGTTGCTGCTGCTGCTGCTGCTGTTGTTCTTGTTGCTGTTGTCATTGTTGCTTACAAGCCATTTGAATAATTTTGATTTAAATTGACAAATGACATGAGTGATTTCGTTGGTTTGTTTATGTTTTTCCACATAAATTTGGTGTCATTATTTTTTAAATTTAAATGAACGCGTATGAGACTACGCGTATTTGACTGCCTGTGTTCGTGTTCGCGTGTGTGAGTGTGTGTGTGACATGCCATCTAGAACATGTTTGATTTGAAAACAGCAAAAACTTTTGTTGAATAACAAAAATGTTTTCATTATTTCTATCACCCCTAATGATTAATATGCATGAGCTGGTGATTCTCATCAACAAATGATTGTCTTAATTAATGACTTTAAATGTTGTTTTCATTATTCCGTGTTATCAAAAGCCAACAAAACGACAAGTGAAAATTTATAAAAAATGCGTGTTCATTACAAAAGGAAAAAGGTTTTCCTTCCATTTTCATTCTGGCCGGTCATCTACATCCCTCTTGCATTTTATTTAAATAACTATTTGGGAATTTTTAGCAATTTTCTAATTACTTAATTTTACGCTTGTTAACTTTATGCAGACATCAATTTATGTTTAAGCCAATAACAGCTGGCAGTTTGCTTTCCTTTCATTCGGAGGTGGAATTTTAATGTTTCTGCGCCACTTGATAGCACTGTTTGTGGCGCAAAGAACATTTCTAACTTCCGTTTGGGTTTTACAATCATGTAAATCTCGAAAATAATTTTATAGTTTATTTGCTGGATAGTTTTCTCTTTGTGTTTGTCGCTTTGCTTTTATTCATTCCACTGCCGTAATCGTTAATTTGCCGATTAATTTAACTGAGCGAGGCAGACTCTGAAATATTTATTTAGGAAAACTAAAAATATTATTATTATTAGTTTCTCAAGTGGTCCAGGCCGAGCCTTCTGCCTCTCAAATTTTCATGTTTGATTAGTCACTTGAAGTTAGATTTTTCCAAAAATATTTCCATTAAGCGGGCACTTGAGGTAATTTTAAATTTTATCATATTTACAGAATCTAAAATATTCTTTTAACCAGACCAGTTTGAATTGTTTTAATTATTGTTTGGGAAAGGCAGGGAGAAGAAAAACTAACAGCAATTCATGTTAATAGAGAAACAAGTGTTATTTTTGCTGAATCAGCGTCGTCATTATTGGGGTTTTATATGTTTTGGGCTGTGGCTGTTGAAGTGGCCTACTTTCAATTGGTAAATAAAAGAATTTTAACGAAAGTTAATTATCGGCGAGACTAAGGCAATTCCAATAACGTTGTCCAATAACAGCAGGAAAACCAAAAAAAAAAAAAAAAATGTATAGAAAACAACTTAATTAAGTTTTAATCGTTTGGTCTGTTAAAGGTTTCCGCGGTTGTCCAATTTTTTTTTATTAATTAATAACTATTCAAATATAAAATGTTATTATTGCCTTAAAAGTAGCTACAGAGAGTAGCTTTTAATGTAACAAAGTAGGCAACACTCGGTATTAACATTAATGCTGGAGTTAATGTCGACGTCGTAAACGCCGTCTGAACGTCGTCAAATGTCAAAAAAAGAGTTGAAACATATGAAATTGCATGAGAGCTGTTAATCTCAACGACGCCAGAAATTAAACGCTGAAAAAGTTCAATCGATTTCAACTTTTTCAGCGTTTGTACGGCGTACCATGAAACGTCAAACCAATATACTTACATACATAATTATCTGATTATTGTACTTGTTTAAACTATTATTTTTTTTTTTTTAATTAAAATGAGCTCGGATAGTACATTAAATGAAAAAATTATAAATGCTGTTCGCGAAAACGAATAATTGAGAGTTCAATTTATTAATATTGCTATTGTAGGGGATAATATTTATTTTTTATAGGCAGATATTACCAAATTTTAATTATTAATATAATTCATTTATAAGTTCCTAATTTTAATTATTATACTTTATTAATAATTAGTTATTTATTTATTTAAATATTTTATTTTAAACCATAAAAATTGAGATTTCAATTTATATTATAGGGGTATAATATTTATTTTTTATAGGCAGATATTACCAAATTTTAATTATTAATATAAATTAATTTTTAGTTACTAATTTTAATTATTATATTTATTAATAATTGATTATTTATTTATTCAAATATTTTATTTTAAATTATAAAAATTCAGAGTTCAATTTATAATTATTGATATTATAGGGGTATAATATTTATTTTTTATATATATAATAATGAAAATTTGCGAATATCGCCCTATAAAAACAAATATATTTAAATATTAAAAAATATTTATATAAGAAATTCTCCAAGAACTATAAGAATACAGCTCTTAAAGGAGAGATTTGGTAAAAAATAAGTATTAAGTATTTAATTGCAAATATTTCAGTAAATAAATTTTCTAATTAGCAGTTTATATTTAAACGTCGTGTACGGCGTTGACATTAACAGAAAAATGAAATTAAATGTTCATACGCCGTTTACGACGTCGACATTAACTCCAGCATAACTTTGAAAAGAAACGTTCTTCTCTAAAAGAGCATGTAACGAGTTTTCGCCTAAGAGCGTTAACTATTTCTTTTTTAATCTCTATTGAATAACTAATGGGCTTAAGTGCCGAAAGCATTTCGCCCATTTCATATGTCAGCAGCTGAGGGTTCGATCTCCGCCCTCTCCTGCCATAGAAAATTAAAAAATTCTCTTGAATTTTTCTCAAGAGCTTTAATATTTGGCGTTTTAATTGCTTCCCGATTCTGCAAGTGGCGAAGTCATAGAGACTAACTTGTTTGTTTGGCAACCTCATTGGCGAAGTGAAAATATTTTAACGGCAAACAATTCGTTAAGAAAAAGTTGCTCTGTCTTCCTCACTGCTTTCTGTTTCTCCTGGTTCCGACACAATGTATTCCGGGAGTAACTTAAATTTTTAAAAAATTATTTTGAATCAATTTCTTATAATTAAAAGTTTATTGAATTATAATATTAAACCAATTAAATAGTCTAAATTATTTAAACAAATAAAATATAAATAATAAAAAAAATATATTATTTATAAGCTGCCCTCTTTCGTATTTGTAATACATTTTTAGCTTTTTTACCCAAAAAAAAGTGCATAAACTTTTTAAGAATTTAGCAGGAATCGAACCCGGCACAACCAAAATATTAGTTTGCTTATCAACAGTCTCTTCTGATAAACAGCTGGCTTTAGACTGATCGCCTTTTACGATTTACGTGTTAATATATTTTATATCGCCCCCTCACCGGAATGAGATTTTGAAGATCAATTTGAAATCTTATCATAGGAAGGCTTTTTATAAACTCTACATGATTTCTGGTTAATCAACTCAATCAAGTTGTTTGCTGTGTTGCAGCAAATTTTCTAAAAAGGTTCGATAATTAAAATATAGAATATTAAATAAAATTTTCCATGCATTGAAATTCAGAATAGAGAGCATAAAAAGAAAATAATTAAAAGATGAAATTTTCATTGGGAAAAAAAAATTCTCGAATTATTTCGCCTTCAAATTCTTCTTAAGCAACAAACCAACTATTGCAACTTTGGAATACAACACTGTATGGAATTCATAACTTACAAGCAACACTTTCCGAACAATTGTGCCGTACTTGAATATCCAGAATGCACTTCGTCGAGTACTTATTTGGTGTCTACCATTTCCAAATGTTAATGAAGGATATAAACATATTTGGATTAAAATTTGTCCTTTAGTATTGTTTTTAAGAATTCCTACCGGGATTAAGAGGAACTCCCTTCACAACAGCTTTACGTAATTAATTCAGTATTTGTTTTATGTATTTTCCATGAAATATTGAGGCTTATTCAATGCTTTGTGTGTAAATATATTGCGAACTTTAGCCTAATATAAATTACTTTGGATTAAAAAAAAAGCTGATATATCGCTCGTGTGCTGCAACAGATCCGTGACTAAAACAAATCGATTTTTGAGTTAATAATGAAAAATTAACTACCATGTCGTTGGCAATATTTTTTTTAATATTCCCATCAATAAACAGTATTGTCATGTTTTGAGCAGATAATACTTTTGTGGTTTCTCTATTGAATTAAATTACTCGTAATGGTTTAGTAATAAAACTTGTCTCCTACAGTTTCTTAACTCGTACTAACTGCCCGTTGATCAATAGGAAACACTTTAGTGTTTTAATATCAAAAAGCAAACACTACGAAACTTCACTTGTAATTAAAGTGCTGGACGGGGAAACCTGCCTGCAGTTCAAACAATTCAGATGTTAGTTAGTTTTAGAGTTAGTTTTTGCTCAAGACTTACACAAGTGTATAGACTACAGTGCTCACCAAATACATGCATTCAAATTTGTTCTTTCACGTTTTTTTTTTAATTTGTTGCTTTATTGCAAAATTAACAGAAACTTCGCACCTGAAATAATACAAATGCAACACAAAAAAAAAAAACGTTTTTTTATAACAAAGAAAATATTTTAAATTATTTTGAATGCAACAATGTTGCATGTGCAGTGCTCATTATTGCAATTAATGAGAAAAAATATTGCAGATAAATAACCTCATCCTTGTATTTATGAGTTGCTATTACGAGCATGGAAACGTTTGCAGATACGTGTAAGCATTAAAATTGCACAGTGCTACGAATTATATTATCGCAGCTGGCCAAATATTTCAGATGGCGAAATACATTAAAATTTAAATAATTCGCATGTTTTGATTTGCATCATTCATTACCTGTAATTGACATTCTCATTTCAATTTAATACGCAAATCCAAGGCACTTGGCGTACTACTGTAGCATCAATTTAACTATCGCATCTGCAAATGGATTTCTCTCACTTTGAAACTGCTTACTTGGCGCTAAATATGTGTTTTTACTTACTTGGCCATCCTCCCCACTGTGTGCTCAATAATTAAAAGTGTGCTTTTGCAAAAATTAGAAAAGTTGTGCTTAACTCCAAGCATTTCGGCCATGTGCAAATTTGCCATCATTAAATTACATTTTATTCAACAAGTAAGAGAAGCAGCTCATTTATTTCACCGCATTTTTAATTCCAATCCGCAAAGTGTTAAGGAGACTACCGGTATTCAAGCAGATACCAAAAAGAAAAGAAAAGGCGAATAAATTAATGAATGCGTAGCTGAATTATAATTATTTTAATAATTAATTCCAAGCCCATGTTGATTTGTTAAAGCACTTCTCTCGCCTTCCGTTCGACTCGATGCTAAAGTTGTTGCTAACTAAACTTGTCGGCTTTAGTTAGTGAGAAGTTCAGTAAATAAATTCAATTAATGTAGAAGCTTGCAATAATCTAATAGCACAAGTAATTATCTCGCATTGGCATAGATTAAAGCAATTAAATGTCATTCTTAAGCTACCGAGATCGAATACAAAAACTACAACTAAAAGCTCATACTTTTTTCATGAAAGCTTTCTAAGCGATTGGCTCGTCGGAAGGAACGAAATAATAATCGCCGATAAAATGGATTCTGAATGTTCTTAAATGGGAGAGAAATAAACTTAATAAATAGTAATGATATTATAATTCATAATAATATTAAAAAAAAAAAACATATTAAAATAAAAAAATAATAATAATTTAAATATATAAAATTATACAAAAATAAAATTAAAATAAAATACTTATAAATTTTATGGAAATCAAATTTAAAATGAATAAATTTTATTTATTAATTTTGTTTTTATTTTATTTTTTTGATTATAAAAGAATTGCATTGTATAAAAAAAAAAATAATATTAATTACAGTTTATTTGTATTATAAAAGAATATTAAAATATTTTTAAAAATATTTATATAAAAAGAAAATTTAATTTATTGTTAGTTTTGTCTCAGGGCTTATTAAAATAATTTTATTGATTAGTTTTTTCAAATTTGAAAGAGTTAATATATTATAAAATTTTAATGATACAAATTTATTTTCAATAATATATTTCCATTTTATTTAAATAAGAATTTAATTTTATATACATATTTTATATCATGGTATACACTATAATATAAATACTTAATATAAAAAATAAATAAATAAATAAAACTAATAAAAATAAAAATTCGATTCGATTTTTTTTCTAATACAAAATTAAAATTATTATTTAAAATTTCGTTTAGAAATATTCCCCATAAGCCTTTGACGAAACAAAAAGTATTTTTTTTATTATAATTTATTATTTTTTTACATATTTGAAAATAGTGGTGCTGTGAATTGTTAAAATATGAAAGCAGCTGAAATTCTTTGCTGCCGTCCAAAGTCCATAACCAGCTAAGAAAAAAGTGTACGAGTGGTGTTTGCCATTCTCCTCCGTTCATTTAGATGATCTGATTAATACTTTGACTTGACATGAATGGCTCGCGCTGATGCTTTACAACGAGCCATTTGAAAAAATTAATTTTATTAATTAATAACTGAAACATTGAGGAAGTAATCAACAGTGAGAAACTATAATTCCTGCCACTTTCTTATTTTTTTGTTGATAAATATCTTATTCTCATTTAGAAAATGTTTTTTCTATATTTTATACAATTCCCGGAGGAGCTCAACATTGTAAATAATGAATAGAAAAAAAAAATAAAAGAAAAAACAAATGAGAAAAATCAAAATTTAAAATTCGCAAGTTCTATGGAAAGTTATCAAATGAGACGTTTTTTAAAAAGCATCATGGAAAAAATCTCTACCTTTGAATCGAATCAGGAGTTCAGACTTGTTGCATACTGTGAAGAAAATTGAAGAGGATCGGTGATGAAAGCTTCTGACTTACGCCCATTGGTTCAACTTGAATCCGCACACTTAAGAGAAGGAACAAAATATTTCTTCTCCTTTCATTCAAAGTATTGAAGTATCGAGAGCAAAATGCCATTTCGGAAACTTCTATAATAATAGAAAATGAATTTAAATTTTTGCTTTGTCTTTCAGCATATCCTTTAAGGTTTCCGTTTTACTTTATAACTTATGAATTTTTCAGATCGTTATTTCGAACATGGAGTACAAAAAAAAAATCAAACAGATGACGATGGTTATTACATATAATTGCTGGATTTACAAAAGATCTCTCACGTCCTAGGTCAGGCAATCAGTAAATCTATTGACTGCCAAAAATCAAAAAATAAGTTTTCACCATTCCATTATACTCGGAACATGGTTGAGATAAACAATATCGCAGAAACCATTCGTTTTTCAATTCTGAATATAATTTTGGAATTGTCAGGATATCATGTGCTTGAACAGTGTTGTAACTGAAATTTCCATCAGGCAATGCAGCGTTGAGGAAGCAAAAATTTGGTTTGGCTTATCTACTGAAAAAATGTAAATAATTGCAAAGAATGGGCTGAGAAAACGCCCCTTTACTTTCCTCTCTTCTATACCGAAATGAATTATTTTAATTATTTTCAATTAAATCCAGTTTTATTTTGTATGCACGTGAAAGGAGTGTTTTGTTTCTTAAGAGATGGTTCGAGAGATGTTGATGAACAAGCTGAAAGTGATTAAAGAAAATTCTTATAAAAGAGTTGTGTGCGTACGTGTGTGTGTGTGTGTGTGTGTGTGTGTGTGCGTTTGACTGGCTCTTCATTAACTACACCTCATTTTCATGTTAACAAAGTGAAAAGAATCACAATTAATTACTTAATTTCCTTGAAGACATACTTCTCAAGTCGTCCTCGTCGTCAGCCAGCGCTTCAGCAACGGCTTCAATATGGCCATGGTGTTGTGATCATGTTCGTGCGTTCTGAAAAGAATTTCTGTTGCTTTGACGAACCTGTTGTCGTACACACCTCTGGCAAGGACGACACACAAACATTTAAACAAAAGCTTTCTTTAACGCGGGTCATGTCTAAAGTTTATTTACCGCAGTGTCCCAAACGTGCGCTCCTCTTTCCTACAACAACAAGATCAGCATTTGACAAGCATGAGTATGCATTTACTTACTCCGTTACAGTATCCACTAAACAAACGAGCTCACAGGGAGAGAAGTGATCAACTCCAATAGAGTTGTTGCTTTATGTTTCGTTTCATTAGGTTTTAAGAATTGATTATGGGCAACTGTGCGCACTCGCTCTCAAGTGTGCTCGCGTGTGTGTCTCGGAGTATTTAAATTTAAAAGGCCATTCCACAAAAGCATACAAAACAACAACAACTTATAACAAAATAAAACAAAATACAACAAACATAACAGATTAGTTACCACATCCCATATCGGAGTAATTATTGTTAAATGCGATAAGAATCTTGTAGTGTGGTGACATTTATTTATTTTCCTTAATTTTGTTGTATTAATCTTTTTCGAATACTTATTTCGAAGATACTTGGCCATATGTCCGTCCCCTCCGGCCCATCTCTTTACACGTTCGACTGTCTGTTAGTGTTCTAAAGTGTTTGAAATTCTTCGTCCATTTGCATGCCACTGATGATGAACACACATGTATAAAAATGTTTATACGTCAGCTGGCTTTGGTCTCGCTGAAGTTGAAGCCGTATGAAGAGGAGTTTGTCGTTTGGCTAATCATGCTTGTTTCGTATTCACTTATTTTCGCAAACCAATAAACGCAAAACTCCTCACTCATCATCAAACTACTGCCTATCCTTCGGCGGGACCGAGAGGCATCCAGCATCCAGCAACCAGCAACCAGCTACGGGCATCATTAGCACGATTTGTAGTTGTATAAAATGCATATTATTAGTATCATTATTGGCCATCGATTGCAGCAAATAAAAGTTGTCTCCTCGGCCAAAGTTGTTGCTGATGACGAGTACGAGGAAGATGCTGATGATTTCGCATAAATTAATTTGTGCAAAATATAAATAAATAAATTTGTGATCAGTTTGATTTCTTACCTCTGAGTATCTTTTTCACTTCGTTTTCTCTTCTTTTCGTTTAATCTTTCCCTGATAGATCACATTCACAAGATCGATGTGAAAATATGTTTAAATATGTTTATTGAGTTGCAAAGCTGGTTTCCAATAAGTATTTTCATGGTTAATTTTATTTCAATACTTTATTATAATTAAAAGACTATTAACCGGGAATAGAGCAAATGAATTTTAATGCGCTCAACTTCAGCGGCCCGTTCAATTGTAAGTAAGTAGAAATAATGCAACAAAATCCAAAAGAGTTGAATATTGAAATTTGAAAGATCTTAAAGAAATTCCTCAGAAGGCAAAATAATTTTTTCCACTAAAAAGAATTCAGCTTTTGCAAAGCTGAAGTGCATCTTAAGTAAAAACCGTGCGAAACATTTACATCGATAGCTAAAAGCGTAATCCCAAAGTCAGATGCATCACAAATGACTGCAATCGAATGGCTGTGCATTATTTTCTTAAAGTAGTCAAATTTCTCTTTAATACTCAAAAACTGAATTAGACCAACTTTCATTCTTAATATTCCCCTTAAGTGAATACTTTTAACAGCGTAGTATTTCTAATCGCATGCCAGAGATCGCATGCAGTATTCTTGGATTTTTATTTTAATTTTTCATATGCTCTTATTTAAATAATTAAATTCGATTCGAGTCGCTTTGATTTTATCTCTCAAACATCATCAATAAATCAATAATTACATTTCGCTCCAATCGAGTGAATATGTTATCAAAAATTAGAAAGTTACAGTCAGTAACAAAATATTTTTGCAGCTTCCAAACTTATTATTATGAACTAAATGTTAAGCTGCGAACAGTCTTTACAATTTATTTTGGGCGCCTCTGTCACAGCAGTTCGCTTTTCGTCAAATATGCATAAATGTCTCACACAACTGATTGACTGACTTTACTTTGTTTTAAATGAATATAATTTTGGTAGATTAATCAATGCTTTACGCCGCGTGTCTTCTAACATAAACGTAATCAAAACTTATAGCGACAAGCGTTAGTTGTGGCCTGAATAGGTGACACTAGTGTAACCAGCTTAAAGAAATTCTAAAGAGAGAGAGCGAAATGCACTTCCCGAGAGCTAAAACTTAGAGCTTGGAGGTAGAGACACTGATGGTAATTTTTCTCCCAAAGGCTTAGAGATCCTCCAACAAAGTTTTATTACATTTTCATTTTAAAATAATTGTTTTATTTCCAAATACGAGTATTAATTTAAAGATTAGTAGGTTCTGTATCTAGCCGATTTCCTTTAGTTCTATTAACTCCCAACCTGTTTCAAAGTCGCTTTACTGCTTCTTTGAGCCATGCTTTGCAGGATTTCGCTAAAATATCCTTGTGACTATTTTTTTATATTGTTCTGAAAAATGTATAAAGTGCGAATTGCATTCTGAAATAAAGTTGCACGTTGGGCCTTCTAGTTCAGCACGAATTTAAATCGATCAGAGACAAAATGGTCACACGGTGCGACATTTAATCGTGAAACGAAATGAAGTGTTCAATTCAAATACAGAAACAACTAAAATCGCAGCCACAGAACACCAACTTAATAAAGAACGTCAACAGTTTTAATAATAAAAAAATCCTTACTCGCGTATACAATAATGTTGGTAATAAAAAAACAATAGAATATAAAGACATTAAGCTGCCATCGCAGGGTGCCACAATCAGAGATTGTGATCAGAAGTCTCTGATCAGTCTGCAACAATAAATGAACAGAAATCAAAAGGGACAGAGTTTATTTCTAAAAATCATTTGAGCCTCCAGCCAAAATGAGAAGTGCGCTGGTATGTTAACGAGCATACGAGCACAGTGTTTAAGCTTTCGTATACGTTTTGCTGATGGTTTATCAAAGATATGACACTTTGTATTATGTTTTCGATTTTTAATTCTTTTCCTTCTTTTTTTGTCAACTTTTTCATTTAAATAAATTGGCTGAAAACCCAGTGCGACACCTACATGCCATTATAGCCGGCTTAATGCTCGTTGCCTCAGTTGAGCAACATTTATTCATTTATTTATTTATTTTTTTTTTCTTATTATTTTGTTAATTTAATTTAATTTATTTAACGTAGCAATTACTTATTAATCTCTTCAACTCTCCTTATAAATAAAGACCAATTTATTTTATTCATTAATAAAATTTACAATAACAAAGTAGACGAAAAAGCGACAACTCTTTTAAAACAACAACATCAGGAAAAACATTAAGCTCACGCATACACTTGACTCCGCTCAGCGCATGAGCATATCGGTGTCATTAAAAAACCTTGTCACATTTTAATAAAGCTGGCTAAAGTTAGGAGTAGGCCTACTGTTTTTGCAGAGCATGAAAAGAAGTTATTCTTTCACTTCATTTATGATTGTAATAAGAAACAAACTATTTTTTAAGTAAGCAGCAGCCGTTAATTTCTCAATAAAATCCGATTTATGAATGGTCTTTATCAATTTTTCTGATTTACAGTGTGATATGTGTCTGGTTAGGGGTTTTTCTTTTCGAATATCGTTACTAAGCAATGTAGTCTTAACAGCGAGATCTGCCATGACCGCCACCATAAAATCATTTTCCAAAGATATGATTTTCGCTTTGCATAGTATTTTAAGCACACTTTTCATAAATATGTACTTGCAAGGTTGCTGCACTTTTTTTTTTTACTTTGCTGCAATATAGATGCAACTTGCAGATCGTCAGAATATTCGCAAAATTCATTAGCATTCCAAAATTATAATTTCCAAACTTCAGTAAAGGTTCTGTGCCTGTAAGACTAGAATGATTGCGAATCAGAGCTGACTAAAATAGAATAAAACTGTGTCACAAAACTTGCCATTAATTATAAGGAAAGATGAGCAATTTGGGATTAACGTTGAAGATCAACTGTTGCCTCACTGCCGTCGCAGTGACCTCAAGTTTGCAAGCCGATGAAGAAGAAATAAGACCCGATAGGAAATTTAAGTAATAAAATTAAACAAAAGCGTGGGGCATTTCATAAAGTAACCGATTTCTTTTAATAAATAATCATAACACTACTTTGCTTTCACTACTTTAGAAAATGTATTCATAAAATGCTTAATAATAAAATACCATTAATTTATTTCAATTGTTGTTCAAGAATTACAAAATCGTATTCGTTTGCACACATGATTAAGTAGTCAGTTCTTTATAATAAAAACACGATTAATCGACTCTTCAACTTCAGTTTATATAAAAGCTTCCAGTAAAGTTTTTTAAGCAAAGTATTAATTTTTATTTAAAAATTAATAATAGATAAAAAAATAATAATGCCCAAATGTGAGTAGGTATCGGCGTTAGAGCAAATGCGTATCAGCTGCTAATAATATTTGTGGCTTGCTGAGCAAATGCGAATCAGCTGCTAATAATATTTGTGGCTTGCTGAGCAAATGCGAATCAGCTGCAAGTAACATTGGTGGTATACTGAACAAATGCCAATTAGCTGCAGAGAACATTTTTTACATCTTGACTAAATGCCAATCATCTGCAGGTAACATTAATGGGAACCTGACCAAACGCGAATCAGCTAGTGACCTCAGAATAGAAGTCGTAATATTTTCAATTGGTAGGGGCTCCAAAAGTTAATTCTAAAGATTTAATTCTAAAGGACATTTAAATTTAATAAATAATCTTATTAAGCTCTGCCACATATAAAAGAAGGGAGAAATTGGTGGCTTTCATTAGCATGCAAATCTGTGCTTTAGAAGATCTTTAAACGCAAAATGTGACCCCTTGCCAAAAGATTTGATCCCGCTCATACTTGCCATGTCAACTAATCAGTAATTATAATCAAAAACTAATAAGTTAATTAAAAACAAAAAACCAAAAATGTTTCCTTTTCAGTCTTGTAATAGCGTTGAGATATATCGCTTTATAGCGCCTACAAGCGATTTAATTGGTAAAATAATATATTCAGTGCGATATCACTCCTTTAAGGTACGCACTTCGAATACCAGCTGTAAATATCGAGATAATTTAACTACGTGCATGCGTTCATACTTGTATGTATGAATGCGTTAAACGAATGAGTGAATGCCTGCCTGACTGACTGACTGAATGTCTGACTGAATGGGCTGACTTGAGTTTATCGTACACACGTACCCGCCATGCTTTTTAATGGACTAATTCCAATGAATTAATGATAATTATAATAACTTTATTTCGTTGAAGCCTTAAATAATAATACAGACAGACGGATGGATATTAGCGTTAACAAAACAACACCAACAACAACAACACCAACAACAACAGCAAAAGCAACAAAATAAAATATAATAAAAATAACAAGACGTTTATCAACAACAGCAACAAACAACCACAGTTGCATGTAAAAGGAAAAAAAATTCACTCATTTTCCCCAATAAACCAACATTGAAACTGAAAATTATAAGAAGTACTTGCGTTGGTGCAGTTGTGTGTTGCCGCGATTAGTTACGAGTACTTAACTGAAATGGACGTCAGGTAATTAATATCATAGCGGGCAAGCCAAATACATACAAGCAACAGCAAAGAAAAGAAAAATAATAACAATAATAATAATATGTATGCGCGAATGCTTTTGTGTGTGTGTGTGTGTGTGTGTGCATAAGAAAGAAGAAATGACTCGCAGAGAAAATGGCCCAGCCAAATAAACAAGAAGACAAGCAACATACGTCAAGAGTCAAGACATGTGCGCAATTAACGAACAGACAGCATAACACTGGATATGGTTACACCTACTGCGCCAATGTTTAGTTAGATGTTGTTACCCACTCCCCAGGCCGCTCCTTCTTAACCCATTCGTTCGATTTGTCGGCCAAAAGCCGAGATGGAACAATCAGAAATATCATTTTGGCAACATTTTCAAAAATTTACTAAATCGTTTTAATTTCAGTTTAAGTGAGCAGCAATAAACGCTTACAAAGTCGCTTTACTTTGTGCAGCTGTAAACGGAACAACCTATTGCTGCAGCTCCTGGCTTACCCCTTGTTCGGATACGAGCATTTGCTGCAAAACTGAACCATCTTCAGATCAGATATCTTTTGCATTGGTATGGTAGACGGCAATTTTTACAGTCGTTCCAGCAGAGTGTTCCTGCCATGGTTGGCAGAATGCAGGCGTACATATGCTTGGTGTGTAGTTGGTTCATCGTAACTTCCGTGAGGCCGCGATGGCTTGTTTGCCTCCAAATTAAGATTTCAATTACGATTCCGCTACAAATTATTATTTTTCAATTCTTAAAAATATTTATATTTATAAACCGAGTTCAGTTTTATTCGAATTGTTAATGAAAAGGAAATTCAGAAAAGTCAATATTTTTCATGATTTCTATTACAGCATTACAACAGCGTAATCGGTTCCACAACTCCACTTGTAGCTGTGAGTGCCGTCCTCTGAAGGCATTATTCAATAGCAAACTTTTTGCCTGTTACCATGCCATGATCTGTTTTTTATTAGAGGAAAAATACAGCTTAATGTGGCTATTAATGCTATTGCACGTCTTTGAATGCGATCAAACTTAATATAATTAAATCGCATACAATTACACAGTTCGTTATATACGCCTTCGGATTGACTTTAATTACAGCTTTCAAGTTATTAGAAAGGAACACCAATTTCCATCTCTGATTAGGCAATCTTATGCGGCATATTAACTATGTATACCGCCAGTAGCATAAATATTATCTATGAGCGTAATTTAATAATGAAGGTTAAGAGAGTGTAGCCATACAGGGACTGATACCGCCAGACCCACTACAAATCCTTACATCTAAATTTTTTAAAAAAATACTGAAAATCTTCAGTTTGAATACGGAATTTGATAAAAAAAAACTATTAAAAAAAATTGCTTAAAATTAAAATAATTATTCGTTTTTATGTATCAGCGGAGCAATACAGTAGAATCATGGAAAAAGTAACCAACATTTTTCGTTGTAAATGTTTTATTCAAAACACAATAATTTATAATAAAAAAACAGATCATGGCAAATTTAATTTATACAATTTATATAATGTGATCCTTTTACGATCTCAATATTATTTTTAAGCGTTGGGCTTACAAAATCATACTTTGAGAAAAGTTAAGAGACCGTACTTCTTCGGTATTGTACAGTAGTCGGGAAGATAGAATTTTATACAGGACAACCAGGAATCTTTATGAAATATTTTCGTATTGATTTTCGACACCATCCTGAATACGAGCCTTCTGAACGATATAATTAGCACAATAAATGCATCTCATTTTATACTTTATCACTTAATCGCATGAAAATCGGAAGAGCAACATTTTCAGAACATTTATTTAACACAGAACGGCTTTTGTACTGATATTCATTTTAATAATACATATATGAAATAAAAGCATGAAGAGCCGCTGTAGCTTTGCCACGGATCATTAAATGAGTGGCATCAATTAAAAGAGGACTGCCAGTTCTGATCACGGTCAATATTTGTGTATGGATCTCCGATACTACGTTCCACTATTTGCTCGTATATGATTTGACTTGCCTAAAAAAAGCGAAAAATTTCTTCTCAGAAATTAAAAGATCCACGAGTAAACGAGGCGGCATTTACTGATCTCGTAAAATGGTTCCAACCAAATTTATTTAGACATCATTAGTGAAAGGCAACACTTCAAGATAATAAGCATGATACTACTTATTGATACAGCATATATAAATTAACAACTTAATATTGATATATAAATTTAATGACTTGTTTTTATGCATAATTAATTATGTATTAATAAAATATAATTTAGAAAATCAGTTATTGAAAAGAAACATGAATAATTTATATAAATTTTTTATTGATGATAAAAACACTCAATAGAGGCATTTTTTTGTTCTACGCATTAATTAAAATATCTTCAAAATACAATACGATACACCATACAATTAATATTTCTGAAATAACCACACGCACACGCACACACACCATACACACACACTTGCAATCGCTCATCCAATAAATCTTTACATCTAATCAAAATTGTTGTTAATTCAAGCAAATTGGTTTATATCTTAAATACTCGTTAGGACTGGGAAGCAACAGCAACAGCAATAGACGGGAACAACATGACCACATTTGCAATCTGTGCTGCAAGCAACAAATGAAACAATACATACACAAGAGACAACGAAAACATCACACACCACATAAAAGGGAAACACATTCGAATAAAATTATTTACGATGCAACTTAAGCTGGGGCAACGTTTTCCTTTCCCCACCTTTGAAGGAATGAGTAAAAGCAACAGCAAATCATTAAAAATGTTCTTGAAATGGGGAAAGTGTAGTTCTAAGCAGAGATGGAAACTTGAGTGAATTGAAATGTTCAGGAAATAATTGTAGAGACGTAATAGTGGAAATAAAAGCGTGTTATTTATTTAAAGGAGTAAATATCCTTAAAGTATTTAGTTAGGCAAAATGCATAGTAGGACTGAAAATTTTACTTCTTTTATTTTTAAAAATTTATTTTTGCATTCAAAATTAGACGAGCTTGGTTTTTGTTTTTGCAGGAATTATTTATGATATTATCGATTTTATCCTGGGAACATAATAAAATTAAATTGTAGAAGTATATAATTATAAATGAAATTAGAATTAGCACACGTTGGCTAAATGTGCTAACATTTAGCAGGTTAAGAGACCAGTCCAGTCTATCCATATGGCACACTATACAGCAGACTTTTATTTCTTTGCTTATTAAATGAAAATTAAAATTTTTGCAAAAATAAAATTAATATGATGATGATTTCTGTGGTTGCTCGACACTCTGATGAGCAGTATCACTCTGTTGTATTTGAACAACGACTCATCTGATATTATTTTTTTCATTTTACTGATTCTTCGACTCCTCTGGCTGCTTGACACTGGGATTGCCTTTACTAATATTATCAGCTTCCTCATTTTTCTGATTCTTCGACTCCTCTGCCTGCTTGACAATTACGTGGGAAGGATCCATGGTTAGACATGCTTACTTACATGCACAATTTTTTATGTCTAATATTGTTCTATTCGAGCCCCAGTGAAATGCTTTTTAGTTCATACGAATGCCCGTTTTCAGGTCATTCCTTGTTTCTTATTGGAGTACACCTTAATACTTTTTAAAACATATTGAAAAAGAGCATAAAATACTTTCTTGTAAGCGGTTTGTGTTCGATGAGGGGCTCTATTATCCATTCCTTGCATTTATTTCAAAAACATTCATTCAGTGACACGATGTCCTCCTCCCATGCAGTGAGTGTATGCTCTCAAGGAAAACTCACCAACAATTTTGCAGTGCTGGCCAACAATGCATTTTTTTTTTTTGTTACTTAATTTAAAACAGCCAGAGTCTATGTAGGAATCTTTCTTGCCAAAACCGTATAAGATTTATTTTTACATTCGAATAGATGCAAAATAGTTTGTTTCAATCTGCATTAGTACCAGTGCAGTGTTAGCCTGGTAATGGAGGTACAATTTCCATGATGAGTTGAGTGAAAAAAAGTTATAAACTTTTATAAATTTTAAAAAATTATTTTTACAAATTTTTTTACATCATGATAATAGTATGAGTAAATAAAATTACTTGTTGGGCAATTATTTCTGAATTTTATCCATCAACTTGCCAGGTATGAAATGGAATCGGTTGGTTGGCTTCAATCCATCATGTTGTCAAAAAGCTGCGATAATATAGAATCTTTAAAGAATTTTACATTCTCTTGAATACCCTCTTGAATCGTCTTAAAAAGAAGACAAGAAATTGTTTGTAACTAATTAATTGCCATGTGGCAATTCGTTAGGAATTCATAAATTATTAAAATTTTTATTTGATTACAATCATTATTTGCAGCATAACTTGTTTCGAATCAGAAAAGTATAAGATTGCATATAAAAATGCAATACCATTAACGTAGCCATCCCTGGCTTATATCAAACAATTGACAAACGCACTCTCGCCAACAAGAAAGAGTTTAAAAACCATTCGTGTTAATTTCCGAGAATTACGATTTGATAAACACGTTTAAAGGTTTGTTGTTCTTACACAGAAATGTTGTTGTTCTTTTTGTTGTTTATGTGTTACTGATACTTCTATTCGTAATATCACAATTTATACCCCGAGATTATCCAGATCAGCCAAGTGCTGAATTCATTACTTCTCATATGAAATATCTCTTGGAATAACTATTTAGTAAAACTCATTCCAAAGAATTGTAATATTTTTTTGAGGCCTCCGTAGGTTGCGGGTTCGATTCCTACATAGACTCCGGCTGTTTTAAATTAAGTAACAAAAAAAAAAAAAAAATGCATTGTTGGCCAGCACTGCAAAATTGTTGGTGAGTCTTCCTTGAGAGCATACACTCACTGCATGGGAGGAGGACACCGTGTCACTGAATGAATGTTTTTGAAATAAATGCAAGGATTGAATACGATTAATCAGGCAAATGGTTAGAAGGAAAGTGGATAAAAGCGAATGAAAAATATACAGAAATTAATATAAAAACATAAATTATTTTAATGTTTTTGTGGGTGTAATTTATTATTAATTATAACACAGATGAATGAACCTGAACCACAAGAATAGCGAGCAAACACTAAAAGAACAATAATGAAAATATAGAGAAAAATCGAAAAAGAGCAAACAGATCAAGTGAAAACTGGAAGCGAAGTGTGATTTTGTCCGTCTATTTATTGTATGTTAAGTAGCTGATCGTTGCAGCAAAACCGAAGAGGATAATAAACATGTTTGTTAGTTTTTTTGCTGGAAAACAAAAACAAAAAATTAAAACTGTGAAAAATTGTAACGATTTCACACTGACGAGTTTTGTTGCCTGTTGAAAGTAACACCAGCAACAACAACCACAAATATTAAATATAAAACATCAGTGTACTCGTATATGTGCTGGCATGTGTTATTTCTTGTTGCCCACAGGATAACAAACATAATTCTACTGTGTTTGTTGCCGCAGCGTTCGTGTGTTTTGTTTTTGTTGTTCTTTTCAAACGTGTTTGTTTGTTTGCATCTTTAATATTTTATGTGCTGATTATGATCATCACGCCATCATCAACGATACTATCAATTGATTATAGATTATTAATTGTGTACAAACCCACACACACACACATACACGAGCATATACCATTTAATTGGTATCAATATTTATTAAGGATATTCGCCTCTTATGATCGCACTTGAGCTGAAGTGCTTATCAGAGTTCGCTTCGGTTTGAGCAACACATGCACACATTTGCAATCGCAAGGAAATCACATCTATGCAATGCTAAATTCTTACGAGTGTTGCGTTTGCAATTGCATTATTAGAACAGCTGACATATGTAAGCAAATAAGTTGTAGTAAAAAAGAACTAATAAATAATATAAATAACAACTTAATTTTAATTTTACTCTTCATACTCTTCTCTGACGTTTGCTTAAATTCGAATGCAACCGCACAAGGTTATAACAAAATAGCGATCACTAACTGCGACAAAATGGTTGCAATCACAGCAACTACTGAATACCACAGCTATTTCTTATTAATCAATTGAATTATCCAAGAGAATTATTTATATATAGGCTTTAAACTTTTACACTTCGTGAGAAATTATATTATTACAATCGCTTACAGTTCTAATAACATTTCTAGCTGCATACTGAATCCATTTTTACCTGTTGCCCATAGTGCAGTTAAACTGCAAGTTCAATACTTGCTCAAATAATTTATATTAAGTTAAAAAATTTAAATTCATTTTCTGTGTTTTAAGGAATTGAAATTATTCCAGCAGTTCCGCTTCTTCTTGCTGGTAATGATTTTACATAAATTTAGTCGCACATAAAAATTATTTCAACGGAAAATATTTGAGAATTACAAGGATTAAATTTATGAAATTGCAAATAAGCTCAAATTATTTTTTAGAATGTGTTTAAATTTCCATCTTCTTTTTCAGATAATTTATTTATTTCGCTTTTTCTATTTTGACACAAATTTTTCTTCTTAATAAGAAAATATAAAATTTTTCTTTACACTGGCCAACAATGAAAACAATTGACTCTAAATGTAACTTTTATAAAAAATTGTTGCGTTTAACAGAAAAACTTTTTTATTGCAGCTTTTAAGCATTAAGGGGATTCTTAACACTGATGTATGTATGTGTATTGGAACTATCAGTTGTAAGTGAAGGTAGCACATAATGTTCTAATAGCCTCTTTCTAAGCAGGACACGCTAACGACAGTAATTAGAATGTTGAGAAGTTTTAGACATCATAAAATGTTTCAAAAGTGAAATAGAGTGGAAGCCAAAACCTGTATGCTAATTAATAATTTCGCAACCAGTACCACTGTGCACTACTGCGTACTGCATCAATGCTTGGCTCCTGCATTTTGTGTTTAGTTTTTGTAAATATTAAATTTTAATCAAATAAAAATAAGTCTCTTTGGATAATCAAGTAAATTTGGAAACGCATAACAACCAAGGAATTTTATCGTTTTTCCAAGAATAATTTTGCGTGTTTGAAGATGATGGCGGTGCTTTTGGTGAGTTAATTAAAATTAACGAGCATTCCTTTTTCCTGTGTTATATAAAGTCACCAAAAAAATATTTATAAATTGGACCATGAAGGGGATGAGCATCTACACCTGCCAAGCAACACATTTTGGAAATCCTGTTTTTCCTTTTCGTATCAATAATTAGAAATAAAAATTTAAAAACAAAACTGGAATCTCATGGAAATTTATTTGTTTTAAATATCTGCACAAAATTTGTAATGTCATATTTACAAATGCTCTGACATGCCGACACAAGGAGCGCAGTTGCAACAGCTGGCTAAAGACGACTGACTGCTCCTTTAACAATTAATTTTTAAAATTTTAAATTAGCAATTTAAATTAAGTTAAAAATTTTACTATTTTTAGTTTCATATTTGGATTCCATTTCGGCAATTTGAAATTGGTGTCATCCTTTTACAAAAAGAGAAAAATATTGTACTCCTTTGATTGGTGACAGTATTTTTTTTTTTGAATATTCCGCAAATGATAAGCTTAACTAACTGATTTGGTATTGCTACATGCTACACTCAGAAAAAAGTATGTTGTTAATTTGTCCAAAGGGGCCTCTATTAATTTAATAGGGGGGATTTTTGGCCCAAATCACATTACAGCAATAGGAATTGAATAGCTTTGCTCTATAGAAGCAATAAATTGGACACTATTATATATCAATATGAACAACTATTCAAGTTATGTGAAAACACCGTGAAACACTACAAATTAATGTGGACCCCCTACTAATTTTCATTGGGACATTTCATATTCCAGAACATGTAATATTATTCTAATAGTTTTCATTCTTAAATTAATTTTTAGGAACCTCAAGGCTACTGATTTAATCAATAACAGTTAATCGTAACAGGTTTTAATATGAAACTGGAGAACTAAGAAATCCATTAGAATACTGTTATGCCAGCGCTGGGTTGCGCGCATAGTATTAAAATAATAGTGGGAAGCGACTGTTGATTCAATAATCTGAATATTGTTAATTTAAAGTGATCTATATCATTGACTAAAAACAACAGTAAAAAATTATTAAAATAATCATTACTAGTATTAATTCCATAGTAATGACTCTCCGCTTCACTTTAGTGATAACTTTAGTGCACTGCTCTTAAAAGTTCTTCAGGCAAAAATGTCTTGGACAGTTTGTATTCGATTCAGGGGCGGACTAAGCCCTAGGCATTATAGGCACGTGCCTAGGGCCCGTAATTTTTGGGGCCCGAAAAGTAGGTTCATATTTCGTAATTTTTATTTTATTTAACCCTGATATTACATTACATTTGCAAATATATTTATTTTCACACATTTTGCATGGAAATATATGTAGTTCGAGCGTTGTTTTTTGACTCCGATTATGCATCAAGAACACAGGTGCACAAAAACGATTTGCATTTGTGTAGTTGACAAAGAGAGAGAGCTGCAATTTGCGTCATTAACATTTTAATTTTTTTTAGTGAATTTGAAAAAAGCTGCTCTCTCGCTCTCTTATTGACGACTAAATGAAAGAGCATAACAATGTGTGTGCTTTTAGTTTATGCAGCTGTATGTATATATCATAACTGAAAAAAAGTCCCGAAATTACAACGTTGCCTAGGGCCCGCTTTAACTTTAGTCCGCCACTGATTCGATTCCTTCATCGGCAATCATAAACAAATTCTCACAAATTTTGGACGTGTGCTCTTGGCTGCTAAAACCAGCTTAGCCGCACCTCCTCTAACACCAGAGTGCTGCAACAATCTACCTCTTATCCACCTGTTTCTCTAACAGCACCACTTTTCCTTCCACTACCGCCACAATGCATTGGCTGAGTAGCTGCTGTCTGCAGCATGCTGCTTTTACACAAAAGTATATTTTTTAATTATTATTTTGCGTTCGTATCGTATTTTTACTCAGCAGCAATCTCAAATGTCGAGATCTAAATAAATAAATTCCCTGGCATTCACATATCACTCATCCGACAAATTTTCCTCATATAATTTATGTGAAAATTATATTCTTTCATTTCTAAAAATTTCAGCCACGGAAGGAACTGAAATCTGGTGCTAAAGTTATCTGGATTGCGAAGGGCAGGTCTTTCCACTTCTCCCCTTGCATACGAGTATCCTACTGATGTAATGAAACCGGATTTTTTTCTAATTCGTTTTCACACTGTATTGAAATTTGTACGAGTGACTGGTTTTTGATTAGAAATGCATTTGTTTGCCTGAAATAATTTTCTTTTCTAATACACATTTCCTCAAAAGTGAGCTGATATATTGGAAATATTTAAGCACCTTCCAAATGATTCGGTAGTTGGTATTATTTTGAAAATTTTGTCTAGATTAAATCCCACAATGTTATTAAAATCTTCTCCTGCCACTATTTGCGTTAATTAAAATCAAAATCATAAATTCTATTTATTTTTGCAACCACTATTAATGCTTTCGTGCTTTGTGCTCTCTGTTTTTTATGTATCAACCTAAAAATTAAATCAGAACATTAAAAACCATCATAAAAAATCATTAAATATTTAATCAACAATTAAAAACATATTTCAACATGCAACTATCATTAAGTGGAAATTACAGAGACGAAAAGCCGCAACAAAATTGAATAAAAATTATATTATTGTTTTTTTTTATATATTTTACTTCTCCAGATGCAGTGCAGGCCGAACGAAAACTCTAGACCGGCAGCACGCGATTAGTATCTGTGGAATACAACTTTGAGTAAATGATTCAAAATTTTATTGCCTTTTACTTTGTTAGACTGCAAATAAGACAACATCGTTGCTCGCCACTCAAACAAATGAAGTTAAATTTACAATTGCAACTTATTAGTTGTTAATTTAATTTGTGTTAATTCAATTATTAAATTTCTTTTAGTAAATAATTGCTAAAGGCAAACAAATTTACTTGAAAACTGATAAAAAACGTTTGTGTGAAATTTTTCATTCGATGTTGCAAAGAATTGTTTTCCATGGACTTTATTTACAATTAAAAGCTAAAAAATGCATTTCATTTGAAAGAAGACTAAATAAACTCGGTTCCTACTAATCCATTAAAGCAGTAAAAGTATTTTCTCTCGCAACGTGACACACATTCCCCTGCCTTCAATTGGGGAGAATGAAATAAGGCGAAGGATTTCTCTGGCAAAGCAGTCGTTCTGGATACTCTCCAATCATAAATTTCTCCACTCATTATAAGGAGCGAGAAGGCATATTCGATGCTTTGAAATACTTGGAATTTTGGAATTGCTTGCCAAACAGTTACAGAACTGCTCTTGTCAGACTGCGGCGAAGAAAATAAATAGTTTGGATACAAACGAGCAGTTCACCAACAGCTGGCCCCCATCAAAATAATAACTATGGAACACTTTTAATCGCAATTCATTCCGACTTTTACCTTTTAAATTTCAATGCAGGATTTAGCAGCGCCACAATAAAATTTTTAGAGAAAATATTTTAATTAATTATTTAATTTTCTAAACAGACTGAAAAAATATTTTTAATGCACTTTTTTCTTCTACGAAAGCTGTTGTCTGTCCTAATTTGGCATTGATATTTTATTAAAAGTGAGTTAAAACCTTTAAAGGACTTAAATATTTATTTTTGTAAATAATTATAAATTCAGTTGGATTTTCTATAGTAATTAAAAAAATATCCAAGAATTTTCCTTAAAAGAAAACTATTGCAGAGAATAATATTTATTTGTAAAATGAAAATCAAAAGGAGGCCAAATTAATAAACCGAACGTATTTAATTTCATCTCTTTTCGATCTTAAAATGAAGTGGGGAATGAAAGTGCCGAGCATTGCATTCTGAGAGGATGAGTTACCTGAGAGTATGAGTTCAAATATCGAATACCCCCTTTACACCGGTTATTCATGTACATATACGCCAATGAGAGCACAAGCTGGGAGCAAAAAAAATTCTGTAATTATTTTATTTTATTACAACTGAAATGAAAATCGGAAAGGCGGCATACAACCACGATTACGTTGCTTACAAACCCTCTCAATAATTTCAGAAAATAATTTGTGGAAAGGAAATCAAACACTTTTAGAATTTATGATTTAAAAAAAAAAATCATAAAAATTCAAGATTTCATCAAACGCACGTTTTGTGCCTCAAAATATAAAAAAGTGTGTTGCAAGTAAAACGCGCCATACCAGTTGCGATTTCCACTCCGTGTAAAAGAAATTATTTTATCGATTTCCGCATAAAAAATTTCTAATTTAGTTTTTGCAGACAATAATTTTTTTACACATTAGCAGAGTTCAGACTTTTTTACAAGGCGATCGTTAACAAAATATATTACGATATTTAAAACACACATTTTTATTTGATGAAAAACTCCAGCCGCTGCCACAATATTGTAATATAAAATCAAAATTAAAAGAATTTCCATCATAGAATAAACACTAATTAAGGGGGGCCATTTTCGCACCGTTTTCAAGCTAAACGCATCAGCATTATCAAATGAAATGCAGCATATAAGAAATAATTCTTTCAAATAAATGTCGAATATGTCTTAAAGGAATGCATTTGCTTAACGATTGATTGTTTTTTTAGTTAAAACCAAAAAAAAAAAACAAAAAAAAAATTAATAATAAAAATAACATTTAAATCTTTTTTTAGGATTTAAACGGAAACAAATGTGAGCCTGCGTACAGTTTAAGAGAGCTTTATCGCGACGCTTTTAAACAATGTTTTCATACCGGCAACAAATCGAGCCAATTGGAATTAGCAAACTCTTTAAGAATATCAAACGCAACAAATTTTCTTCTGCAATATTTATAATATTTCTTAACAATTTTCCCGATCAGGTTTCTTAATTTACATTGGCAAAAAAGGATCTTTGGAGGGCTAATTGGGCCAATGAATGATTGATAATGTGACGGCTTTAGTTTCAATTGCATAACAAAACTGCAGAAATTATTCAAATATTTTTAAAAAGCAAAACATATTAGTTACGTTGTCTATGGTTTTCTCAACAAGCCACACCCACAGCTCTGCAAGGATATCATTGACTTCTTCGAAAGCCCTCTAAATGTTTAAAACTTCGGAATCTTCTTTGGGGAAAACACACACTAATTAACTTTTCATAATTATTTTTTTCTTTTTTTTTATATATATATTTTTCATTGTCATTGGCTGCAATGATATTAAATTACATTTTTCTCTTTTTGTATTTTTTGTCCTTTTCCTATTCTAAGCAGAACTTAAAGTTTTAATAAAAATATTTACAAAAATAAAATTAATTACTTATTCAAAGTGGAGAAAACATTAAAAAAAACTTTAAAGCTAAAAAGGATTATCGAAATTGCATGAGTGTGAAAATATTCATCTAATAAATTTGAATTTGAAAGGAGGAAATAAAGTGGAAAAAGGTGGGAGGAGACAAAGAATTGTTAAGAATATTTACAATTGAAAAGTCTAGATTGAAGGAAAGACCAGATTGAGAAGAGACGAACTTCTAATTTGTCATTATTGAAATGATAAATTGCAGTGTTAGAATTATATATCACAAGTCACAACTTAAAAAAACGAGGATGGAGCCACTGTGCGGCGTGAAGTTGTTCGCTTTCAGTGCATTATTGTACTCCGGCTTCTCCGACAATAAAATAAATAAGGAACTCACAACACGCTTTTGTTTGACGCTTTTTTATACAATTTGGTATTTACAGACGGATTCGTAGAACCCATTTAGGTTGAGGTGGAACATTCAATGTGTTTGTTCGTAATCGTGTTCATCGTCACTACCACAATCGTCCATTTCCATGTCAATGAGCTCGTCATCGTCTTCATCGCAGCTGGCGTTTTGTGAGTTTCTGTCGGAGCCTTCTTTTCCGTCTTCCTGTTGCATGCGTTTGTGTTTGGTGCGTCTGTTTTGGAACCAGACTTTAACTTGTGTTTCGCTTAGATTAAGTGATTGGGCAAGAGCTTTGCGCTCTGCTCCCACTACGTACTGATTACTTTCGAAGGCGTGTTCCAGCTTTAAAAGTTGTGAAGGTGAAAAGGCAGTGCGTATGCGTTTAGGTTTGCGAAAAGGTTGTAGTAAGAAATCTAAAATTAAGCAACGCAGGAAAGGTTTGAAATTAGTTGATGGTAAAAGCGAATACGGAGAATGTAGGGTGCAAAGTTAAAGAGGTTGAGCTTTCAAATACTTACTGCCGGGGAAACGATGAGGAAATATTCTGCCATGTCGACTTAACAGCCATGGATATAGGGGATAACTGTCTCTGGGTATGCCGTGAGGAGGCATGAAGGGTCCGGCATGTGGTGGCAGTCCAGCGGCCGCCGCTGCAGCAGCAGCCGGTCCTAAGACATGGCCTGCCTGCAAAGCCATTTGAAATTGTGCTGCTGCTATTATGTGGGGATTGTGTTGCGGTGGCAATTCTGGCGGCGCATTAATGTAGGGAGGTAAAGCTTTTATATCTGGCATGACTGGTTGGACGCCATGTGTGGGAGGCGGTGGTGCCTGGCCGGGACCCATGGGAAAGGGTCTTACAATATTTGCGGGAGGCATACCAGGTACTAACATAGGAATTGAAGCAGGTGTCAAAGGATTGGGCAGCGTTTTGCCATACTGAAGGGATGTGGCCGGGCTATTACATATGTTGGTGGGTGGCGGTGAAGCATGTGATGACGATTGCGGTGAAACGGATTTGGGTGGTGTGTGCGGAGGTTGATGGCGCTGTGAGGGATTTAGTAAATTTTCGTTGGCTCGGTCTGGCGATCGTTCGCGTTTCAGGTTGTGCTGCAGCGGTGCTTGTAGCTGTTGGTTCTTGCTTGGTTGGTTCTCCTGTTCAGGTGACAGACGTGTTTGTGCTAAAGGACTATAGGAGCCATTCGAACTGTTTAAATGAGCTGCTTGGGCCGAATCATGTAGCCGTTGTATTATATCCGATATATCAGGTTTTTGTGAGTTCTGCTGTTGTTGTTGCTGGTGATGCTGCATGAGCAAATGTTGGTGCAACGCCTGCTGTTGAGCCATCGAAAAATGATGGACCATGTGGGGATGTTGCGATAGTATGTGTGAGTTATGCAGTGCTGGTAATGCTGTGATACCGCCTGGTGGCGTCTGTGGAGGTGAGGTGTGATTTGTAGTAGAACTGTTGTCATCGAGATTTGTACTAGTGGAACCGTTCACATTTTCACCGACGGTATTTAAGCCGCTAGAGGCATTGTTGCCTACGATCGACTCAATGCTAAAGCCGATCTTCTGCTTAGGCGTGGGCATCATGACGGCTGATGTAGGTACCGGCGGAATCATTTTAGTCATATATACACGTGTAATTAAAGAGCTGCGCGACTCACTTTTAATTTCACTTGTTAGATCCGTTTTGGTTTTTATTATTATCTTCTTAACATGTAATTATTACACTTGTGGCCTTTGCGGTGGCATAAAGAAGATGTTTATTTAGTACTTGTTCACACTCTTTACCACACTTGTTTTGAATACTTTGGTTTTCGCTCAACGTTTGCGTTTTTTTTTTTGCAATATTTTTAATAAAATTTTTTTTTTGTATTCAATATATTTTTCACTTTCCTTCGAAGCAATTGACGCTTTTTGGGAATTTTTTAAAAATAATTCAATTAAAAGTATTTGAATTAATTATTTTATTTTTTTTTTTTAATTTTGAACACGGGCGCACTCCAAAGATGTGCTTACTCGACGACAGACACTGTATGAATAATCCACAAACATTCACCGCTCGCACTAAGTATAAGCAGTGGGAATCTCGTTCTGCTCTTTAATGCTCTCAGTTAATTTTTAGTGTCGACCGGTTTCAGCTCTGCAATTCTCTTTCTCCTGTTTGTAGAAATTTGTGCTATGCTCTTTTGCCGTTAGACGGGTTTCCTCTTAGTCTCCCTTTCTGGCATTTACGGTGGTGCATAAACATTAAACGCTTCGCCTTTATCCAGTGTTTAGCCATTTGAATTTGTGGATTTTATCTTGCCGTAATGGCTTTGGCCCGTTAGAGAGAGTGAAAGAGAAATATGCTTAGTTTAATGAGTTGTATTCTGTTCTTCGCTTAGAGTTGGATAAACTATGAAAGTGGCATGTCTTCCGTTGTTGTTTTTATTGCTGTTGATGTTGTTGTTACTGTAAACTATTAAACTGACTGCTTTGAAGGGGCGTTACTACATTTAATAGTTACAATTTTATGCTGTTTAAGTGTTTAATATTTTTGAGAGTCGTTACTACCGTTGGCGGGGTTGTTGGTGTTTTTGCTGCTTTTGTTGTTGTTGTTATTATTACTTTTTGCATATGGCTTCCGATGAATGGGATTTTTTTTGGTTGAATGGGGTTGGTGTTGGTGTTGGTGTTGCTTTAATATTCATTTTATTGCTGTTGGTGTGGTTGTTTGGACATATTTTTTACTTAAACAACTAAAATGATTTTAAAAATAAGAAAAAAGCAAAACGGTTAGGCGGACGTACTTCAAGAAAAACAAATAAATGGAAAATGTGCACATCCTTCTGTAGATTATTGTTTTTGTTATTACATCCACACACGTTTGTGTTTAGATGGACTCTTAGCCAGCATCAGGCAAAGACCATTCATGGGTTGTCGTCATTTAGATCAATAAGTAAATTAACAAGTAGAGTCAGTGGTACGAAATTGTTGAAGCGATACTACGTATGTATGTACAGTAAAGAATGGGTAAATAACAGATCCATGTCTTATTTTCAGTTCTTTAGAACTCCTTACAAGTATTGTTCATTTCTAAGGCATCTTTCGATTTACAGCTGTTGTAGTTCGTTTCCCCAATAATTAAAAAAAAACAAACAATTGATGGAATTGGCGGCTGTAGTTGTAATTCTCATGTAGTTTACATCATTGTTAGTTTTGCAGCGATAAAAAATATAAGTATTAACACTTAAAAAAAATTTAATTGTATTTTAATTTGTGGAAATATTCGTTTAGCTTTTGTTATTTCCTCTGCTGGATGAGTTTTATAGCTGAAGTTTTCAAAAAAAATTTTGCCTGCAGCTTCAATAATTGCATTGTTTTGGAAAAACGTATAACAAGTGCAAAAAATTAATAATTTCTTTTGAATATGTTATTTAATAAAATTTAAAGAAAATAATGTCCTCGAATAAAACTGCTGTCATATGCCCCTGATGTAAAAATTTTTTTTATTTAATTTAACATAAAATAAGATTTATTTAATAAAAATATCCAGTGCCAGCTATCGTGGCTAAGGAATGTTTTATTCTAAAAGAAGTGGTTTTTATAATTTTATGCTGTTTGAGTGTTTAATATTTTTTGAGAATCGTTAAGAACGACGTGAATCATAACTTAAATAAATTTTTGTTTACATTTTTTCTGTAAATAACTTTTTAAAATATGTATTTCGTTACAAATTAATCTTCGAAAGGAATGAAAAATTAAGTGGGTATGCATTCCGAGAAATCAATCATGTTTCCTGTGAATATTTAACCATTTTAAAACATTTGCCTACTTCTTCCTAATGTATGAGTTTTTGATAAATATTTTCAACTAATTTTAGATTCCAGGAGATTTTGTATTTTTCCCTGAGACTAGATCTACTCCTACAATATATTGTCTAACTTCTCAATACAAAAAAAGCTGACAAAGTTTTGGAAATGTATACTGCAGTAACTTTCATTTTTACTCAGCATGAGTTCGTTATGAAGAATATTGGCGATTTAAGTTTTACATACCAGATGATTTTTGCAAAGAAAGTTTGGCAGATTTATGTGAGATCATAAATTTCTTTTTGAAAAACATTAAACGTGCTAAAAATTAAATGATTCTTGCAAATTATGCGTAGTCACTTGACTTCCATTTTGGAAAGCTCTTAAATTTTGCGAATTGAAATAGCTTTTGCCAACTTTTTGGTAAATACTGACATTTATTAAGCACAAAAAGTCAAAATAATAATCAGAATGTTTTCATATTTCAACTCAGTAGTCCAGTACAATTTTTTGTAAAAATCGAAATAATAATTTTATTAAATAACACTTTGTATGCAATTTACGTATGAATCTAAATAAATGGAAGAAATAATAAGAAAAACTAATTCCCAGAAATGTGTCCCATATCATAAATTATCACTTGTAATAGATCGCATGTCAAAACTTGATCACTCAGCGATGAGAACAAACAAAACCGGAGCATTAGAAATTTAAGCATGCGCCAAATATTTCGAATAAAAAAATAACAATTACTAGTACGAACGAGCAGCTAAATGAGTGCGGCATGTAGTTTAAGTGACCGCAAACCAACAAAAACGACAACAAGAAAAATAAAATAAATATTTTCAAAATAATTTATTATATTCTCCTTACTATTTTAAAATGAAATGACTGAAATTAGTATTTGTGAAAAAGGTGTTCATTTTTAACTCATGCCCACTTTATAATAAATGAACGAAATACATTTAATTTGTTTTCATTATTTTTATTATAATTTATGGTTTTATTGAAATCATTTGCAAGCAAATTACATTCGCCACTTTAAAAAAGCACACGCATACACGAAAGCGCACACAGAGCTCCGCGATCACATTTTAAGTAACAATCCGCTGAAGTAACAATCCAAGTGTTGCCAGGCTGTAAATTATATTCAGATCGACAGAATGATAAAATGAAAAATGGGAAGCCGTCTGACCATGAAAATTAAATGAAATAAAATTAACCCGGTGACAAAATAGTTTCCGATCACTATTCGTACACATACGCCGACGATAGACAATGACTCTCAGTAGTAGTGAAAAGTTTTTTTTTTTTTTTTTTTTTATTCAACACAACACTGTTTGAAAACAATGAAACAGCATGATTTATTAATTTTTGGAATTCTAGTGCCTCCTCCCTTGATAATTCATAATTCATGTACTTCGGATATGCGTGTCGCAATAGAGCTTAAAGTTCAAAGCAATTAAAATAATCTAAAATATTTTAGCAACTCAATTATTTGCCTGTAATACACTTCATTATAAAATTTAATTACAAATGAATTAATAAGCCTAAAACAATGTTATGTTGTTAAAAAAAATATATATAAATTTAATTTAAATTCGGAAACAATTAACTGCATACTCTCGAATATTCATAAGAAAGCTGAGTTGGCTGCTGTAAAGAGTACTCATTCCTGCTCAAACTGCAGCATCTCTTTGATATTTAAATGGACGTCTGAACCATTCAGAATTGTTCACATTCCAGTACAGCCCCTCTCACTGCTTTACGAACTCGTTTACAGGGGGAATGTATTAAAAATGTTGCTTCAGGATTTAATAAATTTATAAATTTATTTATACACATTCATTTCACAAAACTTTGCTTATAACGAAACAAATTGAAATCCCTGTTCTATATTGTGAACCGGGACTAGAAATAAAGTTGCTAAAATCGGTGGTACTGTATATTCCTCATTGAAATTCTGTTACTAAATGGAAATCATTGTGCTCGTGTACATAAAATATATGCTGAGAACTACACGAGGTTATCATGGCAATAAATTAATGAGCTATCGCTAATAACAAACTAAAAAATATTTTTTATAGTCTACATGTGGCTTATTAGACAAGCATATTTTAAAAAGCCTTTATCTCATTTGTTGCGTTCCTTCGTAAGCATTTCATTATAAATTGTCATTTAATGTTGCCAATTAAAATGACACATAATGAACTTTAACCTTTCAGTGGTATTTGTCACTGTCCGTTGTCAATGTTCCAACATTGTTAAGTTTTATGGCCCGAGGGAGTCATTTCGCCACACAAGTTTAACTAAATTTTGATAATTCTAAACCAAAAGTTAGCTGAGCTTGTAATTGAGAAATAATTCTTTGATTCCCAACTGCTTTGTGACAAATGGCCCGTCGTTCAGGCATTGATATGCTGTACTGATTATTGAACCGTTTCCGTTAAAAGCTTTGCTTGTATTAATAATGAATATTTTATAAATGTAATTCGGCTGGCAGGATCATTAACGAAATAAAATAAGTACAATTTTCACGGAGGAAATGTAATTGTCGCATACATTTAATGATGTATTTTCATACGAACAATGAAAATTAACATTAAATAAATGAACACAATGCATAAGAGTTGTAGTTATTCATATGTATACTAATTGAAAGCCGTCATGGTTTAATGTGACTACCTAAAAACAAGTAGAGCTGGTCTACTTACTTATTCTTTTCAGAATAACAATTCGTTTCTAGAATTCGCTCTAAACATTCTAATAACTTTTACTTACATACCCGCGATTCTTTTTAATGTTGTCCATCTGCAATAATTATTTTCTAATTCAACAAATTCTAATTAGCGTTGCAAATATCTGAAAGAGAGCAGATGAAAGACCGATAAACAATGTTCTTTTTTCATTGTATATATGAAGTATTTTCATTGTATTTATGCCGGTATCAAATTTGTATCATTCGCTTATTTTCCTTAAAACTCACTAAAAATTATGTTGATTTAAGCCTTTTGGCGAGCGCAAGAAGCAAATAAATAAATAAAAATATATATGTATATGTATAAATATTGATCTTTGGGAAATTGTAGTGACTTATTTAAATTCCTTGTAAAGGAATATCCATAAGTTATAAGCACAAGTGAGATATATAAAAAACAATTTTAAGAGTTCTCTGAATTAAAGAAATGATTTAAATTTCAAAAATCATTTGGTTAGGGTAAGAGGGCTTTTCCTATACCCTTTTTCTATTTAAGATTATTTTTTTATTCAATGCAAATTTGTTATTTTAAAATGGTCACCTGCGTCATAAGCAATTGCAAGCAAAAAAAAATGTGAATGTGAGTTATTTGCATCAGCATTGCTGAATGCCAGCAATTGAAATGCTTTTTTCTTAATTAATTTTGTAAATTAAGTTTCTTTAAATGAAGTTTAAAAATTATTTGCCAAACTGTAGCAGTGTAAGGAGCAAGGAAAGCGTTTAAAGCGTTAATGGCTTTTGTCTTTTACATTCATCAAAGCCTCAAGGGAAAATGTCTAAGATTGGGGGTTCGAATACTGCCTCCAGCGGACATAAAAATATCTCAGCAGGCTTCTGTAGGAGTGATGCGAAATAATGATTAAATTTACCCCCAGAAGCAGCTTCACATAATGCCCTGCCTGTCCGTCCGGCACTTTCGTGAAGACGAACACGCATCAAGTAAAGGCCCCCCGTTTCTGCGCTTTTTTTGTACTAAAACCTCTATAAAAGAAGTCTCACATAATTCTAAGTTATTCATCCAAAAAAGAAGATGTATTCAGAGCTAATGAGTCAACATAAATCGACTAAATATAAAAATTTCTCATTTTCCAATTTTTAAACACATTATTTTGATTCTTTAGAAATCATTTCATTTGGAAAAAAAAGCGATATTTTAAATTTTTCTCTTTCCTGCCAAGAAATGCTGTCGTTCCCTGAAGAAGCTGTCCATTTTACAACAAATTTATTGCTAATATGTTTGTAAAGGAGCCTTTTGTTCAAAAACTTAAAGCAAGAAAAATTATAAACTAAAAGCTTGAAGAAAAATTTTCTATAAGCTGACAACTAAAAATCTAATTCGAGTTCTAGCAGATTTCTCGTTTCTCACTTTTGCTTAAACTCTTCACTGTAGAAATGGGCCCTGTCTTAGTTTAAAAATATGATTATTTTTCATGTTTTCAGAATGTGTGTATTAACAATAATTAAGATTGAAGCAAGACACTTTTGAACATAAAATTTGCGATCGCAATCAACACTTGATGGTTGCTGGGAAAAATGTTATACACCTAATACTGGTTTTACACAGTTTTGATATAACACGGTTTGAAAATAAAATATTTTTAATTTTTTTACACGATTTTATTCTATTTAGCACGATTTAAAATTTTTTGGTGATTAAATTTTTTTTGCCAAATTTAATTTTTTCCGTAATATGTTCTTATTACAAATTCAGGGGGATTCCCTTTTTGTGCATAGAAGCAAATTTACTGGCCAGAGCAAATGAAATGTTTTTATATTTTGTAAATTATCAAAGCAATCAGACGTCTTTGGTAAATTAAAGTTTTGTAATAACTATTCTTGTAAAAATAAACATTTTATATGTGATTTAATTAAATATCGAATTGTTGTAAAAAAATCCTTGTTTTCTCCTAATTTTAAGAGGTTTTTGAGATTAGAAACCAATCACCCATTTTCGGTTTTTTCAAGAACCGTGTAAAAAAAGAATTAGGTGTACATGTTTTTTATTATTTTTAATATTTTTATTTGTTTCACGCGTATCAGTGTTCGCATACTGATAGAAAAAACTAGATCATCAGCCTGAACTTTATTTTTTCCTAAATTTCAAACAAAAGTCGTAAAAATGTTGTTTAAATGCATACTTTTCTGAATTAATTAGTTACTCGTAAGTTCTGGTGAAAAAAAATGCAACAGCTGTTTAAGACGTTCTCACTTCCATGAAATGCCTGGGAAATCAACAGACCACTGGTTTTGCAGGGACCTGCCGAGAGAAAGGACATTTAATGAAATTTTTTTCAAGTAACTGCATGTAATTTATTTGCAATTTTCTTAATAGAGAAATAATAAATAGGAAAACATATGTCTTCATGCAGTAAAAAATCAGATAATAGAAATTAATTCCCTTCCCCCCGCTGTTGCAAAATGGCACTTGTAAGCACTGATTGTATTTCGCTTTGTCTCGGTTTTGCGATAGAATACTAATCACCAAAAACAAACGTGACCGTGTGGGCTGCCTGCCAACAGGACAACAGAAATTTCAAGTTGTTCGAAACCTCTAATAATGTAAATTGAAAACCATACTAAATGATTTAAATTACAACTCCATAAAACAGACAAGGAAAATGAAAAATCTTTGAACAACTGAAATGGCAACAAATGACCAGGATCAGTACAAAAAAGAAATTACTGAACATCTAAAAAAATAATCAAAATTGGAAAACAATTGCAAGGAAACAATAGAGAGCATTTTGCAGTTAAAAGGGGGAAACAATAGAAACGTACTTTACGACACAATTGCATCTCTAAACAGCAATACAAAATTAAAGCGAGAATGAAAAGGTGTCAAAAGCAACACAACACCCGTAGTGCAAACGCTTTGAAAAAATTGTCCTTTCCCAATATTACTTTTGCCACTCTCTTTGCTTATGCATTTCTGGCCTTTCTTCCACTTAATTTTACTTGTATTTTATTACTGTGCATCTTCAATGATCTCATAAAAACAGAAAGTATCTGCAAATTGTGTTTGTTAAAATGTTTAAAGCACTTCAAACGTTCGTCTTGGGCATCTCTATAAAACGCTCGTCTCTGAATTTTTGGCCGTTTGTACTTTTTGCTAAATAATGATTTAAAATACAGTAAAGCAAAGCAGATACGATGCATCTACGTCTATTGGCCCAGCATGATGCAATTTTCCTCTTTTTGTTCATGTTTTTTTTTTTAGTGTTTCCCTTGTTTATGTAAAATTATTAAGAATGATATTTACTCTGAAAGAGGTTCGTGCAAAATTTGGAAATGCCTTTTTCTGCTCACTTGCAAATAAAGTAAAATGTAATTGAAATTAAGTGATTTTATTTTATATTGGCAAAGAAAGGAATAGTTAAATGAAACCAAGTTCAGTAAAAAAGGATTAATTTAAATTTATTTAGTTGGTCATCTCATGCAAAAGGATAACGTGTCAATATGAAGGAGTTACAAGTTTTAGTATTGCAATTAATAAGTGTGATAAAAAAAAGGTTTAGTTTCGATGGGAAAAGTTATCGGTTTAGGATGACGGGAGCAGACGCATGGTAATTAAAGCTTATGATACCTCATAAGACGATGTTCTGGTCCTACGCGAACGGGGGCCTTAGAAAAAGAAGACGAGGCTTTCGGGGCAGTGCTGGCGATTACTGTGCGGAAGTAGAAGGAAGTACTCCATCAAAAAAAAAAATATAAGATTATAAAAGTTATCATTTTAATATGAGGCGGGAAATATGCTGGCAAGAACATCTGGTCCAGACGGATATTTATCTTATTTCCAATTACAGAGGCGTTTGCCCACGCCCCTTTTTTGGTTTCAAAACTCTTGCCGCATTTAATGATTTACAAACCAATTAATTATTTCTATTAATTTATTTCATTAAAATTCTTCATTAAATTGTTTATTATTTTTGTCGCATAGTACTAATCCTTCAGATTTAAGGATCGTACTGTGTAACAGTATTTTTAATAATCTCGTTTGGAATTTTTAGTTAAACTGAATGGTATTCCAATTCCAAAAGCTTTTCGAATTTTCCCCGTAAAATTCCATTTTTCCCTTACGAGAATTATTTAGATGTAAAGCTGAGAAATCCAGATTTCCAGTGGCCTGTTTTGCACCACACCAAAACTGCTTCCATCACTACAATTGTACTGACTTTTAGTTGCCAATCATTCGATTTCTTCTGCTATTTCCTAATAGAAACAATGCTAAACGTGCCAATTCTTCTATTGTTTAAAATACGAAAATAATGGATGAAACTGAATTTATAAAACAAAACAATCGTTTTAATGAGCACAGCGAGTTTGCGATCAAATTCTTCAAAAACTTTATGATTGTTACAAAAATGTTGAGCAATAAAACACAAAAAAAAAAATTCCACCTAAAATTTATTTTGTAATTTTTAAGAAGTCCTACAAACACTTTTTTTTTCTCCATTTTAATTGTTTTCTCATTAAATAGTTTTTTCGTTAATTCATTTCATTTTTTTTTTCTTTTCTTTTCTTCATTATTTTTTTTTTTTTTCGTTTGCTTCTCGAATGTAATCAAGATGTTACATTGACTGATTGTTTTTGAATTGTTTGAGCCCTTTTTAAGGGTGATTACCAAATAGCTGCAATTGCTTACATTAATTCCACAAGACTTCATTTGGAATACATTAGAAATGGGAACAAATTTAAATGGAATTAAATGAAAATGTAACATGATGTTGCACGCAGCTCCTGGCGTGCATGTGTGTGCTACCACTTGAGGTAATTTTTAATCTTTAAATATCAAAAATATGCCTTTTTATCTATTTTCTACAGAAGGTGAATGCAACATGTTTTCAACAAGCCGTCCGTCTGCAAGACTGTGTTAAAAAGTTGTGTAACAAAACACAGAAAGGATAATTTAAAATTTACCTTTTATTAATTTTTATTTGAAAGGACTCTTCCAAAAGGAATCCTGCGATTTGCTCGTGGTATTACGTTGGAAAATCACTTTTACGAATTTCTGCAAACCAGTGGGTAACTCTGTGTAATTTCGAATTCATTTTCGAATGACCGTTTCTATCTTTTTCGAAACATTCTTTATAATTAATAAAGGACCAGGAAGCATCTCATTTTCTTGATATTCTTTTAAAGTGTAAAAGAAAAAGGAAACTAGAACTGAAACTGAAAGGCATTAAAGAGATGAACATAAAGGCGTTGATACACTGTCCTATACAGTCATACGAGTTGTTAAATATGACATCTCTGCTGGAAGAATAGAACTGTGTGGCCTAACAATGTCAGATTTTAACGACAAGCAATATGACTATTTTCATGCGATCGGAGTTGCTTTTACTTCAATATAGAAAGCAAAAATTTTTCTATGACAGTGTGGCACCAGTAACACTATTTTCATGCAATTTCTTTAAAATCGGAGGGTATCACTATGAAACTGTCTAAGGTAGTGAAACATGGCTCTCGTAGAGCAATCAATTAAATTAAAACCTCACATATAAAACCGATTTCAAAATTTGTACAAATTTCAGAAAATGCGAAATAAATATCTTTTATAAAATTGCAGTTCAATAAATTGAAATTTATTTATAGATTTATTAAAAAAAATAATTAAAAATATTTATTGCAAAATATTTATTTTAAATTGCTACTTATTGAAGAAACATTGTAAGGAAATTTTTATGGAAGAAACGAGTAGCGAAATTTTACATAAAACATGCCATCCTTGTTGTTGATGGTAATTTCTACATGTGAACGCTTCTCGGAATAACAGAAATGGTAGAAAATTAATTTTCAGAAAGACTTCTTATTGTAAAAATTTTTTTTATTGGCCATATTTATGGAAAATTTTTTTGCAAGTAGAGGAAGAGGGGAATGATAACGAATTTTGCTTTAATCGAATTATTTTCAGGAGAAAAGGTAGTTGGGGCAAGCGGGTTGGTAATGAAGCTACTGAAGTTGCGCCTATATGTAAAGCAACAGAATGCAACTTAAAAGAAAATACAAGAAAGTTTCCAGCACAAAAGTCTGAGGCATTCAAAATTTCCAATGAGAGACGGCAATTCTACTATGTGAGGGCTGCCAGAGAAGTCTGGAATGTCAAGAACGTAACCAAATGCACACTTTCTTTTGGATTACCCTCTCTCTCCTTTCTTCAACAGAAAATCCTTTAGAACTAATTCATTACAAGCTGTTGTTAAGATCGGTGCATGGCCGAAGACGTTTCCATAAAATCTTTAATTTTTCACACCTTTCAAATGAAAATTATGTTCCAAAAGACTTTTCCGGAAACTTTCTTTCTCTCTCTCTTCCCCTCTCTCTCTCTCTCTCTTATAGATGAACAATTGTTTCACTTTAAGCAAATAATATTAACCATAAAATGGTAGAGCAATCAGATGAACTAATTCAGAACCGATGATGAGCAACCGCTGTTAAATGTTATTAAGAAGTCGTAACAACTTTTACACTTTTTGTTTATTTTTCCACTTTTATGTGAAATAAAACTGAATTATATGCAGCAACATGATGCCTTTAATAATGTTGCTCCTTTCCAGACAATTTGGTTGTAGTACATCCCCAGAGGACGGACGAACTATAGTAAATAAATAGCAACTGCTAATAACAATTTTAAGCACTCTGGTTTTGATAGCAGGTTGCTTGGAGTGTGTGATAAGTACAAGGCAAGTACGAGTATGTGGCGTACATTTTTGTGGTAACTGGATTTTAATAATGTTGTTGTCTCCTCTGTTTGATTTATCTTTATGAAATCTGTATCTGTACATGGAGTGTTACTAGTGAGAACGGGTATTATCAAGATACAAGAGGAGACCCGTTCGCATTCTATGCAATGAAGTTTTAATTTTTTTATTTCCTTTTTTTCTTTATTGTTGTTGTTGTTTCTTTTAGGTTTTTGGCAAGGAAGCAAAACTAAATCTGAAAATGGTTAAAATGTCATAAAAGACTGCTACATTTTATGACTTTTAGTTTATTTTATGTTTATTATTATTTATGCTCTATCCTGCATTCGATGAAATTTTGTTTTTGGGAACTTGTAAAAAATACTCGTGCACACGATAAACATGTAAAAAACGCTTGAAAGGATTTTACCAGTGGAAAGTATATACACATATTTTTTTGTTTGTTCTTTAAACTAGAAGTAAATCGTAAAACAAGTAGTACGTTTATGTTGCACGTGTATTACGTGTTACCATTAACTCTTCCATTCGTTCAGCCGGTTTTAGTTTATTTGTAATTCTTAGCAGTTTCCTTACATAAGTGTTGGTGGCTGTAAGTCATTTTTTAGTTAAGGATAAGACAAGTTAAAAGGATATTTCGTATAAATAAATAACATTATCATGCCGTGGGTAAACTAATGCCAAGATTTTACTGCATTAGTTTTATGCTGCTATTGGAAACATCAACAGTATCTAATCCAGTTGTATTTGAATGCATTTCACTCAACAATATGTTTTACGTGCTGTGCATTTTAATATAAAAATTTCGATTTGAAGACTATAAAAATGTGTTTTACCATGTAATAAAGAACAACAATATATTCTCTTCTCCCTCTCCCATTTAAGCGCAATTCAACAGTTTCCACATCATTAAAGGCAAATATTTTAGAAATCACCATCTGCTGGCTATTTAACGAAATTTGAAAAGTAATGACTTCAGGCCATCTTTCAGCAGGTGAGGGGAGAAATTTTATATGATTTTATATGATAAATGTTCCTGATTTATCTTTACAAAAATCAGCTTTTCATCACTTTTACCAAATTGAAAATAAATTTAATGGGTCGTTAAGTTTTTGCGGAAATCCCCATAATTTCAAAAATTTCCAAATGGGATTTAAGTTTTCTTTAATAGGAAATTCGCCACAAAGTGAATGGGAATTCAGATTTCCAACTGAACAATTAATGTAAATCGTCTGGTTTTTCTTATTTCCACTTGTAAAATGCATTTGGAAATTTTCATTTTCTCACTATAGTTATCGGCCAAGCGACACAAGAATGTATAATTACTTTTTTTACATTTTGTTCTTGAATTTCGACAGTGGACCAGAAATCACAACAACGTTATGACTATTGTAAATATGATTATGAATAATAGAGCTCCTTTACATTTGAATGGCTTTTTAAATAAGCAGAAATTAAAGATCAAGAGCCATTTTCAGCTGATAAGGTGGGTGGGAAAGTGTAGCATTGCATTGAGCCACAAATTGTGAAAAGCATTAGGGTAATGAGCTGAAAAGAGCGCATCATTGCGCACGTGAAAACGGGTATCAATCAAGTGACATGATTTCACATTTTCATATAAAAAATGAATGTAAAATAAGCATGTAGTTTAAGGGGAGCAATCAGCAGAAAGTACTATTAGGGCTACTCCATATAGCAACAGTTTATGGCTTCAGTTTGGCATGAGGAAGAAATTCCTAAAATAGGACTTAATTAGTGAGTAAGTACTCTGAAAGTTTCAGAAAGGTATTCACCTAAATTATAATTTATATTAAGAAAAAAAATTTACACTACCCCTAAAGTCGGTAGTAGCCCAAGTTCCTTTGGTTAGTACCTTATAAATTCCTGTTATACCTGTTATAAATTCAGTAAGCTTTTGATATGCTGTAGGATGACGCTTTCCCTCTCATTAGCCTTTTCTCAGAATTAAGAACTATTAAGCTTCAAAAGGCAACAGCAGCCCACAAACACACTCCACTAGAAACACTAGACACTAACACTCCACTAGAAATGTTTTATTTTAAAAATTATTTCAAAATTAGCCACTTAAATAAACATCGCAAAAATAAGTTTTGAGGCGTAAAAGAGACATTGCAAAGAAATTGCGAGATGATAATGATTTTAGGATCCAACGTATACTTTCAGAAAGGGGTACAAAGGGCATACACGCGATTTATTAAAGAAATATTTTTTATTATTTTAGTTCATTTTACTGGAATATTCGAATTAATAAGAATTTTTTTAAGAAAAAAACATTCTTTAAGAATGTAAGGACTTTTAAATTTGTGTGGTTATCAAAATGCTGGCATTAAAAGTGTATAAATTAGGAAGAACACCCGATTCTTTCGATGCTTTTAATAATTAAAATGAAAGCGCCAAAAATGGTAACATATTTCCTTCATCCTGATCATAATAAACATTTTAAAGAGCTCTAAAATGCATTCATTCAATTTAAAATTGCAATTCCATCATAAAAATTAATTTCAAATGTATATTGAAATTATTTTTATTGTTTAATCTGCTTGAAAGAGGAAGAACAATTTCTTGCCAATCAATTCCAACCCCACTATAATTTACCCTCTACAAATAACACATTGTCTATTGATAATTGTACATTCTCATAACAAATCTGTGCCCATTCGTTATAATGCAATGTTGCGCGAAAAGACAAAAGCATCATTTACAATTGATATTGTATAATAATTATACATGTCATTGTAATTGTTATTTCCATTCTCAATGTCATTTATTATTAGAATAACAATATGAAGCTTTTGTTAACGATTAGCGTGCATCAGCGGTTCTCGGTTGCAGCGCAGGACTAGGATCGCCTTAACAACCCTTCAAAAGGGTTGTTTATTTTCTAATGAAAATTTCAGTAAAGGATCATGTAATTAAATTTTCATATAATTTCTTTTTTTTTTTATCAACCCAAATGGGAAATGGCAAAACTCTTTCAAAAGCGCTTCAAATAAAATTGACAATGATTTATAGGACACTCTCTCTTGCACGACCGCAAACCCATCAACCACCGCATTGACAAAAGGAGTAGATGCATACATACACACATGATTATACATTTAAAAAATTAATAAAATAAAAAAAAACAAAATAATTTTGAGCGAAACTTTAAATGTTTAACAAAACTAATGAGCGCAATTGTGACTTTTCAAGTTGAAATGATTTCTCCATTTAAAATGTTTTTAAAACAATTTCGCTTCATTTTCGCTTATGGGTTGAGTCCGTCCGTAAGCCTGCATTTTTGGCACAACAAACAACACATTCTTTTACATTTTTTTTAAACTATAACGCATTTCGTTGTTGTTTATAATTTATTTTTTATTTAGTTTCAAAAAGCGATACGCATGAAATCAATGCCGATGAAAAATTTCGTACGCTCAAACGCTACTTTCACTTGTTTTATATGCAACAAATTTTTCTTAACAAAAACTTTAAACACATCTTAAAGTGTTAATTGCTTATTTAAAAAGGGAGTCTTTAGGCTTTTTCGCGCGAAGGAAAGCGAATAAATTTTCTTTTCTCTTTAAACAACAAGCAGTACAATGAAAACAATATCACATCACGAAATTAAGTCCTATTTTTGGAATGTCTTCCTCAGGCCAAACTGAAGCCACAGACTGTTGCTATATGGAGTAGTCCTAATAGTACTTTCTGCTCATTGCTGCCCTTAAACTACATGCCTATTTTACATTAATTTTTTATATGAAAATGTGAAACCATGTCACTTGAATGATACCCGCTTTCGGGTTCGCAATGATGCGCTGGCTTTAGCGCATTTTCCTAAAATGGCTTTCACAATTTGTGGCTCTTAAAATTGCTTATGAACTTTTATATATTGAAAAAGAATTTTTGCCGATTTTTTCTCGTTATTCGTTAAAAACGTCGTTAATTCGTTAAATTAACGTCTTCTAAAAAAAAATTGTAAAAGAAAATTTACAGAAACTGTTTGAACATTCACTAACTTTAATTGACTTTTTTCTATAAATTTTCATTATTTTTTCGATAATTCGTTTAAAAAAAGGATAAATTAATAATTTTGAATTTACTTTTTTTTATTTAATTTTTTTAATAAATGTTGTAAATAAATTATTGTATCGCTATAAATTCCATAATATATTTACGAACTTTTCTAGTTTTACAAAATTCTATAATAATTTTTAAACTCCTTAAAAAGGGATTTCAGTGAGTAAATAATCTATTTCTGGTTTAAGGAATTGCATTGGAGCGTCTCTAAATTATGAAATTAGAATTTTTAATTACAATTGACATACACAAACTACCCAACAGAGGGATCGCAAAAACGTTATTCCAACGCCCAGCCAACCACCATCATCAGATAGAAATTCAACTACCCAAAATGATTTCATAAATTTATTAAAAGATTTGTGAGTCTATTAACACGGGAAGACTTTATTAAACGTTAAATGAGATTTGATTTTTTTCTTCTGTTGTGGCCTTTTTCTTTTTTATCATTTTGATTTTATGGAAAACGCAAAACGAGAGTGTGCATGAGCCAACAGCTAATTTTGCACTTTTCCCATTGCTCTTGATGTTGTTGTACTTTATCTCATTATTAGGAACAACTAAATTAAACAACCCTCAAATTGGGCACGTATTTTGCAAAACGGTCCCAGGGAATTAAAACATTTCATGTACAGCGTTTTCTTTTAATTTCGCTGCCAATAAGGGCGAGAAAGTTAAAATAAAACCAAACATGCTTTACTACATGCTTTGCTATTAACAGCCAACCTCATCATCATCATCGTCATCATCATCATCGTCATCATCATCATCATCATCGTCATTGACATCATTGTCGTTATTAAATGCCTGTGTTGAGCATGAAACTTTGCTTGCTGAAGCCGCATCATCAATTCATTCGAGTATTACTCGTACATGAGACGACGCCATTTTGGTTTTTTTTTCTTTCCGCTTCTGTTCATTTCCCGTTTAACTGTAACATTGTCTTGTAGTGATTTTGGAGCGTGTGTGTGAGAGCGTATTTTTGGCAGTCATAAAATAAATGAATTGTTATATTGTTACTTGATTGCCTTGTTATTTATTTTGTAATAAATGGCAAATGAAATAAATACACTGTCTATTTGTTCGCTTAGATTGTAGTCAGTTGGAAATGGAAAGCGGGAAGCGGGAAGCGGGAAGAAGGAGAAAAAATTGTTCTTGTTGGCCTCGATAAATTGGTTGTGTGCTGTTTTAGTATAATAACTTTGAAAAAGGGGTGAAATGAATGTTATTAAGTGGGAAAATATTAAAGACAAAATAACAGTGACTCTAAATGATGTTGAAAATTTGAAATTTAACGAGTATGTTCTCAGAGTAAAATTACTGTCATCTTAAAGTTGATTTTTCGCCAGAGAAACGAAATATGAAATAAAGGCACATCCGTATAGGGAGCTGACACGTGATAATAATCTTCTTCGCAGAATCTCTGTAGGCTAGGCTCTTTCGAATCCTGTAATGGGATAAAAATATATGTATATGAGTTGTTTCTAGACCAGCCACTATATTCGAAATTGTTGAAATTGAAATAATGATCGTGATGCTGATGAGCTTTATTAAAACAAAGTCTGTATTCAAATTCTTCGAAGTTAAAAAATTAAATAAATAAAAACTTAAGCAAATGAGCATTCGAACTTCTTGTACGTTCAGCAATCTTATATTTGAATTGTCGTGAAGAAAAGGATACGCCAAAGTTTATCATGTTTGGTTAAAATCTTAGCAGCAGAATCACAAAATATAATCAATAAAATAGTTTAGATTTCATTAGTAATCAATTCAATTAAATCAAAATTTTCATTTTTGCTCTTTATTGTATGATTGAACGTGAAATCTAAATAAGCGTTCATTAGTTTTATTGTAAAAGTAGAAACAATGGATGTTTGGTTTTACTGACTTACTACCACACTTTCAATAGAGCACAATTTGCCCCACTGTGCCAGTAAGCCAATACTTTTCTAATTTCTTCCTCTAATTTCTTTTTCAGTTACATTTTTAATATCATCGTTATTACAATGTCATCTAATTTTTAAAACATTCCACAAAAATTTACTGCATACATCCGCACAAGCATACTGGCACGCACATTCATGCTGTGGAAATCCTGGCAAGCAAAATAGAAAACTTTCATAAATAACAATTTATTAGAGCTAAGAAAGGAGGAAGCGGAGCAACAAGAACAACAACGGCAACGACTGTAATGAGAATAAGGGAGCGCAATGACAACGCAATTCAAGTTTTATTACCCTCGTCATTATAATCTGCCATTGTTTGCTTCCCGCTGCCATTATTATTCGCCATTTAAATAATTTCAGTTGAGTTCACGCAGCGATATTACACACTACTCTGCCCCTCTACCATTCCACACTTCTAACTCGCTGCAATTCTTCTTATTTTAGCCGCGTGTGCCTTTTTAATATTGGCAATAATAAAGCACGTTCAGCAAGTAAATGGCAGTGTGAGGATGTTCTCTTGTACAAAAACATCCCCCTTCCCTTAGTGAACGGTCCCTTATTTATTTATTGCCTTTTTTTGGTTTTTTGGCATCGTTGCTATTTAATGTGATCAACGAACATCATCAGCGTTTGATTGCTACAAATAATGCCACCACTTTACGCTCATGAGCACGACAAATGATATAAATTTAACAACTTCCAAACGCAACTGAACTAAACTGTGATTATATGCTTGGAAGTGTGTGCATGCGTGTGTGTGTGTGTGTGTATGAGTCTGTGTGACTAGAAGACTTAGTGGTGGTTGAATATGAAAAGTTGTCATTATGAAAAATATTTGCAGAGCGAAATGTACAAATTTAAATGGCGCGTATGTTTGTTTGCGCAACAAGGATCAAGGACATGGCAATGCTTTTAATGTAAAAAATAGAATAGAAAAAAACCAAAAAAAAAGAAGGGAAAACGATTTCATCTGATTAAAATGTAAATGATTTTGTTGACATAAAAACATAAGGAACTTAAATCAGGCAGGGGTCCATTTATCATCTTCCAATTAATTGGGATTTGTGAAAAAATTATAAAACTCAAATGTCTCGCTTCTTTGTTTTCCATAAACACGTAATTTATTACTGTTTTTAGCCGGTAAACTAATTAATTCTTTTCTCGTTCTTAAAAATGAAGAGCAAATTAATTGGCAAGCAAAGGTTCGTGGTTTTTGTTTTATTGTTTAATACTGCAGATAAACAATATTAATTGAGTAGTACTTGAATTTTTTAAATATAAATTAAATTTTCAAAATATTGGAAACAGCGTCAAACTTCCCGATTAATTGTAATCGATAGTTGGTTAAATCTCTAGTTGTTCCAAGGAAATATATTAGTAAAGCTTCCCTAAGATCTGCATTTAAGGCCACAGAAAGCAATTCCAATGCATTTTTAAGTCATATTGAATATTTTTGTATTTTTAGTGAATTTTACAATAAAAAAAATGCCACATTAGAATAATGACAATTCCACAAATAAAATAAAATATTAGTTATTTGAGTTCAAGTTCTTCCTAATACGTGGTATCCTAATTCATATCCTGTTTATTTCAATTATTTAAAATTAATTAAAATACTGTCAGGGTACTTTGCAGTTGAGGTTTTTAAATGCTGCTCATTACACTACAGACACATTGTACGGATAATGCAAACTGTTATGCAAATAATTACGGGACGCGTTGGGAACCCTTAAATTTTTCTATGTGCCAGTAATGAGAGACACTGTATTTTTAAACATTTTCGGTTTTCTTTTTATTTTGGTTAATTCTTTTCCATGCAACATGGCAGGCCCACGAAAAATATCATCAATTTTAAGGACTTCCTTAAGCGAGCCTGTATTACAATCATCTACTTCTATTCAGCGTTAATTTTTTGAACAAATAAAATAAAAGCGAAAAAAATGCAAATTGGAAATTGGAAATTGGAAATTATGAACGTCCGTCATTAGATTTCAACATGCTTCTTTCAATATGTTTGTTTTTGCAACTGCACAAACCTGGCATGGCCGGTGAATTAGCGACAACAGAAACTATATATTTTTGTACGACGAATCTATAAGGAAATTGTGAAATTGAACTATGATAAGTTTGACTCGTCTTCTGACAGCTCTACAAAAACAGTGCGTTGCCAATTTGCCAGCATGTCTCCTCGGAACAGCTCTTCCCGAGAGCTTTTACAGAAAGTTCGAGGACTTTACAACAGTAGCATCTAGAGCAAGTGAAATTGTCACCACTTACATAATACGCCAAGTATTCTTCTCTTTGAGAAATGGGTAAGATAGAAAATCTGAACAGTACAAATCGGTCGGATCATGGAGATATGAATCTTTCAATTAGGGATTGCTTTAAAAACATATACAGGGATTAACATAATCTGTATAAAGTCAAATATATAAAGTAATCGTAAAGCCCAAGATGTCAATCGAGCATTTCTTCATGTTTGACAATATTTGTCGGATAAAAGACTACCGATGTCAGTCGAACATTTCTTCATGTTTGACAATATTTGTCGGATAAAAGACTACCGATGTCAGTCGAGCATTTCTTCATGTTTGACAATATTTGTCGGATAAAAGACTACCGATGTCAGTCGAGCATTTCTTCATGTTTGACAATATTTGTCGGATAAAAGACTACCGATGTCAGTCGAGTATTTCTTCATGTTTGACAATATTTGTCGGATAAAAGACTGCCACTGCTGAGTTAGTCGAGTTCCATAATTGTAACACTTTATGGTTTCTAACCAAATACTATGGTTACTGCAGGACAGGGGAATATCTCCCACTTGCCATATATCTCTGTCACAACAACGTGAGATCCTTCACGAATGTAACTCCACGAAAGAACAGACAGACAATAACAGATCTGTCATTTTTCGAATGGAATTACCTCATATTTCCAAAAGAAAATATTCGCTACACAACCTCAGCAGTCACGGCGTTGACCTGCAGAACCGTCATTGGAAAATTATCATCCAACTATATAAATGACGTCAATGCAATACTTACACGACAATATTTTTAAAAAATAATTTTTCAAATTATCAATTTTAATAATTAACAATTAATTACAATTTTTCATTTGCAGATGCTGTACTTGCTGACTCGCATAACATACTTGTAAGCTCTCTTGTTGACGCACGTCGTATATAAACATTATAAATTTATATTTAATTGTGTGTGGAATTTAAGTTCGCCTTGCCCCCAAAGTTGCAAATTGTTCAAAATGCAGTTGACAGAATTTTTACATCAACTAATAAAATTTATAAACCATTTTACGATATTTATTTTGTCAGAGCTGTCTGCTGACTGATTAATTTAAAAAAAATCTTTCATAGGAGTACGTTTTTGAAGTGAACGCGCCACATGACTGTGGAATGGACAGTGGCTGGAAGAAATGTCAAATAATTCGTGACGAAAACAGAAATTTGAATGGTTTGAAATAATTGAATGTATTATTTGAAATTTTTTTCGTTAAACAGAAAATCCTCATTAAAATGCATTAAATTTGAACCGTGTAATTTTCAAATTAATAACGCCTGCATGGTGCTACTGAATGCGTAAACGGATAGCATGCAGATACGAGTACTTTACTTTGAACTTCTCTCCGTTAATTTATTATGCCGTTACTAATTTCAAGTGCTACTGAAAATACTTCAACTGCTGTTAACTACGTGAAAGCATTCTGCCGCAACACATCAAATAGATGAATAACGTTTCTCACTGACACATACACATACATACATACATACATGCATAAATGTGTAGATGCGTGCATACACATTCAGCCGTAAAAAGTGATTTTACAGTAGCCGAAACCAATCAACCGTAGAACTATTTATTTCTATCAAGAGATCTACTTGAAATATAAATAAAAATCAATAAGAAAACATGATAATTTCGCTGTGTAAGATTTAAGGCAAGAAATTGTGAAAAGGCAAAAATTTCCTTAGAAATTCCAGGATAAATAAAAAAAAATTATTACATTGCAAAAAAAAGGCCTTCAACACCTTGCAAAACATATGTTTTTAGAAAAACACATGCAAGCAACCATGGAGCAAAGGATAAAAAGGATTATGAGTGAATAAATTTGAAAAAGGCCAAAAACAAGTTTCAGGCAAATATTGAAAACCAAAAATACCTGATAAAGATTGAAGTTATTAAACTCGGCTCGAATTCCCTCACACACATATTCTCACACAAATTTTAAATGCTTCTTATAAAAAAAAAAATAAAAAAAATTATAATAAAGAAATTTTTACGTATTCACTTTATAATCCTGCAGTCACAATTAATTCACTTGGAACCAACAAACAGTCAGTTAGTCAAATTATTTCAAAATAATTGGCTTAAATGAAGTCAGCTATGAATACACATGAATTTAAACATTCCAGCGTCCTTTCTTATATTCTGGTCCCACGTCCTTGTGTTGGTACACTCACTTATTACAGTATACATGTGCAATTTTAAGTACATTGTTATGGTATTATCTGATTTTAATAACCTCATTCTTTTTTTGGCCAGTCTGTCTTACTTGATCTCCTTATGTCCTTTTTTTTAGAATTCTAATAAAAAGTACTTGATCTTTTTCTTTTTTTTCTCCTTTTAAAATTTGTTTTCTCTAGTTCTTTTGAAGTATCCTCATGTACTACCCAAATTGACTTTATTATAATCCTAATGAATTTTAATTGAATCAATGAGAGTTTCATTTGATGGGATTTTTCAGATAATAGACGAAAACAAACAACAACAGCAAATATTATGAACAACACATGCTTCAGTTTCAAGAGGGATTTAAAAATGAAATCAGCCGACTTTTGTTATAAAGGCAGCAGATTAATTCTCACGACCTCCCAAAAACTGCTCATTCAAATTTAAAAGTAATGAAGTGCTTACGTGCTTCTCGTAGATAATACAATAATTTCCATTATATTTTAAAGGAAGGCAGGCGGTGGCTGAAAATACACAATTCCGAATGTTCACTTTAGAAACTGATGGCTGAGCAATGAGTGATGAGGCGGGGAGTAGAAAACCTTTTTATTTTTCGCATTTGCAATTGAACAAAATATGGAACATGAAAATGTACTTCAGTCCATTTGCAAGGCATTTTTATACAAGGCGTTTTTTGGAAGTTCACAACTTTGAGTTAGCAACACTGCCACATTTGATAGTTACGTTTCTTTATAAAATAGAACCCAAATTGATGTTAAAGTTGCATTAAAAATATTGCCCTCCGACGTAGAACACTTTTGGTTGTATGTATACGCAAATAAGCAGAATAGTTCCTTTAAAGTGAGTATAATCCGCCAGCATTTGTCGAAATATGGCCGAAATTAAATGTTCTATCCAGCAGAGACCATTTCATTAGTATTTAGTAATATATATTTCAGTGCTTTATTGTGACTTAAGCATGTATAAGTTTCAAGAAAGATTCTTTATCAGATCCAATAGATCCGCAAACAGCTTTTAATAACAATCCGTTTAAAGTGACGTCTATAGTATTATGAACAGACGAACTCAGTATTCCCACACACGCTGAAAGTCAATGCAGCCGCTGAATTTAGCAAGTTGGAAGGTGAGTGGAACGCAGGCAAGAATTCTTTAAGGAATTATAAAAGGACTATGAATAAAAATTAAAAAAAAATGAAAAAGTGGGAACGATGCAAACCGCAAGGAGCGAAAAAGGCTGCCTGTGCGAAGTCCTATATGTATTCGGGTACACCAAACACTATCCCTTGAAATATGAAGGAACAAAAGCTGTCCTTAAAGACATCAAAAGACATACTTCTCTTTCAGCTTGACTGCAAGCAAGAGTTTTGCGTTAAAGTACTAAAGTACTTTGAAAAGTCCTAAAGTTGGGAAACTTTAAACGTTTGAGTACTTTGATTGATATCAATCGGATTTTTGAAACACTATTCAGTTTTTTGTATTCTAATGACCGTAAAAGAGGTATTCATTGTCAAGGGATTGATTTCCGCGGAAAAAGTGGACGTATGAAGTACAACTAAAGTATGAATTATGACTAAAGTACTTTGAAAAGTCCTAAATTTGGGAAACTTTAAACGTTTGAGTACTTTGATTGATATCAATCGGATTTTTGAAACACTTTTCAGTTTTTTGTATTCTAATGACCGTAAAAGAGGTATTCATTATCAAGACTTTGATTACGGCGAAAAAAGTGGACGTATGAAGTATGACTAATATGGAAAGTATGACTGAAAACTTTAATAGAATTTCCATAGACTGCAAATACTAAAGCAATAGGGAAAGTCGGAGCCCCCTTCTTCGATGGATAAAAAAAGACAGCAGTGGCGAGAGTTTAAGAAAAGTGAAAGCGCCAGCTTTCTCTTTGTAGGAAACAACGCGAGTGATATAAAAAGCTTTATCTGCCTCTTTACCAAATTAACATTATTTTCATATTCTTTTTACAAATAGATTTTGAAAGCTTTCAAATGAGACGCCAACGATTTCCGATAAAGATTTCCATTCAAAGTTAATACATTTTATGTTACTTTGAAAAATTTAATCCTCTATGACGCCCTCAATGTGAATATTACTTGGTTTATCGAAAAGATCTCTGCCGCACATGCAACAGGCCTACATGGAGACATTTTTGAATGGAAGTTTGTAAACAGTTTTCTACAATCGTGGTTATTTATTAGTAAATTGAAATCAAATTACAAATATCAGATAAGAAATCTACACTCTCTAAGCTTCAGACACAAATTAAATCATTAAAGCTTAAACATATTGCCTATATATATATGTATATGGATATGCACACACACATACATCCATACACATACGAGTTGTACGCAGTGAACTAAATTTTGTGTTGCTGGCTTTAATTGTTGATTACAAATTAGCGATAAAAGCGACAGCACACTCCCGCAGTTTATAACAGCCCAGCCCAGTTATTTTAACCGTTTTTTCCTCTTTTTAATTTATTTTATATTTTATTTATATGAATACTTTGGAAATGTTCAAGCTCAAATGCACCGATTTTATTTTCTTCTCTCGTCTCTTAATTAAGACATTTTAACACAAAGCAACTGCTAATCGTTTACATCCGTTGGTAATTGTTGGCTCATGATGTGGGGGTATGATGGAGCGCCGGTAGATAGTTGGATGTACGGATGACGGCTTAACTGCCTTATTGGTTATGTTTGAATGACGAAGCGTATTTATTTATTCAGCCATATATAATTTGTAATCTCTCTTCAAAAATCGCTTTTAAATATTATATGCGTTTAGTGTGGATATGGGCTCAATAACCAGGAAAAATGTGTATGGCAAAATCCTGTACAAAAAAGTCTTATGAAATTTTTTAATTTTTTTTTTGCTTTTGTTAAAGTCAACATCTGAAGGAGGAAGTAAGAAAAGCTTACGAAACAGCTCAAAGAAATTATTACGACAAGACATATTGAATTCTTAAATAAAAGTTATTTTCTTTAAAACTATTATTAAATTACTTAAAGAACGATTTAGGGAAATTTACGCCTTTGAAAAAGCACACTCCTTAAATACTACTTTCAAAAAATATCCTCTTAAAAAATATTTGTTTAAAAAGAAGATTTTCTCACAAAACCATTTACAATAAATTGTTCAAATTAAGTTTAGCAATTATAAATAATATATATGTAAAGAAAAGTGAAACATTTTCTTTAATGTAATTGTATCATCACTATATTCTGTCAAATATGTGTTGTCAAAAAGGGACACGGAGTCGAACACAGTTATACGGAGTGAATTAAAGTAGAGCAATAGAAGCGGAATAGAAGCATTAAATGTTGTTTCTAATATATTTTTAGGTATAGTTGTAATTATAAATGTGTTGTTAAATAGGCTAAAAAAATCTAATATATTTTTAGAAACGCAATTCTGTTTCTTATTTTGGAAGATATTGTAATTCTTTACTACATATATATAAAAAAATTATCGTGTAATTGCTCATAATCAATTTAAATACATTTTTAAAAGAAAATCATTATTTTACTGAATATTAATATTGAAAGAAATACACTGACTGAGATTTACAGTTGTTGCATTTTTGACATTTATTTTCGTTTACTAATTTAGTCTCAATTTGGGCTGAATTAAAGCAAAAAACCATGCAGGACGAATTTGTGAAAATAAATTCGTGTGTTTTATTTAGTGGATTGTAGATTTTAGTTCAACTTCTTTTCAAGTGCTATTAAATTTTCTAAATTTTTACAGTTTCCCTTAACTCACCATGTAATTGGTAGCCCGCTAAAACACGCCTACAATCCAGAAAATATTTTAACTTGAAAGGCTTCTCCTAAAAAAAATATATTATTATTTAATAAAAATTAAGCACTTAAAAATAATATTTAATGGTAGAAAAAATCCATTTTTGATTTAAATTAATTTAAGGAAGCCAAATATTAGGAAAGCTCAGATATTAGATCTGGATTAGATTAGAATAACTATATAAAACAAATTAAATAATTTTTGGAAGAAGAGTGTTTTCTCAAAAAAATATTTATTAGTAATAACAAATTTTTTATAACAACCTTTTTTTCAATTTTTCTTAATTTTTTTTAAAATATATTAATAAGTAAATTTTGTAGAAAGCGAAAACATATTTAACTATTTTATATTATTTTTATTTCTGGACAAATGTAATTTAAGAACGTTTTGGTTTAAAAAATAATATTTTTGAAATGTTTGCCTGGAAATGTTTGTCATACTAAAAATTGACCATTTCAAATGCAGTGTTAAGAGAATTCAAATAATATCCTTCCATAAGTAAATTAAGCGAATTTTTCATCCTTAACAGTGCACTCGACAGTTCACCCAAAAAGCATAAAAAAGTGTCCTTCATTTAAGGATAATTAAGATTATATGCACATTATAGAGGAAATAAATTTATTCTATTTTGCCAAACAAAAGACTGCGATAAGATTCCGAATAATTTTTCTGTTTTTTGGTAAACCACTGTGCAAGAAAATGTCTTTCTTGGCTCAAGATAAATTTATGCTCAACATCATGACAACAAAAACGCCCATACAATTGACAACAAATAATAATGACTTTCATTAACTTTTTTATTTTTTATTTCACTTCCTTTAAAAAAAATATCTAAAAATTCATTTCCGGTTACTTACTTTTCAATTCTCTTCAACATGGTTGCTTCAAGCGCCATTTTTAGTTTTCCAATTAGTTAATAATTGAATATTGCAAGTGATTATTTAAATCAGGCCGTTGGAATGTTTCATTTGGCTTATTGTATGGATGTAACTGATACAAGCAGGACCCCAACTCTAGAGATCAATTTAAAATAACAAATTCCAGTAAATGGGAATGATAGTCTTAATCTTGATTTTCCATAAAAAAAAAAGAATAAATGGAAATGATCGTTTAAGTCTGGAATAAATCATAATTTACTTAAATTGTTTTCCATAAGGAAAAGTGATGAAGTTCGTCATTTGCTTACCAAACAACGGAAGTATTGTCACTTTCTCCCTCAAATCTATTCAAATTTTAAAGAATCCCAATTAGTTGGGACTCGTAATGAACAACAACAAACAACAAACAACAAACTATTTTAAAGGGCCAGCAAGAGCCTTAAATACATACTCGTTCATAAATAAGTGAAGACAAAAGTTTGGACAAAATAATTCTTATCATAAAAATCGGGACACGAGTGCGTCATTAGTTTTTGACAATTATTATGATAAACGCAACGATAGAACTGTCATCGAGTAATTGCTACTTTGAAAGCTGTCACATTCCATGCATCCCAATTATCTAAATTATTCTGCTCACTTATCAGCACCAAGCAATAGCCCAGTAGGAGCAACAGGTACCCAACCATCGGAGTTTTAAAATTGTCTGCTCGTTCGTGCATTTTATTAATATTCCTCATGTAAGTCCACATTTCTTTTGGTGGTTGTTGCTATCAGCACATACTTCTAATAGTTAATCATTACAGGTGTCACCGTGTCTGTTAAAATGTTTTGTTCCTTTTTACAATATTTGGCTCGCAATTAGAAATTCTGTGAGCGGTTAATATCTTCAGAGACTTTCTGGCATTAATTAATTTTATTCTTATTTGTTGTTTCTCACATAAACTAAAATTTGAGACTTTGACACACAATTAAAAAAATCATATTCAATTGTGAAATCAAATTTGGTTGTTGTGAATAAACCTGAAGGCATTAATTTTTTCTTCCCCTCAAATTTCTAAGGAATTGGACGGAAATTAATCATCCCTCTGTGAAATATTAATCATTGAAGAATTCAGGATATCTGATTTAAAAAACTGTTTTTTTTTAAATTATTTAACCTGCAAGGCTTTCCGCTTGTCAAGGGTCTAGGCAGGAGTCGAAGACGCGAATCGTGCGTTATTCATTCGCCTACGGCGGAAGGACTTCTCCATTGGATTTACAATTTAAAGCAATCCACCGCACTTTACTTGGCGATGCATTCGTTTTAGTACCAGCAGGATAGCAAATTTACGATTTCGTGATACTTTTGGAAGAAGAAAAAAAAATACTTTTATATTATTATTATATTTGCAGTATAAAAAATATTAGACTATTAATTTTTTATTGTCATATTAATTTTATTAAAAATCATAATAAATAAAAACATAGCAAGGGAGTATAAGCCGTGCTCATGCCATGCTTAACACCATAATTCACCGAGAAGTATGTTGTGGAAGAAAAGAAGGTTACGGTGAAGTACTGTGGAGCGCCTTTTGCATGAAAATCGGAAATGTTTAACTGAAATTGATGGGGAAGGGCTTATCTGCTTGGATGCTTGTTATCATTGATGTGAATTGTCCACTGAACACTTATTACGTCTCCGTCACGTAAATACTTTAGCAACAAATAACACAAGATATATTAAACCATATTAGAATTGGCTTACAACTGTCGCCGCGTACTTTTCAATAGATTCATTTCTATTTCATACGACGCTGAATCAGTACGATGTGACAAAAGTTTTGGATAAAAATTGTTTACTTGATTTTTACGTTAATTGTTATTAATATTTTTCTTTAATAATATTAATCTAATTAATAACCCATTTTTAATTGTTGGGTAATGCAAATTCTATATTATGACCGCTTTAATACATTCATCGTTACGTGCTTTATATGATGAATTTTAATAACGAGTTTTCGCTGACAAATTCATAGCGATGGACGAAATTCGTTATACGTCCAAATTGTGTTCTTAGCATCAGTTATTCTTAATTTGAAGAAATTCTTATTAGTGACACACAATTTATATCTCTTTTGTCTCCATTTCTTGGCTCTCTTGAAGAACTGATCCAGGAAATAGCAATGGGCAATAAAATGATTTCTTCTGAAAATTTTTATTGATCTGTTTAGTTAATTTAAAAAAAATTTATTTTGTTATGCAAAACTTCCTTTGAACTGACTTTCCTTAAATTTGTATCACGAAATGTTGTTTATTTTACAAGTTAAACATGCCCTTTACAAATTCCTTAATTATTAATTAATTAAAGAATTTAATGCAAATATTTTTTTGCTTTTATTTCAAAATCCCAGGCCTGAAGTCATAAAACGGCCCAACCACAAACTATTTATTTCAACTTGACTGCCATTAAAATTATTTAAGATTCAGAAAATACTTGACTAAAAGAGCATTCGTAGCATGTAAAACAGTTCAAATCCGTTTCTCGGCCAAAACAAAAATAAATATAAAAATAAAAATATGAAATTGTTTAATAAGATACTCTGTTTACAGAAACTATTAATCAAAATTACTTTTAATGTAAACAAACAAGCAAAAAACCAATTAAATGATTAAAGGTCTAATTTAAATTTAAATAAATTTTAAATCTTTTGAAAATGTTAAATGGAATACGATCATTACTGGAGGTAATTTCAAACATTTTATTTTAGTTTTTTTTTTCAGTGCAGTATAAATAATTGAAACAAATAAAATACATTCAAGCGGTGTAGTTGTAAATTTAATAACAAGCAATTTAAAAAAAATTAAATAACAGATATTGCTGTGAGAAGGTCTGCTTCATTTCGGCGGCATTTTAGCTTAGTTTCTGTATTACAAAAATTTTTTCTTATTTCGATTTCGAAGTGCTTCACAGAAGTCTACTTCCCAACTACACTAAACAAATAATTTTCAATGCAAAACCAAGTAAATGAATTGTTTGCCTAAACACAATTGCAAACTACTGGATAAAAGGAAAAGAAACTCCAATGGTCGAATTCACTGAAAATAAACCAATAAAAGGGAGGTTAGTAGCAAATTACAACAGATCCAGTCAAGAAAATACAAATTTAAGAAAAAAGAAAAAGAAAAAAAAAAATGGTTAAAAGCCACAGTGAAAATAAATACATGAACTTAAGAGCTGAAAAGTGTACAAAAGAACGAGTAGAGCGAGAGACAGTTTGTCAAAAAATCAGACAGTTCGGCATTAAAGCATGCAGTGTTGGGCAAATACAAAAAACAAAAAAAAAAGACAGACATCCAGCCAGCCAGTTGGACGGACAAAGAAACAAACAAATCAAGCAAAGATTTCAAAGAAAATAACATTTAAATTGACGAAAATTGGTGAAAATTTACAAATCGTGCAGAACACATTTTCAATCAACAGAGCTAGAGCCAACTAGTTCAGGCTGGCAAAGGCAAAACAACAAAAAAAAAAAAAAGCAACAACATCAAAAAGCTATTGATAGCTACAGCAACAGTAACAGCAACGGCAACAGCAACAGCAACAAGCAACAGTTGCAATTGCTTTGGAATGTAAATCAGTATATTGTTTAAGGTAATTACATGTAACATAAACTAATACATACAACATTGTTAGTTGCACGTTGGCCATTTGCGTTGCAACAGCTAAAAAAAATTCTTCGTGTTTGCAGAAAAAGCATAAAAAAGTTACTCCATTTACTAGAAATAGAAAAAAAAATAGTAAAATAGAAAAATAGAAAAACTTTTTCTCACTTGTTTTCATGCATTAAAATGCAACACAAGAAACACACACACAAACGCACACATACGAGTATGGACAGAGATCTTGAAGATATTTAACTTAATTTTGTGTTAAGAATTTTTCATAAGCAAAAGCAATTGATTTCGCATTTTGTAACACTCGACCAATAATCAAAACGATAAATATACGTGCAACTCAATGTTATTTTCACTTAAAATAGTGTACGAGGCGCACACAAGTGTACGCACGGGCAATAGACGGTGCATGCTTGATTAACAAGCAACATCGGACCAAACACCATCTAAATATATGAGAGCAAACAACCAGCAACCATGTAAGAGGAGATGCATAGATTGAATGAAAGGCATGTTGGACAATTGGAGTGATGGTTGCTTGCTAGATGATATTGTGCCTGCTATGAACAGTTGATACTTGGAAAGCTTGGGCTACATACCTGTAGTTAAATAAACGCTCAGGCTGATTATTTGCTTAAATTGCTGCTAATAACATGACGTGCCATCAACTGTTCATGATGTTTTTCTTCCTTCTATTCACTCTATTCGTTTCGTTCATTAAAATTTCTCTACAAGGGGAAGTATAGCTGCCACCCAGAGTTGCTCTCCAGAGAATATTCTATTGCAGGGAAATTGAGAGAAATTTCTAATAAAATAATTTATTTACATCGTTGCAAGGCAGTTTTGTTCATTGCGGGCTTTATATTCCATTTTGCATGAGAGTTCCCTGAAATGTCGAGTTACATAATTAATACGAGGGTATGATGAAAAGCAATCAAATGTTGAATACGAGTATTCAAGAGAAAAGCACAAAAATTAAACAACGCTAAGAGTTGGAATTTCACTCTTGATTTTTTGTTGCTTGGTTATGCTTAATAATTATCGGAAATGTTTAGAGTGCCATTACATTTTCGAGAAGGGTTGAAGGTTAACCATCGTTTCTATAATCATGTGGCCAAGTTTTCATTGCCCTCAATTTGAAAAATCGCATACAATTTTAAACATAAAAAATAGCATGATTGACCGTTATTGCGTCTAGTTGATTTCTCTAAAAATGTTGGATCATTTTACATTTACTTTACTTTGTTACTGAAGCGACTTTAGTAGAATTTTTTTCCATCTTAGGCTTGGAACAGTGTCCTACATGAGGAAGTGACAAAAATTATTGCCTTTTTCGCATTTTTACGATTTTACAAATAAAAATCAAAATTTTTTTAAAACAATCGCAAATATTGTGACCTTGTCCTCTTAAGCTACGAGGAAGGTCAACATTGTTAAGCAGTTATGCTTCCCAGTGTAAGACTCTATTTTTATTTATTTCCATTCAAAGCCAATTTACCTGCTTGTGGCCACAATTTACTAGTTTTCAACGAAAACTTTCTGTCCATCATTTGTTAATTTTCATGTTTCCAAGCGTACAGAACATGAGTTGTTTCCAGCATGAATCGAATACAAAACGATTACTCTGATGGCTCTTAAATCTGCAAGCTTCAATTAATTTCCAAACTCTGCCACTCCATTGAACTTGTATTGTGAATAAAAATAAACTTAAAAATAGTTTGTAACAAAATTGCAAGAATTTCCCCGTAACGGACGAACAAACGACATCACTATAATTTACCCCACACCAACTAGAAAATAAAAATATTCATTTTTTTTACGTTTGTAGAAAATTTGTAGAATGTCATTTTGTTAAAGAGAGAGGGGGAAAATTGCACTAAGTTGATGCAATGTTTGCAGAAGCTTCTGTTCAATTTGCCACTGTTTCTAAGCAAGTTTCGTCCGTCGCTGTGATTCTGTGAGGGCATTCGCCAGCATGCATTTGCATGTTCCTTCAATATTAGATGCATTTTCATGTTAAACAGACATTTTATAATTTGTTTAAGGTCATGACATTAAGATTGAGGAAAATTATTATTTTTTAGTTCTTTTAAGGCCCACCGGCTGGATGCCCGGCTGCCTAGCTGGCTGACTAGTGCATTTCTTTCTCATTCTAAGGTGAACAATCACTGTGGCAATTATGATGAAAAAGAGAAAATGATTTTATTCTTAATATCACTCCTATTATTTAATTCCATTTAAATCCCTCAGGTTGCGTTTATACCACCATCGTTGTGAATTGTTTAATTTTTCTCTCAATCAATTTCAAATGGAAATGATCGCAGATGTTTGAAGTTGACACCTCAAATCATTCGAAGCATTTGTGTGTCGTAATTAAAACTAGTGTAAGAATCATGTAACTCATTTTGACTCCATTCCTGTTGTTGTTTTTGTTTTTTGTTTTTTGTTTTATTTTTTGTTTTAAAATTTGATGAATCGAAAAAGCAATTTTTTCTATTGAATTAGCTTTTGCCGTTGCGAGGGCTCGTTTTTAATTTTCCTTTTTTATTCTTAACAATATTGAATTATAATTGACATCATTGTCCCATCAATCGTCTGTTATGGTTGGCTTATGATATGATCCTTTCTGATATGAATACACGAATAGCAGGAACATCAATAACGTTATAAATCGAGATTTTATGCACGCAAGTGCATTCTAACAACAACCACAAAAACTGTGTGAATTTTAGCTTTATTACATTTGTGTTAACAATAAATTGTTACAACCCAGCAAACGTTATTCAGAAGCTTTTGATGTCTCAAAGACTAAAAGTCTTGAATAAAATACTTCTTATCGAACTCTTCAGCTTTATGTACTGTACCGGTTAGTTCAACCTTTTTAAAAAGTTTCTTACTCCAGAGGCAATTGAACACGTAACAGTGGAACCTCAAATAAGCAACACAAAATCCAATTTATACAACTAATCACTTCCATGGAACTCCTAAGCTCTTTGGAAGCTTCTTACCTTCCGTGGACGAAGCTGTTCAAAATAATAAAATCTTATTGCCAGTATGAGTATTAAAAGTTTTAATGCTGCCCACAATCTTGAGAGCTAAACTAACGAGTATGTCTATTACTAAAATATTAAATCTCCCGACGAAGTTAACCTTTTATGGCTTCCACGACATAAAATATCTTTAAGAAAAAGACCAAAATTCCGATTTGAATTCAATTTTCAAAAATTCTGAAATGTAAACTGAATGAGAGCAAATCAAAGCCCAGTAGGTTTTTGATCCAGTTGAATAATAAGGAACCTATAAAAATTATAAAACAAAAAAAAAAACAAAACGAAATATATAAATTTAAATTTATTTTTAAAGAATTAAATGAAGTAGAGCGAAACATCTACAAGTCAAAACCCAGAAAGAATATTCAATTAGTTCAATGGCAGCTAAACTCCCATATTGCAATGTCCTTCGTAAGCCTTTCTTGCTGATAATGAGCAATTGGCTCATTATGGAATGCTTACTGGGTTGACTTAGTAAAATTGAAGCAGTTGGAAGAGTGATCGATTTCCAATTTTTTTTTTTTTTTTTTGGACCACGCTTTTCTTACTACATACATATATTTTTTTCTGTTATTGTTTCCACTGCAGTTCATTTTGCTTCGTTCGTTCGAGTCCTGGCGCTAATCTTATAATTATAACTTTTTTTCTTAGCGCTTTTGCTGCTTGCTTGCGCTGATAGGTTTGTGTTGTTGCATTCAGTAGGAAGGCAGGCAGGCGTACGTATAACAAGCAAATATTCGTTTCCCAATTAGTTGAGCTGTCAAAATGATGATGAACTCCGAAATTGATGAGGGTCCAGTCATCATCAACAACATCGTCATCTTCAACATGATCGGCAGCCAGCAGCGGCAGAGTGTTGTTTATTTAATACTCGTACGAATAATCATAAAACATACTCATGAAGCGTTGATTTGTCACAGTTTTCGAGGTAAAAAAAAATAAATAAATAAATAAAAATACGAAACAAAATATTAAAGTTTAACAAAAAAAAAAAATACATTTTCTAGATTCTGTGATGTGATCTGGTGATCTGATGATTGATACCAACAGCAAGAAAGTTTTGCTTAGACCTGCAGATTTCATAAACGAATGATTTAAGAATGATTGGAATGTGTTTTTATGATCGTTTCTGTGTTTTATAACTTTTTTCTTTCTTCACTTAAAATGTCTTCTTTGCAATTATGTTTATGCCCTTTTTTGAATTTTTTATACTTTTTAATCTTTTTTTTTTTTTTTATTTTTTGGCTCCAGCAACTTTTAAAGAATTTTTGGAATCTCCGTCAGTGACTTCATTTGGCTAAATTGGTATACTGTTAAAAACCGCATTAAAAAGATTTATATCGCATTGTAAATAATTTGAAATAAAAACGGACTACAAATACTTGACTTTCATTTCTTTTAGAGTCCGCATTATGTGTGTGGCCAAGTGGCGTAATTTTGTCAAATTTAGAGTAGAAGATTTAATGAGTGAATCATGTCAAAAACACAAAACTCTCGAACCCTCGAACTGCTTTACTAGCTAGTTATTATCTAATCTCGATGCCAAGTCGTGCTGGTTGCTCATGCTGCCTCTGATGACAATTGCGGTTGAGTACTTTGACTGCGGTAGGTTGACGACAATAGATAATGCGAGTGTTATGAATTGCCGAATGCTTTGTGAAATCCAAGTTGATAATCATCCGGAGAAACGCACAAGTACTGTAACTGGACCACCTTCTAAAATTGTCATGAATAATTTCATACAATTGTATGTGTGTGCTCGTAGGCTGGTATGCGTGCATGTTGTACATGTTGACAGTTTGAATTGTTTTGACGGCCAGCTACATAATTGCGCAATTAAGTTAATTTCACGCTTCTCTAAATACCATAAGGCAGCTCCGATGAGCAAGACGCTCATGTGGTCTTAAACCTCTATGCGGGTGCAACTACATGGGTATCACTTGTGTCTGCTTTCGTCAGGATTCATTTGCACTGCATACAAATCGGTAGTCGAAATTGTCAAGCGGCATGTGTTTCCTCGAATGGGTGACTTGCAATGTGCACGTGATTGTAAGAGAGAGTGTCACACTTTCGTTGCCAGGTCTGCTTAATGGTTTCTTATATTTTATTATATCTTTTCAGTTTCCCCTCTCCTAGACCACACACATACCCCAATAGAAATGTTGCTACAAATTAGCAATCATAATTTTGCTTGCTTATAAATTTATTTTACTTAATTAATTTTCCTCAAATCTGCCTATTTAATAATTTCTTTATGTTGGAACACATACGAGCACTGGCACGAGTACTTTTAGCACATTATTCTTCTGGCTGCTGTCTTGAGTCTTTATGTTTGCTGTGTATGTGGCGGCTCAACTTTAAAGTTGATTTTTGTTTTATTTACATAATTTGGTTTGCTTTTACTATTGTCTGCCCAAATCTCTACCGCTGATGGAAAGAAGTCTCTACATTACATTTTGCATTATATATATTTTTCGTAATTGGCGGTATTTGAGGTTTTGTTTCATTTAAGTAATAATTTATTGGCCTACAAACTTGACGAAGCTTCAGTTACGTCTAACCACTCATACAATTATTTTTACAAAAAACGAAAAAAAAAATTCATTTTATGTTTTAAATAATTTCTGGCATTAAACATGCCCATCATTAAGGCGGGCAAATCAAAGTAAAAATCTTAATGGTCCATAAAAAAATTTACATGTTCATAATGGCAAAAACAAAATTATTAAACTATTGAAACAAATTTATAATTGAATTCTTTTAGCTGAATCTTTCCATTACAAAATAAAAATTTTAATCTGATTTGAATAGTTATTTTCTGTGCATGAATGTGTGAAGCAACGCACGGCAAAAGGTTATCACGATTCAAAAGCTTTAAAGAATTTTATTAAAGCATTTAGAAAATCCCGTATCGTGTATCGAAAAATATCTTGCAATAAATCGTGGAAAGACATTCAGTCACTGTGGGGGTTTTACAAGATCACGTCATAACGTGACATGATCCATGCTAGTAAGCAGTTGGCTGTCGACTTTTCAAGTTCAATTTTAAAATTGGTTTAAACATTGCACTCTGGTAACTTCGGTGTCTGACATATTACGAGGAACTCTGCTCCATCTATGCGACCATTGGATACAACAAATTTTGCAAACATAAATCTCTATTTGATAACAGCATTTCCATTAACCGAAATTATTGTAAAATATAATTATAGGCAAATTTGGCATCCATCCCTACTAGAGATGGCTAGTCCTGTCGAAAAGTCCTTTTTCAAATATGGTTTGAAATTTTAGCAAAAATTAATTTTATAAAAAGAAATTGCACACGAAATATTAAGAAAATTAATAAAAATATTTGTTTTTCCAGCGAGTCCACTTTCTCAATAATTTATTAATTCATAAATTATTGACAAGATTTAAATTGCAGGATGTTCATTAATTTCGGTCGGTTTTCCACTGCCTTATAAGAAGAGGTGGGTGAACTTTATCATCCTGCAAATAAATTATTCAATTGTGTATGTACACAATTAAGTCTATTTAGTCGTTGACTTGTACACAATTATGGAAGGAAGCTGGTGTATGTACAGGAAAAGGCTAACATAGCAGGACCAACGTTTCTCTTGTTTCTATTCTATTGTAATATATATAACTAATAAGTGAAGCAGTTTTAGGTTTTTATTATACAAAAAAATATATATACTTGTATATTACCTGTAGCTTTAATACCGATCCAGATCTTAAAAAAATATTCCGATAAGCTTTCCGTCAATCTCTATATATCTCTATCTCTATATATATGTAGTAAAGAGTTACTTCCAAAGAATAAAAACAAAATTGCTTTTCTAAAAATGAATTAGAAACAGCGTTTAATGCTTCTATACCGTATAACTGTTTCTCTACTTTTAACTGCTCTACTCCGTATAACTGTGTTTTTGACAACACATATTTGACAGAGTATAGTTATATAAAAGAAAATAGAGGCACAAGTGATGCCACAGGTACATTTTCTTTACATATATATAAAAATGAAGTGTATGCTCGTGATCGATAAACTCAAAAACCACTGAACCAATTTGGCCAAATCGTATATGCATGTTTTATGGGCCGAGAGGACTGTTTCTGTGTAGTTTGAAGTTCGCCCAACAGATGGCGTAATATTTAGTTTTTTTTGTGTTTTGCCCGATGGAGATTAGCGCCACAGAGATTAGCATTGATTACACTGATTTGGATTTTCTCGGAGAGGAAGTTCAAAATATAAGAAAAATGTGGGTCTAGCAACGCGGACCGGATCCAGCTAGTTTTATATAAAACAGAAAAATGTTATTTTATTAAATTTATTATTATTTGTGACAATCTCTCAATCTATTTCGGATTATTTATTTATACTTCTATCGCCCCTCGAAATGCAGGCACAAATATTTATTAATTTATTGGAGTGCTTTAATTTGTATACAAAATGGTTTAAAACTTATTGGATTAAATTTATAAGAAAATTATATTAATATTACAGATCAAATAAACAAGCAAAATAATTAATGAAGAAAATATTCTTTCTAATTTAATACATTTAATTAAACCGCCAATTCTAAAAGGACCAAGTCTTCGCATTCAATGATGAATTTTCATATTTTCCTCAAGTAAACGCTTGCCAGCAGAACTTCCACCAATTTAATATTTCCTCTTGACTAAACGATCATTGACTTTAAAATTTTTCATAAATCAAGTATTAAATCCACCTAAAACTTTACTTTCAAATTAAATAAAAATATATTTTCTCGTATACGGAAAAAACTCGTGTCAAATAACAAACATTTTAAAATGAATAAAACTCTTTTTAGCGCTTCCAAGACTTACTAATGAAAAATATGCGATGCAACTTAAATGCTCAACGGTAAACAAGAAATAGAAATATTTATTTTATGACTTTTCCGAAATGTGATTTATGTATCCGTCAGCGGCGTGGCTTGGGCAGAGCTGAAGCAGCCGGGCACAACAGCCGACCAACCAAACAACGGGATGGCTTTAAACAGCTTAATTTAATGTGTTTCTAATACCTTTCATCAAATTTCAATTATGAAATTAAAAATTTTCAACGGCAACTTAATCATTTTATGACTTTTGTTCGTTTTGTTCAACGTTCGGTTTAGTTTTTATGGCCCATTGATTTATGACGCGAAAATTAAACTGCATTTGCAAATGGAATACGTAATGGGGGAGAGAACTGTTATTGTAAGTACTGAAGTAGTCACTGTGACTGCTGTTTAGAAATGAAGTTTAGTTATTGTTTATTGGTTATTGGTTATTAGTTATTAGTGTTTATGAAGCAGCCAGGCGCAGGATTGGTATGAGCGAGAGCTCATTTTTAACACACTCTGTTTTAAAAAGCTTTTAAACATAAAGTTCACGAATAAACACATAAATATTGTCTTGATTCCCGAAATTATAATTTGTTTTATTTTTTATGATTTCAAATTAAGTTTTTATAACACTTGATATTTGTAGTTTACGAGCTTTTTCTTAGCTTGAGGTGAATTCAAGTCAGCAGAATAAACATTGAGAAAAATTGTAAAAAAGAAAGAAAACGAATGAAATCAAATAAATTTTTGTTGGAATGCTTTGAAATGGCATAAAATGAAACGTTTCTGGTATTGCTGTTGGTGCGTGAGTTTTGGTAACATCAGCCACAAAAGAGTCAAAAAGCATACAAAAGCGAGCAGTGGCAGCGTTAGTCGCATCAGCAGCACACATTGAAAGTTTAACACGAAATTTGTAGTTTTCAATTAAAAAGATAACATTTTTGTGTAGAAAAACAAGAGCCCAACCTTCTTTTTATAATTAAAACGAAAGAAAAAGAAGCCAAATCTGTATGAAATTTTTAAAAAATTTCAAATTTCAAACATAAAGCTGGGCAAAATTGCAGGCGCAAGAATGGACGGACAGACAGACAGAGAAACAATAAGCACAGACCGCAAAATATATAAATAAAAGCAAACAAACAACATTAAGCATACCTATAATATTTTTTTGTTTTTAAATTAAAGGTATTACTCGGAAAAAGTTTCACGCACGGCCCTATACCATACAAGTGCCCATATATTGCTGTATTCGAATTTGAATACAATTAAAGGAAAATTCATTCTCCAAAAGAGACAGATACTTCCCGAACTTAAGCCCAGCTAAATGAAATATGTTTAAGGCACGTTCATGTAATTTTCAGACCTTTGCAAACTTGTATGCCTCCTTACAAGGACAACATATTTCATTGTTCTTAATATGCAGTATGTATTGTTGCTGAAATTTTGGTACTCATGTCATTCAGTGTTGTAGCAAAGCTTCGAAGGGGTTACTTGCATTTGGGGTCTCATCCAATTCTTGAGTAAATCTAAAATAAGCTGGCAATTTGCAATTGAATTTGTTCTTTAAGTTGGTTAAAATATTACGTTACGCAATTTTGCCGTACGTTAGGAAAACCTCCCTTTGCAACAAGTTCACCTAATTCTTTCTAATCATAACAAAACATTCGGAACTCAAACCCGACTTCCAAAGTTGGAAATATTTCAACTTTAAATATTTCATTCACTGAGATGCGAATATAATTTTTAGTTCGCAGCAGATTCAAGAGAACGGAAGCTTTTTCCGAGGCCGGTCTCTTGCTGCAAAACCGAAAAGATAATAATAAACATCAGCAGAAGAAGCGAAGAATTAAAGAGAGAAAACAAAGTCGTACAAACAATAATAACAATAATAATAATAATCATGAGGCAGTAACAACTTGGCCTTTCAAACATTAAACCATTAAAATTTCGCGCGGCATTAATCTTAAACTCCATTCTGTCTGCACTGGCTTACATATGCTAGTTTATTAATATTGTTGTTATAATTGTTGTTGCACTCGTCCATCAGATGCATCTGTTTAAACTTCCATTCATATTTGTATAAATGTATGAGAATTTTTATATCATTATGCCCGCATGAAGCGGAGACTACGTATGCACTCGTAAGTACACATATGTGATGTAGGGAATACAAAACAAATGAAAAATATATTTACGTATGTTTGTAAGCATTGTTGGGCTTTGGTAAACGTTAAAATTGTTGTTGATGTAGATTGAAAGCACAAAGGTGAGAAGTTGCGATTGTGTCGCCTCAATTCTATTTATGCGTCTAATTAGAGCTGCCGCGCATGCGCAAAGTTTGTTCTTGTTGTGACTGTTGTGCTGTTCCAACTTAGCAGACAACAAACATTTTCAGCGGAAATAACAAGACACATCTCAAGCCGTAGTGATGCTTATCACAAAGATGAAATATTTCATTGTTGCAACATCATCATTTCGGGCAAAACCAGCTAAAAGGCCTTAAAAACATGTGAAATTTTTCGTAATTTTCAGTAGTGCAACTCAAAATGTCATCAACTTTATTTATGTTTTATTTCGGTTTAGTATTTTAATTTATAAATAACGAACCAAAAGTAACAGTTTGCACAACTGAAGGAAAAAATAATAAAACATGCCTACAGAAAATGCTGCTCATGTAAAATGTGCCAGTAAAAGCATTCAATTTGCGTCGGCTGAATCCTGCCCTCTCCACTAAGAACATCTTATGTAGAACTTTTTGAACTTTATTCTAAAAAAAATTTACACAGCACGGTTTTTTTACTTTCCATAAGTATGAATCCAAACAACGGCATTTTCATCCGCTGTCAGCGTATAGTAATGCAGTGCCATCGTTAGCGAGGCTAAGCATTTAGCTTTAACACCCAGAATACGAATATCTCGCTTTTTACAGAAATATTTTTTATAACAAAATTAATACTTCTTGGCGGTTAGAGAGTTAAGCTTGGAGGACCTCATTAGTTTTTTTCTTTTTAAATTGCAATTAATAAACTATTCTCAAAATAGTTTAAGTCTAATGAATAATTTAAGCAGCAGAACAGTTCCAGGATAGAACTACCAGTCGGCTTTGAACATGTCGAGTAAAAGTTTTCAACAAATTTCGCATTTACAACTTATTTTTCTTTCGCTTTCAAACAAAAGTAAATTTATTTTCACGTCAAACTATTTTATGTCATCCTTTCCTGCATCCTTTCGCTCACATAAAATAAATATATTTTCATAAAAATTATTAATGAGAATAAGTTTTGTTTGGCTTGTTTATGGCTTGATAGAATAGAAACAAATAAAATATTTTTGCAAATTAAAGTTATTATTGGAATAATCAGTATAAGTGAAATAAACATAAAAGCATTACAGTAAAGCTTAATAGTAATATTGCAGAATTTTCTCGCCCACTTTTTAATTTGAAAATTTCAGTTTATAAGTTTCGCGTATAGGAGTATGTAAATGTTTGAGGATGTCTGCACATTGAGTTGGTTTCACCGCTTTTGAGGGCAATGAAATCGAACCGAATTACGATGTCTGGGGCGTCCTGAGGAAGTCTGCACAATGATCGTGAGATAAAAAAATTAAAATTGAAATAATTTCCTGGAAGATGTACACAATGCCGAGGACACGTGAGTAAAGAACGAATTTAAATTTTTTTATTTGTTTCAGCAATATAAAAATAAAAAAACTAAGTAATAAAAATTATCTCCAATGGAGCCTTCAATGAGACTTAAGAGGCTACAAGTAAAAGTTAGCTTTTCTGTTATCCACAGCAATGCTCAGTCTCCAGTGAGGCTTAAGTGGCTCCAAGTAAAAATTAGTTTTCCTCTTGTCCACAGTAATTCTCAGTCTCCAGTGAGGCTTAAGTGGCTCCAAGTAAAAATTAGTTTTCCTCTTGTCCACAGTAATTCTCAGTCTCCAGTGAGGCTTAAGTGGCTCCAAGTAAAAATTAGTTTTCCTCCTGTCCACAGTAATTCTCAGTCTCCAGTGAGGCTTAAGTGGCTCCAAGTAAAAATTAGTTTTCCTCTTGTCCACAGTAATTCTCAGTCTCCAGTGAGGCTTAAGTGGCTCCAAGTAAAAATTAGTTTTCCTCCTGTCCACAGTAATTCTCAGTCTCCAGTGAGGCTTAAGTGGCTCCAAGTAAAAATTAGTTTTCCTCTTGTCCACAGTAATGCTCAAACTTCTGTCCTCCTGCATAGTATGTTAGGTTTTCGCCCACCCAAGTACGCCCGTATGAAATGGGGCAAAAATATAAATAAATAATAAATAATAATAATATAAATAATAATAATAAATATAAATAATAATATAAATATAAATAAGCGGTTGTTGTAGAAAACCGCAGAATTATGATAATTTTTAATTGTCTGCATAAGCAAATCGCATATAAGTAATTGAGCTTAAAGTGAAATCGTTTTGTTTCGCTTGGCTTTTTTTAAAAAAGTTTTTTTTTTATTCCAATATCATTAAAACCAAACAACACTTTCAAATCCCAATTAAATTAATCTTTTTCTGACATTAAACACTTCTTACTTTTTTTGCTTTTCTCGTTCCACAGAAATTGGGTTAAGCTTTTTCACTAATTTATGTATTTGTCAGGCAAAGTTTAAGCACATATCTTAACACGGCAACAATAAATTTTTATAATAATTTTGAAAGTTATTGTTTGTTTACCAGAAAAATTATTACCATTTGGCTGTTTTTGCGATCAGTAGTGTTTTTACCTGCTGGTAGCTGCTGTATTGAGATGGGAAGTATGAAATCTCTTTATCATTTTCATGTTCCATGCAAAGATAATATTCAGAATATAAATTGCAACTTTATAGAATTATTATAATTTTAAAGTATTTGCAAAAAAAAAAAAAAAACATATCAGTTCTGTTGTAGAGTACAAATAGGAAGTAGGGCCGAATTAAATTTCAGCTGAACTGCCACTTAACGGCGCTCATTACAAATTGTATAAGTTTTTTTAAGTTTATCATTAAACTTGTAGACAATTAAGTGAAGCACTTGAAATTAATAAAATAGCGACTGTAAAAAATTTTTTTATAAAAATAATAGCATTATATTTTCTGTATTGTTATGCTCATTTTTCCCCCTCAGCTTTTTTAATCTGCAAAGCTTTCGTGTTGTACTCAGAAACACACGGAGGGCTTGGGCAGGAAACGAACCTGCGATTTGATCCTTCACCTTTGCTGCACCCTCTTATTGGGCAGTTAATTCATTTCACTTCTAATTTCTTTCCCGCCCAGAGTTTTGTGCATATCAAAACTGAAAACAACATTAAAAAATAATATTTGTCGTTTGACTTCTTACAATGTTTGTAATTTCTTAAAAAATCTTTGAAAAATTTCGATTGAAATAATAATAATAAGTCAGAATAATTAAAATATTTCTTTTATTAAAAACCATTCAGTTTGAATGAAAAGTTCAATTCACAAAAAAAAAAATAATTATTTATTCGGTTAATTTTTATTTCAAAATTTCATTTTAAATTACCCCTCTCATACTTCATTTACAATTAAATGTTGCAGTTAAAGACAACTCCAATAATACATATGTATATGCGGTCAGACTTATTTATTTTTAAATAAAATCTTATAAAAATGCACTTTTTGATACCATCTGCAAATGAACACCGTTTCCATTATTTGTTAAGGGGAGTGTGTTTACGAGTATTAAAAGCAGATTCGAATGCAAACTGAAATTTAAATTATAAATAAGGATTCCATATAAAAGATCTCATACACAAAATTATAAACAGCAATAAGTGTTTCAATCACACCACCACCACCTCACCATGCCTGTCACATTCGCTACCTCTGGTGTATGCACATTATCTCCATTGTCGTGACTGGATCGTACGTAACTCAACTTTAATAAGCAACAGTGCAATGAATGGCTAAACGAGTGCAGACGTTGAAATATAATTGAACATTTTCGGTGGTGCTGTCAAATCGGTTATTGAGACGCGTTAACAGTTTGAACGTGACAAAATTGCATATTAATTTTTATTTAATACAACAACCGCAATTGCATTTCAAACACTTAAAATCAACGAAAATTAAATGAATTTGTTAAGAAAAACACTGTCGACAATTATAATTTGACAGCTCAGCCACATTGAAAATCATTATTAATTTAAAAAAGAAAATACACTCACACATTTACATTGTAATAAAAAGTTCGTAGGAATTATTATAAAATCAGTTAAAATCAGGAGCCGGTACACGTAGAAAAATTTCCAATAACTATTTTTTGTCCTTTAAGTTTTTCCCAATAAGATTATCTCGAAAACCAACTAGTCATGCTTAATTTAAATTTTTCTTTTTAATTGTTCAATACAATGCTTTGGTGGGGTTTCCTCGCCAGAGAATCGTAATATTTCCTATTTTTTCAGACAATATTGTAATTGTTTTTTCTAACAAAAAAAATTTACACCATTTTGGGTTGGTTAAAGAAATTGAAAGAACCCAAAGGAATTTTCCCATCAAATTGGGATGAAGTAATAAAAGAAAATTTTGACTTGCTAGTAAAAGAGGAAAGAGGAGGGGAAACCGGAGGCTATAGAAAAATTTTTTCACCTTAGCTCGTGCATAAATTAAATTTCTTTTAATTTGCAGAATGTCGTGGGAAGGTAATATTGCACAATATAAATTTTGGTCGGCGATGTTTACAAAACTCATCCTGCCCTCCTAAATTCATGACTACGACATTAAGTTGTTCAAAGTGTGAGTAAGTAATTTTTTCCGTGAAAGCCTTCGACACTTGAGAGAGGAAGCAAGTCCAACGAATTGTAAACATTTCTCTCAGTGTTGGAATATTTGTTGGGATTTTGATTTATAATCCTTTATTTATAGTAAATGTCTAAGAAGTATCTGGAAATAATCTATGTGGTTTCCCTAAGCATAGATAAGCCTGCCAGAACTGTGTAAGAAGCAGCGTAATTGCGCAAATGCTCACAACAACAACAATCAAACAACAATCAATATTTTAACCATTCGAACATTCGTTAAGCATTTCGTGGAATTTCATTTTGAGTTTAAAATGTTTATTATTGTTTATTCCCGCCCTGCCATTGTGTGCTTTTGATGTTTATTTTGTCGAGTGTTTAAGTAGCCGATGCCTTGTAATTGTGGTGTGTAGCCAATTCAAATTAAACGCTAATGTATGCACTTAATAAATTGTTGCTGTTTTTATTGTTGTGCCTTTTTGGGTTTTATTGGTAATATTTGCTACCAGCGACCACGGCCAATCAATATACTCACATACTCGTACCTGTCATACGAAAAATATTAAAAACCAAACCTGTCAAATCGTAATTGCTTTCTGTTGGCATTTATTTGGAATTTTAATAATATCTCTCTAAGCACTCTCTCCACTCGCCTTTCTCAGGTTGTCAACCATTGTAATAAATAACACTGCCAACGCTGCCAACGCTGCCGTGCTGTATGATTGTTCGAATCAGGCATGTGTTTGAGGTGGGGAGCCATGCGTTGAAACTGCTGCTGCTAGCAAAGTGAAAGAAAAGAGTCTTATGATTTTATTGCTTGGTTACGCAACAAGAAAAAGGAACATAAAATTTCCTTGTAATATGATATATATTTGTTTTGTTGTTGTTTTCCTTTCTTAAAAGTAAGGGGGGTTTGTTGTTGTTTAAAGGTAATAACACTTATAGCTCCGGTTCCCCAATTGTCATACCAAACATTTAAGAATGTGATTTATTTAGTGGTTAATACCCGAAGGAGCAATTTCTTTGCTGTTGAGTAAAAGTCCTCGTATAACTATTACGGTTATGGAACTCAATTTGTCAAAAAGTATTTTTTATATGATTGTTACTGTGATTGGTTTGCTTTAACTGAAAGCAGTTTATGGTGAGATTTAGAATCGTTCAACCATTCATATAGTCAATAATATAAATTATTGTAGAGTTTGCCTGGAAAATAAAACTTATTGGCAAGAAAATTGTCGATAATGTTTCTTGCTTAAATTAGTTTAAGCAATTTCAGCGATTCCATAGTGCGGCTTATGGCGTTCTCCTATTCATATTTCGCCCTGCTGCTAATTGAAGCGCTCTTTTTAAGCTGAAAATTATACCCAGCTGGGAAATCTTGATAGTGATATGTAAACGTAAATCTATTCATTATGTTTTGCCATAATATAACTAGTCCAAATGTCAAGGAGTGTGCTCGATATGACAGTTCGTTTAGCAGTTAACCCTTTCGTAACTTCTGACCATTTTAAAAATAAATTGTTTATCCTCAACGATTTTAATGGATTAAATAAAACCAATCACTAGATTAACGACCAATCAAGTTTAGGCAATAAAGTCCAATTCAATTTAATGTAATGAAAATGTTGTAACAAAAACACAAACAATTATTGTAAAATACTTGTAAAATTGTGACCTTCTGTGTGAATAATGACTTAAAGAACATAAATGAAATTCTCCATTAAGCCGTGCAAATAAAAGAAAAAACTTTTTTAATATATTTTCCATGTATGTATGAGTTCATTGCCAGTGAAGACTTTAACTGTAAGATTGATACCACTTGCAATGTAAATGTGACATAAATGAAAAAGTGGTGCTTAAGTCTTTATTCAGTCGTTTGCTTAAATCGTTTCCCTGCTCGTACGTTTGTACTCGTACATACTTTTTCGCACGCCTATAAACCAACAAAACATTCATCCTGTCAGCCGTCTCAACCCAAAGAAAATACGAACAAATCCTCAATTAACCTTTTGCAGTACAAGAAATGTTACAGAAAGGAAAAAAATAAAAAATAAAAAATAAAAAAATACAAAATAAATAAAAATACCAAAATGATTCGAAAATGAAAACGATTGTCATGACACAGAGCAACTTGTAATTTGATACTTAATTGACACATTGCTCGTAAATTTGCCCATGAAATGATTGGAAGGAGCAGAGGAATTAAGAACTTGCATTCAAACGTACACTTACATGCTCTTTAATACAATTGCAAAAAAAAAAAAATAAAAACAAAAAAAAAATAATTTGACAAGGAGGACAGCAGAAAATGCTTACAACCACATCTTTTACTACTGAGTGATCATGGAACCTGTAGGACTTTATAACTTTTTACATCCAATTTGGTAAAGCGAAATAATATTCAGGGAAATACACTCGCACTATCAATTATCCCAGACGAAACGAGAAATAAAAATAAAATTATGTTAATAAAACAAAAGGCAAAAAGGAATGTAAAAGAGTTCATAACTTGTGGAAGAAGTGAATCAAAATTTATATATTAACACATGTTCCTTGTTTGAGCTCGAAGGTTCTACGAGTCTCAGCCACACATCTCCATGTTTAATTCTTGAAACGAGTTTCGAAAAAAAATTGCATGCAATTATTCTCTAATTAGGTTTTAGCTAATTACTGATTATTCTATTATTTTTTCCGTTTCGTAGATTTCTAGTCTACATTATCAAGGTGGAAGGAAAACTGTAGAAAAACATGAAATTGTTTCAGACAACCAGAACATGGGGGATTTTACTTTAATTTGCAGAGTGTTGTGAGAAGGTAATATTGCACAATATAAATTTTTGTTTACGAATATCAACCAAACTTACCCTGCTCTCCTAAACTGATTTGAAGATTGATTCTTTATTTCGCTACGAAATAAGTTTGGGCAATGAGGAAGTAGCTTTTCCCAGCGCACGTTCTACAAAGTTTATCATTCTGAAATGTGAATCCCTTCGACATTTTAGGGAGAAAGCTAGTAGAACGAATCTCTAACAGTTCTCTCAGTTCTCAGGGATTTTGATTTACAATCCTTTTCCGAAGTGTTATGGATTTTATGTCTACATTTTGAAGTGACCGTATCAACTTCATACCTCATCGTCCTGTCAACTGTAGTTAAGTCCAAAAGATATATTTGCCCTCGCAGCGCAATATAAATCAATTTTCTAACACATATGATTTTCCATCTTGCTCTGCAGATTTGAACTGCTCACTCAAAGGCTTTTTACTTTAACTAAGGTATATTTCGTTAAGGGATTGCCAATCGCTATAGAAGCATATATGTGTAGTCCGCAGAGTCAGGTCGGTATGCCTGATAAAGTGAACCTAAATTCATGAAATGTTAATGAAATATTCAGTTAATTTATTTATTATTTAGTATTTGGAAAATCTTCTCACAAGCAGTGCTAGTAGGGGTATTCACAATGGGGCTTAAGCAGTGTTGCCAGGAAGCGTAGTAAATTAAATCCGAGGTAAACTGCATTTGATTTCCGTTTTCCGTCGTTTTCTGAAATACTTCCTGCTGCATACTACGTGACCATACGATTCAGGCGTGACTCTACAAAAGGTTATAGTGAATTTCGGCTTCGGAATGTGGGAGTTGATTCAAAACTCAACCAATTTTAAATTATTATACCTTCGCACATTTTGTTGGAGACAAAAATGTGGAACCAGCTGCCGTGCAAGCAGGAGGCATTGATTTTAAACCGATTTTAGAGTGAATCCTCGTGCTTCAAACACGTGCTTAAAGATCTACCAATTACATTCGACCAATTACAGTGTGGCTGGTAAAAGTAAAGATATATTCGTAAGTGCAGTATTTTGTGGCAAAGAAATTTTTTACCGAACACCTTTTAATCAAAATCAATTGAACGGCCATTCCAGCGCACTAATGCCAATTTACATAATGGAACAATAAAGTCATGTTATAGAGCAAAAATTGCTACAAAACGAAAGCGATCAGATAAGTGGAAGTAACGGTGCTCTTAAATAAAACCGAAAATAATACATACGAGTATTTATTGCAAAGAAAAGAAACCATCATATTTCACCTCCTTGCAGCCAATTAAACAAATCAATCTGACAATGAATTGCAGAGCTGTGCTCGTATTGTGTAAAAGTGTTTTACCATAAACGAGTACTAAAGTATCTGTTCTCTTTGTTTGTTAAATTATTTTTATTTGATCATTTCGAGTCAGGCGTAACAAATGCAATGTTGTGTATCATAAATCCCAGCGCCCCCACGACTCATTTAAAGAGCGTGCGTGAACGACTGAATACTGTTGCGCTGCTGTAAACAAACAGCATTAATTGTACGTGTATCTGTTCAACCGTCTGTCCATGATGGATCGCTTGGCTGGAGTGTTGACTAGCTGTTTATTTTATTTTCTTTTCTTTTCTTCTCATTTTGTGGCAGCACTTGCGGTTACTGTGCCTGGCTGGGTGACTGCTGCAGCAGCGCATTCATTCAATTGCTTTGTAGATAAAAATGTTGTTAGAAATTTGATTTGTTTTGCCACTACTAATTATAAAATTTTGTTAGTTTTCGTTTCTGAAAGATATATTACCTCAGAAATAGTGTGGGAATGTGAGAAACTCTGTATTCGGATTTTCGACTTTTATTTTTCAAGGGTCGTTTCGTTTCATATTCTCAAATCGTGGAATATCATAATTAATGTTATCAATAATAAAAATTAGTTTAAAAATAAATTACATTTAATGTCTCATTTATAATAATGATTGTTTTGTTAAATTTTTTTTTAGAAAGTTTACTTGCAATTGAGCTGTTCACGGTACGAATTAATTTATGTATCCTGTAAAGAAACAAACAGAGTCTCATTGTGATTCTGCACCAGACGAAAATTTATTTTCTCTTACATTAGAGAGCTTTTGTTTTACTTTCAGCTTTTTGTAAACAACAAATTTGTTATTCAGGCAATCAGTTTCATGGAAAGTCGCTTTACCAGTAGCTAAAGCGAAATATGCTGATGGAGTATGACGTGCAGATTGTGCAAACATCCAATTAAACATTTAAATATTTTCGTTATTAGTAAGTAAATACTAAGTTATTCTTATCAAAACTTTATTGAAACTATTGTTTCAAAAACAAATAATATTTAAGCATTATATCTTATTTTTATACTAAAAGTGACCACCCTACTACTAAAGTATCCAGTAAATCGTCTAGAAGAAAAACTTTCACAAATAGAGAATTCCCAGGCCTATAAAAAATTCGTGATTAATAGGACGAGTTTCATTGTGCTCCCTATTGAATTAAAGCAGCTTCTATTTCTATGCGGAGATCCCAGGCTCACTACAAAAACAACATATTTTGAATTTGAATCAGTAATCAAAAAAGATGATTCCAAACATCACTGTTATCTGTGTTATCTCTGTTATCAGGAAAGGACTGCCTGAATAAATTGCTTTTACCTATAGAACATTTTGGCTGGACGTTTCTTACGTTGCATAGGATCCTTAGAAGGTCCTCTACGGGAGGAGATTTCAGATCAGCTTAGTTTATGGCCATAATTTACCGTTTAAAGTCCTGTACTTTTAAAACAATGGCTACAATTTAGTTTCGTTTTGCTAAATACTTTTTTTTAGTTCAATATTGAAAAAACAAAAAAAATTTTTTAAAATAAGTTTTTAATAATAAGCAAAATTTATAGAAGTTAATTTATTATTGTGTTAATTAGGCAACGAATTATTTCTAGAAATAAAAATTATGGTTAAATACTTAGTTCATAATTAAGCAAAAGTAAACTGATATTTCTTTTTCATTAGCTTCACGTTTAAAATCAGATGAAAATACATTTTGCAAAATTTTCAGTCAAATTAATTGTTGTGGCGTTAGCAGGCTTCTATGGGGATTTCGAAGCACGCTAATGCAGATCTTCTGGTAAGCTTTACAGAAATTTTGTCTTGGAACAACTCGAAACTTAAGCCATTTCTGACTAAAATTAATGGTGTAATTTAGTAAATCAAAATTGCAAAGAGAAACACATACAGTCAATTCAAATCTAATCATTTTCTTTTCCATTTTTTTTAGCGATTTTGTGATTAAAAATCGCCACAAATAAAATAAAGTATAAAGTATTTATACTGCTTCTATGTATTTCTATGTATTATGTATAATAGACCTAATTGCCCATATTTCTTAAATAAATCTCATTATTTTATTGTAAATCTGTTTGGAAAATTTATTTTAATATGAAATGTTAACGATTTCCCTTTTGCAGCAATTAAATAGATAAATTATCAGCTGTTCTTCCTCATACCGGACAGAGAAACCGACTAAATTGAAGGCAAAAATATACAACCAGGCGCCATAGCTAATCCCCCTAAACTCTGGCAGAGATATTGCATATAATAGACACCTTACAAACTAAAACAAATGTGGAAACGACACCCACTTAACATGTGAGCGATGTTGCATACTCACAACTGCATCGTTAGCGCGATGCAACGAACTTTTGAAGTTGCATAGAAATATGAAATGCAATGTTTACAGCAAACAAATTACTCAACAAAATATTGTACAAATCATTTATCTTCATTTCAGAATTAAGTGGCTGTTTTATATGAATTTCGTTCCAACAGGCGTGTCAAAGAGTAGAATTTTAGTTGAGGAAATCTTCTGTTAAAAAAGCAAAAAAAGAAAATTATAATTTTTTGTTTCAGAAAATTCTTTTAGAAAAAAAATCAATTGAATTTTCATGCCTAAAACAATTTTTAGTTATTTGAAAACAAAAAATACCTTTCCAGCTCTGTAACTGAACAGCTCTGTTCTTCACATAAATTGTGAAGAACAAAAATTAATTACATTCAATTTACCCGCAAATGTTCATCTCGAAAATTTGTGACTGCATCTATTTTAAATGTTCTTGCCGGTCCAAATGTTCGTTTGTACCTTTTGGACTGTCTGTTGGGTGAGAAACTGGCAAGTCTTCCCCCTAGCGTGGCATTAAAAATGAAGACTGTCTGACATACTCGTACTCGTCGCGTTCACTGAAACACAAAAGCGTTAGAAAATGACACCAAAAAATAAATCAAAAGCGTTTTCCATAACATGGAAGGAAAAATCACTTTTCATACAGAAATGAATTGTTCTGCAGGCCACAAACAAATACTGAATTGGTTTTTATTATTGTTGTTATTCATCATTTGAAGGGATTTGAAAGAATATATGTATATCCGCGACATGTAGTCTCTGGATCTTGTTAAATGTTTTCCATGAATGCTCATGTAAATTTTTCGATTAGCTGTTGTTGGCTTTTATCGATTATTTGAACATTTATATTCATTTCACATCATCGATCATTTAACAAAATTATGACAGATTTCAATGATAAATGTGTTGGATATAAAAAGCTTTCAACACAATACAAAACTTTAATGGGGCTGTGAAATAATGAGTATGCACTGGTAGTTAAATTTTTGATCAGTGGTTTGAGGTTGCTCTGGCGTTTGCTTTTAAATTTATTGCTTAGAATCCAGGCAGTTAAAATAATCGAAATTTTAAATTGGGAAAAGTTTTCCTCCGTCTTTTATAAAATTCGATTCTGTAAAAACGAAAATACTCTGGTCTTTCTTTATTCCATCAGCTCGTTTTCTATGTTCTAAAAGAATATGAATCCCCTGAACTTGTAACAAAGTTGGCGCCACTACTAATCGCTTAAAGACTCCAACTGCAGATGCAATAGACAAGTTGCATGTTTGAGCTCATGTAAAATTAAGATACACTCACGTTCGATTGGAAACATTTCTATGAAAGACATCTTTTAAGACGGCCTGCGGATAACCAATTTGTGCTTACTTTGATGACACATTTTAATAATCCAGTCAACAAGTGGCAGAAATTTGGAACGAATTACTCTTTCGTTACGGCAAGTATGTATTCTCAATTTAGGGGAAATAATTGTTCCTACATGCTGCTGGCCCACAGAATATCTTGTGTTCTCTATAAGGAACAAACACAAATTTAAAAAGCTTTTCTGAGAAATTAAATTTATATCACCTTCTCTAAGCCACGAGTTGATTTTAATAATTGACTTTGACCATATTTATTGCAGCTTCTTTAAGAGATTCTATTTGCACTGAAATAAGAAGCAGCAGTTAAAGCATTGCTATTTCGTACTATTGCCAGTCGTACTATTTCTCCAAGATGGCATTTCAGCTGAAGAAATTGAATAGTGTGGCATAAAAATGTCCGAAGCAAAAGTTTATGGATATTCTCATAAGATTACAAATTTTATGCGATCAGAGTTCCATCATGTTTATGTGATAGTGTGACATTAGAAAGGCCCTTTTGATGAGAGTTTTTAAAATAAGACGGTGTCACTGTCAGATTTTTGTATGAATGAATCGTCGGCTTAAAAATTGATTCAATACGGAATGCCGTAATTTGCCTCTCGATATCCTTATTTCATTTATTTTGAAAGAAGTTGTTCTGTGACTGCCGTAGAATATAAAATTCTGAAAATTATTTATTTTCGTAGTAATTCTCATTTAGTGTATGAAATTCGTTTCAAAAAATATTAGCAGTCGAAAGCGAATCAATAACCAAAGTCAGCTGAATTTTAATTTGAGCGATGTACTTAATGTTTCTTTAGAAAACAGATCGTATAAAAAGATAAATAAAAAAAATAAAAAAATGTTCCTTTAAAGCCTGCTGGTGAATGGATAATTCCAACAAAAATATTGTGTGTTTGCGAAATGGGCGAGTGTTTTATTTTTTATTCCGATTATGCGGAAAGCATGCGTAGTAAATCAAACTTGTGTATTTAAGTCCTTTTATTCTTTTAAAGGATAATATAATCTTATTTACTATTAAGTAATTACGAGATCGTATCAAGATCTTTTAAGCTTGACTTACAGCATACTGTGAATTAATTTAATATATTAATATATATTTTATTACAAGTATATCAATAGCAGATGCATATTAATTCTTGAAGAGCATAAAAATCCAGTTATATCCAATTAATTTGATCTCCTTATGAGAATACTTTCCTCAATGAAGGGACATAATTTTACAATATATATTTAGGAGAGAAAAGGGTGTAGAGAATTCGTTCACGAATTTAATTAAAAATATCATCTATAATTTTCTTTAATAAATTAATTGTTTACAATATGAACATGATATTCACACTTAATTAGATTGAATCGTAATCGTGCATAAAAAACAATTAATTCATGGGGCTGCATTAAGTGCTGCTTTCAACACTCAAGACAAATAATCAAACAATTAAAACACTGATTGTTGGAGAAACTTAAAAGAGTTCTTTTTTATACGACAGAGGGCAATCAATTGGTTTTATTTACAACACAACACAGAAGCAAGCAAATGAATAAAGAAAAACACACACGACCAATTAAAGTGGGAGTGTTGACAAACAAGCAACACTTAACCCATCCGTTTAACAAACAAGCAGCACAAGACGCCCTTCACTTTTTTCTTCTCTACCACAAACAGCAGCTGCATTACAACGTATACGAGTATCTACTCGCATGCGGTTAAATTTTATTCCTGCACACTCACACTCGCACTCGCACTCGCATTCACATTCACATCCATCAACGCCAAACTACGATATAAAATGCAATTGCATTTACTTGCATGTGTAAAAAATTTTTAAGAGCAGTACGTATGGAAATAAATTTTCCTTTAAATTATTTATTGACATCCAGTTCACATATTTGGCCACTTTACCAAATATTTTATATCCAACAGAAATCTTTTTATTCAAAAAAAAAAAAAAAATAAATTACACAATTCCACTGTGCGATGAATGTATAAATTAATGATCCACAATTATTCTTTTAATTTCTTCGAGCACGAGCAAACACCCCACACATCATTTTTCCAAACTAACGAGCATATGGGATGGCATTTGTCTAACAATTAAATAAATGATTTGAAAAATGTTTTTCCTTTTAATATAATTTTAATGTCAAAAATATGTTTGTGAAATATGCTTCCACGCTAAGTAGGTGAGAATGACTAAAAATTAATAAAAGCAAAAAAGGAATTTAAAAAGTTTCAATATTTTTAAAAAGTATTAATTTTCAAATTAAAAACTAAAAAGCAGCGATGAAAAAGGCAAAAAAAAGAAATTCGGTTAATGAGTTCTTTTCATATGAGTTCTTATCTCTTTGCTTTTAAATACATTGATTTATTCACTGTACTGCAGAGTCGCATGATTTATACGGAACAAAAATCTCAAGGCAGTGTAATCGGCTTGAAAAACTCGAATAATCAAATACTTTTTGTCGCTCAGCGACTCGCATAACTCTATCACTTTCTAGCTCATAATTTAATGTTCAGTGCACACCATCGTATTCCTTTAGCTTTTATTCCACATTTGAGCACGTCCCTAAAGGAAATTTTTTTGATAGAAATTAAATTATTATTTTAAAATTATTGCAGTTCGGCTGCATATCCCTTCACTAAGAAACCCAACAATACAATATATAAATTAAAAAAGATATATAAAATAAGTTCTTTCTTCAGTAAAATCGCGCAATCTAATGTGCAGATTCAGAAATTAAATTATTTGAATTAATTGCTTTCGAAAATTAATTGTTTTGTTTTTATTAAAAAAAAGTTTATACTTTATTAGAAATCGTTAGAAATTATTTGGCACATTACTGGTTTGTTTCAATAATATATTTTATTAATAATTAATTTTTTTCAATTAAATATTTGTTTGAAGATATTATCGTAAACAAGTTATTTGTTTAAGAGCGGCTCATAGAAATTTCCAAAATCTTTACAATTCGTTTTTTAAATTCCTTTCCTTATAGGACAATTATTTTTAATATATGTATATTTTTTTAAATGTGCCACTTACACATGTATTTAGGTTGTAAGGCCTAACATCTCTTATGCCAATAAAACTAAATTTTATTGCATATTTTACCCAACGTTTCGTGGTTTTTTGTCCACTTCATCAGGGGATTGTCTATTTTATTAAAAACAAAAATTAGGACCAGGTTTTACAATAATATTATTACAATACTTTACTTACAAACTAACTAGTGTGATCGTCTGATAACTGTACTATAAATGGCGCTTAAGTTGTCATTTTACAATTCGTTGTTTTACGGACGAAAGTTTCTTGCCGTTTTTAAAAAAATTATATTCGTTCATATTGTGTGGAGGATTTTAAGGATTTTTAGGCAGACATCAATAAAAACTATTGACAGTAAAATAATTACTTGTTGGCTAACTTCAGAAGAATTGAAAACTTATGTTGCAGATCGCCTTCACAAAATCAATAAGTTGTTCTAAAAAAAGAGTTTCTATCTTTTCAAAATCGCTTCATTTGTTTCTATTTAATTCCAGCTTAAGAAGTTTAATTCATATTTTAGCAAATAATTTGCGTCTAAATATTGAGACTTTTTAATTTTCAATCTTAAAAAATTTACAAAATTATTAGAATAAAAATATTTTTATTATTAAATGGAATGCAAGAAAAAATATATATTTTTTTTAAAAAAATTTTACAATAAAAAAATATATATAAAAATTAAAAATAAATTATAATCAACTTCAATTTAATTTCCCATTGCAATTTACGAACACAAAAAGTTATTGCATTAATGATCATTTTAATTGAAATCATGAAATGTAAATGGCATTTTGGAAAATAATCTCTTGTTTGGCACCTACAAAGATTTCTGCAAAGAAATGAAAGTATTAATTTTTGCGGTATCCTTTTGCCACCTACTGTTTAAACGTCTGTTCGGTGAGTCTCAATAATTTGCGAATTCTCAGAAAAGCCAACAGATTTACAAGCGATTAGTAAACTAAATAGCCCAAGACAATTTTGGTTGAAAAATATTTTGGATTTAATAGAACTCACACCCGCATTAAGAATCAACAAATCTGCATTTTAACAACCATGAATGATCGGCTTGATCACTCATAATGGCCAAAAAGTCAGAAGAAGGATAAATATAACAAAGTGTGTCTCTTTTTTAAATTGTAAGAAATTTTCCAAGGAAATGAGAATTGTCGAAAAGGATAAAAATTTATTAAATACCAGATCGCTTACAGATTTTCTAGCAAACATGCATATTTAATCCACTTATCTCTGCTACTTAAATAAAAATGGAAAATGCAACAGGATAGAGTGGAGTACAATCCTTTAACAGCATTTGGTATTTAAAAAAATCCGTATAAAGGATAGCGAACAGTATCAGTTGTTGTAGCTTTCCTGTTTCAAACATCCATTTAACTACGGTTATGTACATATTTATTTTTACGCCGCCCAATCCTCGTATAAATCTTTTCAAAACCAGCGACTAATGAGGTATTTTACCGTAAATGGCATACAGACAAGAGGAGATTTCTTGCCATAATGAATATTGCACCATAAGCTGAGCTCACTGCAGCATTAGCATTGTATGGTTTTAGTGTGGAAAATTGATTTTCCAGTTTGTTAACACGAGTTAGACGTAGAACGCTAAAATTTAAGTGATGGGAAAAGTTAGGAAACGTTACTTTAGAAAATATTTGTCTACTTAAGGGAGTATAGAAGATATTTCAAATTATTTTAAAGCCGCTGCAATCTGATCACATCGATCACTGTCATTATTGGAGTCAGTTCCAGCTTCTCAAGCAAACAAATGCTTTGAGGAGAAATAAGAAATAAAGACATTATTTGACAACTCTATTTCATTTGATTTAAAAAAAAAAAATTATAATTTAAATATTTAATGAAGTACTCGCAATTTGTTTGTACTTTCGAAATCTTTACTATAAAAATTATTTGGGACCGCCAGGATAATATAATAAGAGCATGCAGAGCGTCAACGTAATGAAGTATTTGTATGAGAAACTCGGCTACCTGAAGCCAGTTGCTTCCTATACCGGAAAACAACCAATAACCGAGCTGATTTTTTAAATTCCTGAAAATGAAGGAATTTGCTGGCGACAACTGAATATAAGTCAAGTATATATACCGAATTTTACAGGAGTATTAATAATATTGAAATGTTTTGAAAAATTATTAAATTTTAATTTATAATTATGTGATAATTATTTAAATTTCAACCAATGGCAAAGTCCTAACTAACCTGAAGGAGCAAATCAATTGTTCTGAAAGCTTTTAGCTAAAAAGCTTTCTGGTCTTGCAGACTCAATAATCGTTTTCTCACTTGGATTATAATAATAGTTTTTAGCACAGTTACTTTATTTCTGTGGATTTCCTTTCTTTGACGGCTCAGTTAAATTCACAAACGTGATTGCCGATGTTACGCAAAAGCCCAAAATTAATTTAAATTTATTATCCTCATTTTTCAAGCGAAAAGCAAATGATTTCGCCTCTATATTCATAGAGATACATATATTGTCAATCAAAAACAAAATATAATTAAATGTCAAAACATTTTTAATTGCTTTTCGTACGAACAGCATATAAAATAAAATTAAAAAAAAAAATGTATTCGCAAAAGGTCATCAATCATTTAATTAAAAAAAAAATTAACAAACAAACACCAACAGAAATCCCACGTAGAAATAATCAAGAGAACAACCAGAAGAAATTGAAATAAAAATAAAACAAAATAAAAAATCAAGTGGCAAGTCGTATTAATACTTAATAACACCAAAATTTAAAATAACTTACAAAAAAATTGGCATAATTAAGCAATACGAATTCAATTCACGGCATTCATTACGTTGATTTTTATTTGCTTTTGCACAGCACTGATTACCAAAAAAAAAAAAAAAAAAAAAAAATTATGAATGTTAAAGCAACTTCATTAGTAAGTAAATTTAAAAATGTAATAAAACACATCAGAAGGAAGTTTTCAAAAGCTGGGCCGACTTGAAGGCATATTGAATGCCTACTCCACTTTTTAAAAGTACTCTGAATTTGATGGGAGGCGATCTTAACTGAACAAAAGTATATTCATCTTCACTAACCAAATCTCTCTTCATCTTTCGTTTTTGGTATTAAGTAAAAATGTGTTGCTAAAATAAAAGTATTTTTAAATAAATTTTCATTATGGAAAGCAAAAAAAAAATTCTCTCCAAGAAATCTTTAAATATTGGTTAAACAATTGACGTTAATTCCATTACCCGATTTTATTTAATAATCTGTTGTTAGTTTAATTGCTAAAAACCTTTCAAATTAATTTTTAAAAATTTTAAATAATTTTATTAAGAAAAATGGAGTGAGAATTAATGAAATAAGCCAGAAATTTTTTTCTATTTCGAAATAAAATTCTATTAAAGTTTTTTTTTCTCGAAATGTAACTTTCATTTCCAAAAATAAAGAAGACAATTATTTTAAAATTAACTTTTTTTAAAAAAAAAAACAATTAAAAATATCGTTTTTTTTCTAATACGAGCCTTTATTTACGCAATACATTGCAGCGGAATTATTGAAAGATGTCTTGAATCTGATACGGAAGGAGCAAAAGCATTGTAATGAACAGTTTTAAAAGACTGCCGGAGGTAGCGATTGATCCACAATTAGTACTTAACCAACTTCCTAAGCAACAACATTTTGAAAAAATAAAATTGAATCAGAATTTGGTTAATGGAATGAAATATTTTGTTAACATAACACAAAACACATTTTTGTCAGCGTTCATATTTAAATATAATATTTGTTATTAACAATACAATAATATGCAATATAATATTGCTTAAGGAATTGCTATGCTCGTAAATGGAATACATAATAAAATAATTTAATTGAAAATTTTATTGAAAATTAAAAATTTTATGGTTAATAAAACAGCAATAACTAATAATTTAATTAAATTTTTTGTTAATAATTACAAAAAAAAGGAATCAAATGCTAAGCATTTACAATAGAAAATCTTAAGCGCATTTCAATAGCAGATCTTTAAAAAATTGCTAATTTCAAAATGTAAGAAATTTCCCAGATATTTATAAGAACTATAAAAAATATATGTAGTTTACCCAAAATCCTTTAAAGTATGATTCGTTATTATCAACTGAAAATGTAATGATTTGTCTGCTAAAATTTCCGAAAAAACAAAAAAAAAAATGTCATTTCTGTTATAAGTTTCAATACAATAATTATTAACTAAGTAAACTTATGACATAAACGATCAGTGATTACAGTCAATGCACAGAAATTTTTGGAAAGGCAAACCATTTTCAGCATAGAGGCAGCAGAGTAATAAAATATATTCTGCTCACATTCATATCATGTTTAATAAATTATAGAAATCATGTGTTTGTTTTTGCAGCTGATGAGTTTTAAAAAGTTTTACATCCGTAATTACTCGTCTGAAAAAAAAATATTTTATATACCACACCATAAAACAAATCAATTTGTCCAACTTTTATTTCAAATTCTATTGATTCTGTAAGAAAAAGTGTTTGATTTCGAAAAAAATATTTAACTTCGCCTACAATTTGAAATATTGCTTTTTCTTACAGCTTTTTTATGTTCTATTGATTGGTTACTAAACCATCTAACAGCGTTAATCGCATGTTGTAGTGCACTCAAAAAATAATTAGTTTACAAAAAAGTATTAAAGCAACACGATTCGATTGCTATGATTATCAGTATGGAGTTGATTATTTTATAATAAGTATGTGACATTAAAACAGACAGTCTCTCAATAAATTTTTCCTTTATTGTCTTTTGGTTTCTAGGAAAACATTTGTCGAAAATGGCCACACCTAAAATATATTCAACAATATAAAACCTCATTAAGTAATGGTGGCGGCTTTAAAAAACAATTAAATTCAAAACTGCTTGTATTGAGAACCATGAACAAAAACAATAAAAAAGTACCAAAATTTATCTCACATTTTGCGCATTACATGGCGGAGAACATGCATGAATAATTAATGAGTGACTGGCTGACAAACAGTTTATAATTAACTGGAATCGATAATGAATGAAAAGAGGGAGAGAACGAAGTATATGTATTTATAAATAAGAAAATTCACATTAAAAAAATTACGATTATAAATAATTTCTTAATTGACAACTAGGATCACACATGTTAAAACATGTTTCTTTGGGTGTCACTTTGTCGCTCGTGTTCTTCATTGCATCAACTAGTTGGTCGCATAAAAAGTACTCTTAGCTAAGCGGCTTGACTTTGTCTTGTTTTTAATCAACTGATCTTTTCGGACTGCGATGAACGAATCAGTTTAGATTTGTGTCTATTTTTGCTCTTGTCTGTTGTCTTGAACAAAGCGGCCAATACATCATCCACAGTTTTATGAAATGATTGACATCAGTCCATTCTCTAGTGCCAATCAATAAATATTTTCCTTTTTTTTTTTGTTTTATTAAGACTCCTTCATTAAAATTTTTGTAAAATTTTCTGTATTACTCGGCTAGAGATTTTAAAAGAATTAAATCTTTTTTGTTGCAACTATTGAAAATATTACTAACAATTGGGGATGAACCATTTTGTATTGATCACAGAAATTGAAGAAAATTCCACCTTAGTGCTAAAGATATTCCAATTCTTGTTAAGGTCCCGAAAGGAATTGCTAACCGCAGATAGTGCCCGCCATAAATTATATATCTTGAATTTACATAATACTAAAATTGTAGATAGTCATTGCTCTCATGACCCACAGGGACCCTATTAATTTATCAAAAGGGTTCAAATCGCATTAAAGCAATAGGAACTGAATGGTTTTGTAATATAGAAACAATAAATTTGAAACTGTTATATATGAAATTAAAAATCAGCAAAAACATCGTGAAATTAATGTAATGCACCTATTATTTTTCAATGGGGCATTCTAAATTATATTTTCCAAAAGATATAATATTATTTTCATATTATTCAATTTTTAATTAATTTTTAGCAACGTTAAACTCATTGATTTAATCGTATAATCGTATCAAGTTTTAATACCAATTTGAAGAACTATCGAACTAATGTGACGACCATGTAAGAAATCCGTTAAAATACAGTTATGCCAGCGCTGGGTTGCCCTCATAGTAATAAAATAATAGTGGAAACCGACTGTTGATTTAATAATCTGAATATTATTAATTTAAAGTAATCTATACGATTGACTAAAAACAACAGTAAAAAATTATTAAAATAATCATTATTAGTATTAATTCCATAGAATATTTTTCTGAGTGTACATATGAATATATGTTTAAAAGGCAAATATTAGCAGGAAAAGATCATTTTATATATTTAGATGTTATTGTAAACTTAATATAACTTTTCTCTTGTATGAAATAAATTCTGATTGAATTTTAGTCAGCAAAATACTTTAAGGAACCCAGTGAAGTCTTATTTTTTATCAATTGCAAGTTCAAATCATTGCTGTTCGAGATATAAATTAGTCAATAGTAAAATGAAATTCCCCGAAATTTTCTTATAAAATGGTAAAATTATTCAAATATCAAAATAGAGAACGAAAACAATCACTTCTAAATGGAGTAGAAAATAAAATCATATCCGCAATATGATACATCATCCAGCTTGAATATGAATTGCACATGAATTGTTCAATCTTGTTTTATGTAAAAATAAAGAGAATATGCACATATAATGCACACATATATATTGATAAATTTATCTCTTTTTGGTTCATTTTGGCTTTAGAAAGTTAAATTCCAATTTAGGTAAATCTCTTTGGTCTCTCATTAAATTCAAAATTTTTAAAGTTTTTCTTTATTGCACAATATTATGAATTGTTGGCCTTAAATGATTTAAATCTATTTGCACACTCCCTTAAAATGGGTTAAGTTATTTTATAAGCATTATAGTAACATTACAAACCTATTTTTATTCAATTCTAATATTCATATTCATAATATTCATATTCTAATCAGTCACTGTGGGTTATGAAATCTTAGCTTAAAACATCGGTTTTTAGCATTATCTATGCATTTATTATTTTATTATTAGTTTAAATGTTTTTGTCCATTATTTAAAATAATGCTTTTCTAAATATGTTTGTACTTTACGATACTTAAAAATTTGCATATTTGAAACTTAGATTTGCATATCTTAATAATTTCCGAGAAAATGAATTATACATCACCTCCTTCTCAAAAATTAGTTAAAGGCTGCAATCGTATATTTCATTTGTATACGAGTATGTATAAGAAATGTTACAAAAACATATGTAAGTATGTACATATGTAAGAATCCATGCACCCTGGCCTACTCACGATTGTGTGTGTGCATTTCACAATGGACTAGTAGGTTCGTAGTATACATATTTCACTACAATTTTTATTTCTATCACCCAATTAAAGTATTTAATTCCTTAAAGCTCTGCTTTAACAAACCACCATACTGTTAGACATTCTAGTTTTAAATGGTATAAAGTTAACACCGATACGACACACACACACATGAACGGACTGCGACACCACACCACATAAATGGAAAACAGCAGTGGGGGTTATGGCGTGGAATGAGAATAGAGTTCTGTTGAGACCATCATCATCTAAATTGGGACAGACATAAAACAGTGATAATGAGTTCAATATAATTTGCAATTATTAAATGAATCGTTGAATAATGGCTGGCTAGTCTGCCTCTATACAACTCAAACTACCACCACTACCCCTAACAACTACTTACACTTACGCTGCAGAATACGTTCAATTTACTCTGTTCATAAACTTAACTGCACTACATCTCACTTCCAGCGTATCTCACAATTCACTTAAAATCAGTATGTGCTTTTGGTTTGCCTCTATTCTGCAGTAGTAACCATTTCGTATAGTATTTTACTCTGTCTGCAATTTGGCCTGATGTCTCAATACTACTATCAGCTCTCTCTTTCTAACATATACGTTTGAGAAACACTACCAATCACATTGAATGAAACATGAAAGAAAAAAATTATAGAAATTTTGTTGTGGATCCTGGAATGTAAGTTTCGTTTTACTGACTTTCGATACGCTCTCTCTCTCTCTCTCCCTCTTTCTCTTTTATTAGTTCTGCATTCTCTACTCAAACATCATACAGTATTTGGGATTTTTCATTGTTATTGCAATTAAATAATTGTATCAGTTACAGTTTTCTTATTGTATTACCAATTAATGGCTGCTTATAGAAACATCACCAAGAGAGGAAAAATCAATCATAAAAGTATGGTTGGCTTACAGTTACAACAACATTCTCTATAAATTTGTGCACACACATCCATACACATATATATGCATATGTATGCATGAAAAAAACGGTTCATTTTCAGAAATGGGCGAATTGTTAAAACAAAATCTAATAAATTTGATTTTTCCGAAGTGGAAGGATTATAACCTTGTATATATTAAAAACTTTGCTTGTTCCATATATGCATACATAATTACATCCATACATATGAACATACATACAAGTACTCGTACATGTTTGCAAATAAAATGTTATTTTATTTTTCTAATTAAATATGTTGCTACAAGATATTATTAAATGCAGTATTATTAAGCCGTAACATTAAAAAAAGTCATGAACAAAATATATTTCTATTTCTTAAGGATATACCAATAATCGAGTTCAAGTGTGTGGTCCTTTAGCAGATTCTTTTAATTTTACTTTTTTAACGTCTCTGTCGTTTTTTATAAATTGTTTTAACAGTTTTTAATTTATTTTTGTTTTTTGTGTAAAATTTGGCGTATAAAAAAAGACGTACTAAGAAATTTAGCATAATGCGAGTCATTAACAGCAAGGAACATTAGAAAGTTAGAATTTACAAAGTTGTTAGTGTATCAGCTTTTTTCATTTTGATGCGCAGTAAAAATATTTTAAATTAAGACTTAATTTTACTTTCTTAAAAGTGCAACATGATTTATATACACTATGATTTACATTAGAAAATATTCCGGTGCGTTTTGCAATTAAAAGCAATTGTCACTGTTGAAGAGCAAAATCCGGATATGATAATTTTGTTGCCATTACTACAAAATCCTTGATGAAGCAAGTAGGTACCAAATATTAGAGGACGATAAATTACTATAGAAAACTACAATACCAAAATATAAGTGTTGCACTATAATTACAGGATCTGCGAAATTTGTCTGGATTGCAACAAACTAATTGAACGTCCGGCTCCAATAAAACTTAACCAAAAATCAAAAAATATTTACCACATTAAAATAAGATACGCTTGTAATTCAAAGCATTCTTTAATTCCTACTTTAAGTCCCCACCCAACCTTGAATTTTCCAGCATTTTACTTTTTTCCATTATCCTATTTTAGATTGTGTTTTCTCAACACTTTGAATGAATGGTTTTTACAGGTCTACTGAATATTGTATCGCAAACTTTTTATTTGGCTAAAGTTTTGTTTTTTTTTTTGTTATAAGCTAAACACTGAAATGTGTAAATACTTCAAAGTTCGTTTGTGGGAAATCTGCGTGGAAAATTATTTGCATTGTAAACATTATCATTTTGAAAACTATAAAAAAAATTTTTTTTGTCCGAAAGTTGTTAAATTATAAAATTTTAAAAAACTCTACACAATAAATTTTGGGAATTAGTGCATCGAAACGCTGCTTTCAGAATTTTTCAATTGAAGGATGATGTCCAATATTTTCTTACAATACGTCCAAAAAACAATGATTATTCCCAAAATTTCTGATCATCAAAATTTTTTTCTTAGGTATTTTCAAAATTAAATTTAATTCTTAAATTGCAAGAAACAAACAATTAAATTTATAATGTTTGTTATTTTCAAATGGGAAAAAGAAAAAAAAATCAATTGTAATCTTGATTCTTACAGGATGTTACAACATGAGCCACAACCTGAATAGGTTCTTTTTTCTACATCCAGTATCTCTCTACGTGTGTATTTCTGCTTTTTTCACTTGGAGTTAAAAATTTTTTTTGTACATTTACAACGTGACTCTGTTTAAGATGAGGTGTTTATTATTACCACCAGCTTATGCTGCTTATGGTAGACACAATAATAACAAAAACAACCAGACCATTAACTACGCAAAGAACAAAAACAAACACCTCTTTACTGTAAAGCATCAACTCGTTCATTCAAAGTGATTATGAAGCTCTTTCTTTCTTAATGGCTGCTAAAATTTAGTTGCATTGGTTGTTGTTGTTTTCCAGTTCTCAAGACAAATTTCCGTTGTGGTTGGAAAAGAAGAAGAAAATGCCCACAATGAAATAAGTTACGCCCCCATTTACAAATAAATTTCCAAAACTAAAAAGACAGTCGGTACAATAGTACTCTGCAGAAATTGAAATGCTTGGAAAGGTACTTATGCGAGGGGCATTAAAATGTTAATTTTATAAACATTTAGGATGTCAGCGTTGCATATCCTAAATGTTCAGGGAATTTAATAATGGCTTAGGATGAGGAAACCAGGAGCGTAATACTTATATACAGATAAAAAAGATATTAAATAATGAAGTTTATAAAAGTTCCGAATCAATGTGCGACAACCACAATCCTAACTATTGAGTAGAAAATATTGTTCTAAATGAACTACGTTTTTTTAAAATAATTTGCATGATCCGAACGTATGTGAAAAATACAAGAAAACAGAATAGTAATAACTAAGCATTGGGGTTTTGTGGCGTATTCTGCAAAGAAATATGGAACCAATCTGTACTAGGTTTACTAGAAGCTTGCAATGGAAGCTTAAAATAATGTAGAAGATGTCATATAACATTTATTGACATTATTCTCATGAATGGATATCGTATGGTAAAAAAGTATGCACATGAGTATAAGAAGAACAGTATAAAGTTCTGTTATCGTACCGAGTAATACTTCATTTAAAGCAAGAAAACATAATTTTTGAGCAGTTTCGTTACTCCTTCTGACTGTTTAAACAAACATTATTTAAAAATTACTTTATGAAACTGTCCAAAGGAAGCATTACTTTATGGCGTAAATTATAGAAAAATATTCGTGAACTTTTGTCGCTGCACTGTGCAACCAGATCAAAATTAAATACGAGCATATACATACATATATACATATATAAAAAATATTTGAAGAAATAGGATTCACCATAATATCGGTGCACCCTCGTACGTGCTTTAAGCAGCTCCTGTTTTGTTTTTGTACTCCACATAATTGTCATGTTTACTCTGGACTATTTCATTGTTTTTGTTGTTGCCCTGTTTATTGCAAACTGTCATTAGCTGGTGTGAAATTTTGCAGGATTTCCAACAAATGAGCATAAAATAAAATGCAGTACTTTATGTTTCTGCTGCATGCAAAGAGAGTGTATACACAACAAATGTTGTGAGATGAATTATTTGCCAAAAACAAGTTTAAAGCTCTTTGTTCTCTCTGTTGAATGAGTGTTAAAATTTAATAAAAAAGAATTAAATTTCTTTATTGGCATCGCCACCCCAAAAAAAGTTTTGAAAGTGTGTGCTTTTGTGGACGAGCACTTTATGTATTGTTCTCTTTCTTGAATCGATTTCGTGCTAGGAGTTAGAATGGCACAACTGCTGGATGGTTGTTTATGTGTTTTTCTTTTTGTTGCTGATATTGTTGTTGTTGGCGTGGCTGAGATTAACAATGAATATTGAAATCCCCATTTATCGTTCTTTTAGCCATCATCGTCGTCGTCGATATAGTCGTCGTCATCGTCGACAACGACGACCGATGGATGACGCTGTTTTAGTTCAATCTACAATTGTTATGTGTAAAGCCTTCAGCGTGTGATCGGCAAAACGCGTGAACAACTAAATACAAATCATACGGTTTCAAAAATATATTAAATGTTAATTAATGAAGCACCAACAACAAAGTATCGTTTACAATATTGCGCGTAATATCTTCATTAATTTGGAGTTGTTTTTAGAGCGCGAACGCAAACGCCATTTATTGGAAAACCGCTAATTGTCACTAAGCACTCACACACACACACACACACACACACACACACACACACACACACTCGAATGCAAACATTCATACTCATATAAATACACAAATTGTAAGTGGTGAATGTTTTTACGAACAAAAGCAACAAAAACAAAACGTGCGTGACTACTCTTGTTTAGGTGGTTGTGTGTGCACTTGCTTTCAACTGTGCGTTAGTTTATTTTACTGTTGTCATTTAAGCGGTTTTTTAATTAAGAAAAAAGTTATCGAGAATACGTAAAATAATTAAAGGTCTTTGTAACCACTGTAACACGACGACCATCATTAATAACCTCACCGCCAGTGGCTTGAATTTGAAGCATCACGAGCAGTGTTTAATTCAACTCACACACTCAATGACAGATAATGGCGTTGACAGCTTGTCGTCAATTGAAGCAAAACGGTTACGCTTCATTAGTCTAAACTAGTTTTAAAATATTCATACAAAACTGTGTTCAAAGTAAAATCGTGCTCAACCGTCGGTGGTTGACATTTATCTCAATTGTATTGAGAATAATTGTAATTATCTAAAAAAAAGAAGTACGCCAATAAGTACAATAGAATTTAATACATTACCAAAATGTGCAAAAACCGTTCAATGCAATCTATATGAAAGCATGTGTCAAAGTGAAAATAATAGAGTGAATTTTAATATTAAAGTGCCATTTGGTGAAGAAAAAGTCTTATAAATTTGCCAATGGTCACGTGTACTCAGCAACGCCTAACTATGCTGCCTTTGGTGCCGATAAATCCTTTTGCTGTAGCACACAAACTAACAAATCCGTCGGCCAATGCAGCAGCCAAAACTAATACATGTACCTCAACCACAAACACAACTACATGTTCAAATACCAAGCCCAAGTTAGCGTTTAGTATTGATGCTTTAGTAGGTGGTGGAGGTGGTGGAGGAACCGCAAAAGATAGATTTCGTAATGAGGAGTACAGATCCCAGCCGAACTTAGCTATACGAACTTCATTTGACTCTCTAAAGAAGGCAGCCACAAGCCCAGTAAGATGTACGAACGAAAGCGTCTTAAGTTCGCTCGAGCCTCTGGAATTAAGGAATTCCGTTAGAGATATTAAATCGAGCATATCGCCGATCTCTTCTCAACATCGACAATCACCTGTGATATCTTCCAGCCATGAATCGGATAATCAAACACCCTCACGCGAATTCAACCCTTCACCCTTGCGTGAACATAACCAATCACCTTTACCAAATGATGTAACACCAGGCAATAGCAGTCGTTCAATCACACCTCTAAACTCGCCACGGGAATGTCAAGATGAACAAAGAATATTTAAAACACAATTTCCACCGGGCTTGGTTAGACCCTTTCCTTTGCCTGCTCCTGCCAATATACCGCTCATAAGGCCAATGCACAGCCCCCAAGAACCTGCGATCATTACTCATACGCCTTCTACCAGTTTATTACCACCTCCCTCAAATAATCCATCACTACCTACTACCAGCTCCAATCCACATTTATTGGCTGCTCAATTCCAAATGGCAGCCGTTTTGGCACATCATCAACAGCAGCAGCAACAACAGCAACATAATCCAACTGTCCCAAATATACCTCCGCCACCACCTCATGCCGCCGCTCCAGCACCACCACCTCATCTGCCACCTCATCTTATGCATACCCATCACTTGGGAATTTTTCCACCTCATGGACCGCATCATCCACCGTTTGCTAATCCTCACTTGATCCGGGACACATACCCTTTATATCCCTGGCTACTAAGTCGTCACGGCCGCATTTTCTCTCACCGCTTTCCAGGTAAAACTTAACATCCAAATTGTTGGTTTACCGAGATTCACATTGTTAATTTTGATTTCTCATTAAATCCCAGTAAATTGTTTTCCTCTTGTACACATATTACGACTTGTACTATATTGGCGCCATATATATTCCAAATATATATATTCTCGCACAATTTTTAAAGAAAAATGTCTGACAAATTGTCAAATAATCATCATAAATAAAAAACAAGTAGTAATAGAAAATTTGTCAAAAAAAATTAAATTAGATGTCAGGTTTCTTTTATTTTAAATCAATAAAATATTATTACGAATAGCGAGCATGTTATTCTATGAAAACTCAGCCTTTTAAAAATGATCTGTCAAAAACAAGAGAAGGTGGTGCAGATAAGGGTTATTAAATATCAGATATAAATTATATTCCACTTCGATAACAAGCAGATTATCAGATACAACTAAAATCATATTTCAGGAAATATATGGAAATGGTGTAGCGGAGTGTTACCAAACAATTCTGATCACGCTGTTGATTGGTTGCTGAAATGACAGTTTTCCTATATAGTATATATTTTTTTTGGAGTGAAAAATAGCAAGAGAAATGTTTGTTGGGTATTATTAGTATTTTTGCAGTCATGTATCTTTTTCGATATACAGACAAGCCGAACCCAGTTTTACATAAAGGTCGGAAATTAATTGCATTTTAATTAAATTGTTTAAGCGTTATTATAAAAATTTATTTCCACACCAAACAAAAGTTCCTAGAAAAAAAAAACGTTTCAATAATTGGCCTTTCAGTTTTTAGTCACAGTATTGATCGCATTCATTCATGCACTCATGTAAACAAGGCATCAATATCTAAAAGGTTTAGTTCTTCTGTTATGCAGTTGCATTTAAGGTAACTGCATTCACACTTTCCATTTCTTTAAATGCAAATTTTTCTTATTATAACAATAGAACTTCCTTGCGTGATTAATTTCCTTGATTTATTTATTTTAAAAGCTTTACATAATTAATTTGAAACACTTATAAAAGTTATTAGTATGAGGCGCTGCTTCAAAGTTTGTCTTTAAGTTATTCGATGGCGTTAAAAGGATACCAAGGATACTTAATTGATAAACTTATTTTTCGCAGTACCAGTCATGCATTGCGAAGGGCTTTTTATAATGGTTTTAAAACAGGGGGCGTGTTCCAATACAAAATATTTTCAAGCTATTTGGCTTTGTAATGATTGTAACGGAGGCAGAGAACTGTAGTTTTTCTTTTCTATTGGCCTATCATCGGAATCTGGCCTAAAAATATTTAAAATGTATAAATATATGTCGCATAGGCTTTAGATGAAAATTATTGGAATAGTGGAATTCTTATTTAGTTTCTAAATAGGAATTCTTTTTTCTAAAATAATTTCTTTTTATTCGAAAATATTTTATACTGCATTTTATTATTAAAGCGCATCATCGTTGTAATTCTTATTTTTTTAGCAATGCGAGGTGATGTCTTCCTTTTGTAATTGAAGTATGACTACTTACTTAATGGCTAGTTAGGCCTTAATACATTACTTTTGACTTTAAGCATAATTTTACGCCATCTAATTTTACCCAAAAAAAAAAAAAAAAAAAAAATATTATTTTCTTGCTGGTGGTCATCTTTTACTGCTCATAATATGAGTACATTTTCCTTCACTGCTAACGCTTCTCATATCTAAAGGAAACTCGAGCAGAACACTAATGTATTTTTAATTGAGGTCTTATTAAGTTTTTTTTTTGTGGCCATACAGGCCAGAAGGCCACGCCAAAAAATCAACAAAAAAAGGTGTATTTTGTTTGTTCTCGCTTGTAAATTTGTGCTCCTTTTACATGGTCAGCCAGTGGTGTGGTTGGATGTTTGTTGCTCGGTTGTTGCGTGTGTTTGGCTTAAACTTTATCATTTATAATAATATATTTGTTCTTCTTATGCGAATGATAATGTTTATTACGTTCAAGTTATTTATTATTATAAAACATCAGTCTCATCAAATTAGTAGTTGCTCTTCATTGAAGAGTTAAACGCTGATGAATGTGTTTTTTCCATTAATTAAACAAAAAGACGTTGGAAATTGTTGGAAATGATGGCCTCTAGTCTTTAGGCAAAATTATAATTATTTTTTAAATGTGGAAGATGAACTAAAGCATGGATAGGAAACATAATGAGTATCCATATATTTTTCAAGCTCGTTAGATGATTAAGATGATTATTTATTAGGTCTTCATTGATTTGTGTGTTTCTTTTTAAAAGAGTTATTAATTTCAAAGGAGTACAAGGATTTTTATTGATGCGACTTCCAATTTAAAATCTATATCTTGCATAAGAAGTCATTAATTTTGTAGAAAAATTAGTGAAAAAAATGTGGGCGTTGATTCGTTTAAAGATATTTCTTTCACTCTGAGTTAAGATTAAAATAAAGTTGTGTATGAAAAAAGATTTATTAAGTGTAAGAAATGCCAGTAACTATCAAACGCTTTACGAATTATACAAGTCTGTTATTACAGTAGCATTCCGATTTGAGGAACATTCGCTGCGGTTAACACTGCATGTAGTGAAAGGATAATTATTTATTTCAATGCATGGAGCAATACAAATAAAATTTAAGTACGCTGTTTAATAGGCAACTGAAATGTGGAAGAAAATTGACAAATTACAATTAGTTGAACGATTGAAGCATGAAGCTTTAAAATAATCCTGCAGCCGAAGGCAATGGGCAGAAAGTCAACCATGAAAATATATGGAATGTTTAGAGTTTGATGTTGAAAATTCTGGCCGAAAAGCAGATTAATGAGATGTGCTCAAATGTAATTTTTATCAACTGAACTCGACCAGACATTTAAGCAAATCAACTATTTTGAGAGAGCTGGCTTTATGCTGCAATACGAATTTCCTTAATTCTATTTGCTATTGATATCATGGAAATTTATAGTTTCGCAGGCAGGCCTTAAGCTAATTTATTTCCGATTTCAAAGTTCTGCGCTTTTTATATATTTCGGCAATTATTTGGTAGATTGTAAATTCTGTAGGATTTCTTACGAATATTAAAAATCGTAGTAGACGTGTTGCATTACTGAGTTAACAGACCATATAGAAATAACGAAATTCAAGAAGTCTTAGGAAGTTTGGAAATTAAAAACGGATTTGAAATGCGTCCAACTAATCTGTCACCTTTGATTTTTTATTTTAGTTCTGAATATGGCAAAAAATATTTTAGATGTACAAAACACTGAAGCTCTGGCTAAATCCAGGATTTCTAATAGCAGTTTTGATTACAGTTTTTAATTTACTGCTGAAAAAGCATTTGAAAAATATTTGAGAGCAGTTTTTAAGAAAAAATATTTTTGAGTTTTAAACCTGCAGTAGCGGCACTCTAAATGCTCAATTACTTACTTATAACATGGATCCTTTAATGAAAATTAAACATCATAGGAGCACAAAAGTGCAACACGCAACTCTTTTTTTACTAGTCAATCCCTTTTCAAATACAGCACAATAGAAATATAATGAACAATTAAATGATGTAAAAATTAAGTAACAATTAAAATAAAAATTCATGTGAATGTATTTCTGAATGCATACCAATTCCCGGAACAAGAAAGTTTCAGTTAATTAAAACTCAAGAAATGAAAATACAAATAATTATGATTCGGCTCACCAATGGAGAAGAAATATTCCCAAAAAGGTGTCGGCCGGTTAAATTGGATTAAAGCAAATACGGAATGAAAAACAAAAACGAAAACAAAAATAAAAAACATTTAATAATAAAAATAATAAATTGTTAGAAAATAAGGTGTATTAAATGTATCCTCATCAAGAAATAAACACACATCTTTCTTTAAGTACTCATAATGATATGATTTTATAACATGTTCACTTCACTTCACTTTATTATTATTATTTTTTTTTTTTGGTATTTTTTTTTCTCTTAATATTGATAAACATGTTGTTCTTTACATTCCAACATACTTAAATTATGCTTATAAAAAAATGGAAAAAACTACCTTGAAAAGGTATCATTTAGCAGACTACTCTTCTTTTTCAACGGCGCATAACAATGGAACGCCCTTTTTATTCAACAATCGATCTTCTGCTGGCGCAAATGCACGGCAGGGTCCCAATGCAGGCGCTTTTAGATCTAAAGTGTTGCTTTCAGGGGTTGCTTACTACTCACTGCTCACTGCTCACCGCTCACGCCGAACTGTTAACGATTCTTAGAATTTTTATCGAATAAAAGCAAAGAGAAATTAAAGAAGAATGATGTTTACCAGTGATGACGGTAGTCAATCAAATCAGTCAAAAAGGAGACAGACAGACAGACAGGCAGACGCAAATATGAAATAATATAATGTACAATAACGAAGTAGGTGATGGCTCTTTTTCTCACAAATGATTTTTATTACTTATACTAGTTATTTTTAAATTTTATGTAAATTAATAGGCCGACACTCATCATCAAATGTGGAAATGATATCATGCCAACATCATAAGTTGTGCGTATTGCATTTGAATTGTTATTAAGAGAAAAATAAAATTGAAGAACAAACACATAAGTGAGGTAAAGGGAATCTTTAGGGAAACTTCAGATAATTTATATGAATTATTAGCTTCGTATGATCACAAGTTAATACAGAGTGAGAAAGTCCTTTTTGCACTTATATTTGTAACTGAAATGCAGAAATTAGGATTACACTGCACATCACAAGCATTTTGTTTCTATGATAATTTAATAGCACAACCAACTTAAGTATGCTCGATTAGTTCCAATACAATGACTACTAACATTTAAGCGGGAAAGATGAGCGTACTTAACACTCATGTTTTCCTACAATGCAATGCTTTCCGCTGAAACCAACAGTGTAAATTTCAGGTGACGAGTAAGTAGCTGTCTGTAGCAGTCAACGCATATAAATAATCTATCCTGGCAGCGGCTACGTTTTAAGGTTTTAATATTAAAGCAGTAGTTCTTAGAGACCTTAATTGAACGACCCCGATAAACGGGCATTGTAAACCTCAAGTGGCCAAAATTATGAGAAATCATGTGTTAAATATTTGCGAAGTTCCATTTCAGTTAAAAGGAAAAAAGTCGCCACCAGTGAGACATTTGCAAAGAATTTTTTATCGCGTAACTGGCCGGATTGCAGTGAACTGGTAGTGTAGCCGCCCTAATGTAAATTAGCAAAAAGTAAAATTTTAATTTAAAATTTGATAGAATAGAGCTGACACTACATGCCCATGCGAATATATATGCAAATGCGTTGTGTAATACCCAACTTGCTTAGAAAAATTCCAACTAGAAATTCATAGAATGATGTATGTATGTATGTATGTATGTATGTGTAAGTGTGCACATGCAATTCAATTTGTGAATTCAAGTGTGATGATTTTTGGAAATCATTTGGAAATGATCAATGGATTTGATTTCGGTTCAATTGTTGTTCGACAAAAAAAAAATCTGCCATAATCTGCAACACCCATATACGAGTACCTCCGCAGTCAGTCCACTCGCTACAAAACATACAAATAAATTGTAACAATGGGCATGGTCTGCTGTCTGTTTAAGAAGTGTGTTCATAAATATGCTTTACAGACAAATAAAAAAATAATTTTTTTCTTATTGTTTTTGCATGATATTTAAACAATGCATTTTTGCCGTGTTCTTGGTTTTGCATTCTATATTCTTCATATTTATGCTTCCAATAAGAGCACATCACGATTTATAATGCTTCGCAAAGTTTAAAAGGAATACAATCTACGCTCAAAAATTATTTCCACCACGAGTGCATAGTAATTATTATTATTATTACTATTATTATTATTAATATTATTATTATTATTATTATTATTATCGAGAATAAATTACAAGAATTATTATGAGTAGAAATACTTGCACCGACGGGGAGGTGAATTCCATAAATTGCAATAAAATGCAGCGATGTAACCGGCTTCAAAAATTAATATAGTAGAAATAAAAGCTTTGTATTATTTCAAAAACGCACTGTAATTTTAAAGAAATTTAATTAAAATTGACTTAAAAATATATTGAAAATAAATCTGAGAATCCCACAAGTAAAGCAAAAAAATCAAAACATTATAGTTGTGAGCCAAACAGTTCGGCAAGGATTATTTTGCTGAATATGCAACTGATTCTACGAGCGGCGAGCTGATTTTCGTTGAGTGTATTTAAGTATGCAACAATAACAGTGGATCGAATTTTATATAAAATTTTCTTCGTTTAAAAAGAAAAGAAAATTCAATTGAGCGGATATTTGTTTACTGATAAGACACATTAAAAAGTCAACCCGGCTACTGTTTGTTGTTTGCGTTTATTTGCCGCATATTTTTCTTTTTCTGCTTTGAGGCCACTGGCATTGATGATGTCTGTCGATTAGTTGATTGAAAATTCTAGGAAATCATTCGCTGTAACTTTAACAAGGAGCTTTGGAATGCCCATGAGAATAATAAATATTGTGCAAACAATCAACTGATGCAAATAAGCACCAACACTAAGTTCACACAACAAAATATAATAATAATAATAATAATAATATTAATAATAATAATAATCTGCAAACATTTCTATTAAAAAGCATTTCTTTTCGAAATTCTTCGCTCAGCATGACCGAATAATATTCCATTTTTATGACTTCGTTTTGTGGTTAGAAATGTTAATTGAACTCAGTTCATGAGTTTTTTGAATAAATTGCCTGGAGAAGGTGTTCATTGAAAGGACAAATCAAAAAACCTTTTATAAGCCTTCAGACTAAATGAAATAAATATTATTTTTATATATAAAATTAATGTTTTCTGATTTGAAACAAATATATAAACTATTGTACTTAACTTTTTAAAAAATTCTTTTTAAAAATTCATTTGAAACATCAAAGTATAAATAAAGTAATATTGTTAAATATTTTGTTGTGCGAGCTAATTTGCATCTGTTGATTAAACTTACAATATTTATTATTCTAATGGCCATTCCAAAGCTCCTTGTTAAAGTAGCAGCAATTATTTTACTAGAATTTTCCAGAATTTTTCTTCAAAATCAATTTTTTACATCGTCCTTATAGAACATAAATATTGGCTACTCGATTTTAGAATGAAAGAGCTTTTTTTGCAGTTATCTTCATATAGAACACTTTAAAATTAACAATACGAGCACATTGCAAACCGTATTAGCAAATGACCTTCAAAGTATATCGTGAGGGGGAAAAATATTTTCCTATTTGCTCTGGAGTATGTAGAAATTATGAATAGCAACGCTTGAGACATTTAAAATGAATTATATTCAGACATGATTATGACATAAACTGACTTGAAAATCTACTTCGTGGGAGTTTGCGTACACTGTCATGTATAAATCTTCGTATCTGTTAACTTTTTTGATTATCCTACATGAGTTGTTGTGCCACAAAAACCACTTAAAAATTAATTAATTCAAAGTAGTACTTCTTCTGCCTTTTTAGGTTTCCTTTTGCAGCCATTTCGCAAACCAAAACGTGTACGAACTGCATTCTCACCCACGCAACTGTTGAAATTGGAACATGCATTTGAGGAAAATCATTATGTGGTTGGAGCTGAACGTAAACAGTTGGCTCAAAATCTTAGTCTAACCGAAACACAGGTAAGTTGCTGTTTAAAGTTAAATTTATTTATAGCACAATGATCAAGTAATTAATTTAATTAGAAATAGCTTTATTGAAAAGAATGACAGTGTTTTAACAACACAGACGGAGATGCACACATTCACATATACATACATAAAAGTAATTGTAGAATTTAATATTTAAATTAAATAAATTTTTTCATTGCTATTATGCTAAAATTTATTATATAAAAAATAAAATAAAAATTTATTAGAGAACCTTCGGCACGCCAAAGAACTTTTGTATGAGTGTGCTTGCAGATGATCATGGTTTATTTTTCCAGCTGGTGGATTAGAAAGACAGTGGTTTTTGGATACATTCGTAGAATTATTTGTTATTTCGTTTAAAAATATATACTCGTATATTATTTGTTTATTTACTTTTTTTAAGTTCAGAGATTTCGCATGTACAGTGATAAAAAGTAATTCTCTCGATAGCCTAAGCTTCTTTTATATTGTTGCTGTCGAGAAGTATAATAATTCTAACTGGCAATAGAACCTATTTGAAATAATGTATTATATTCGCAAGCTTGTAGCACTTCCTCCTTCTGGCATCTCAATTCAATGACGTTTGTTCTGCTGAAAATATTTTAGGTTAAAAACTTAGAGTTCCACTTAAAATATGGAGACATCTAAGGGTATTCAATAGCCACATAGAATCTCGCCCACAAAGTGCTTGCTTGCGGTGTAAGAAATAGGACGTCCTTGAGAATTACTTTGGTTCTAATGTCATACTTGAGCCTAAGCACTCTTGTACAGGGTCCTTTGCACTCGTACCCAGCAAGTTAGGTTACTAGCCCACTCGAGTTCAGTAGATCTCAGTGCAGTGTAGAATAAATGGCTGCTATTCACTGACTGTTTTATACTTCGATATAATAGTGTATTGATCCTGTTATTGATAATGGACTAGAATAGAAATATGAGCCATAAAAATTCTACTGTTCTGTGCAAAGAACTCTCTCATTTGCCAATTCAATGTAAATTCAAATGTAAATGTGAAGGGTTTCTTTCCTGAATATTGCAACGATTTCCCACTACACGGATCAGCATCCTGAACTGACCCAACGCCAGAAAAAGGGAATCTATTTTTGAAGATTGTTCGCCACTGCTTTCAGTCAGGTGTGAAATACCATCAAGCTGGGGAAATGTAAATGAAAGCCTAACGAAAAAAAAATTAACAATTATTTCACCCAACGGTATCATTACCATCAATAAAGGCAAATAAAATAATTGCAAATTTAGATTTAAACTCATGCCAAACATTCTTATCAATTTATATGAACAAACAGAATAAACATATAAAAAGAATAAAAAGTAAATATTATCGTCCTGCGAGTAGTTCTAGCAATCATCAGTGCTAAAATTGCAAAGAATAGTAAAGTGAATGTTCTTTGCCAACCGTTAAGTGATTGCATGTCAACTGGTCGTTAACTGGGCTTAAGTGGCTTGAATTATTGAGTTTAGCATACTTCTTACCCTTTTCCTATTCCCATATACTTGCCACTTAATGCAGCAGGGGCTGATGTTGCGTATAGTTGCCAACAAATGAACTGACTCTTGACACCCTTTAATTCCTTATGCTTACTTCAACTGCCAACAAGGACTATGTCAGCCTGCTTGCCTGCCCGGCTGTTTAGAATGACTGGTATGCCGCTTGCAATGGGGTGTGTGACAATGTTTTTGTGTGTGTGGAGGTAAAATAATGTTATATTGGAAGAAAATTACAGTTACGCCTGTTAAATATAAGGTTACGTTGCTGTTATTAAGTGAGAATTTACATGGCAATATTTCACATATAACGGCACTCGTTAGTACATCCCAGGACGCTTTATGCTCTGCAACATTAAATGCAAACTGCTAAAAAGCTTACATTACACATTAGGTGGGGCCTTAAGTTGCGTTTAAAGCCTCAAAATATTATACCCGCACAGCTAATGAGAGCTATTTAAAAAATATCGTAGCTTATCATAAAATCTCTCACACTTATTTCATCCAGTGCTTTATGTTTAATTTAATTTAATTTTTCTTCTTTTCCGTTTCTTCTATGCTATTGTAGGTTAAAGTGTGGTTTCAAAATCGCCGAACAAAACACAAACGCATGCAACAGGAGGGTGACAGTGATTCGAAGAGTCAGAAGGGCAGTCAATCTGGTGATAATGAGGGCAAAAATGATAGCAGTCAGACAAGTTTTGAAGATCAAGACGATTTGGAGATGGCCGATGGGGAAGTTGACGATGAAGAGGAAGATGAAGTTATCGATATGGATGATTATGATGATCATGAAATGGATGCAGAAGAGCGAAAGCGCATGACCGAACACTTCCAAGAGATGCACAATCGACATTTCGCTCACAGCCAAATGTTTCAGCAGCAAAATCAACACCATCAACAATTTTTGCAACAACATTTCTTGCAGCAGCAACAACAGCAACACCAGCAGCAGCAACATCAGCAACTATATACACAAACCGAACAAATCCGTCAACAACATCAACATCAAGCGCAACAAAGTCAAGAGCGTCAGCAAACCCCTGCGCAAAAACCATAGCCTCGTTAACACAAGCAGAATGATATTTAAACTTTAGGCGAATTCTAGAAATGAAAACATTAAAGGCTTGCTTGGCCCCCTTAGGAATATTTAAATTTCAAATCTAAAATTAGGAAATATTTTTACTAATATACATTTTTAATATTTTATATTAAAAATTTTAGAAATTGTATTATATTTAAAATAATATATTTTTATTAAAATGTGTCTAAATATTTTAATTGAAAAATATAGTATTTAAGAATTATTCCTCAGACAAATCATATCGCTGTCTTACGTGTACATATTAATTAAATCTACTTACTATTCCTCAGCTTCATCTTCAACACTCCTTGAAAGTACTTGTATTTATTCTCTGGCCTAATCCAAACATATTTATGTTCGATTTTCAAATATTGCGAATTATATAAATACGAGTACATCCCTCGATTAGTTTTAAGTGGCAGTTGTTTTATATAAACTTCCCAGAAGCTCTACTAACTCTTAAGCTCTTGTAAATATTGTACTTAAATCATTTTTAACTAAAAAAAACGCAAAAAATTCTAAAATATATTGAAAGAAAAGTTAAATAATATTTTCTTACCTCCTTTAAGTGTTGAGTTCAAAAGGAGGTGCTATTTATTTTAAATAAATATGGAAATTTGGTGCTGAAAAAGTTTAGGTAGATGTTTGGTACTCGTACAAGTCTTAAATAAAAGATTTTAAAAATAATTTAAATGAAGAAGAATTACGGAAACATAAATATTTAGGAACCTGGTACCGCTCGACATGACAGACTCCAGCACAAATAGATGCTCAAAAGAAATTTCTGCAGAACAAAGCCTTCAGAATTCAGAGAATTCTTTATATTATTTTTAATAGTAAACAGATCTTTTTTAGTCGCCAAACTATGCCATTTATGCCACCGGAAATACAGTGTTGTTCGAGGTACACAAGTCCCCTCTCTTCATAGCTCTTCCTTTATAGTCATCTGCCCGGCGTTTGGATTTGTTTCATGCATACTGTTGCAATACTCTATATTATTTAAGAAGAGTGGTTTTTTCCTGATTACAGAAGATTAAAAATATTTTTGGAGAAAAGCAGGATGTTTCACATGAAGAAACGCAAAAAAGCTTAGTCTGTTGTGAAGTGTTAAAGAAATAAATGTAAAAATTACATTTTGGATCTTTTCTCCTCAAATAACCATAAAAAGCAACACAACAAATATTCTTTTAAAATCTTAAAATCCAAAAGCATAGTGGAATGCAAGCTGACGAGGCCGCAAAGGAATATCCTCCCTCCATTTGTTTTACGCTTCCAACAATGTATACTTCTAGCTGTCTTAAACACTCTGTTGAAATAAAAAGATAGTAACACTCATGAGGTGCGAATGGGCAGGACTTAATTATTCTGCTAATTAGTGATGTGTTCATTTTAATTATACGAGAAGTGACCTTAATCGAATCACTTATTCATAACAAAGGATAACCATTATATATATCCACACACCTTAATAATAAACTAACCTGAAAAAGTGTAATGTACAATTGCATAAGCCTGCAAAATCAGTGGTGGCTTGTGCTTCTTGTCGGAAGGACTTGAAGGAACCCTTTAAAATATGTGATATTCAATGAAGAGGAAAGTGCAAACAACATTAAAAGACCAAGCGGACTTTGAAGCTAAGCAGCCTCTTCTATGCCGTTTTCTTTGTTATTTCAGCCAAGCTAATCTATTTGCTAGTTTTGCCAATTCGTCAGTAGCAACTTTATAAAATCAATTTAGGACATCAAGTTAAAAATTACCTGAATATATTGTCCTTTATATCGTGCGGCTATTTCCACACGCAGTATGCCGGGCATATAACAATAAAGGAACTATGAGGAGAGGGGACTTTATTTACCTCCAACAAAGACATTTGTTTTTTTGGCGGCACTGGTCTCAACCGCTGATTACGAAAACTGCAGGCACAGTCACGTCAAAGCGAATTGACATCAAGTGAACAACTACAGCAAAAGCTTCTTTTCAAAGTTATTGTTTGAATTCTATAGAAAATTCAATTTAGTTTCGCGATTTCAAATCAACATTGGCAACTATTTTCAAAATGAACACTCACATATAACGTTGATACATTGTGTTCGCAAAATAAGTAGTTGATCGCTACCATTTGCATTTAATTACATGTTTTATTCAATTAAATTTTTAATTTGCTTGTCTTACGGAAAAATTAATTATTTATATGAACTTTTTTTTCGTGAGTAATTAAATGTTTTTTTTTGTTCAGCTTTAAATTTGACTTGTTACATAAACTTTTAATTAAGCATAATTTTGCTTTAATAAGAAGCAATTATTTGTATAACAAAATTTTTATTAAATCTTTTTTGAATCAGGCGTTTGTAATTGTCATTATTAAAGTAATTAAAGTAGCGTTTATAAGTATTTATGGGTTTGTCTTACGGCTAATGCTGTTTCGTGCGTTTCCACTCTACACATTAAAAGCCCAGATATTTGCAATTACTAGTTAATAAATGATTAAATTGCGTTATCTCATGCGGTTGATCAGCGAAATAAATGAGTATGTATAGTTTTGGTATGAAATACTGGAATTTAAACGTTAAATGTTTACAGTTTTTAGCCGATACTTGCGCATGCGCGTCTCAGAGAATACAAAAAATACCTTTTAAAAATTTTTAATTAAAAAAATGTATGAAATACTAGTACACGCATTGCAACTTTAAAAGGCAAAACAACAAGAAACAAAGAGACATTTTAATATCATTCAGTGTTAAATTAAATTTTAATTATTTTAATTACTTTAAACCGGATCTGAAGTGACATCCAGCAACGATGTTATTTGACGAAACTTAATAACAAGATTTTAATGCAGTTAAACGTTATAATTACCGTAATGATGTATAACATTTATTTTATTTCATTTCATTTCATTTCATTTCATTTATAGTTCTATTTCAGGTGGAAGTGTGTACGGTGACAAGAATGCTGGTATTTACGTGTAAATGCGATTACGACTACAACTGACAGTACAACTTTAAAAGTGTGATTAAAAACTTACGAGGCACTTATGTGGCACGTATGATGTTACTGAAATGTCTTAAATATAAATAATAATTACAATAATAATAACAAATATATAAAGTATATACTTACAATAGACTGTTACAGAAATATAAGAGAACTGAACGCGAATTTAACAAGTTGAAGACAGAATGCACTTAAAGGAAAAATAATTAATTTTCGTTTTGGGCGGGAACGAGAGGCAGGGATAGTCATAAATGTGTTAGTGCTATTATCCTTGATATCCTTGCCAAATTTATTACTAATTTTTAAATCCTTTAATTTCTAAAATTTTACTGTTAAATCTTAACTCTCTTTGTAATCACTTTAATACAGTTAGATTTTATTAATTTTTTTTTTTTTTGTTATTTGAAAATTATTTTTTCTATTTATGCGGAATGAATCGGCTTGCCAAGTGCTTTGTTACAATTTCCAACAAGATGCGGACTACATGCATTCTATTATCCTTTATTAATTGTTTATTTTTGAAATTAAACATTTCTCCCAGTGTACAAATTACAATAAAATTATGTTACATTTTCTAAAGCAGTTAACAGTCAGCAGTCAGCAGTCAGCAGTCAGCCTTAAACCGTTTGTATGTTTTGTAAAACGCGAGTATACATATTTTTACATGCTTTTCCCATGTTTGAATCGATATATGTAGTTTTAATTTGGTGTTTAGCTTAACAATATGCAAGTCAAGCGAAGTGGCAGCAACACAACTGAAGTACACAAACAAATAATAAAAAAAAAGAAACTCATTGAGGCTAATTACTTTATAAACTTCTTTTTTTATTTCTCCTGCAACGAATAACAGCTCATTTTAAGAATTTTTATAAAAAAGTTTTGTTTTATTTTTGCTTCTTTTGTTTAAACTAATTATGTTGTTGTTATTTTTTTTTTCTGATTCGTAGAACTTGCTTGCATGTGGCAAACATGTAAAAAAGCACTCGCAATAGCAACAACAATAACAGCAAGCCCAACAACACTCCAAAAGAAGAAGAAATTATAACATCAGCTTATAAAACAACATTAAAATAACAACCATTAAAAACACTTAACAATTTAATTTTAAATAAAATTTAATTGCACTTAAAATTAGTGTAACCACAGTATTTAAACTTGGCTCAAACGAATATGTAAGTAAGTATGTGAATTTATAACTGCTGGCCAGCAGTTGCAGAAAGACAAATAATAAAATAAGGCAGGCAGGCATGCAACCAATACGGCGCAATCATGTGATAAATTATGGTTACCATTTGTGTAGAGGTGATGGCGAAAGTCAATGAAGGGAGGCGAGCCATTAGGAAATCTGGCTACCAAAAATGTACAGAAATGCAGCTTTTTCAATATTAAATTATTTTCAAAAAAAAATTATTTATCTGTTTGAAACATACTCAGATTTAATATCACAAATATTTTACGGTAATTTTCCAGATATTACTTTCTACTTAATAAAATGAATTATTTCTCTTCCGTCTTATATCTTTTCGCCAATACAGAAGATGGGATATAAACTGACTACAATGAAGCTGATTGGTTGTGTTTCTTGTTACAGTTTTGATATGCTAATCAGAGGCTGCTTAAATCTCTAGTTGTTCTTAGAAGATCCCAGAAGATCTGCATTTAACCCAACAGCAATTAATTTCACTGTATTTTTAAGTCAAATTTAATTTTTTTTGTGTTTCTAGTGCAGTATGAAACAAAAAAAAGCAAACAAGTGTAAAATAAAGGAATGTTGTTGCAATAATTCGCAATTGTTGTTATACTGCTTTGGTTATTGTAGGGCAGCAACAATAACAACAACAACACCAACAATTTTGGAATAAACCTGGAAGGGGGTACAACATTTGGCTCAGGAATATAGTGAATAAATGTAGCGACAAACTATATCTTTGTAGTAAAGAGTTACTTCCAAGGAATAAAAACAAAATTGCTTTTCTAAAAATGCATTAGTATTCTGCAGAAGTTTTCCAATAGAATAATTTTAGCTTTTCTTTTAAAAGTTTTGTAGTATATATCGTCCTTTAATTTAAATTTTCCTTTCTTATTCTGCAGATATATATTTGTATGTTGGTCTTTTTTTATGTCCTGTAGATTTATTAAATTCTCAACCTTCAAAACCTCTTCTGTATTTTCAAATGATTCGAGAACTGGATTTCTGCTCAAACAGTCTGCTTCTTTATTAGATTTTCCTGGATTATATTTAACCTTAAAATTGTATTGAGATAGGTAATAAGTCAAATCTCCCAGTTCCTCATTTGTTCTGGACTTTTATTCATGTTATCTAAAGGTTTGTGATCTGTGTAAACAGTAAACTCTTTCCCCATAAGCCAATGCTGCCAATATTTTACAGCTTATTTTATAGCCAAACATTCCAGATGTATTGCTTTCTCCTTCTTTTGGTATTCATTAAGTTTCTTTGAAAAGTATGCGACTGGCTTGTAATTCCCACCTTCGTCCTCTTGTTTCAGCACAGCTCTTATTCCTTTAATGCTAGCGTCTGTGTATATTTTTATTGGTAAATCTGGATCGTAAATTTTTAAAATTGGTTCAGAACAAAGTAGTGCTTTTATGTGATCGAAAGGTTCCTGACATTTTTCGGACCAGATGAACTTATGAACCAGATGAACCCTTTTTCCTCAGCAAATTATGCAAAGCTTCCAGGATAATAGCAATTTGTGGAACAAATTTATGATAATAATTTATTTTTCCTATGAATTGGCGAACATTTTTTCTTGTCTCCGGCACTGGAAAATTCTCGACAGCTATTAAATTGTTTGTCAGTGGTTTAATTGAATTATTTTCTATGACTTGACCTAAATATTTTACTGAATTAGCTGCAAATGTACATTTGGAAAATTTAAGTCTAAAACCTTCATTTAATACAGCCTCCAACAGTGTTGACAAATGTAGAATGTGGTCCTTGAAAATCTTGGAAAAAACAAGGATATCATCTATATAATTAACTGTATAATCCGCAAGTTTGTGTTTTCTTATGATGTTGCTCAAAATATTCTTTGAAAAATTGCTGGGGCCCTTTTTTAACCAAATGGCAGGCAGGTCCTTTGAAAATGGCCTTCTTGAGTTACGAATGCCATTTTTGGTCTGTCTTGTATTCTCAAAGGAATTGACCAGAATGCTGAACTAATGTCGAGAGTTGAAAAGAATTTTCAATTTCTTGTCTTTACCATTAAATCTTCAATTAGTATATCAACGACAAAAGGATGGGCTCGAAAAAAGTACGGGTTTCGGGAATACGAGTGTATTCAATAACAGCCACACTTTTTGCTCGGTAGTCTGTTGTCAATGTATTCAATGCATCGTATGAAGCAGTAAAGCGATAAGATTTCTAGACTTTTTTGATTCCCATTTCTAGGCCATACCCTTTATTCTACTCCTTCTCATAATTCTGCTGCTTGGAAGAAAGTGGGGGCTGCTACTAAATGTTGTTATATGAATTGCTCAAAAAAAATATATAAAATTTTTTTTTTGATTAATAGAGAATTATTGAGCGATTCTCATTAAGTTGATAAATTGAACAAATTACGGTTGAGTTAACGCTATACCGACACAGACAACTGGTCGTTCATAACCAATATTTCTCGTTTCCTCTTACAAACCCATTTAGAGTTTTTATTTTCGCATTAAAAATATCATAAATTAAAAAGCCATTTCAAAAGTCCTGCATTAATCTTTTTTCTTATAAAAATATCTTGTTAGTTCAAAACTAAATGCAAATATAATTTTTTCTTTTTGCGTTTACTCTCCATTACGGTATTCATTTATTTCATGATCACCATCTCATCTAATTGTTGGGGAATGCACCTGTTTGTTAGGAGGCCGCAAAACGTAATTTTCTCTGGGCATTTTGCTTCACGCTCTTGCGTTTGAACATGCACAAATGACACTGATATGAATGAATTATTTGCAACTTCAGGCAATTATTCGTATTGGCGATCTTTTTGCAATTTGTATATTTTTTATTTAATACGTATAATTCAATTAAAAAGCCATTAAAATTATCCCTCAGCATGAACAGCAAGTGAAGTGCCCATTAAAAATAAACGCTTACAATAATAAACGAGTTTGTATGTCATTTAGTTGCTGTTATTTTAACAAATTATAGTTTAAATGTTTATTGAATGTTAAAAGTATCTTTTTAAGAGTTAATTTTTCTCTATGCCTTCTACTCGTACAACATGTTATTTATTTCTCTACATTTTTCTGCCTTCGCTGTCTTTTTTTACAAAATTATAGCTATTGAATTTTTATTTAATTACCACCATTTCTAATTTTGTTTAAATTATCGCTTTATAATTTTCGAAAGTTGAAAGAAAAACGAAACTCTTTTTTAAACTGATGTAAACTTTACACGCGATATTTAAACTTCAAATTTGTTTTCTCCTTATTTGTTGCATGTGCAAATAAGTATTTGTGTAACCCCTTAATTTGAGGCACAATTTTGTTAATTTGCAACTGATTTTAGGCTGCCATGCCACAGTGGCTGTTTAATGTCTTGACGAGGAACAGTGGAAGAGGAAAATTTATTGAACAATTCGTTGAAAAAGGTTGTTTTTGTTTTTTTGTTAATAAAACACACATTTCAGTCAAATAGTGGCCCTTCCCAGCAGGCAACTTTTATTGCAGATTTCTACTTATGGTTACGAACGAATAAAAGCTTAAGGCACACTTCCGTCTCCGCCAAAAAGTTCTCACACAATCAAACCAAATCCTCGTATGTATACGTTTTCTTCATTTCATCAATAAATTCTACCACTGCCATTAGAGCGGGGTACTGACAGGGAAAGCACTGCACTTTGTTACTTTTTCTTTTGTTAGGTACATGTGGGAAAATTAAGTACTTTTTCGTGGGCAAAAATAGGGTAATAGCATTTTAGGATTTTTTTTTTAATTTTGTAACAATTTTACAAGATATTCAATCAGCCAAAGCCCCTCGATGGGGCTAATATTTGGTAAATAAATAAATAAATAAAATCAATCAGCCACTTTGGTATTGTAAGACTTCTCTTATTTTCTATAAAATTATATACAGTGATTCAATAAAGTTTACGCACAACACGATTTTCAAGAAGCACCGATCAATAACAGTGATTCTACTTAACTTAGTGATAAAAAATATTTCAGGTTATATGCTTTAAAAACTTGAAAAAGATCAGGCACATATTTGAAAAGTTTTAATATTATATGAGTAGTTTTCGCAAACCCCTAAGGGGAAGCTGCTACCCGTTATAGGGGTCTCTATTACTTGCAAATATATATCAAATAGGTTCAAAATTGTAAAATAAAGACGAGCGAGTAATAAAAATGGATTTTTCGATGCAAAACTTGGTGGAAGCTTCTGCATAATTGCTTCTGAGCGCCAGAACTCACTTTCAAGGGGTGTGATATTTTCCCATTCTAGGCGAAGTACTAGAATTCTATAAGCGATTCCTTTGAAGTAATGTGATGTTTTGGTATTCTTTTTTCCAGTAAGAGCTAAATGTGACCCATAGGACTCCTATCTGCGATTGCGGAGGTGTTTGCAGTTATTTGCAATGGTGGATAAGCCACCCCTGTACAAGATATGACGAATGTTTTGCCCCATTAAAAATTTGTTATGTTTTATTTTTTTTTTTTTTTGTATATAGTGTGTTTAATGTAAAGTATTAGCATATTTATTTATTATTTTAATTTAATTTTTTCACATTCGCGGTCCGACTCCGTTCAACTTTTACAATTATCTGCTTATTTCTATTTTTAAAACTATTTCTTAAATACTATATAGTTTCACTCTATTTTCTTAAAGGTGGGAAATTTCGTAACACCTCTTTGCTTATTTTTCAGTTTTCATTAGTGGGTAATTAATTGCATTTTATTTTTAACTTGCATTAATTGCAGTAATTGGGTTTTGATATTTTTTTAATTTTCGTAAGTGAGTTTAAGTGCACCGGGGGATGACGGAAATGGTATATTTGATACCTCCATAAGTCGGAATGCATTTTGGCAAATGTGGCAATATTTTACTTGACCGAAATGTCGAAGGATATTTTGAAATGCAATAATTTTGCAATCTTTATTGACCGCAATATCGAAATATTGTTAGATTGCATATGCTTCCTTTTCGCGCATGTGATAGTGGCCAAAGTTGCGGGCAGATGCACTTAAAAATGACACTACATTTGGTATAGAATCAGTTGTTACGACAAATGAAAAACATGAAATGTTTTTTGTTATGAATGGACAATAAATCAATTGCAAATTTTATTGATCCACTGTAGTTAAATATTGGCTCTTATGGGTACGATCGATGCTATGAGTATACAATAGGCTACAGTGTCCTTTCTGGCTGGAGAAATTAGCAAAAGCCGGGTAAAGTTTCTGCTGCTCCAGCGATAACTTGACGAGAAGAATATGGGGCGGGGAAAGCAAGCTAGATTTGTTTAAGTATATGAAACACACGGTAATCTTATACCTGAATATATGCATTATAATTCGCCGATACTTCTTATGCTGTGCATCTGCAAAGGATATGAGTAATTTTCACACACTCTTCTGCGGCGGTACTCATGCTTCCTTTTCGCCCATGTGATAGTGGCCAAAGTTGCGGGCAGATGCACTTAAAAATTATAAACTTCACCATAAATTCATTTTTTGCGCTCTTAAATCATTTACGCACATGCGATTAAAATATTTTTTGAAAGTTTTAATGAAAATTAAACCACTAAGCCATACGTCCCTTTGCCAGGATAGCTTTACAAAATATTTAAAATTTAAAAACACACATACCCGTAATATAAAATCGCTGTTTCAAAAATGTTGATAATACTCGGCAGTAAATTTATGTTTGTTAGCAACAATGCCTTAAAATCTGTCATTTTTAAAAAATATTTCTCCAGCAATTTCAAAAAACCTTAAAGAATTAAAAGAAATGCATTCGCTGCCATATAAATTTGCACTTATTATAAAGATTTGTTTATGTTTGGCGAGAATTATGATCACGTTTTTCAACTAGCGATCATAAATTTCTTAACCACCTACTTTTTACAAAGAATTTCGTTGCAATTTCACTCGCTTGCTGTCCCCTGTTTTAAATTAGCGCAAATGTGTAATTTGACACCTGCAAACACTAGAGTCTCGCTTATAAGTTTGTTTTAGCTGTTTAAATAAATTAAAGCAACTATTTCACACACCTTTTTGTTCAGTACCTCTGCTTCTTAATTTTTCCAGCACAAAACAAATTTCTTCATTTGCTTAGGCAACATACCCGTAACTGAAGACTACCCATCTAAAGAAGAAGAATAAGATGGCAGGATCAGTGGCGGGTTGTTGTTGGTTTTTACTGGTGGATGTTGGCTGCGTAGCCTCTACATTCATTAAGTGAACAACAAATACTAAATGCGATTTTATGGAGCTGCCTAAAGCTGGCCAGACACTTTGTCGCCATTAAGCCCAGAATCGTCAACTATTTACGGCCACTTTGCACAGATTCCAAAAATTAAATTCACAAACGAAAAACAGACAATCTGTTCTGTTCGCCGTGTCCACCACGCTTAAACTGTTTCACTTAATCAAAGAGCAAAAATCTATGTCAGCAGTCGGCAAAAAAAAAAGGTAAAAGAATTATAATAAAAAACATGCAGCTTTGACTCCGCAGTATTCAACTTAATAAAATATTACCATTAACGTTAAAGCGACAAAATTTAAATCGCAATTTAGTTTCGGGCGTTATCAAGATGAAAAGCACAACAAGTCGAAAGCAGAGAGCAGCACTCTTAAGCGTTTTCTGTATTTCCAAGGAAGATGATGTGACTTCCATTTAACTATTCATTATTTATTTTTTTTTTTTTTTTTTGTTTTTCGTTTGGTTTTTTTATAATTTTTGTGCGCATATGCACAGTTTTTTACTGCGAGATAGAAGAAATGAACCGACCCAACAAATGAGCGAGGGAACGCATTTTCTGGCCAATTAATTAAGTCAGAATATGTTGTATTATTTGGTTTCTGGTGTTTAGTTGCAGTTTTTTTCTTTCTTCTCTTATTGTTTTTGAGAATGTTATAAAAGTAAAAGAAGCACTTGAGCTAAAAAGCTTAATTGGTTGTTGGTTGTGAACTTTTTTCTGTTTCAAATCTGTTTATATGATAATATTTGCCCATTTAAAAAGTTCCTCATTTACTTTTTAACAATTCATGGGAATCCTTTTCTCTTTTAAGTGTGAAATTCTCAGTATAATTTTTGTTTTAATTTCTTCACAGAAAATATCGGTCACTTTGAAATTATTTTTAAAGAATTTCAGCAAAAAACTTAAAAGGTACTTTTTTTTAGCTATAAAAAAGGTGGTACATATTAAGTTAGTGCTGACTTTAGCGGCTTTACAAATTTTAACGATATAAATTTTTTTATGCGGGTTTTATATTTTTTAAATTATTTTTTAAGATATATTTTTTTTATAATAGAATAGACCTTTTGCCCCCAAAAACCAAAAAGTATTTTTTTGGAAGAGTTTCTTTTAATTGTACTCCCTCTGAAAGGTAAATTTCATAACTTTTAAGCTTGCACTTCTTAAAGAGAGACTCTTTAAAAGCTACAATTTTAAAACGTACCTTAGTTGAAATACCTTCTAAAAAGGTAATTTTAGTTCTTTTCGCTGATATGTACTTTGAAAAGGTACTTCTCAGAAATAACTTCTTTAAATATTGTTTTTTACAAAATCGTATGGTTTGAAGAAAATATTTTTTAAATGTGTTTTAATGGAAATTTAAATGGAAAATAAAAGCTACAATTTTAAAACGTACCTTATTTGAAGTACCTTCTAAAAAGGTAATTTTAGTTCTTTTCGCTGATATGTACTTTGAATATTCTCAGAAATAACTTCTTTAAATATTGTTTTTTACAAAATCGTATGGTTTGAAGAAAGTCTTTTTTAAATGCGTTTTAATGGAAATTTTTTATAATAAAATTATTTGTGTGAAAACTTATTTTCAAACTTCAAGAATTAATTCAAATTAACAATAATGGATTAAAATCTTAAGGAATATTTTTAATTCAAATTCTTTAATAATATTTTTTTTAATAAATTCTTTTTATGCAATTTATTCTTTAGTAGCAAACACGAGCTTAAAAGCTACTTGCTTACTAAAGTTACACTTTTGAGCCGGAAGCTCTTTTGAAAATATAGTGTTTTTAGGTACGTATTTTGAAGGTAGGTATTTTGAAAGAGTTCTTTGCAAGGACTAGAAATATTCCATTTTGAAAAAAGACTCTCCGAAAAAATAAAATAGATTTAAAAAACAAGCAAATGCTGTCATTATCTCTTTGCTTCCACTAAAGTCAATGCAACTAAACGTAAGATTAGCAATAAAAAGCAAGAAAACCAAAATTTTATCTAATCAGAAGTTGAGATCTCGAATCGGAGCAAACAGCGGCATGATAGTTGTAATCTTAACGCTGTAATCTTAAGTAAATTATTATTAATTCTTTTTAGTGATGATCACAAACGCTAAATGTCATTTGGGAAAGCCATTAAAATGTGAGTTCACTGGAATCCGTTTGTTCTTGACTCATTTTAAAGAGTTTTATCATTTTTATGTGGTGTAAATTTAACATCATGTTGGAGCTTCTGTCTTTAAGGATAACAACGAAATAAAAATGTAAGTACTGGTGTACTGCAATGACCATTCGAAGAGGTTGTTCTGTATTCGAAATGATGACTTCATTTAATTGTTAAATTGCGTTAAACAAGTAACATTTTTTAATTGTGTTTATTTGGAAGCCATAAACGCCGCATTGAATATATCAAATGATACTTAACTAGCGATATAATTGTTTTTAAACATATGAAGAGCAAGTAGTTTGTGTTATTTAGTTTTATACAGAATTCATAAATGTCTAATAAAAATTATGATGTGACATTTTGCCCTCTTCTTACGAGCTACAAAATGATCGCAGCGATATACTGATTAAGTTAAACGGAAATATTAAAAACGAATCCTTTTATATTTACTTAAAAGAGAACAAATATGTGATTTCAGTTGCTGTTTGTGTGAAGACATTTTCTTTTAAATATTTTTTTAGTAAAAAAAAGATATCTATATGTTGGTTTTAAAAAGTCAGTTTTTTTGGGAAAAGACTACTTAAATTAGGTTGGCGTTAATTTATGTGTAATTGACCTCTATATAAAATTACGATACTTTTGAAATTAAAATATGTATTCCATAGTAAAATCTAACCTGAGCAAAAGTGAAATTTTTAGGCTTACGAGGATCTTAGCGGGATACCACAAGCTGCAGCCATATCTGCTGCGCGTAGTCTTGGCAAATAAAAGCAAATGCAGGGATGACAAGCACGAAGGAGTATAAAACGATAGAAGATTTGCTCGTCCACAGTACCATGTAATTGAAATCTTACCGAATACAAGTCACGCCAAAAAAGCCTACTATAAAACTGTATGGTACTACAGGACTCAAGCAGAAGAGGTATTTTGTACATCAGTTTCTTATTAAAATTTTTCGTATAGGAGGGGCCTTTTTCTTGTGTTTATGGGCATGGAATTCCCTACAGGTGGCTGCGAAAACTGAATCTTCCACATAATTAATATTTTTTTCGCCCATCCATTCCAGTATTTGTCTAGAGTTAACATCGTTATGCAGGCAGAGGTCCATGGCATATGTCGAGAGCATACATATAAATTAAGTACATTTAACGCCAATTAATCGATATATGAAATATAAGTTGGATCTTTTAATTAAACATTTTTCATTGTTACTGTAAATATCTTGTATATCCTGAAGGAATTTAAACAGATACGAGTAAATTAAATTTTTAATTTTATTATAGCCACTTCCTTTCGGAGTTGCCTTCTTCTATAAAAAAGTGCGCCTTCTCTGCTCCTCTAAACAATATTTTGCATAATTTGTAACATGTCCAGGCACAAACAAATGCAAATAACAAATCATGCAATTAAACTAGGACTAACGACTTCTTTGTCTGCCTAAAACAGGGATGCCAAACAATGAAAGGAACGAATAAATATCTTCACTTTCAAACTCCAGCAGACAACCAAAAATAGAAACAATATGAAGCTTCAAAAGTATCGAGGAAAGCAGAACAGTTCGCTTCCACAGGCATTGAAATGCAGAGAAAAAAATATCAGCGACGTCTTGATGTCTCGCAGGGGATTCTTTTCTCCTTGTTTTTTTTTTTTTTTTTTTTGTTCATTTTTGAATTGTGCAATAAAGAAGAATTAAATTCAATATTTGTTCTTTTAAATTGCATACAAATCGCTTGTTTACAATGCCACTCGTAAAATATCAGTGAGTGTGTGTCATGCCACACTGAACAGTGAGGGATACATTTTGGGGAATTAAAAGCGCCTTCAATTTACCAAGACAGAGTGTATGTATTTTGAAGAGCGTTGTTGGTTGGAAAAATTTGCTTGCACGGGTTGGCAGAATTGAATATTTGAAGTAGGAAGAATTTGGTTATTGGTTTGATTTTGTATAACTTCTCTTTCAACAATAGGCGTTTGTGTAGACACAATTTATTTAAGATACGGCGCTAGTAAGCACACTTTAAGGGTCCATTGTATTCCCAATTGAATTTAAGTGCCAATCGATACAGCAAGCAGTGACAAAAGATGCGCTCAATATTCGTGTACAAACAAAATTACTTGCCAACGGAACTCAAGAAAGCCGATAATACTGGGCCAAAAGTTAACAACATGCCGTTTGATGCACAAGTGCCCGCAGTGTGTCATGTTCATATCGAATGCAGTTGAAATGAAAATAAAGAGAGACTTTTGTAAACAAAAGCTTTTATGCATTCATATGCGTAAACAATTTAAATTTGCCCACCATAATTATATAATGCATGAATAATGGTTCATTGACCAGCAGTTCGCTGTGGAAACGACCGCAACCATATTTATGCGTCGTTCAAACAAGCTGGCAGTGACCACAGGAACAAGACAAGATCAATTGACTATCGATAATTTTGCTTTAAAGACCTGCGAGCACACATCGCCACACACTCATTTTGTCATCGTTATCCTACTACTGGCTGACTGGCTGACTGGCTGACTGAGTGACTGGCTAACTGATTAGTTACAACAAATTACCGTGTTTACACATCCATCAACAAACAGAAAAAATATAAAAAATCTAAAAAATCTCATAAAAAATTATGGCTTTTGTACAGAATATCAACTAATAGATACAATAACAGAATACACACGGTATAAATTACTCAACAATTTCGTAGATAAACGAACTAATTGTGGTCAGTAGTGAACAAGCAGATCGTAAACTGAAAGCAGAAGAATAATGTAAAATGAAAACAACTTGTTCAATACGCAACCACCAATCAAACAAATCGCAATTATTGCAACTTCATGTCGACAAGGAATTATGATTTCAATTTCTGTGCTTACAGCCATATTAAATAAATTACTCAGCATTAGTTGAAAATGGGTTTGTGTAAAATTCGGATTTCGCAACCTCGATGGCAGTGCTGGGACTGCATTCTTTACTACCCAATACGCACTGTCAACTAAAAAGTTTGCCAAGATTACTCCGTCCAAATGTTGAAGGAGCATGTTTTTATATGGTAAATGAGCGCAGTCATACAAGTAAAAATAACTACCACTTCAGTATAAAATTGCCTTCACAGGACAAAGCCCTGTCTTTATGGTGCAATAAAACACATGTTGAGAGCGCGTGAACTCCCAGCATTATTATTTGCAATTTGTTAAACTTCTACAACTGGTTCTGCTATCTCAACAATTGACAATTGATTATCAATATCGTTTCTCCCTCAAGTACGAAGAGTTCATCTTAATCATCGTTCCTGTAAATAGGAGTGGGAGGAGTTTGTACAAAAAAAGAATTTCCCAAACTAAAATACACACTGTCGGATATGATTTATGATGGCCTCAGATACATTTTATCGTTGTTCCTAACAAGAACGTGCCCTGTTCTTCCCATTATGACTTGATAAGCATGATCACTTTAATAGTTGCTGTTATTTAATGTAGAGAGCCTGCAAAAGCTCTATTTGGAAGGCTGAACTATCAATTTCTTATACCATTTTGCGCTAGGCTTTAACTGGAAGTGTTATACTGCCATCTAGGACTTGTATGGACACCAAGTGAGTACACTTCTTAATAGTTGAGTTCGACCCCAGAATATGACCATTCAGACTAAACATCTCTTAATAAAAAATAATTTAGACTTGGTAATGGTGTTGTACTTAAAACTGTTCGAGTAATTGTTCAACAATCATTCGATTACTTTTACTCGAATGGCAATTCTCTACAATGAGCAGCAACCCAATAAACGACGCATAATTGCATTAAATATATGCAATATGATATATATTTTCATGATATATTTCAAACACATTAGATATAATTTTTTTTGCCATTCACAAGCAAATTATTTTCTTCTCACATTACACGCCGTCGGTTCAAGTCTGGCGCAACGGAAAATAAAACCAACCAAACACTTGTCTTTAATGTGCCTCACAAGTGTAAATGTCTGTTCAAATGTTATACGTCCTGTTACAAAAAAGAAACACAAAAACCCAAAAAAAAAAAAAAAATAAAAAAAAATAAAAAAATAAGAGCTTAAGCAAGTAATGTTTTATTAAGCTCAAATTCAAACAAACTGTTCAAAATACAAGCAAACAGACAGCAGACATGCAGACATTCAAATGTACATGTGCTCCCCACTCGCATCCACGTATGTATATAATGAGAACAAACAGCATTTGATGGCCATGGAGTTGGTGCTAGTGGTGGTGCAGTATATTTATTTGGTACATCATCTCTTCTTGTTTATTTTCAAGCTATAATTTATTTCTAAATTGCCAGCCAACGGCCGGGATTTCCAACTAAACTGCAAATTAGCAGCCAATTTTCAAGTCGATTAATAACCATAATTATGGCTCACAATACACCAAGTAAGTACTCGTATTCGTACTCGCTTATACAACTGCAATACACGAGCACATAATACACACATTTTAATCGAATATTCATTCGCGCTGGCCCCATTCTTGAGTTCCTGCAACAACAAAACGTGCGAAAGGATGGGCGCGTACAGCAAGAGGGAAGTGGATGTGTAATAAAATGTTGCATCAAACACTTTTGGCTGCATAAATTCCTTTTCTACAAGTGTGTATTAACAATAATCATCAGTGAGTTTCTTTCTTTTTTTTTTTTTTTTTTTTTTTTTTTTGTATCGTTGCAGTGCTTTTTTCCTTCTTCGTTGCAAGTGTATCTGTTTGTTGCAGTTGTTGTGATAATAAACGGTTTCATGTCTTAACTGATTTGTTAATATTGGCCACAATTAACAATTGTGTTTGTTAGTTTAATGAAAACTTGTGAATCAATAAATTTTATTATTGATGTTTATATGTAGACACAAGAGCGACGTACCGCACAGTGAACCCTTTTGGTGTTGCGCGTTAAACACAGATATATAATTGCATAGATTTTCCAAAAAAAAAAAATCATTCCAACAAAAATTAAGCTGCAATAGTCATTTCAGTGACAGTTGGTCTCACAACATATAAACATAAACATGATTAATCATGCTCTGATAGTCATTAAAAAATATACTTTTACTGTACTACGCGTGATAACTAGCCGGCTTAAAAGCACGACTTCAGCGATAGGAAGAGCGAGTAACACCACTTTTATGGAAAAAATTCATAAAAGATTCGCGATAGTAAACTATGCGTAGAAACGATGAACCAAAATCCGGAACAAAATTAGGCTGACAGGACATGCTTTATAAAAGCACGACACGCGTTCTGCTGTGAAGAAACTACTGAAATTGAGTTCCATATGAGGCGTGGTATTGCAAACTAAAGCATTAAGTTTAACCAAAATTAATGTAACTAAATTTAAATAAAATCCAATTAAATATCATATACGAGTAGTTAAATATATATAAAATAGGCAGTTCACAAAGGTCCTTTAAATTATAGATATTTTTACAGCGTCATTTATACTCTAAAACTTGTGTAAGCAAATAAGAAAAATTCAACTATATCAAGAATCATGTCGTGTAAAAAATATTTTCTAACCACCATGTAAATGTTGCTTCAAGGTAAATTATTTTTTTTTTAATAATTTTTTTTTTATTTGCAATCTGTTTACAAAAAGGAAAACATTAAGCAAATCAAATAGATAATCATAAGGTTAACAGTCACCAAGCTTCTTTTAGCTTGGTGTAGATACGTAAATACACAGAACAATAATATGAAATTAAAGTAATGAAAAGAAAATATAGGAAATTTATATAATTAAAATCATATTGTCTTAATATGGTCCTATTATTATGTTATTATAAAAATGCCAGATCTAGTATGTGCAGTCTTTTCAGTCTTTTAACTTCATCTTCGTCGTCAAGCAACGTTATGGCTAATAAAATTGTATGACGACTTAAACGTTCGACATAGTTGGTACTAAACCTTTTTATTTCGCTTCTTAGTCTTGGAACATCGAGATCATTATGAATAGTGTCATTTGTCACAAATCAAGGTGCATTACATATCAACCTCAGAGTCTTAGATTGGTATCGCTGTAAAATTTCTATATTAGATTTGCTGGCCAATTCAAGGTAAATGACGTAAAATTGTACAAAATTTGTATACATTGTAATTCTATTGAAACATACGTACGGAATTAACAAATATGTAGATTACAAAAGTAAAATTAATTTTTAACGCTTTTTGAGTATTCGCAGTTTGATTTCTCATAACGAAACTGATGCCATGAGTAATGCATGAAGAATATTCTACATAATTTTATTTCTCACATTGCAAAGAGAGATGTTTCGTGTATTTTATGTGTGTAAAATATTTCAAGATGTTTTAAAAATCATTGAAACAGAATTTTTCGTTTAATCAAATACCCTAATTTACTGCATTGCGGCATGAAAGACCAACAAGCAAGATGCAACAATTATTATCCTACAAACCTCAGATCATGGACAACAACCACTTATTGTGAATTCAATGTACTACATCTATTAACAGGAATGTATAGCATACTTCGCGGCAGTGCAATAAATTATATTAAGTGAGCTCATACAAAAGTCATTATGTACGTCTAAACACACACCGAACATAAAGAAAATTAAATAAATTGTAAAACATACAGTGCACAAGATATCGTTACCAAAACACAGAAAGTGAAATTAAGAAGGTTGGCATGGCAAGCTGCATGTGCATCTTGGCTATGCCTTGACTAAGCCTTCATCAGCGAATAACACAACAAATGTTAAAGAAAATGAGGAATATTAATAGATTCTCTTTGATGAATAAGTTACAAAGGTGACCGACCTTAAGAGCGCAAGTACATTTTGCTGAATTCATTGCGAATATTTGAAAAAGTTTTAAAATTTTCTCTTCTGTTAAAAAAGGATAGCAGCGCACAAACAATTAATAAAACAAAATAGTAGGCCGTGTATAAACGTTGTGTTGGCTCCATTTTCATACCAAAAAAAATGTTGAATACCAGAGTGTAAGATGTTTATGTAGATTGTGGAAATCGTGCGAATTAATATTAAAATACATGAATATCCTTTAATTATTCTAACCGGTTAGAATACACAATATATTTAAAAATTAAGGTAGAAGCAAACTACTTTTTAAAAAGAAATTCTTTTCTTGCCTTGCTCAAGTTTTATTTTCAGATTTCATTTTAAATGAAAAAAATTTCAAGCGTGTTCCCACAGACAATTGTTTAACATTTCCAATGATTGGATTCCGCTTATTTCTGAAAGTGATTTTGATTGTGTTCACTTTTTATACATTTGCTTTTCTTATAAGCTGGAATAAAATTCGATTGTGAAACGGAAAAAAGCCTTGATGAAATGTTAACTTTATATAACTTGTCTATTTATAATAATAAAAGTTGACTTTAACAAGTTTAATTCTATGATGGAGCCCACTGATATCCGACGTCTCCTCCGGTCAAAATATGTATCCTAATTTTATAATTAAGGTGAAGGCATCTAAATATAAAACTAAATGCGAATTATTTCCAAAAGTTAAAAAAAAAATAAAAATTATAAAAAAAATTATAATTTGTCTATATCCGGCCCGATACCTCATTTGTGGTTAACTTGAATTTCATTTTAATCAGCAGAACTTCCTTGTAATTCTCAAATGACTGAAAATAATATGAAACATAATTTTTTAGGGATTCGTTTAATAAACTTAAGTTTAATTATTCAAACTTTTTACTGTTTTTATTTATTTGTTAGAATTATTTCATTAAATTTTAGGAATATGGATAAAAAAGAGATTAAAAAGGATAAAAATTATTTGCACCCTGTATACGAAAGAATAATTCCTGATATTTCAAAGGATCTCAAAATATAAAATATGGCCTGTTAAAAATGCAAACAATGAAAAGCAATTCCATTATTGGCTTTCGGTTAGATTATTTTTCACATATTTATTTTATAACGATTCGCTTTTCATGTGTAGGCAATCTTAATAGTCCTTCCGATTGAAACCATATTAAAAGAGAAACCAGTATGCTATGAAAAATCGAAGCATGCTCTTGTTTACTGTAAGAGCTTGAGGAATTTTCTAATCTCTGCAAAACTGTTTTTGAAGCAACCGTATGTGTTTGAGCACACAATGCCAACATCATCTGTGCAAGCAATCTGACCAGTGTTCACAGATTAGGGTTTTTGATTCCAACTTTGGTATTTTTCTACAAGATTGGGGATTGTAAAATGTTTCTGGGAAGAAGATCTTCTGGCTAAATATTTTTTGAAATCGGGAAATTTCAGGCGAAATTTGATTTATAAACCGCAATTGGTAATTATCGAAGGTTACAATAACAGAGTATATAAACGAAAGTGCTAATAATAATAATAATAATAATAATAATAATAATAATAATAATAATAATAATAATAATATAATAATAATAATAATAATAATAATAATAATAATAATAATAATAATAATAATAATAATAATAATAATAATAATAATAATAATAATAATAATAATAATAATAATAATAATAATAATAATAATAATAATAATAATAATAATAATAATAATAATAATAATAATAATAATAATAATAATAATAATAATAATAATAATAATAATAATAATAATAATAATAATAATAATAATAATAATAATAATAATAATAATAATAATAATAATAATAATAATAATAATAATAATAATAATAATAATAATAATAATAATAATAATAATAATAATAAAAATAATAATAATAATAATAATAATAATAATAATAATAATAATAATAATAATAATAATAAAAATAATAATAATAATAACAATAAAAGTTATAAAACAAACTAATTTAAGTGGCTTAACATATGAAATAGAACTAAAAGTTGTTTTAATACTTGTCTAATTTTTACACAGCCAAATTGCAATATAAGTGTGTATAGAAATTTGCTAAAAATAAATTAAATACATTTTCGTACTATAATGTTTTTTTCTCAAATTTAATATTAACATTTACTCTATTGAGCTCCGAGTCCAATATTTTGATAAGTCGCAATATTGCATGCGGTTACATGAGGAAATAGCGACTAGTAATGTAGGCTTTGTGTGGCTACCGCCGGAAATAGTAATACAGTGCGCCGATTTATGGAAAATAAATAAACTTTATGTGAAAATAATTCAACTTTAAGCTCATTAAAGTGCACACAAACATATACATACATACATACATATTTATTTATGTAAAGAGACATTTATTAATAAAGGGGTGAAAATTGGGAATGAGCCATAAGGCGGTATGAGGTTAAACTGGAAACCCTGATTGAATTAAAATTCATTGAATTAAACTACTCAGTAAGTCATCCAGCTATCGAGTCAAATACTGAAGAAGGCAGCCAGTAACAAGGAAAGAACGAGCTCTAGTTGTATGTGCTTTCAGCCTCTGAAGCAAAGATTCACTTGCAGGCAGAACGTCTGGTTAGTTTTAGCTGAAGTTCGATCTGAACAAGTTGTTGGCGTTAAAGCAAACGGCAAACTAACTTGTCTGCCTGTTCACAAAGTTGGTTTAAAATAAATTTAAGTTAAATTTAAGCAAAAACGCTTTTTAAGAAGTTGATATCATGATTACGGTCTTTATTTTTAAGCACTTGATTTTTTATATCGAAGTTGTTCATTTTGTGCGAAAATAATTTTAGTTAATTTACCATTTGATATTTGAAATTCTCAAATCGAACGAAACACTAACAAATATACCCTTCTATAACGCCATTATCACGCTGATAATGATCATTATCTTCCACATCTATTTTTGGTGGGGTTTTTGTTTATTTTTAATTAGGCAATAAAAAATCAAATAAATAGTTAATGACGTGTTTTGTTAATTTTTTGCACATTATTGCTGTTAAGCTGTTGTTGTAATATAAACTAATTCACAATACAAGAATAATTAACATAAAAACATATTGTCATAAAATTAAAACAGCTGGATATGTACGCTGGCTGTGTGTATGCTGGATGTGTGTAGGGATGTATGCATGTGGCTCTGTGTGAGTTTTGTGTGTGTGCAATTTAAATGAAAAACCAATTGAAATTAAAGTAACCACAAGTGCAATAAACAATTAAAAGTAACAGCAACAATGAGCAAAAAATTATTAAATTTAAATTACAAGTGTTAAATTTTAAATTGAAGGAGCAGACGTCTCTAAAGTACCTACAAATAGTCGTGTGCACAAATACATATTGTTATTTAAATTTAAAATTGATAAACCACAATCAATAGCAACAACAACAATGGTACGCAATTTTAAACGATTGTTTTATTGGAGTTTTAAGTGCACTTTGTCGCTGGTGGTGTTGTTGTTGCTGTTGCTGTTGCTGTTGTTCTTTTCGTTCCAGTTTAAATTGATTGGGTGAAAATTGTATGTATATAAAACAAGGAATCCTACAAAAGCAACGGAAATCGATAAATATTTCGAGTTGTGAAAGATGAAGAAGAAAAAAACCGCATCAAATCAATTTAACACCACCAACTGCAAAACAACATCATCGCCATCAGCAACACGCATTTAATTTATAAAACAAGTAGCAAAAATTATTTTAATTTATTGATGCAGATGTCGGAAAGTGTATGTATGCGAATAAATAAGTTTGCGTCAGCACAAGCGCACACATCACCATCATTTTACAGCTGGTGACAAAAATCTTTTAGGTTCTCAATACACGGCATTTCATACAGGAATCTCATATCTATCGAGGCCATAGAACTATTATTAGAAAGATCGCGATCATTGATTGAGTGATCCACCAATGGGCAGGAAAAATGAAACTGCTATCACACCGCAAAACTAATACAGCGGCACTGAATGTCACATTGAGCGTAGTATCGTATCTCAAAACTGTTTGAAGCAAAGCAATCCAAGATATATTTATTGGAAGATATACATATTTACAATATTGGAAGTTGTTACATAAGTTGTATGAAAGAAATTATAGCCATGACTAACATAGTAGTATGTTTTGCAGCAATACTTGATCCGAATACACCTCTAGAATATCAAAAACACACCCATCAAAATATAACACTTCCTGTTAAAGCTTACAATAATAATCAAAAAATCAAAAAACTTCTTGAGAATTCTTTAGAAAACAGATGTTAAAAGTATAGTGAAAAATGCACATACTTTCCTAAACATGAACACTTTTATTTAAAAAGTATTGAAAGAAGAGTTATCCTCAGTAGATCTTTCGTATATATAAATTGTGAAACTTCACTACAAGAGGCAAAAAGTGCAGCGCAGAAAAAAGCTTCTTTAAACAATCCAAAATTCCGCAATATATACGTTTGCTTAAACTTTTCACAAAAAACACATTCTTTGTTGCTTACTTTTCCCTCACAAGTAAGAGGTCAGTATGTTAGAGCCTTATCATTTCACTGCAACGCACTTGCTTTTTCCTGCCACTAACTGTATATTAACTGTGTGTGTACAACGAACTACTTTTACTTAAATTGTATATCATTTTTATTCAGGGTCGGGGTACACAACTTGTTTTTTATTTCCTACAAAGCCAACGATGATCCTCGTCATGATGTTGGTGAATACAAGATGGTGCAAAAAACAGACGTTTTTAGTGCGGGCAGCATTATTTGGTTCGAGTACGTTCGTTTTTATTATTAACAAAAATTAAGCAATACGAGACTTTCAGACGTCAATGTGACCGTTAACGAACACACTCAGGTACATGTATGTGCAGAATGTTAGCGATACAGACAAGACGGAAACGGGTTAACAGGCAAGCAAACAAGACATTGGAATAGACAGCCAATTGACAATCAGTTAAACGACCATCAATCGTTTATCCTAAAATAATAAATTTGCTTTGCAATTTTTGCACAACTTTTGTGTGAATAGATGGCGTCGTTTGCTGTTTTGTTTGCTTAGCATGGGGAAAAATGTTTGTTTGTGTCTGTAGTTGCTGGCACGCCACACCAACAATAAACCTTGATAAATTACACAGCACCATTAACAGAAACAAAGTAAAAAACACACACTGCATACATACACACATCCATGCATACACACTGACATACATGCATACTAAGTTACGTTTCATAGAGATCGTCGGATGTAACCGGCATGGGCGCATGTGCATGTGTACATATGTAAGTTGCATATGTACCAGTACATGCATTTTTACAAATATGCAATTATGCACAAACATTCATAAAGCCGTACACATATATATACATGTAAATATGTATGTACGTTTGTATACAATATACTCAAAGTTTGATATAAACGGAATAAATGGAAGTTAATAGACAACTTAGACAGGAGGATGGACGAGAGATTAGTTAGTTGAACTCTTACACACCAACGACCGTGTGATCCTCCTGTTAATAAATGCTAAATTTTAGTCTTGAATTACTTTCGGTCTGCGATTAAATTTATTTATAGAGTTGAGCGCGTGCGTATTGTTTTCTTGGTTGAAATGCAGTCGGTAATTAATTTTTATAAAATTATGCCTGTGCAGTAGAAGGGGGAAATTATTTATATTACTTATAATATGGTTTTTGTGTGAAAGTCCATATTCCTTTTCTGTAATCGATTACAATTCTAAAACTCTATTATGGCACTAATTTTACAATATTGTGAAATGAAAGCGTTGTGTGACGGCAGCTTTAGCAGATACACTTGTGTCTCATAGATCAGTGGAAAAAGATCTACTTTTCGCATTAATCAACGTTTAATTTGCTAAATATGTTTATAAATTGGTAACGGTGTCTTAAAACCATAAGATTATAGCTCATGTGATATTTTAGCTAAAAATTTAAAATTTGAAAATTTCATGTCGCAGTTTCTGCAAAATGTGTTTTCCTTCAGGCGATTAGGGTGCCAGTAGTGTTGATGAATCTTAATATAAAATAGAGGCCAGCTACAGCGCTGCCAGCGAATGTAAGTTTTCATAAACTCGTAGACCAACAACGGACTGCTTTCGATAGTTTTCCGCTTTTGCAATTTTTTTTTTTTTTTGGTACTGCCACTGTCACGCCTGAGATGAGGAGGTGCATTACTAATAGAAAGTCGGTTATGTCCGTTGGAATGAAAATTGCAGTCACGTGACCATCTTTATTGCTGACAAGCAAATGTACACATACATAAATGTATGTCCATATATGTGCTCGTATGTCTGTATATATCTTTGTTCATTTTGATTTTTGATTCCTTACTTGCATTTCATCCAAAAAGCAAAAGGAGCACCGCCAATAATAAAAAAAGTATTACATTTGGCTACTGATAGTGTGTTAACAGACCGCAATAATACACAACCAATGCAATAGTAACAATGCAGTAACAAAGAATCATTAATGTGATCACAGAAGCCAAATGAAACTTACAAGCAAAACGTAGAGATGATATTGCCCACATATATAGCAGACATGTGTACCAACATTAAAAAAAAGGCCACAATCGTCAATTCCTCACTCACGAAATTTGAAAAAAACGGTTATTTTTTGATCACACCTCGTACACACTGTTGTGCTACCACAAGCTACATACATACATGCTACAGAGCATGCTTACAGCATGAACTATTATTCCTGCCACTGATTTAAAATTGTGTCATACAGATAAAGGGTGACTAGATATCAACACTACCTGTACAGAAATACCAGCGCCCCTCAATTAAAGTTATGAATATCGAAGCCAAATGATTTTAATGAAATTGGAATGAATTCGTTGAAGTGAATACAATCTTTGATTGGCCGCAATGCTGCAGGATTGCAATGCTTTTTAAATTATTTTAGTTCCAAAATATTTCATTAGTGGGGAAAGGATCATTTAAAATATTCCATTATTATTTAAAAGCATCCATTGGCCTAATCCCCGTAAGCCAGATTTAGAGTAAATTAATTTGCTATTGGCATGTCGTGGCTAATGATCAGTGTACCAATGTGACAGTAAGTCGAATAAACTGATGTACTTTAAAGTAGTCACAAAATGAAATCAAATGAAACTATCAATATATCAAAATACATATATGCAATTTTCGTGGCCATTTTTCCTTTCTTATTAATCATATATTTCATTAAATTTTTATGTTTGAGTAGAAGTTGAAATAAAAGCATGCGATCAACTTTCAAATCGCACCAAGAGCTTTCGTTCATCGTCAAATGTTGTTGCAATTTTCTTAAAGTCGTCTTAAAAATACATAAAATTGTATCGAGTTTAGCAAACAAACATTGTCATTAACAAGCATTTATAATACTACAAAATGCAACCTTTCCATCGACTTTAATTATGTTAATTTAGGCGTTAAAATCCTTTTATTTTTTACTCTTAATCCCTCTGCACTCTTTAGCTCATGACAAATTTATAGCTCATTTAAAAACAAAAGTGTCAAAAATCATTTCAGTTTTTAATGCATACAGAAGTCAGCCAGCCAGCCAGTGTTGCAAACGGACAGACAAGCTGATCCGGTTCTGACTGATTCACTGACTGCATGACTGACCAACTGTTGGCCATTTCCCCAGAGTTTTTTTATACGTACGTACGATCTTCCTAACAACAACTCCATTCCTGTTTACTTGGGATAAGGGACTGTAGGGTGCGTTGGTATAAGTGCATGTGTGTACACATACAAGTGTGTGTGTGTGTACACACTCTAAAAGTGTGTAGAAAATAAAGTACAATAATAAAACAATAAGAAAGGAGATGTGTTAATTTCAACACATACAAACAACTATAATAAAACAACAACAACACACATACTTAAGACGACAACAACACAAAATACATTTTACTACATCACACCAATAGCGAGGAAAAAGCAATTTAAAAAAATTACCATCAATAAATAAACCATGATCGAAAGCAGTACTTGAAAGGAGTGAAGAATTTCTTATTAAATATTTTACTCAATCGAACATTAAAAATATTCAGCGCATGCGCGAATATGAAAATTATTATTTTCGCGTATTTTAAGTTGTGTATCGAATATTTCTTAAATCTAAAAAATACATTTTATGTTTATTTCCTCTAAGACATTTATATCTTATAGGAAATCTTATATTTTGACTTCTTTTTCCCAGCTTTTCGCTTTTGCGTGCCTTGGTTGGTTTTACGTTGAAAATCGGTCCTGATTAAATTCCAGAATATATACAAATATGATATTCATATAATATTGATATTCAGTGGGTTTGGATTCAGCACGAGCTTGAATACATTCTTCTGAATATCTGACTAATGCAAAAATAAAAGATCAAGTGAAAGAACAGCGGCTACGTTAACAAGTTCCGATACATTGTAATGCAATAATATGCAACGGCTGATCACGACGATGGCGTTGTTGATGATAACCAATTGAACACGTTTTGACTGTTCAAATAAAGCAAAATAACTAAATACTACAGAAAATACACCCGTTGGTTGCTGCTGAACTTCACACTGTCCAACCAGACAGAATTTCAACAACACAGCACAAGACAGATGAACACAATATAAACAAAAATCTTGGAAACGAAAATGAAACGTTTCCTGCAGCCGCCGTGGCCTCATGATCGCAAAAAGTAGTACTTGTTCTTTTTTTTATTGTTAACGTTGGTGTCGTCGTTTTAGGCCACGTTTTGCTTATTTTGTCGTTTGCTTGTTGAGTATGTTTGTTTGTGCCTTTTTTTATTTCTATCTGACCACTTACAGTTTGTTAATTCATTTTATAAATCATCCATCGTGTTTTCTGTCTGTCGGACTGTGTTACTACGGTTGAATGCTTCTTGAACTAACTTCTAGTAGTTAGTTGTTCCTTTAAAACTTGACTCTGATGCTGCTTACTGTGGCTGAACTCTGTCTGCCCGTTGTATTCTTGTCTTGTCTTGATGTTGCATTGAATTTTTATGCTTAAAAACTGTAACCGAATCAACTTCAACTTCATGATCATTATCTTCATAATCATGATGTTTGATATCATGATAATGATGGTGTGCATGCTGAGGACAAACGCTACCATTTGATTATGGGCATACTGGGTTCATGTGGAAAACTTGTTAAATTCTTCATACAAAAACAAGAAAATGGAATATTTTCAGGTGCAGTGTTTCGGTGTAACTGTCATCTTATTGTGGCAACAGAATAAAGAAAAAAGGCAAAAATGTCATGAGCGAAGAAAATAAATACAGTTACGAGCATCGATAATTATGTGAACACTAAATATGTGTGCATGGTTGTGCAAGCTTAGTTTTCTACATTTGCAATTAATGTGAGGTAAAGCGGAATTTCATTTTTGGCTCCTACTCATGTGATGCGTTGTGCCGCCACTACGTTTTAAATACTTGATGGATTTCGATGTAAAAGAGACTTCTGAAGATCCCTAATACAATATATTACGATGCGATACGGCCTTGTCGTACGAGTACACCATTTATGCTGTTCATGTTGATCTTGCATTATTAAATATGTACATATTTCCATTTTCGTTTTCATTGTAAAATTAACTATAATAATTAGCAAGTGGACTCCATAGCAGAAATTCACATTGCGGGAATATCATTAGCTTATAATTCTTAGGGCTATGGAGCGCATACAGCTATTAATTGTCTGAGTGTAAGTTCTCTTAAAGAACACAAAAAATTTTATTTTTTTTGTAATATCTTCCATTACGGGAGCGAAAATAATAATTATTTACACTTACATTGTACTCAATATTTTACCGGAAAATGATCTTACAATCCTTTTACCACAAAAAGACATTTTTTTTTTGGTTATTACCTCAACTTGCATAGGAATCGGCTTGCCCGCAGAATCACAGGAAAACAGCAGAAATCCAACCGTGGCCTTCACTTTAGTAAGATGTTCATTATCCGTTTGCCTAAGGAGGCACCCAGACAGAGTGGGTCGGCGTGGTCATATATTGGAATTGATTTTTGTTGCCATTTTTAAAGTCAGGCTTTTGGATAGTGTTCATCAGTTCAGCTGCTTGACAGCTTTTAAAATCATGTATTAATCCTGATCTTAGGCATGCAAGTTTTCAAATGACATTAACATTTTAAATTTTTCCTCTGCAATCCAATTATTTCTGTATACGGCTGAGCTGTCTAACGAAACTTGCTGCTACATTATCTATACTGCATTTTGTGTTGAAATATGTAACTATTCTGCAATAATAACAATTATTCACTGCCAGAAGGCTTCCTCTTAACAAATAACGAAATAAGTTCAGAAAACTTTGCGTATTTAATTCTAAGAAAGTCTATTCGAGCTGATTATAATTTCTATGGAATTCTTAAAGTAAACACACTCAAACGCGATCACAATTTAATTTTATTGTTAAATGCAATAAATTATAAAATGGAAAGAAAAAAACAATTAAAGCACATTTTATAGACGCAACAATTTGCTGTGCTGATTTAATTGCATTTTTATACAGAAGTAAAATCCCACTCTTTCCTTCTTCAAAAAGATCTTCTTCTGATTCTTTTTTTTCTACCTCTTTTGTTTCATTTTTGTAGAATAATGTTGAGGAGCAACAACTACAAGAACAAATGCAAGAACAAAACGATTAAAAGATCCCATCAGAATTTACAGGAGTGCAGAGGAAGGCAAGAGAATGTCTTAATGTTTCGTTGGAAGTTCATTTATCTATTGCTGATGCTGTTGTGCTTGCCAATGTGGATGGATGGAATAGAAGCCAGGCGGCAGCACAAAAATGAAGATCAACAGCAATCAGAAATCATCGAAGTAGGCCCTCATCATCATATAGAGCATCAGGAGCACGACAGAGCAAGCAGTAGTATTTCATCTTATGAAGTGCAAGTGTTGAAAAAGCTGAATAAGAAAAACAAACAACACAACAACAGAAATAACAATCATAATTACTACGAAAAGAACCACAAGTCCCTAATGGGAGGCGGAGGTCGTTTTACGCATTCACTAAACAGTACCAACAAAATTTTGACAGGTGCTAACAAAGCTAATGACAATGGAGGTCATAAGGGTAACAAGCAGCGCAGAGCCCATCAAAGAAAACGCAATAGATCTAACGACACCGAGGACAATATATCCCTGTGGATCAATGAGAAGCAATTAAAAATTTTAACTGGTAATGTTTGATGGTTCATTTAACTATATTCCACCAAAAACAACAACTACAACAAAAACTAACAATTTTCTTTCATATTTTAAAGATTTATTTTTCCCCCAGAATTCTTTGCATGGCCCCGTCTACGCCATACATAATGGTCATGTTCTAAATCACATTTTGGATAGCAGATATTACGATTATATGACAATACCAGCAGAAATAAATTATGTCAATTTCACTTGGAAGTCCGGGCATCGTAAATATTTCTATCACTTCGATATGCTCGAAACATTGGACGACAGTATTTTAAAAGCACCTACACTATCAATTAAAGTCAAGGGGCGCATACCAAAAGAGGAAAAAAGTAAGTGGAAGTTAGAAATGTTGGCCATGAGTTCATGAGTTATTTGCCTTTTAGATTTTAGTGTCTTTATACCATGCAGCGGGAACAATTCTGGCACAGCAATGTTCAATGTAGGTTTAACCATACATAATCGAAGCGGTAATCCGCTGCCTGGTACTCCATTACGTTTAAATTTCAAAAAGGAGTGTACACATAGAGGTGTGTATGATAACCTAGACGCTTCCAATCCCACACTTATAACATCTATCCCAGGTAGTGTATAATTTATGTATTTTCTATGTGTATCACGCAACAGCTACAAAAAGTTCAGATTTAAAATTGAGAAATGTATATTTATTAGAATTTCGAAAACAAATGACTGAATTTAATTTCGAAAAAATTGCCATAAAATAGTGATAGAATTGAAAAGAATTTTATTTTTTTTTTATTTCCATATTTATTTTAAATATGGAAATTTATTTATGTGATTTTTTGCTTTCACAGCCGATTAATTTAAAATTAAGCATTTCGAAATTAACATTGTGTTTCAGGATTTCTTCAATTTCACAGACAATTTAAGTTTTGTTTTAATGAATGCAAAGTAATTTAGAAAAACACAAGTAATTAAAATTCTTTTCAGATGACTTTTTAACATTTAAAAACAAATGATTCAATTTTTGTGTTAAATATCACACTAGAATGGCAAACATTTTCGAAATTCTAGTTATTTGAAATTAATAATTGAAAGATAAGTACAAAACTTTAAGAGTTATATAATTCAAATGCACGAAATATTGATGCAAAGTAATTCTTGGCTATTCCAGCACACATACATTTTACATAATTATAAACAATTTAAATCAATAAAATAACATAAAATTAAAATTCTTTCTAATTATAAATTATGCTATTGCTTTTATATTGTCTGAGTTCTGCATATTAAAAATTTTGCTTTTTGTTTACTTCTTTTAAACATACGAAAGACATCTGATTATGCTTAATTAAATCCCACTCTTATTTACACAATTTCAAACTAATTTTTAAAACATACAACTTACTTTCATTTCCTTGTTATAAACATTTCCTTTTGCGTGCTTATCTTCTCCTGCCATATGCATTTTTATATTCAATTGTTTTTCATTTGTGGCACACTAATCAAAAAAAAAAAAAATTAACATTTCGAAAACAACACAAATAAAACATTAAGGTCCCGACCCCGAGTGTCATTTGAAATGTGGGGAGCATGGTTTCTGCAATCATCGCAATACTTGCCAGTGTCATTCTGGTTATATTGGTCAGTACTGTGAAAAGGCGTTTTGTTTTCCGCAATGTATGAACGGTGGGAATTGTACAGCGCCTTCGGTATGCACATGCCCAGACGGTTATCAAGGGACGCAATGCGAGGGAGGTAAGTAGTTTAAATTCATTAGTTTCTTATTCAAATTTGCTGTATGCGCTTTTTACCTTTATTAAGCTTAAACTAAAAATTTAAATTAAAAACTATATTAATTGCATTTAGTGAAGTTATTAAGGCTTAAAGAATGTTAGAATGATATCCAAGTGGAGTGCAAAGAAATAATAAAAATATTTCGTTTTAAGTTGTTCTTTGCATTAGAGCAGTTTTAAATTTAATTAAAGTAAATTTTTATATTTTCTACTCTCTCCATTATACTATTCAAATATGTTACTAAGCCAAGCACAAAGGCAAAAGTAAATTTCAAGAAAGTAATAATAATTCTAGATGAACTTTTAATTACCTAAAGTGACTGCATTTTGCACCCCTCATAAGATTAAACAACATTTTCAATAAATTATAAGACGCATTAATTAAAACTAGAGAACAAAAATCCTAGAAAGTTTAAATCTTTTTTGATATCGCAATGGCTGTTTTACAACCAAATTTTATAACTTCTGTCATGGCCTTATAAAATGGTGCCTGCTCCGCACCGCAATCAATGCCGGTGTCGTGATGTTCTTGTTCCTCATCTCGGAACTTCGTAATAGTTTTTAGTAATTCCTGTAAGCTAAACACTTTCACAGAAAAACTTTATATGCAAAAAGTCTACAAAATTTACCTCATCAGGCTTAGGAGAGTCCATTATTTTCCGTAACTGCTCATTATAGTGTTCCACAATAACCGTTTCCACAGCTACAGTGCAAGCCATTGCTGCTTTTTCGCCCATTAAAGCTGTCGCTGAAAAAATTTTACATAAAAATATATTTTTGAAAACTGTAAAGTGGCGAGAAAATCACTACCTGCACCCAATGCAAAACCTGCAGCATTCCATAGAGGTAGCATAACTGTTGGCCTGACACGATATTTTCGTATTAAATCTTCAAACTGGCGACGGTGCTCCTTTTCTTGCTCCCACATATGCCCAATTGTTTTGGCCATGGGTGAATTACCTAAAACTGCCATTTGGCCAGCATATATCCGATCAGCACCCATTTCACCTGCGTGATCAACACGTATAATTTCATCGGTTAAAGACGATGGGCGAATATTTTCTCTTGATTGTTCCGTTGGAGGTATGTTTGGAGTTGTTGTGGTGGAATAAAACACGGTTTTATAAAAATATCGAAATCTTTGACATCCTAATTTGTTCATTAATTTCGTCTGATACAACATCTAAAAATTAACAATAATTAATAATTTTAGCAATAAATTGTAAAAAATGCAAAAACAGTCGAGAAATGTTTTTCAATAAAACAAAAAACAAAAGCACATAATTAATTAAAATTAGATAATCTCATTTGAAATTATGGATGCAAAGAGCGGAAGGCTGGCAGAAAACAACCTCAACTTTCAGGTTACACTTATATTTTATTCCTTATTGTCAATAAGGAATAAAATTATTTTAATTAGTGAAAGAAAGCCTTTTCAATGCCTATTAAACTTTCCCCCGAAGAACTAATTTTTTACATTGTTATTAAATGCTTGTAAAATAAAAACTAAAAATAAATTAATTAATGACAAAACAATTTTGATTTAAGGCATATGTGCTGAAAAATGTTTAAACGGTGGCAAGTGTGTGCAAAAGGATAAATGCGAATGTCCTAGAGGTTATTATGGCTTGCATTGTGAATTCTGTAAGCTAATAATTAACGCATAAACTCGATCTCATTTGCTTATCAATAACTTTTTATTTTATTTTGTATTAAAAAAGCAAAATGTGAAATATCTTGCATGCATGGCGGACGCTGTATAGGAACAAACCTCTGTCGTTGCGCTGAAGGTCTTAGTGGTGATCATTGTGAAATTGGTCATCGCCAAAGGTTGACATGTAACAGGAAATGCACACATGGCGATTGCACCTCTAATAAAACTTGTAAATGCAAGGAGGGTTTCTATGGCCGTTTTTGTAACAGACGTAAGTTATTTTCAACAATATAAATATGATTTGAAGCTGTTGTGTGGTAATATAAAAATGTGGAGAAGATATTTCTGTACAGGAAACTGCACAGAAATATATATTTGCCATAGGCTTCCACATATTGCACTCTTATCACTTATGGAGAATAAATAAGCTGCGAAGGCACTGTATGCGTATTTTGATAACTGTTTTCCTTTTTTTTCAACAGGTGTTAAAAAACACTGATGCTTTTCTGTAATATACATTACAAATGTTCATCTCTTGCTCTCATCATGATTTCTTAATTTTAAGTACTAAGTAAGTATGTATGTTGTGTATAAGTTTCCTCTATAAAATCAATTGCTATATTGAGTGGTCAGAATCATGTCTTTCTCTAAACAATTATTTTGAGATTAGAATTTTTCTTTAAAAAAATTGTGATAAATTATTTTATTTAAAATATAAAAACATTTACTTCTCTACAAATTGCGTTTTTATTTGCTGAATTTTTAAAATTGGTTGCAATACCACAGGCGGCGATATTGCCAAGTGCACTCAATAAGACTGTACACAACTTTTTAGTGGGCTTTTTTAATTACATTAAAACTTCTAAGTATTTTTTAAATACAAACAATGCCTTTCTCCAATTAAATCAACAGTGTGCATTTAAATCTGTATCATTGGATACTTGTATATTTTTATTTTATGAGAATAAAAATAGAAACATCAACGCTTATAGGTAAATGAAAAGATATGCGAGGATAGCAGGTCGTATGTAGTGTAGTGTCCACTTTCCCGAAATATTACTCAAAAACTTTAAGCAATGCATGCAAACGAGTTTCTAAACTATACGCGACATACATTTTATCGAAATTTATAAAGACGAAGCAATAAAAATACCTTTAATATTGAAGCACTTTATAAAACTTATTTACAATTTCTTCCACAATTTCTAACCACACAGCTGTAAAAACAAAACAAATTCTTTTAATTCACTTGGGAATGATAGCTCAAGCAAAATAGTGCTGCCAGAAAATTTGTACTTTTAATATGATTAATTTTTCAAGAGCTTGTTTATACGATTTAACAAGTTATAGATGTTGTCTCATATTTTCTTTGAATCCGATATCTATTAAATATATATGTTCTTACATGATATTTGTTTACTAAACAAATTTCAAATCAACAAACAGATTTCAAATTTCAAATTAACGATCGCTATGACAGTTTGTCAGCACTATTCCCTTATGGCCACAGAATACCACCGAATGCCTAATCATTTATGATAATGAATTTTTTGACCATTCCACATATGAGTTGTATATGACTTATGATGATTATCATGATAATGAAATTACTGAACAAAAGGTATCGGGAATTGCTTATGCCGTACATAATAACGTATCATACAGGAGAACATTACAGATAGCAATAGGAAATAAAAAAGCTCGTAGGATAATTTTCCGTGAGCCTCTGAAAATGGTCCGCCATCTACGTACGGCTTACTGTGCTATGTGCAATTATTTTTCCTGTTTTTTAATTCAGGAGGTTCTGTTATTTTCCTCAATGAAGCCAGATGACAGAGGATGTCACTAATATAGAACCGCAGATGTACTAAATACGCCAATCGTCTTACTCAAGAAAATTGTAATTTTGTTTAATAAAAAGCCAAAGAAAAAAAGTTTGGCGTCATGATATATAATGAGATTTGCTAACACTAATTTAGACCAAAATTTACAGTGATTCTAGACTTCGTACCATTGTCAACCTTTTCTTCAGTTGACGGCTCTATTTCTAGTCTATGATTATGACTGCAGATCTCGCTAATAATGTTATTAAGTTGAATAACAAAGCGAGATTTGAGAATTTATAAAAATAAACCTAAAGATCAAATAAAGCCTGTAATGGCTTCTGATGTTTTTACTTAAATTACGAGTACTAAGGAAATATGGAAATTATTATCACAAATTATTTTTGAAACAAACCTCAGGTATCAATAAATCGTAGCTTTTTCTAAATAGAATTTAATAAAAATATGAGAATTCAATTAATTTGAAAAATTTAAACACTTTGCAAAGGAAAAACTATGGATATCACAAAAGAGTACACAAAGTAAATACATTTTCTGATTACAACAAAACAGTATGAAATGAAATTAATGGTGTGCAAAACTGCCATTGAAGTAGAATTCACTCAGTTCAAACCCACACAAATGTACTGTTACTGTTAGGTTTACACTCAGCCTCAGGGTATGCAATACACAAATATATGTAATGTTAACATTTTGATAAACTGTAACAATTAAGTTCACTTTTTGTACTTGGGAAACTAAAATTATTACCCAAACCTTTTCTGTGGTAGTAATTAAAACCAAGTTTCTGAATAGTTTGTTTATGCATAATAAAATTAATAATGCATGCAAAGCTCGTAATTGAATAGAAAAAAAAATTTTTATTTTGAGTTGGTAAACGTGTAATCAACCTTTGCAATTTTAGGTATTTATACAGAAGAAAATTTTTAACAGGAAATAAAGCGTTATTTTATCACTTTATGTAAGTGGATTTTCTTTAGATCTGGCATCAACTTAATATAACACTTTGGGTAGCGTGATATATAGGCGCCACCCTCCGGCAATATTTGACAACAATTCTCTGACATTAGCCTTCCCCTCTCTTTCTATACAAAACGAACATTATTACGACACTTGCTTCGCCTCGTTTTCTTTTCGAATTGTATAACATTTTGCGAAGTAGTTTCTTGTAAACGAATTCAGTTTGAATTTGAACACTCGCGGGTATGGATGTCCTGTCGCGCGGTGTAGAATTGTATTGAAAAGAGTATAAACACAAAAGCATTGAATTAAAAAAAAAATTAAACCAAACAGTATTTTAGTGTATTAAAAATTATGAAAAATTGTCTCCCGCCCATGTAAAAAAACAATGTGAGTGCTTTTCTTTGGTGTTTTCAGTTAAAATTTACAATTTCTGTTTTTATTTAAATTGGTTTATGTGTGCACATGCAAGTCTGCTTTCGCTTTACAAATCACAACGATTGAATCGGGAAAAGTAAATAAAAGGAATGAATGAATTACCTTCGACAACAGCAAGCAAAGAAGTAATTTAAAAAATTTATGTGAAATTTATTAAAATTGATTAAAATCGGCAGTAATAAAATTCATTATGGTGTTTGTGCGGGCTCAGAAGCCTTTCGCATTAAATTGATGAAGTCCCAAACGGATTTTCCTAAACGCTTTCAACTTTCTAATTCTACTCAAATAATTTCAGTATTTTCAACTCACAAAACAACAGCAAATAAAAAGTGCGTGCATTACATTTTGTTAAATATTTTATTTGAGGAAAGTCTGCAAGTTTTTATGACTTTTTTTGTTTAATTATAATTTATTTAATGTTTATTCGGTCATTGATTGCAAATACGCTGCTAATCTTTAACAGAAGGCATACAGTACCAATTTTAATCAAATCGTAAAAAGTAATAGCTTTTGTACGGCTTAAAGGAAAAGTAAGAACAAAATGAGGGGACGACGTTTCGGTGCGAAAAAAAATAATAATAAAAATAAAAAATAAAATAATATTAAGACAATTGTAAGAGCAGATGTTGCATGCACACCTACACACTCAACCCACATAAACTCCTTTTGCATACGTAATTATGTGTGCATGTGTGTGTGTGTGTGTGTTTGCGTGTGAACGTGCGTGTAAGAACAAGAAATTACCAAATTATTGGCATTATGAGCAGCAACATCAACGCAACAGTGATACACAATACCAAAAAAAAGGTCAACGGATTAAAGGTCAAACTGAAATTCAACAAAATCTGCATGTTGATTCAGTCAAGTGCTTGCCTCCTCCCGCTGTTTTTTTCAAATTCCTCACTGTTGTTGTTGTGGTTGTTGTTGGTAAAAATGATGAAGAATTTTAAACAAGTTTCTAAACATGAATGAATATGAGATTTCATGCGGCTGTTCGTTTGTCTGGTTGGTTTCGTCCAACCAGATCAAAATTGTTTTGTTTCTGTATTTATTATGCTCATGATTAATCGTTATTTTATACATGTGAAAAGAATTATTCACACACTCATTCCCACAAATCCCCAGCAATAAATCAGCAATCAAAAAAAAAAAAAAAAAAAGAAAACGTTTAAATTTGATAACGTACTTTTCTCGTATTTTTAAGTAATTTTACTAAAAAAAATTTCAATAAGAAGAATAAAAGGTGAAAAGAGGGGCAATCGCTGCAGTAATCTTTTGGGCTGTTGCTGTCCGTTTGTACCATTTCAAATTGATTTACCAGAAGAGAAGAAAGAAACGAAGCACAAAAAAGAGTTGAAAGGAAGGAAATAAGCGCCACTGAACAGGTTTTCTTCATGAATTTGCTGGATGCTTGTTCACAGGCCCGTGCATGAGTTTAAAATTATATTAGACGAAGCTTAGAGGTTGGTTCTCAGCATGCCCAGCAAACATAATTGCAATCGTTTGCAATGTATTGTTTTGTAACGAACAGTTTCTTTCTCAAACTTTTGCCAGGGTTTGGTGATAACATTTTGGCTTAAGATTCTCATTATCTGAGCCGTAGAAAACCTTGCATTATCAAAGATATCAAATCTCTAAATAAACCCAAATATTTGGTGCCACGTGTTGGTTTGGAATCAAGCTGCAAGGGAAGTATATGGTTCCGACCGGCTACTTTATGGCTGGCTGCATGGCCCAATAAGAAAATTATTTTCCTTAACAAATTTTCATTAAAGACATAAAAGTTAAAATGTGGCGGTTGTTGGGGCTGTACCAACCCATGATTTCTTCTGCAAATTTATTGCCCGATATAGCGGAATACAAAGTCCATTAATGAGGCTTGTAGCGCGAATTATAGGAATATTTTTATGGGAATGATTACTAAAGAGCTGAGGGGATATAAAATGAACTGCAATGTGTTTAAGAAACGTATGAAAATTATTTAGCTTAGGCGGAAAGACCTGAATCACTATCCTACATAAATGGACGATTTCTCAAATATGGCTTGTTGGAAATTGAATTGGGATGGATTTTATTGATTCCCTGTTCGGTTTGCTATCCTCTATGAAATTTTTCGAAAGATGAGTGCAGGATTTATTTGAAACAGCTGGGAGGCAACAATTTTTAGGGTCCGTCAGATTTTTGTATGAATAAAGTATGGAATTTTGGAATGTAGTAATTTGGAGCCTGAAATTGCATTGCTTAAAGTGAATATTGAAGAAAAAAAATATTTTTTACTTGTAAATTTTCGATGGTAAAAAAGCAGTTTCAGGACTTTATTTTTTCATCATTCTTTTTCTAAACTCAGCTGTATTTAAATCGATTGATGTCTCCTGATTGGTGTATTCTAATCTCTTCTGACTAGATTTTGAACCAATTAAAATCCTTGGCTGAATAAAGGTTTGAAAATTAAACGAAAATCGAGAAAACTTAAAATAGTTTATTTTTAAAGCAAAATTTGTTTAAAAAAATGTATAAATTTTAAAGAAATTAATTCGTTGCGTTTTTGGGAAGAACTAAAAAACTTTTTAATTCACATAAAAAAAAAGGAAAAAAAAATTAGACGGAAAACCCAAAATTTATATTCAGAGGAATTGTTGGGTTTTTTTAAACTATCGTAACCTGCAAAGCTGTCGGCTTGGTGGCGAGGAGGCATCCGCGGCATGGGCAGGAATCCGACATGCGACCTCCTGTTTATTAGGCTGTTCATTAACCATTCACTACGGAGGCATGCAATATATACTGATAATAATTTTTGAAAAGAGTACGCTAAATTCCTGATCCAAATTTCCTATTGTTGCTATAAAATCCCTTAGGAAGCAGTTGCTACTCCAGGGTAATGAATATAAAAAATCCTTCATAATAACAAATTTATATGGAATATTTTTCGTTATTGAGACACTTTTAAATATCGAACGACAAGGCGGAGCATTTTCTTTTAGGCTCTTAAAATATTTTTCTTGTTTCATTTTAAATTAAGAATATATTTTTTTTAATGTTCCAGCAGTACCCTCAAACCAGTTTTTTGTATAATTTAAGAAAAAAATTGTTTCTGGATATAGCACTCGGCCCCAAGGGCATTTTACACAATCATACGTGGGGAGTGTACACGGTTCTACCAAAATGGCATTTCTTTGATATGATAAACTTCTTCGACATGCAAAACATAGAAATCTTGCGGAAGTCTATGATCACATGCAGTTTCAGTCTACCTAAACTCGACCTAGTTGGTTATTCGATTCTAGTTTTATTTTATTCGATTCTAGCTTTTTATTTCTTTTTATTCTCGATTCTAGTTTTTTTCGATACGAGTATATTGGAATTGATTAGTTTGGATTATCGGTTTTAATATAATATGCTTCCCCAGCCTTTTTCAATAGAGTCGACTGTTGTTGGCTTATTGGAATGGATTTGTGAGTGGAAAAATCTTTGCTGGTGCCATCCATTTGTGATGACATGTACTCAAATCCGTATTGCTGTAAAACGGAGGGAGGGATCTATAGTTCTATACTTTTCCATGAGGTAGAGGACGTATCAACCTCTCGCTAGCGCTCATGACAGCTCTGGCCAGACCAACTTTAAGCTCTCATATAGTCTGAAATAATATGGTTTTTCTATTTGATTAAAATATTGCAGACTCGATCAGCTGAATATCAAAACAATGGGAAATAATTAAGAAATTATGGACTCGGCCAGATAAATCGTAACAATTATAAAAAAATAATGAAATTGTGAGCAAAATCTCTTATCATTCTAATCCTTTATGACAAAAGTTAGTGTTGATTTTATTATATTATAAATACGAGTACATTGGAATTGATTAGTTTGGATTATCCGCTATACGGGAACTTTTATTAGTAATATATAAAAATGATGCAACTACGTTGCCTATTGAAAGGAGGCAAAACAGCTGATTCGTAGTGAAATAAAACTCGGGAAAAAGTCTTCCCTTATACTGGATGGCTTTTTGCCATCCAGTAATGGGCCTCTATCCATATATGACCGCTTTCGGCCTTCTAAGGTAGAGTTACACACACCGCGTTTTGCTGAACGCCAATCGAATGTGTATTGACAACACTTTCCCTCTGGCTGTGTGCTGCACCGCTTACTATTCGGTTCTTTTAGCTTTTCAGCTTTTGATACATTTTCTACTCAAACTTTTGTTGCATTTTTGCATTTCCATGCAGTTGTTGTTTAAGTGGAGTGGTAAGCGGTGCATACATATGTAGAGGGCTGCAGACTGGAGAACTCTAGTAACAGTCCCCTCGAATTAAAGCAAATCTCATTCTAACACTCTCTGCCTTTATAATAACAAAAAAAAAAAAAAAAAAAAAAAAATAAAAGGAGTTCACTAACGAACTACACATGAATTTTAAAGTTGAATAAAGCTGGCGGCAACAACCACATGGAGTATGAAAATACAGAGAAGAGAGAAAACTGTCGAGGTAGAGACGCAATTGCAAACTCCGCATTTGGTTTCGTACACAAAATCTAACCCAAAGCAACATCATAATAAGCAGCAAAGAAAAGAATTGAATTATAAAAGAGATCATAAGAAAACCAGGTTTACAAAGTGGATGGAGGTTTTCTTTAGATATTTTATAATTTTCAATCTGCCACGTACATTTTACTTTTTGTGAACGACGACGTCAACAACCACAACGGCAGCAGCTTTAAAAAAATGTCTTTAAATTGAACTTCAGACAGGAGAAAAACGCAGTAAATAAAACTAGAAACAGTATCCTCGTCAGCACAATCAGCTGCGAAGAAACCGACGGAAACAAACATTTTTCTCTTTCGGTCAAACAATGTTGGTGGGTTGGCGGGTTAGCGGGTTGGCTGGATGGCTGGATGGCTGCTTGGCTGGTTGCCTCTTTGGATGGATGTATGCTTGATTTGTTATTTTAACAATTTCTACTCGCACAAGACAGTTCACAACTCCTTGAAATTAAAGGTAAGAAATGCTACAAGAGAAAATTACATACAGATAAGAACAAAGTTGCGACATGTATTAAGTTTTGTTACATATTTATGTTGTTGTGTTTTTGTTGTTGTTTTTGTTATTTTATTTAAAAGCACACTGAGCCACCCATCGACGTAAACCATAAAAAGCATATTTCATTACATTCCAGCAAATTTAATATTGAAAGACATGTTTTCATGCCAACTAAAATTTCACGCACACACATGTGCCGGCATACGAGGCGCGTCTGATGAGTTAATTACATTTTTAACGGAAAGCATATGTTGCTCAGAGATATCGCAATAGCCACAAACTGCATATTGTCTGCATTATTTTCATTTGTGTAATGCCTTTTCCCAAACTAAAAAGATTATATCGTCAGCTGAAATGCGTGACCAACAGCAAGCAATTTCCTTCTTATTATTTATTGGCAAAGTCGTTCTCATTCTTATTCCATACATTACGTGATAAAGCTTTTCTAGAGTTGAAATTTTGTGATACCAGGTACATCTAAGAGTCCTAGACTGTGAACTCATAACTTTGCAGCAGAGTGAATAAGTTGAGGTATGGCGCTTGACGGATTCCTCAGATTAGTTGCATTATACAGTAGTTAACCAGTTCAAGTTCCAGTTCATTTCCGTATAGTTTTTAAATATGTTTTAACTTATTAAAGTGAAGAGTCCATCTTTCTAGAAGTTCACACATGGCAGTTGCTTCAGTGCACGAAGTTGTTTGAGTTCCACAAACTCTGTCGTTGTGTTATGGTTATCAATCCCTTTTGTCGCCGCAAGTGCAATATGTGTCAATATTAAACAAATACTTCTCCTACTATTTGTGTAATCTTTAAGTCCTTTTCATTTTTATTTCACAATTGTTTATTTAACGCACCTTTTTTCAATATTTTCTACACGTTTTAATGATTCTTCTCGTATTTGTTTTGTAACATTCTGTTCTATTTGTGTTGTATTTATTTATTTTCTTATATGTATATATAGTGTGTTTGCTTGAGGAGTGCGTCGGCATTAGAGTTTTCACGTCCTCAGCAATTCGTTATTCATGTTGATGGCATCGCTCCACCTGTGTTGCCATCATGTTCGAATTTTGTTTCTTTGAAAAAAAATCGTGTACTTCAAATTAAATAAACTTCTTTCTTATTTTTATTTGACACCGCTTTCCAAACTACAAACTTTATATCGTCAGCTGAAACGCAAAATTGCGTAACCATCAACAAGAAATTTTATATATATTTATTTCTTGTCTATTATATGATGCATTAATGCTACATGTTACAGCATTAGCCACATCTCTCCTAGATTGGGAGCGAATAATTGAATAAGAGTTTCGAATTTTACGATACAAGACTTTGCTTAGAGTCCAAACTATGGTCTCATTGTGATATACTAGTATCTGAATAGAGCCAATTAAATGCACTCAAAGATGCTTAATGTTTATCGTAATTAGGAAAACACAAGTTCCTGGTCTTCAACAATCATGTATCGGCCGATACTATAAAAATTCTTTAAAGTTTCTCAATGGGGTCCATGAAAAAGCGAAGACCGCTATAAACTGTGCGAACTCCCTGTATGATATTGGCTGAACCAGTAAATTCAGCATTTCCGAAATGTAAAGGTCTTGAGTTCGATTCCTAACACTTGCCGTCCTAAAAAAAATTCCCATGAGTTTCTTTTGTTGGAATGTTTAAGTGACGAAGGCATAGCTACTGGCCAATCACCGGTGTATGATAAAACAAATTTGGCCAACTGTTCCTTCCTTTCTCGGCAACCAAATTTTATCGCTAAAGTGAATAAAATCACTACCGATAACGGCTTGAAGGGCGGATGCTTCGAAAACAGGGTGCTGTAGTTTTTGTGACTTATTGTCATCAATTCCATTGCAAGCCATTATATATATGTCGGAACTATCCTTTGAATACCCGTTTCCAAAACAAAGTGTTGTACGTGTGAGTCTTTTATCTTCACTATTATGACACGTGCCGTAATGAAATTAGGGACTTGTTCCGTTCTACTCGTCCACTTTCCATTCATTATTGGTCATCTGTTAGTAAATCGTAAAGAGACAATTCATTCGTCAGTCGAGCTTGCGGCCTTCTCTATTCCAGTCAGTGCGTTGAAGTAGAATTTCTATAAGTACTTCTTCTTTTTTCCAATTACCAGTTTTCCTAGTTGTATTCCTAATCAGTACCGATCATTGGAATCACATCAGTAATCAGTTTCGCAGTTTTGCAATTCTGCTTTCAGAGATAGTGTAAGAAAACTCGATTAATCAAATAACTCTGATAGAAAACAAATCGTAATTTGAAATCGAATGAAAAGAAGAACAAACCCCGATTGAAATTCATAAGTGTCACGCAAACACGCTGCAGCAATCCTCTTTGTCAATGTCAGCTTAAAGGATTACTTTGAATACGTACATATTTCAAAATAAACCCCACAGATAAAGCAAATATCCACAGCACAATTGCACAGCTTATCTAACTTTCGAATCAAAATTGCGAGTACTGATAAGTGTTCAATAGAAGCGATTGAAAATATTCACCTCCTTTGTACATTTTTAGAATAATCGCAATCTGTTACGCCTTTTTCGTTTCGGGGGAAAAGGGGAATAAATTTACTACAAATGAACTTATTTAAATAGTGAGTGCGAAGTACGAGTGGTAAATTTAGCATTTAAAATTTGATATACATTTTTATCACATACTATCTCGGAAGACGAAGTTCCTCATTTATGGATTTAGCTCAGGATGTGCTTCATTCGTGTTCGCTGTGTGAGCTGCTGAACTCACTTAAAAGTAAAACTTTCTTAATCTTTTAAACCGGTGATCTAGTTTATTCATGATATCTGGGCAAATTTCTCAAGTCATTATCAACACAGTGGTTCACCAGCCCAAACAAATTCAATGGCATAAATAAGCTTTGAAAGAACCATGCTTTGGAAATTAAAACTTTTGGAAAGTTTTAAAGTTTCTACAATATCTATTCTGTAGGAATAGCAGCAATACGTTTTTCCTGAAAGATATTGAGCCAATTTTGCTTCGTTATATTTTCGCGTGAGTTAAAATTCAAGATATTAAAAGTTTTTCTTCTTTCGTTTAGTTCACTTTAAAAAATTCTTTAATTCATTTTAAAACTTTCATTTTAAAAAAAGTTTTTTGATTTTAATTTTCTTATAAAGCTATTTATTTTGTTTTAAACAAAAATTTAGGCGACAGACCGCAAAGCTGCAAGAGCACATTCTTCACTAATCCCGCAAGCTCCCTTTGCCCTCATGAGATGCATTGCTTTGACGAGAAAGCGATCGCCGATTAAAGCAGCTGGGCCAAACTTAAAGCATATTTCTCATTGGCCGCAGCAGTCTATACTTATATAGGAATTCGAATGCCGATGGCTACTATTTTATCCTTGTAACATGCTATATAATTATTTTGAAAGAGGCAGCGCCAGGAAGAGCTATCACTGAATTTTTCAAAAATGCAGCTCTGTAAATTTTAGCAAATTAAATTTTTCATTGAGGCTCATAAAAACAGACCATTGGCAGTTGAGTACTTGTATTGCCTTCAAAATAATCCTTTCCATTTAAACACATGCAATTTGTGTTTAACATTTTGCATAAAACACCATGTTTGCAGTTGCTAAAGGCGAGTCACATTCCTATACCCTACTCTCACTCTGTCTATCTCCCACTCTCTCTCTCTCACTCTCGCTCTCGACTATGGATTTAGATATTTTTGGGAGAGAATCTTCATCGTGTGAAAGTGGATTGCCTTTATTCACTTATACGCCTAACAATTTCCCAAACTAATAACAATTCTAAGTTCACGTTAGCCTTCAGCCCATCCATTTGATATGTGGCAAAGAAACTGCAGACAGGCTCTGTTCTGAATTGTTTCTAAAGCCGAAAATTCGAATAACGGAATAATACCGATGAAACAATATTTGAAAAGCGTGCCATCTTTATTATTGTTCATTTTTTTTAAGCAATGAAAAATGATTTAGTCGACTCCACCTCTTGTTGTTCTCCTCCACTTGAAAACACATTAAACTTCAATAATTTTACACAAAATCAATAAATGAAATACTAATGAATAAAAGTTTTGCTTATTTCCTCGAAAGCCTCGTCCAATTTTTGAAACAAAGTCATCAGATGTGAACGAATACATTTTGGTCATCCCACTTAATCACTTCAACTAATTGCTTTCGCTCAAACTTGCTTTTTAAATGCGAGTATGCATCCGATTGGAATTTGCATTCTTTTTAACAAGAACGAACTTGCTTGCTACGTCGTGCTCCGCCTCACTGCTACATTGTACAAATTAAAGCCCAAAAATTATTATATTTGAAGTCTTAATTATTCCAACCCTCGTTTTATTGCAAATTAAAAGCAAATAGCTGGCGGCAAGCAAATACAAAACTTTCATACTCTTTACATGGCTTTCTTTCCATGCTCGCGGGCAAGGATGCGGTAAATGCAGCTTAAACATCCTGATTTGCTGTAACCGTCGTCTCTTTGATGGTTAATGGAGTTGGTAGATTGAAAGATAGAGAAAGTTGGAGTTAAATAAATAACTCTCAAATGTTGTTTTTCCTTCAATTACTTTTTCGGCAGCATGATTGAGCAAATCGGAGTATGGGAGTTTATTCATTTGATGGGTTGACTTAAAAAACTTGTTGAAAATTTTAAGCGAATAGTGGTAACCAAAACATTTTTGTGGTTTCATATTGATAATACTCTGCATTTCATATTCAATTGACTCCGATACTTAAAAACTTCGACAGCGAAATGGAAAATGTTTTAGGTTTTTCTACAAGGAGGCTCTTTCAAGTACCTCTTGATTAAATCGAAATAGGCCGTACTCAGCAGTCTTGGGATAGTGCTTTACCCAACTGCACTAATTGGGCTCAATATATTATCAAGAACAAGTGCAGCGCTTTAAATTCATTCCATTTGTGGAAAGTATTTAATTGTGAAAAAAGGAATATTTCTGGGAACTGCTGCAATCGTTGGTTGTGGCATTTTAAAATTGTCATTTGAGATGGAAATTAATTAATTGTCAGCTCTAATAGGCTTTATTTAATTTTCCATTATAATAGCAGATGCAGTTGTTTCCTCTTTCGCTTATCCTTTCTCAAAATGTACTCTGCCCTACCCAGGCAGTTTAACTTATTCTTTCCACCAACAATAAATTAAGGATATAATTAATAGATTGTTTGCTGATAATACCTGAGTTTCGGAACGCTTTGAAAAGCAACAACAAGACAAAAACAAACAAACAAAAAATGCAAGACAAAAACAAGGAACCAACATTCATAAATATTCATTCATTTGCCCTGAAATAGGTTTTGTTCTTTTACTGCCTGGCAGCGGAGGTATTAGGGGTCGTTCGGTTAATTCTCATTCACTATTTATTTGGGTATTAAATGAGCTGCTTTCATTTCAACACCGGTGTTGGGAATGCGTACCGTTGTCTGTTGCTGTCACTTGTTTGTGTGTCAAATTTAAATTATCCTGACATTTGTTACATTGCATTGTGTACACATACACACGCACTCATGCATTCATAAGCATATATCGTTCTATGAATTCAGAAAAGATTTAAGTGAATTAAAAATTTGTTCCTTGAAACTTTGATGCACAAATCAAATAAAAGATTTTCTTAAAATCCATTTAATAGGGAAGAAAAAAGGAATGGCGAAAGTAATTGCAAAAGACAAGTGAGAAGAGAACATTTTTAGCGATCTGCGGAGTCTCATGCAACCCATACACGATACAACCGTTGGTACAACTCGGTTAGTAATCAAGTTGTGAGTTGTGGCCACAGACGATAAAACCTCTTCGTACAATTTCATTTTGCAAACAATTTACAGCTGGAACCAACAAATAATAAACACGCATCCCACGAAGCAAAACAAATAGGCTTAAATTTTGTAAAGCAATAAAACAATTGAAAGTAAATTAAATATTTATTGACATTCAAATTTTTTTTAATCTAAAAGATTTTTAATAAACCTTAAAAAATAAAACTTCAATGAACTGTTTTTATGTGATATTGGCTATCATTAAATAGTTCATCGTAGAACTATGCTCTAGTTTCATTTCAGCTGTGTCTTCCATTTTTAATTAGTATTCACGTTAGTTTTCTTTAAATTAAACCAAATTAACCGACGACACGTCTTTCTCTCGCAAAATTAAAATGAGAATGATGTACAGTCGCATGAATAGCCCACACACGTTGCAACGCGTTGGCACAACTTGCCAAAAAATCAAAAAATTTTGATTTTTCATACAACCGAGACACAACTTTATACAACAAGCCCACACACGTTACAATCTTGATTACAACCTGCTTAAGTTGTACCAACGGTTGTATCGTGTATGGGTTGCATAAGAGATGAAATGTATGGCTGCTGAAAGTTTTGTTTCCATCAACACAATCCGAAATATGGGTAATGTTCTGCCTTTAAAGTGTTTAACCACAATGTCTGAGGTTAAACCTTTTTACTGCTCAGCTGCTGAATGCGGGATTGTCTTCCAAACAATCATGCTTTAAACAATCATTAAAACGGCATGGACAGACAGAAGGGCAAAGCTCATCATCTATAGTGCATCCCCATATCCATACATAGCATTCCTTCCTTTCTGATGGAGAAGCGTATAAACAAAAGTAGTTGAAGTTCACTTTCCACAATCGCGTACGCTGCGTAGCTTCTGCAAATGATTTTCAATATCAGTTACAACTTTTTTAATTTCAATGGCGATATATTTCCAAATGCATAGATTACTGTATGTATGTAGATGGGTGTGTATGTAGAGTTTCCTCCTCGTTTTCTTAAACATTTTCCTTCATGTCTTTCTGTCTGTCTGTCTATCTGTCTGTCTGTCCGCCTGTCTCTCTGTGTGAAGCTTGCCTGTCACATTACTATTTAGTATTTATTTTGGACATTTAAATGTTGTTATACATACGAGTACGAGTACATTCCCAGCTCTTTTTACTTTTCACTCGCCTGTGTCTTGCCTTGTCTTCTTTCGTGCTCTGTGTGACATTTTCGTGCAAATGTCAGAATGGTACAACATCAACATGCTTGTTATTGTTTATCTCACTTGCTGCTGCTGCTGCTTTGTTTTATACTCATAAAAAAATTTGTTTTTTTAAATAATGAATTTTCATTAATGTTTGTCTAATTTCATGGGCGGATCAGATTTAGTACTCTACTCTAATACTTGTTGCCTGTGAAATTCTGCAATTTTATACACTGTTCCCGCAATCCCCTGAAGATCAACTAGTCTGCCTTTTCGACAACATTTTATATGTTGTTTAGTTTGATGGTGCACAAAATGTGCTCATGTGTTGGTAAGAAAATGTTTTCCATTCGAGAGGCTAAACATTTTTAATGCCATTCCGCATTTATGGGTTAAAAAAAGGATGACAACAAAATCAGATTTATATCGCATTACTTTCTCAAATGCAGCTGCAAGTTGCATTCATAATAAATACCTGTTGCCCTTCGAGAGGTATAAAATTGAGAAATGTTTGGAGTGTTTGTTTTCGAAAGTTCGTAACATTTTTACGCGGAATTAATTAACTCGAATTTCAAATTAGTTTCTATCAATAACACCGCATTAATTATTTAAGCGTCTTGGCATAATGAAATCTCCGGCACCTTAATCACCTAAAGAAAATGTACACTTAAGCATTTCAGCATGCCTTAGCAATTGCTCAACTGAACCTTCTCCAGTTAAATAAAGTTGGTTTTATTTGTATTGCTCTATAAAAATTGCTCAATACTTGCTTTTGTACTTCTCATTTGATTGTTGGAAATATAAGCACAATTTTGTTTTTTTTTTGTTAATTTTTTTTGTTTTAGACACAAAAAAATGTAATTTGTATGCATGAATGATGGCCGAGACATTTTTCTTTTAATTTTTTCTTGCTAAGGTGCGGTGAGCTCTCTGTATTCTTTCTTGAGTTAAAAATAAGTTGCAATAATACAAATGTGTTGCGCTGTGATCTAAATTTTATTTGCTGTTGTCTTTAAGTAGGCGGATGATTAATACAAAACCTATTTTGTCGTTAACAAGTCAACAAGTAAAATTTAAAATTGGTTTTCCGGTGCAATAAAGCCAAAGGCAGGTCCTGGAAGCTACTTGAAATAATGAACATTTGCGGTGTCTCTCGATCCTTCTAGCAGTTGTATAATCTTACAAAGTCAGCTGCTACACAATTCCAAACAGGAAGCTGTCTAATTGCTGCTCAACATGCAGATTAAACTATGTATGGATGTGTATGTGTGTGTGTACAATTTTCTCGCCGTTTTTTTAAATATTTTCCTTCATGTTGTTCGGTCTGTTTGGCTCCCTTTCCATGTGAAATTAATATCAATTAATATATTAATGATCAAGCTGGTTTGAAGTCGCATTAGTACCCGCCGTAGGAAAGAGAATCTGGTACCCGTACTGGGTTCGCAAATGTACCTTCCTGCCTTCGTCCTTATTTGTAAAAAAAAAAAAATATTTCATTAGAATTTTTTTTATTAAGGAAACCCAGATTTACCGAAATGACTTTATCCCTTGCCCAATAAACACATATTTGGACACACACACACACACACATACACACACAAGCGTATTTACGTCAGTTCGAACGCATGTACGACTATATTATATGAGCATTTATTGAAATGCTCATGACTCGGATTAGAATCAACAATTCAGAAAGAAGAAAAGAAAGCAACTTGCACACACACACACATACATGCACACATACGAGTACATACATACTTTATTAATTAGGGACTGTCATGTTAAGGAATCAACAGTGCCACAATTCCATAATTTGTTTGAAAAACTTTTTGTTGAAAGTGTAAATGTGTTTCTTGCACAACTACTTAATAGGACGCATGTATTTCCATGGGTGTGCGTTTGTCCCATACACTTCACTGGATGGCCGAGTATGTGCATTCGTGTACATTCACGTATGTATGTACGTGCCAAGCCAACTGTGAAATACTTCGGCATTCGTTGGCCAAAAGACTACTTCATTCCTCTCCAGTTGTTGCCGTTAATAATGGCCATGTTTCATAATGAAATTTGACAACTGCAAGATCTATCAAATATTTATTTCGTTTCTTTTTTCTTATTTGTTTCTTGCGTTGGGCTTAGCAGTCGTAATGAGTCATATTGAAATATGAATTGTAACGAACCAGACCTTTTTAATCATTTTACCACAAAGTTGGCTTAGCTGTTACATATGTATGAATGTGCATATGGAGGGATGAGTGTGAGTATGTGGGTGAGTGTGTGAGAGGGAGTAGGGTATGGGGCTGGCACTTAGAATATGCTTCCATTTATATTTTATTCATGTTAATGTTAATTGAAGGCGATTTTTTAAATGAGTTCTTCCAACACCAAAATTGTTAAGAGATTTATTTGATTTTTATTTGGGAATGGAATGTTTGTTTGCGTGTGACGCTAATAGAAGGGGGTTAAAAGGAGAAGAGCTATTAAGTGGCTGAGTGTATCAAATTATTTCATTTATTGACTACTGCTGAAGGAAATCTCTTTTAAATGAGGTTAAATACTGCCACAAGAAAATTTATGTGTATATAAAATTTATAAACTGACTGTAAATTTAATTTCTCGCACTAAGAAAATGCTTCTTCTTTTTAGTTTTTTCAACTGGCCCAGAAATAATTTATGTGCAAGCTTGTGAACTTTTGTTTAAAAATTTGTTTAATTTGTTTTTCGTCTTTTTTTCTAAATCAAACTTGCTTAACATGGTAATAATACTGATTTATAGTAACGTCCCCCACATTGCCTCAGCCATCCATTATTCCGGCCTAATTTTCTGTGACGGAAAACAATGATTTTTATTCACTGTTTGAGTATCTAACAAAGTTCTTATTAAAAAGGAAGGAATTGAAAGCCTATTCCTCCATCACCTGCTTTTTCCACACCAGTTGCGTGTCTTTTTCCCAAAGCAGAAAACACATTAGTGACCGCACACAACATACAATTCAATTCTCCTATTAAATGAAATTCCTAAAGTTATGAAAATATTATTTTAAAAAAATTTATAAGGAAAGTAGTCAATAATTAGCTACTTTGTAATAATTTCTTGAAGAAGAACGAGCTAAAGTATTGAAAAATAATAAAATAAAAACAATTTTGTCTCAAACTGTATTTAATATCGCATATAAATATAAAACCAGTAGAGGTCGAAAAATGTATAAAAAGATAAATGTATTGCATTCTAGTTATAGTTCCGATTTACATTATAATTTTTTTTTTTTTTTATATTATAATTTTTATTATAAACTATTTATAGAATGAATATTTGCTTTAAGTAGAAAATGAATTTTGCATTCATTCTTGTCAATATTTAAGTGATTGGACAGAAACTGACAATTTTATGTTCGACTCAGAGAAGGAAATAGTAAACACGAAAGTAAAACCAGCAGAGCTGTAAAATCCAACAAAATAATATCTCCTTTCTGAATTCATAATTATTCGCTCTAAAAAGAAATTTATAATCGTTACATCGGCTTCTCAAAGTATTTGTTTCACTTAAAGGAAAGGACGATTCTAACGTGCGATATTAAAAAGATACATTTTACTCTGAAAATATAGAGATAAAGAATCGTTTCGAAATGACCGTCTGTAATTTCTTTACAAGGCGACTGATTTGTTCCTTCTAATATATACCCCAAATGTCGAAAAATTTTTTTTTTCTTTATTATTAGCAAAAATATTTTTTAAACATTTGAAAACATAAAATAAACATACAAGAGCAATAAAAACTCAGTTCTCTATTCAAAAATACAGAAACGGACGATTTCAAAGATTGATGATTTTTGGCCAAAAATGTAAATGGTACCCCCTTATCAAAAATTGCAATTTACTTCAAATTTGGAAAATAAATTTTTGTCTTTATTATTAGCAATAATATATTTTAAAAATTTGAAAACATAAAATAAATATACAAGAGCAATAAAAACTTAAGTTTTCCATTCAAAAATACAGAAACGGACGTTTTCAAAATTTGATGATTTTTGGCCAAAAATGCAAATTCAAAAATTGCAATTTACTGCAAATTTCGAAAAACATTTTTTGTCTTTATTATTAGCAAAAATATATTTTAAATATTTGAAAACATAAAATAAACATACAAGAGCAATAAAAACTCAAGTTCTCCATTCAAAAATACAGAAAAGGATTTTTTTAAAATTTGACGATTTTTACCGAGAAATGCTCTTAGCAAGAATGGCAGGAAAGGGCGTGTGACTCGAGATGTGTTTTGTTATACAGTGCTGAAAGTTTGAAAATTTTAACTAATCGGTGATTTTGGCCGTGTCACTTAGTGATTCCAACAAAAATGAACGCATGCGTTGTTACAGCACATGAGCAAAATTTATAAATATTTTTATTTTATTGCTGATGGACGTACGGATAGGGCTAATGGCATAAGCCATTTGTAGTTACTTAAGTTAATAATTTAGCAAGCGACACTCTCATGCGTATATAATATTTTGAATGCCAATTTTAGTTATTGGAAATACTTTTTGTAGTTTTGCATTTGTAGCAATGACAAAGTAGTTGCTTTGAAGTGTAGCGCATTTACCACGACAACTTTGCGGCGAAAGCGTTGCATTTGTGTCGACAGTAAGCAGCAGTTTTGTGTTCGCTTTTGGGAATGATCGTAATGCAAATTGTAGTTGGTTTAAGTTTGAAAATACTTGCGAATAATAATTTTTTTCAGTGTACTTGTAACTACCTGAAAACTGTAATTATAAATTGATTTCGATTGAAAAATTGAGTTTAGAATATTAAAAAGCATTGTGTATTTGCCCTGGAATGAAACTCAATCTGCTACAGATGATATTGTAAAGAGTCCTTACAGTGAGCCATGTAGTTGCATTAATGAAGACACAAAAGCCCAACGCATAATGGCTGTGTAATCATATCAGTATTTTTCATTACAGCATAATTTTTTTTTATATTAATCTCCTCATGCTCGTAAATACACAATAAATTTTCAATAATACCTTCCATTTAATGTTGCTGCAACATTTTATGCACAAGTACTTGCACAACAAGAAATAAAAGGAAAAAAAAGAGAATGAAAAAAAAAGAATTGAAGGACCAAAAAATAAAAATAAAGAAACTGAACATTCCCTTCTAATTACACATTATTTTCTGCAATAAAATGTAACCAACAATAAATGCCAGTGCTGTTGTTGTTAAGCCTGATGCAACAACAATGAAAGCAACTGCAGCGGCAACAGCATTTATAGCGATAGAAAGCCTTCAAAACGGAAATTGCTGTTGCACAAAACTTGCACCAGAACTTACACACTCTGCCTCCTCAATAAGAGTAGATGTATGTTTAGTTCTTGTTCTTGTTCTGGTTCCTTAATTTTGTTGTTGTGGTTGCTGTTGCTGTTGCTGTTGCTGTTGCTGTTGTGTATCTTTTTGATGTTGTGTATATATTTTTTTTGACGGTAATGGCCTTCTGCGATTACAACTACTTAAGTTAAGGCTAGTAAAGTATGAAATGAAACAATAATCGAACGGGCCGAAGAATGAACGAAGGACGGACAGACGACGCAGTTGCCACAATGGAAAAATAAAAAGTGGAAAAAAAGAAAAATTAAAAAAAAGAAACGAGTATACTGAGGCATGCAGACGAGAGCAGTTTAAATTTTATTCTACTAGTCAAACCGGTTGTGATTACTGCGTTGCATTTATACATGAAGCTGGTGTAATTCGAAGATGCATGGTCGAGCAAACGGAAGAGCGAGCTACTGCTGATGTGATGTGCAATTGGGCCAAATACTTGCAACATTACTCAAAACACTCCAGCAGCAACAATAAAAATATCACAAGGCAAAAATAGGAGGAAAAAAAAATAATGGGTAAAGAATTCCCACCAAAGAAGATGGCAGACAAAGATATCAGACCACTGCACAGCAAAGTCAAACATATACAGAGGTAGTCATTTAGGCAGTCAGTTATCCAGCCCGCCAGCCAGCCAGCCAGCCAGTCAGCTAGCCAGCCAGCCAGCCTGCTAGTTAGTCACTCTGCCAGTTAGTAACAAATAACATTTTTTATATAAATTGTCTATTCGACAGAGTGCCAGTCACTGAACAGCGTATGTTGCCTTCTTTTGCATTTTGTTTTACGCTCTGTTTCCTGCAGTTGCTCTGGCTCTTTTATTTCGTTTTTGATTTTGACTTGGCGAAATATGTTTGATGGCAAAAAGTGAAAAAAGGGTTGTTGCTGCTGTGGGATCTTCGTTGATCCGCATTTGAATTGGCCACAAAATATGTGCTTGTGGATGCTGAAGTAGGAAATGGAAAGACGAAGAAGACCGGTAACCGGATAAAGCCAGCATGTTACAAAACATCTACAAGCTGAGTATGTGTTATATATTCACAAACAAAAACAAACAAAAGAAACAAAACAAAAAGAAAAACACAAAAATTATATAAAATTGAAAAAAGTGGAAAATAATGAAACCAGTTTCAAGTCTACAACATTGTCACAACTATTTGTTGCTTTTGTTGTGTTCTTTGTATGTTGCAGTTGTTACTTATTAAACTGCATTCCAGCATTATTGTAAATGTTCATTAGATTTATTGTGTTCATACCATGCCATGAATGTTTCTTAAGACCAACAACATAAATTGTTTTTGTTTTTCTTTTTGTAACTTTTTTCTCTGCTGTTGCCTCGTAGCTTTCAAATCAATTTTTAACATTCTTTAAGTTCATTAGCTGCAGGCTTCAGATTATAACATCAACGATTCGGGCAAAACATTATGGTCTTATGGTTTAAGCTCTTGATTTAAATTACACTTTTTGTCCAAAGTAATTAAGTTTTTTCTTCATGATAAGAGAAACCCCTGAAACACTTGCCTAGAAGTTTGTGAACGTAAAAGAAACAAAAAAAAAAACAATTTTTTCTTAATGTGCAAATATATTGAGTGAGTACACTGAGAAAATAGTCTGACAAAATTTCAAAATAGAACGTGAATACAATATAACCGCTGTAAATGTCTAGGAATTGTTTCTTTAAAAGTAGCTAATGTTCTCAGATGACAGCCGTACTCCTGCAATGCATTGTGACGGAATTTCAAGAATGGAATAGTCACGGAGAATAAGAGAGTTGGGTGTAAATTTGAAGGCAATGAGAAATTATTAGAAGGCGCTAATTATCAGCTAGTCGTGGTTGGGAAGCCAAAAGCCTTGTTATTGTATGACCATATTGCCAAGATCCAATCTATTCAGGAAAATATTTCTATTTTATTTTGCGCTTTTCGAGAATAATTTTTTAATTCAATTAGTGTAGAACTTTTATAACTCATTTCATTAATTTTTATTTCCTCAAATGCGACAGACGATAACTTTCCCATTGTAAACGGCTTTCTCCCATTTTCAACAAGTACATAAATCTGATTAGTTGAGAGTTCCCTCATAAAACAAAATGTTTGATGGGTAATATCGCTATATTTATCCATTTATTTTCTCTCCATTACTTTTCATTTGGTCTGAAAATCAGTCAATGTAAAAAGGTGCGGGAGAGTGAGTGCATTTGAATTTAGTGTTTGCTTCTTATCTCAACTTTGATTTCAGTAAACTTCTGCTTTATCTATAATTTGGAAATTGGGTAAATCTCTACTTGTTCTACGAAGAATTTGGTAAAGGTAGAGAACCTTATAGTCTGATTTAGTATGCGGCGAATTGAGCGTAGCAACTAGCTGATACCACGAAATAATCAATTTCAATTCTTGGAATTGTTGGTGTAATTTAAATAACATTTAGTATTAGTTGATAGTTCCCTTTGTTTACTATAATTAAAAATAAATTGTTTGTTCTGAATGAAATATATGCGTGATTGTGGAGGAAGTATACAATTGCACATTCGCACCATAAACCGGCCCTTTTTGCGGATGGCAGATTTCATTGAATTGTTAGATGCGATACATTAGAAAGCATCTTGGAATGATGTGTAGGACCGTTCACAGTGATGGCCGTGTTCGCCTACAGAATGCTCTTCTATCTAATATGAATTGGTTTCTATACGCCCATTCATGTGGCGTATAGAAACTAAGCAGGTCATTTTTGGTTGAAAACTTCTCTTTTCATATTGAAATACGTTGATAAGATTTTAATGGTACTTATTCACTGACGTGCTGACTGCATTTTACTTCAAATGTTGCATTTCCTTTGGTGTCAAGAAAATCAAAAGAGTGACAAACTTCGTGCGACACCCAACACTATTGGACACCTTCTTATAAACTTTTAACAACATTTTTATGCGACTTTCAGGTTCGTGGCATCCATATTTCTCCTCACTTTTAGGCAGAAAACTTTAACAATGTGTTTTCACTCTTTTCGTTTTAGTGTTTTATTATTTTATTGACGTTCTACAACTTCCGATACGATAATTGGATATAAACAGTTGATATTATTCCTTATTTTTTCAAAAGACTTTCATTAATTCACTTAAGGCCTCCACATACGGGACGACTCCATTAATCAATCAATAAATTATCGTTAAATTCTCTAAATTGTGACAAACAAAGTGTGAAAATATTTAACTTCATGAGCAACATATAAATTATTAATTAAAATCAAAAAAAAAAATAAAAAAAATAATAATAAAATAAAAAAAAAAAAAAAAATTTTATCTATAAAACTATAAATCAAGTTGCGTTAAATACTTCAAGAAGCAGCCGGACAAACGTCAGTTGGAGTGTGTTTGTTTGCTCAACAAACAACCGACAGAAATAAATAAACAATAAAAATATCGAAAACAACAGCAACAGGATTGATAATCAAATAGAATATTAATTTAGAAAGCCCTACTTGAGAAGTAATTGATATGCTATTCAAAAAAACCAAAAACCAAAAATAAATAAAAAAAAGTATGGACAGAAAATATTTCGTTACACTCATCACATGTTGCATGCTCCGTAATCAATTCAGTTTTTAAATGATTACGATTGTCGATTTTGCCTCAATATTGCATTTGCAACAATTTTATATTTGCTTGCAAAGCTAAAATACACTTCTAAATGTGGAATATCTCTCGAATGGCTCTTATCCTTCCATCGATTTAAATACACACTTAAAAATAACTAAACGAACGTTTGCCAATAAAATGGAAACGTATCGCACATACATAAATAAAAAAGATTAGAAAATGAAATAAAAAAGCACAGAGCATGAAACGTATAATTCAACTAAATTTAGAATAAAATTTGGAATATTGAAGGGGAAAAATATTCATGAGAAACAATTGTAAAAAGTGAGAGATAAAATTTTAAAATATTTTCGGAATGCCACACAAAAGCGTAACACATATAAATCGTATAAGGCCGAATGATTAAATGCTTAATATTTCTAGAAAATTCCAACAAAAAGTATCTTTTCTAAAAAAGTACCCAACTAGTACAGCTCCACAGTTCAAAAAGTACGCTTTTGAAATGAAGTGTAATTAATAAATTTTTATAATCATTAAATGAAATATTACAAAATTGTACAAAGTACTTTGGAAAGTACTTTTTGGAAATGGCACATTTCCAGAGCTAGCTGATAAACATCCCTTTTTGAATTGCAGCACAAAGTCTTTTATGCCAGAAGAATACTGAGAAATTTATTTTTCATTTTTTTTTCATTTTTCAAAAGTTTTGAAAATAGTATTATTTGAAAAAGAGTACCTTTTAAGAAATCTCTTTTTTTCATGCGGCTTTTTGATATGGTACTTTATTAACTTTTTAATTCAATTATAGTGTTTTTTTAAGAAGTGTTTGCGTAGAGAAGTACTCTTTTTAAAAAAAGCACTTATCCTACAAGAACTTCCTTTTAAGAATAAATCCTTAATAAAGTACTCATTTCAAAGGAAGAATTTTTTGAGAGATATCTTTCTGAAAATCTTTAATAAATATCTTTTGCAAATTGAAAGCGTGAGTTTCGAAAAATGGGACTTTATAAAAGTACGCATACTGCACGGGATCTAAAAAGCAATCTTGAGGATAGGTTTACGCTTGAATAAAAATAATTTCTGCGTGGCCCCAATTAGGATTTGCAAAGCCAACCTTATTGAAAATCCCGCCTTCACTACGTATTTGTGTATGCTCATGTGTTTTCTATGTACGACTTGATGGTGGAGGACTTCTGCTTCCTGATCTTGATTAGCAAAAAATCACATAAACAGGCACAAGAACTCTTGCAATTGCCATGAGAGAAGTGAAAATTTTAAATTTAATTTAGTAGCTAATAAAACTCAATTGATTGGATGAGTGCAGAGTGGTGTGTGTGAGTAGTTTTCATGGATGCACGTGTGTGCATGCTTGAATAATCAATTAATAAATTTTCTTTGATTTCATTAATATTGATGTTTATTTAATATTTTTGTTCTGCTGGTGTTTGTTTATACATTTTGTGACACATGTCACTGGGTTGCCAAATGACGGGTCTCTTGAAGTCTTTTTCCAAGTCCAATAAGTAAAAAAAAAAAAAAATTAAAATTATTAAAATGATTGATTAAGTTTTAAATGTTTAAGAAGAAAATTGATATTTTCGTCCTGTGACCAGAGATGAATGCCATTGAGATGAGTGCTCATTAGAGACCACATGCGTCATTGTTCATTAACTGTAATCTCGTGCTTGAATTAAAATTAAAATTTTAAAAATTTTCTGAATAGAAAGTGAGTTAATAAAGTTCGTGGTGAAGAAAATGCTTTTTGCGCTGACTGTAACCACTCTTGCAAGTCATCATTTAATAATACATTATTTTACAAATTATCCTCCATAATGTGTCTTTAATAATGCAATCGATGATTTGAAAAGTTAATTTGATTTCGTGTGCTGAATTGAAAGTAGTGCGAAAAATTTTATAATTATGGAATAAATAATTAAAAACTGGATGCAGTTGTATTTTTTATGGTAAGATTTACGTACTGGAAGCTGCAAAAATATTGAATAATTCGAGCACTGCTGCGACAGTGGTAGCGTCGAGCTGTAGAGTCATCAATAAATTAACTACTCCTTTTAAAATTTTTGGAAAAAAATCTAAGCAACGTGTAATAACGTTTCATGCAGACAATGAACTTTTACATTGTGGCAATGTAATTCGCTCTCGAATATGAGTTAATGGCTTCGTCGTGATGACGGTCGCGAATCATGATTTAACAATAATTTATTTTTTACAAGCTATCCTGCATAGGGCGTCTTCTGTAACTCATTTGATGATTCAAAGAAACAAAATTACGAATGTGGTTTACCAATAATTTCTCGATTTTATCGTATTATAATGAAAGTCCGAGCATTTTTCTTCTTGGTATGTGTGCATTAGAGATGGTTGAAGGCCATTGACATCCCTCCCACTCATAATTAATGCCTTCAAAACTGTCAACAAATTAATATATTTAAATGTTCCTTGTCAAGCATTCACTAGTCTGTGTCTGTGTCTGTGGCTGTGTCTGTGTTCAAAATCCATCATTGTCCGATTGACTGAGTGTATGTTTTACGCTTGTTTGCCAAGCACTTAGAATCCGTAAGACATCGACGTGTAAACACTTATCTCTTTTTCCATTTTCTCTTGTTTTTTTTTGTAGCAAATCTCGTGTTTCAAATTTGTCGTCTTCCATATCACTTTGAAGTGCTCTTGAGAACTTTTAAAAAAAAAAAACGTTTTTAGAATTTGTTTAGGTTTCAAATTTCAATTAACACTCGTCGTCTGATCCACTGCAATAAGTGAAACTGCTTTAAAAATACTATTTTTATAAATTTTTTAACTTTTTGCCCACAACGTAAGTCGTTAAACAGACGTAAAATGTCTTGTAAGACGCCATCGTGGCAGGTGTTTGTTATTGAAGAACAACATTCAACTTTAAACTTTAAAGAATTCTGAATGAAAAACGATTTCTCAATAACGAGATTTTGTAAAAAGAATTCATTATGCAAATGAGTTTGATTTTTATGTAAAAAACACTTTTTACAAAAAAAGAAAAGATAATTTACACAAAATATGCTTTTTGTTAGTTTTATGCAGCATTGCTTTGTTGTAAAGTAGTTTTAAAAACATTTAAGCTGCCTTTGGAAGTACTCTGTGACAACTTTATTACGGTTTTAAAGATGGTTTTCCGAAATGGGCAATACTTGGCCCGTTGGATTAATCTAATTTGATGTAAAATGCAAATTTTTATTATTTATTATTTAGGCTCAACGTTGTTACAAAATCGCCAACTTTTTTAAGTTTTTTTCTTTTCTGGCAAGTGAATTAGGTACACTTATCAGCGGTCTTATCTGTGGTTCTACTAGGTTTTTGTTGGCTGCCAGAAATGTCATAACATGAGCTCTCCCAGAGAAATATTGTACGAGTATGTTATATAAAAATCAGTTTAACAAATTAAACAATTTATTTAAACGCTCTGAATTCCCAAAAAATGCATATCAAATAGAGTTGCAATTTTCTTCAAGAACATATTAAATTAATTACTACTGGAAGAGATGTCTTGCAGATGCCCTTTATAAAAACCCTTAAATATTGCAATTTTAAGAAACAGAAAAATTATTACCGAAAAGTCATCTCAAAATTTATTACTCCATTCAGCAAACTTAAAGCAGAGTAATCAAAAAATATATCGTGTGCTATGAGAAATATAGCTTGTATTCAAAACTTTATTTATTGGCTTTATGGATTATATTTTATTTTTCTTTTGTTCTGAAAAAGAGGAAAAATTTATAATTATTTACGAAACTTTAATTTAATTATAAAATATATAATTTTTTCTATCAGATGGCCATTGTGAAATATGAGGGTTGATGCAAAGCATCACCTGTATAAGCTTTTGCATTAAAATATTTTTCATTCTGCCTAATTGCGTCAAGGATAGGGAGGTTACGTGGATATCCTTGTTTTTTCCAACAATCCTACTTTGAATTTCGAAGTGTAAATAATTTTTATAATTTTCTTCTTCTCCAGTCTTATTCGAATTTCAAAATCCTCAAAATATTTTCTTTCTAATTGCCATTAATAAAGACAAAAAAGTTTTTCCCTTAAAAAAATTTTTCTTACAAACTAATAAAGTGTTAGTAAAGCGTGCCAGGGGTTTCTGTTTGCGGCGTGCAGTTTTATATATATTTTAATTCAACTAATTCAAGTCTGAGCGGTTTAATACCATGATTTGACGCTTAATGCAGTGCCAAAGGTTTTTGTTTATATTTATAACTTGTGGCAGACGGACGCGTATAATGAAAACGACTTTGAAAAACTGATTTTAATCACTACGAAAGGAAATAACTTTTAACAAAGACAGTAGAAAGAAGAATGAGAAGTACAATAAGCACAATCTAATTATAATCGTAACTTATAAACAAAAAAAAAAAAAAAAAAATACATGAAAACCATAAACTCTGAAGAATAAGATTTAAATTACAAATCAAACGCACTCGTCTGCACTTTGAGTACTCCTAAACGCCATCGTTATAGCGTTTGTGGGTTTTGGTGTCGATACGAGGGTGTGGTGGTTGTGGCTTTTTATAATATCTTAAATCAATTTTGAAAGGCATAAAAAAGCCGTATCATGCCTATTAATTTCAAATATTAAATCCATAAAAGTGATTATAATTGAACTGCTTTTGTGTACACAAACACAAAATCGAAATGAAAAAGTTACAACTTTTCATGTTTATTGAAGTTTATTCAAAGCGAAGGCATACACACACATATACATATATATATATATATATCACATATTTGAAAATAAATTCAACAAGTTTAACTGCAAGAGCTGTAACTTAATTCGCCCTACGAATCGCTCCACCCCAGCCGCTCCATTTCAAAATCTCTGTATAATTCAAAACCAAAAGCAAACCAGAAACCACGGGGGATTTTCTCTTACTTGTTCAGGGTATCATTTTCACTTAACTTTCTAAAGTGCCCGGATCTAATAAGTGCTGTTTATCTTAAAGAAATCATCTTTTCCCATCAAAAAAGAAGAAAAAAAATTTTTAAATTTTGAAATATAAAACGGTTTTGTGGCGTAAATGTTGTATGAGGGTTTCTGTTGTCATACTCGTAAACTTTATTCATACACGATTTTCTTTAAATTGAAATTTTAAACATTTAAACTTTATTGATTTGCATTAAATGCAGATTTATTAACAAAGAAAATAAAATGTATTTTCTGAGTTTTTTCTTTTATATTATTTTTGAATAAAATGATGCTGGTCCACATATAAAAATATCAATTTAAATTTATATGCCGAGTCCGTTAGCTGGCCTCTGCTGTGAAGCTGTTTCTCAAAATGTCATTTTTAAATATAAATCATCGTTTTTTAATGACTGCATAATTTAAACAAAAACAAAAAAAAACACAAAATAAAATTCTTATTAATTTATTATTTTGTTTCACATACATACATACATGTTGCCTGTGGATGTGTATGTGTATGCTACACGAAACAATTAATATACCAACATATTAATGAAAATAATTTCGCTCATCACATTTATTTTTCCTTTGTAAACTTTCCTTACAGACTAACCATCAACAAAAAGCAGCCATCACCCACCAGCCATCATCCAGCCACCAGCCGCCGAATTGATGAGCAATGCATGCACGCACTTGAATCCGACTTTAAAATATATTTCACACTTGAACGTTAAACAACTGCCAGACTACCAAGTTTGTACAAAAAATAGAATAAAGAAAACCAAAAGAGAAAAAAGAATGGAAAAATAAATTCTTCATTAGCGTCTTTTATTACAATAAATATTCACTCAGCGCTTGTTAATAAAATGTTTTGCCAAGTGAACGTCTAACGTAAATAATCTGACTTGACTCACGGCAAATATTTCCGCTCTCTTCCTGCTGGAAAATTTTAACTCCTACTTACGCAAATTCGTCTATACGCTATTCGTAAATTAATAAAGGAAATGAGTTGTGGCATTTGAAGCCATTGGAGAATTCTTCCACAAGTACGAGTAAATGAATTTTCATGCTATAAATCATCATCATTACCATAATTGTCATAATTATCATCAAAGTAAGAATAATAATAATCATAATAACAATTGTTGTTGCTGCTGTCGCTGATGTTGTTCGTCGTCGCTGTCTCGCATATTGTTAACATGGCATTAAATTTTTATAATTTCTCACCTTGATGGTTGGCAAGTTGTGACTTTACGAGGCAGCTTTTGCGTGAGAGAGAAAAAGTGATAATTTAATTTAAAAAAAAAAGGTGAAATTTTAATTTCGAACTAAATACAGTGAGGTCATGGGTATCAAATCAGGAATGTGATGTGGCAAATCTCCAGAATACATTTGCAGAATTACTTTGGCTTTTCCACAAAAAAAATTTGAATTGTCCACATTTTCGTTAACAGCTACACACATCAGTTGCTCTTGCAGCAAGTCTTAGTTTACAGAGAAACGGAAAGCGAGAAGTAAATTTTTTTTATTAAAAAGTTTAATTTGGTATAAAACATTATACAAATACTACTGTCTGGCAACATTCCAGCTAGAATTGTAGCAATGTAGCTCTATAGCTCATTATGTTTCTGGCGGCTAATGCAGAGCAATAGAACCCCTTAAATTATATCTCAAATATCGGGAAAGTATTACTTAAGTGTTTTTCTAACACTGATTTCGATTTAAAATCAACTGCTTCAAAGTCTGATATATTTATGTTTAAGCGGGATCAGTAGTTCTGTATTTTGATAAAAATCATCAATCGTGCATTGAACCCATGCACCTCAGCAGGCTACCCAATGCAGAATGTCAAACGTTAAATATCAAAATTTGAGAGTAATTGCTTTGGCGCCAACATAGTTAACCAGCTACTTGGCTATACAGCACAGAGATGTACTTAATTTAAATCTATTTCATCTATTTTTCTATTTTCAAGTTCCGATTTTAAAACTATTTTATTTTATTTAACAATAAATAAGATCGCCAATATATTTTAAATAAATAATTTAATTTCTCGAATTGGAAATTTTGATTGTCAATTTAAACTCTTTACAATTCTGCTGCTGCTGTTGCTGCTGCCTTTAAAGCAAATTCTGAAATGACTACGTGCCAGTAGTCAGGTGTAGTTAACCAATTTCTCTCTAGAGCGAGTATAAGCGATAATCTTTCATTAACATTTTTCTATTTTTCAATCGCCTGTGAGTCTTCAAATATTTCTTTTCGTTTCGAAAGTGCAAATAATTACGGCTGAAAAATAATTAATCTAAACCCTTTTCGTCTGGTTTTCATATTAAAAATTGTGATGTACACTTTAAGTGAATTTAAGTGAATCTCAACTTAAGGGCATTTCGTGTGCCTGCCTGCCGAGCTGTTGTGTCTAGCTTTAAAATCTAAGACACCTATTGCACTTTGTCGCGCATATACGAAGTGTAATAGTCATAGGTCACTCTTTTGTCTTATACTACATTTTTTTTATATGGCATTCTTGTCTTGTCAATAATTGTCTAGACATTCCTGCCAGATTGTAGTATCACATTGAGAAGTCCAATCGTTCCAACATACCTTTTATGGCGATCCTGCCACTTTTCCAACATACCTTATAAAATGCATTTTCAATCACTTGCAAACCAGAAGCGATTCTCTGCGATTTTGATAAAAAAAAAGTGTTTTGAAGCCAAAGAAGCGGCAATTTGTGTTTTGAATGAATTTGTGAAATTCTTCGCATTTTCATTTTAGCGATATTCAAATCGTTTCTGCTGCAAATGACATACGAGTAGATTTATACAATACAATAATATATTAACAACAATCATTTATCCAACAAATGCTTATCATTGACATTATTTGGAATGTAATAGAACTGGCGGCTTATGTGCTCTTCCTGTTATTGCTGCTTAAACTGCAAGTGTTATTTTATTTATTTGCATCATTAGAAGGGAAACAAAATGTGTGCAACGATAAAATAAATAAAATCTAATACACTCCCATTTAATTGTATGTACGTGATACGAATATATTTGTATACGGATGATGCTTGTTCAGCGTAAAAATTCGTTGTTATTAACTGCAGTTGCAAAATGTTGTTGGCAAACGTTGAAATCTAAAGTTTAGATACACCGTAGAAAATATCGCGCTTCTAGATTAAGACCACGAAATATGAGGAATAATAATAATAATAACTGTGCTTCATTACTGGTGCTTGTGTAAATGAGCATAATGCGTTCGTGTTTAAAAAGCATTTATGCTGCACAGTGGGATCGTTCATAGAATTGGGTTAGGCCGAAAACTTCCAGTTTTGTAGTCACAACTTAACAGCTTAGCAACAGCTTCTAATGGGCCTTTTCAGTAAAGCCTTTACAATTTTATAGCTAAAAGGAAAAAAAAGAAAACAAAAATAAAAATTAAAATGACAATGTGACTGTGCAACCGCTCTTATTAGTAGCAGTTCGAATGCCATAGAATTATATATTTTAACTCTGTTTACACTCCACTTAATCTACTCGTATCCCTCCTTATATGTGCTCTTCTACCTGACTGCAAATACTGGTATTATATGCCATCATTATTGTTAGTAAAATTTTTTTCCATGTTGTTGCTGCAGCCGCTGCTGCTACTTCTGCTGCTGTTGCTATTGCTATTGAATGTTAGCATAGTCATGACTATAAATTCAATTAACGTTAATAGCACAAGCAGCTAATAAACGTGTGTGTATGGCCGGGTTTAGGTTTAGAGCACACAGTATCCATGTCGCTTTGTAAATGTATGTTTTACAAAATAAACTTAAACACTCTCCTGCTCATGAGCACTCTAATAGGACTCGTATGTTCACATTTTGTTTACGTTCAAATCAAATTAAATTTTTTTCATTTCTGTAAAATAAAAATCAACTGAAATGTGCTATAATTTAGTGCGTTTGGGATTTCATTAATATTATCAGTACGCGAAAAAATGTTTTCGTGGAAATTTATTTTTATATATTTAACTGATGAAATTGCACGTTTCCGAAACACTGTCTTCAATAAATATTAACAATAAAATATATAAATAAATATAATATGAATACAAAATACAAAATACAAAGAACTCTAGAGAAAACTGAGGAGAAGACATTCACTCACCAGTTGGTGTCTAGAAAATAGTACGAGTGTTTAAAAAAAAAATAAATTCCGAATTTATTTTATTTATTATTTGCATTGTATAGAGAAAAAAAAATTCAATTAACTGAGAATTACATATGCAGTTGCACTTTTCCACAAATAAATCAATTTTCATATTTAAGTAAATAGAGGATAGATTAGTTCGGCTAAGCGCTAATGGCTACTCCAAATGGCCTGGGGTTCCCCTTCTTTTTTGGTTGCTGCAAAATACATTTCTTATCTGCATGGTGCCATGTTTTCTTTTTGCCAAAGTATAGAAAAGTAGATTGAGAAAATTTAACTTTTACGTTTTAGTGTTTTTTATTTTCTTAGTTTTTCACTTGAAAGACATCATGAAAACTTTATCTCTCGTTTAGTTGCTTTTCTTTTATTATTCGTATTTGAAAAATTTTTCCCCACCATTTCAAAGAAATTTTTTTTTGCTTGCTAATGAAAATTAAAAAATCAGTTGCGTGAAAACATAAACTGAACGCACTTTGATATATAAATGAAAGCGGAATTTTACTTTTTTCTCTACCTTCTATTTTAATCAGCTCCTTTTCCCATTTTTATTAAATAATACCAATGCCAAACTACTCAGCATTAAATCCATTTAAACAACAAAATATTAACGAGCTTGTAATGCCATAAATGGTCTTCCCCTGTTTACAAGGCGCTTATTTCCTCGTTATACGTTTGAGGTTGTTGATGTTACTGCTGCCATTGTTGTGAAATACTATATACATATGTATGTTGTTTGTATGCGTGTTTTTAAGCGGAAATTGCATGTGTTTTAGAAATTTTCATTAAAATTTGTAACTTTTTTATTCTTCTACTCTACAATTTTCCTTTTCATTTTTCTCCTACAGGTATTTGTAAACGAGTATATTACGATTTTCTGTTACGCTATGTCTTTTTTAAATATATTGTGTTATTATTGTTGTTGTGGCTGCTGATGAACGAAATTTCTTTTAACAAACTGCTCAAATAAATGTAACAGAAATTTAATTTCAGAGCAAAAGTATAAGAAAAACAAAAATCGAATAAACTGCAGCATGTAGAGAAATAAACTTGAAATAAAGTACAAGTACTTAAGGAAAGCAAGAGGAAATAAAATAATAGTAATAATAAGAACAACAACAACAACAAAAATAACAACAAACCTCTGATTACCGACATCAAACATCACCCCTCCTCTTCATGGAAATAACGAATTCAACATCATCATCATTAACAACAACTACAAAAATATTTTCATACATTTTTTTTAAAGTGCAAAAAGTGTAAAAAAAAAATAATTTTAAATAAACACAAAGTAGTTTAAACATTCCAAAAAATAATAAAAAAAAAAGTAGAAAAAAAACGTTACCTTTAATAGAAAAATAGAAAAGAACAGTTTGAAAATTGTAATAGAAAAACGGCTAAAACAACATCAAAGCGTGCACGTGATGTTTTTTCTAGACAACAATTACCCATGTTAAAGGGCAATTGGCAAGTGTAGAGTAGTTTTTACTACAACAACAAAACAAACAAAGAAAAACAATCATCTGAAGCAACAACAACGACAAGAGCAGCGAATGAACAAGAGACGACTAAACCGTTAATAGTCACCATTTTGTAACGGTAAATGTATAACACAACTTGAAGCATTAAACGGCACCTTGTTAATTTAATTCTCTACAACTAAAGCAAACATACGTACACAGTCCGTGCATACTCGTACTTTCGGCGCGTATACGTTGTTTGCAACACGTTTGTCGGTTGGCTAATATACTTTTAAACGGCAACACATCCACACACATAAATAGTACATGCAACCGAAGGCCAACAAACAACACACCTTGTTGGCCGAAAGTTGGTGAAATAATAATAACAAAACGAAATTAACAAACAACGAAACAAATTGAAACGTGCAAAATCCTAAAATATTTTCGCAAAGCAACGCGGACGACATCGTAGTCATTAGTCGCACACCATCGCCGTCTTCAAAATGGCTGTTAGTAATATCGTCTGTGAATGGTTGCGTGCTCTCGGCCTAGCGCAATATGCTGAAAGTTTCTTGGACAATGGCTATGATGATTTGGAGATTTGTAAGCAAGTCGGTGATCCCGATTTAGATGCGATCGGTGTTGAAAATCCCTCACATCGCCACAAATTGCTCAAAAGCATACGGCAGTTGCGTGAGAAGGGGGCTGCCTCGGTATATTTTATGCTAAATGATCCCAACTCTTTGGCTGGCAGTACGGAAATCCTATGCGAAACACCGCCCCCTTGTGAATTGGATATAGTCATCAGGGAGCAGCTCGAAACAGATGGCGTACGCTTAACAGCACATCCCTATTCCACACCGGTAAGTTCTATCCTCATTTCTATTCTACTAGTGAGTAACTGCATCACACATACGTACATACACATTTTATATTTTTGCTAGCATGAGCCCATGTGTGTATCTGGTGCATCATTGAAATTAATTTTCCAAATGCATTGAATATTATTAATTCTTTCTGTTCAACTTATTTATTTCTCTGTGGTGTTTGGAAATTGTATATGAGCGTGCCTCCCAAGGGATTCTGTCATACAAATTGATTCCTGTGTAATTAATTTCAATCCGACAGCATCTCATAAATATTAATTGCTCCCGTACTCTCACAGGCATTTGGTAAAGTATTTCTCTAATAAAATGTTTTTTTCTCTCTCTGGGTGTCAACTTTGCTGTCAAATGCTAGAACAATAGAATTGTCTTTCCTTCGAGGAAGAGAACGATGAAGGGAAATTCTTTAACAAATAAATTAACGAGTGTGAAGCCAATTTAGTTCCTGCTTTTCCTTCTAATAGCGTTTGAAATAAAAACCTTCTTACACATCGGAGCAAGTAAATGTTTGCTAGTTTTGGTCATTGTTTCAGCAGTTTGAATAGTTTTTTAATTAATTCATCAGCCTGCATGAGAGATTTTTGCTCTTCAGAACTTATCAGGTATTTCTTAAAATATTTAAGAACTGAATTATCTTAAAGCTTGTTGCAAGTTGCCTTGTTAGCGTTCACAACATAAGTGGTCTCTGGATATTAATTAGTGAAATTGCTTGTTATGATCAATAAAAGCTTGCAAAATCTTCTGACTATGTTTTAAATCTCTTGCGTGAAGTTGAACTGCATGAGAGGACGGGTTTCCTTATCATGTTCAAATTTCTTAGTGAAACAGGTTCAGGAATGGCAGACGCCTGATATAACTCGTATTCAGTAATCTTTCGTAGAGAAAATTTGTACTTGGATATTCTTCGATATGTTGTGATTAATTTTATATACAGTTATTAATTATTTTTTTTTTTTTTGGGTGGCAGGGACAAAGAAAACTGCCCTTTTCGATAAATATAATTTACGTAAAATTTATTGTCCCCAATGGGATATGGTACACTTTCTAATATTGGATAGGTGAAACATTTACATTCTCCCTTTCTCATAAATTCGAAACACATATATGCAATTAGTAGTTTGTAGGAGCTTATCGTAATGGGGAAAATAAAAAGTACTTTTTAGGGGATAAAAATGAGAAACATTTGTACGTTAACACTTTTGGCCTTTTGCTTTATCATACAGTTTAGGTGCTTTATGGGAATAAAAATTATACTTTGGTACTTTTTCTATATTGATAAATGTGGGCCCCTAGCATTTGAAAGCACTATTCTGCTTGAAATGTCTGAGAAAATCGATATTTTGGCGAATGTCCGATTGCTAGTTTCTAGTGAATCTACAGCATTTCTTGTAATTTTTTTTTGTTTTCAAAACTTTAAATCAACTCTCGTGGCCTTTATTTCGAATATATTTTTGGAATCTGGGATTATGTAATGAAACTTGCCCTTTTGGCAACCAAAACAATTTCTCAAAGCAACTGCGATTGCTGTTGCCACTGAAAATGTTACATATGCGCTCCATTAAAAAATATTTTTAGTAAAATATTTTTATATATCCTTCTTTTAATTAGATGCATTTGAGTAACTTCTAATGGTAATTTCTATGCCTTCAGAGTTACGTAAACTATTTGCCGAAGTCAGCTGTTCTTTCAGAACTCGGCCGTGTTTGCTTTAGAAATTGACACATTTTCTAACTAAAATAACATTCGACCTATAAGGTTGAAAAGTATCGCCTCAATTGCTCCAAGCTCATAAATTCATTCAAGCAATATGTTCAGTCGAACTGAAGTTCTTGTCAGATTAAAAACATTTCAATTTTTGCTTTGCAATATTTCACAAGATACTCACTGTCGGTTATCTGGCGTTTTAAAAAAAAGTTTTATCTGTTTAATTTGTTGTATGAAAAGCTTTCTAAATGTATAAAATTATGTCAGTGTACAAAATAGATTACCAGCATTAAATTAAATATTGTTTTTCGAAGACAAATTCCATTTAATCAATTCAATTAAATTGCTTTCAATTTATCAATTTAATGTTGCCAATATGCAGGAATTTAATTATTTTCAGTGAGCATTTTTAATGGCAAAAAATTATAACGCTTTCTGTAAATGCACTTCATTTTAAGGATTTAACAACTGTTAAAAGGAAAAGAAAAAAGGAAAATTGGAAAATGTGCACATCAGCAATAAATGTTGACAGTTGACTTTCAAACACCTCCTCCTATTGATTGAAATTGGAGCTCCATTGAAAGGAGCAAAAGGAGAATAATCAAGCGAACAGATTGTTAAATGCGTTTAAAAATGAACGTTGACAAATCTGTTTCAATTTTAAATTTAATAGTGGTTGGTTGTATGCAAGTACTGAAGCGAAGTAGCCTAAAACTGAATGGACAAGAGCGGGGAAGGAAAAGACAGTATTTACTGTCATTCAGTTATTTCTTTCTACTTTTATTATTAAGTAGCGAGCATTAATTTAAAAATGTGCCACATTTTGTAGCGTAACAGTTAACCATTTATCAATAGTCGTTGGTGTTTTATTGTGTCGACACGACTGTAAATAATATCCTGCACTTTCTCTCATGAAAAAGCGATTGTATTTGAGAGCAATTAAAACGATTTGCTTTGTAACACACCCACCAACATCATACCACCAAGCGAACCTCTCTACTCACTCTTCTGCAATGCGGTACAACATATTGAATATTACTTTTGTGTACTTTCACGTCGTGAATGGGAGTGTGTTTGTGTGTGTGTGAGTGTACGTGAGCGTGTTAAATACGTCAATTTTATAAAATTTCCAAATAAACGAACTTTCTCTTTATAGTGATGTGTAATCAACGTGCACTTGACAATTGCACTACAGATGTAACACAATTTTAATTACAAAAATCTAATGCAGTTGCTCAAAGTATGCTGCAAGTCAGAGGTTCTTAAACTGCGGCAATGCAACAATGAATTATTTTTGCTACTTATTTCTCGACTACTATTTGACTGTTTACATTTCTGTTAATTGATAGAGCGATGTGGGCCTTGGCCCTGGGATTTAATAAAATTTGTTTTCGGGGGAAAGAATCCAATGTAATGGTGTGTCAAAACAATCGGTGTTGCTGTTGTTGTATTTTATTGGGCAGAAAGGGAATCTAATAAAGCTTGTAAAATTTTTTATTACTTTTAAGCGCAGAGGAAGGAAGAGGGAGATTAAGTGGTATATTTTTACATCATTTTTTACATCATCAATATTTTAGTTATTTGTCGTCTATTTAATTTAATTTTGTGGAGATAATTTTTTTCTTACTGCAAGAAATCCATTATTTCCACATTAAAGTGTCAGGCCTCCGATTTGTAAGATAAGAAAACGTTTTCACTCTCTGTTTTCCCAGCTAATTTTTTTTGATTTTGATTCTAATGCTGCCAGTCCAAGCTAGCCCCATTTGCCTAATTTTTAATGTTTCAGTTAATATGTAATGAAATTATTTCGGCTTTTTTATGCGAGAATTATTCTTGCAGATCTACAGTCATTTACAGGTTGGGAATGACGCTACAATAGCTTGTTTCAGTCTCAGTTACCCCAATCGCATTCAGGCTAGCAAGTCTTTACTAGTAAACCTTTTAGTTTTTATTAGTTTATAAAAGCAAAACTAAGAAATAGAAATAAGATTTCACCTCACAATCACAATCAGCTGACAAGAAAGATGCAATTAATTTGTGGACCGGCTCTATCAAAAAAAAAATTAAAACATCTATATATTAAATACATTCAGCACTGCAATCTTCAGACTTCGAATACTAAGGAGTAGAAATTAGCGGAAACTGCCACCCGCTACTGGGAAATAGCCTGTGTAGTAGACTGTGGTCTCCAGCGTTTAATGTAAAAAATTAAATTCTTTTTTTTAAATTCAAATTAATGATTGTAAAGGAAAAGTATTGAAAAATCAATGCAAATGAGAGCAAAAGCTGTAAAAAGAATTATGGAAAAATCATGCTGCATAAATATATAAATCCAATAGGTTTTCCATCGTTCTCGACCAAAAATGGCATCAAAAAATTAAACGTCGTAAGAAGCATAATAAGGAATGGAAATTGCTGGAAGAATTATTAGAATTATCATATCGCCCGCAGGAATGTCATGTATGCTCAGTTCTATTAAGAACTCGTAGTGCTCTCGTAGGCTTGTTTGTCTCCAACAGATTTGATGAACACTGAAGAACCTCTGGTTACACTCACACGTGAATGTAAAACACTTACATGTAAAGCAAGTGATAGCGTTACGAATGTTTAGATTGTACGGCGATAATAACTGGCAATAAACTTTTATTAGAATTAGCAAAAACGGAAAGGAAAAATGAAAATAAAAAAACCCTGTAACATTTTTGAAGAAATAATAAAATTGGTGGAAATTTGTTTTTTGCAGTTGCTGTCTCTTTGTTTTGTCTATGTGGAGTTAAAATTGTAACAGCTGCGTCTGTTGCCTGCAACAAAATGCAGCCACAAAGACTAGAATGTTCAAAATTCAAAATGAAAAAGAAAGAACGCAAAGTGAAAAAGGTGGGTGTATGAAGGGTGGATAACAGCTCGGTGGGGTGTAATGAGGGCGGTAGTGTCAGATTGGCAGAGATGCAACAAATCCGATTTGAAAAAGGGTGGGTGGGTGGTTGGTGGTTGTCTTTTTTCTTATTTGTTTTAATAAAAATTGAGATGATTGGCATCATGATGACGGTGATGATGATGATCATAAGAAGCCGTTGATGAAGATATTAACTACACACACTTAAGCAAATGTATTTCCATTTTAATATGTGCGAATGTGGCAGTCCTTATATCCATTTGGATAAGGATTAAAATCTACAATGAGATATATAAACATTTCTGTGCTCATGCAATAATGAAAAAAAAAAGAAATAAATAAATGTAAAAGGAGATGAAAAAATGATATTAAAATTAAGGTCAGCACCGGGGGGAAAAACGTGTTGTATGGGTTTCTGCACTCACTAATAAAATGTAATTTGAATACATCACACATGCAGTAGGAAAAATGTTATTTTTCATTTACAACAAATACGTAAATTGCATTATTCTAACTATCAGCGTATTACTGTGTAACTGTATGTGTGTATAATCTTGCAGATGTATCTTTTTTTATGTGCTTCTCGTTTGTGCCGCATATAAGTGTAACGCATAAAAACAACCGGGAAGTCAGTAAAATAATAAGTTAGTTGAAATGTCAGTCTGTTGGCCTGTTTGTCGTGTGCATACTCTCTGCTGATGCTGCTCACTTTTTAGTGTGATGTTGCATACAACATGCAGATTGTGTGATGTGCATTAACTTTATTTATGCACAAATGAGAAAAATTTTTTTTTTTTTTTCTTGAATACTTTTTTTTTTGGTCTTTGTCTGGATTTTCCAGGAGAAGACACATAAAATTTAATTACACGCCTCTCATTCTTTGTATTACAAAATTAACACAAAATATGACAAATCGTTGTATAGAAGCAGCCTCAATCTCTTCATAAGCCTGTTAAGGAGTTTAGCATCGTGAATAAAGTCTGACAGGAGGGTTCCATTTTTTTTTATTTATTTATTTTTTTTTTTTTTTGGATTTTATTCATGCTACAAAAGCGTACAAAATTACAGCGGTAGTAGCTTTATTATTAATGTTTCCATTTTATATTTCTCTTTCAACTTTATCTTTTCTTGTTTTTGTTAATTCCCTTTTTGTAATTATGATATGATAATTATGTCTGCTAATATTGTCACTTTTATGACACATCAATGTGCTGTTTCGTAAAATAAAAATTCATATTTTATAATTTACTTGTTTATGCAACCAACGGTTGCATATAATAAGCAGATGAAATAATTTTTTTTTATTTCCTACAATGAGGCAAGTTGAATCTCAGGAACTATTCAAATTTTTTCTAATTATAGTTTGTGGGTTATAATTTTGTTTCCATTGAAAGGCAACCAGGAAATATTTTGCTTGAAATTTAATCTGCTTAATAACGTTGGTGTGGTAGGAAAAATCTTGAGTATCCTTTTACTGCATTTGTAATGCAGAAACCAGTTTAAAACTTAAAAATTGCTGGAGTTTAAAAAACATCTTAAAAATATTGACATCTCTTTGAAGTTTATTTTGTTTTTTTTTCTGTTTTTTTAGGTTATTTATTCACTTTTGTAAAAAGTACGGTTTTAATGCAAATGAATTTTTTAACAAAAGTAACTAGAAAATAAAAATGATCAAATACTGCACCTTAATAACAACTACTAAGCAAAATGTAAAGTAATAAAATAAATAAAATAAATAGTTTAATATAAAAAGTACCCGTCTTCCTAACAAAATGAATGCATGAAAGTTTTAAGGAACAAAAAGGTACCTTCTTACAAAAAATTAATTATTTGCTAAAGTTTTTTTTAAAAGTATTTTACGACAAACTTTTCAAAAAAAGATATTCTAAAACGTAACATTATTTTAGTAAAAACTTTTTATTTTAAGAAAAAGTACATTTTCTGTAGAAAGTACAAAAGTCCCTCGTAAAAAAAAAATTATTTATAAAGTACAGTTTTAGCAGAATGGTTTTAGAAATGGAACGTTTATACAATAAGTATGAAGAAGAGTAAAAAGTACAGGGACAACTATATGCATAAGAAAGGTACGTCAAAAGTACTTTTCAATAAGATAACTGCTTTAAAAACATTTTAAATTTTAATTTTTATACTTTTCTTTATAAAAAATACGTGTTTCCAATCAAGTACCTTTTTCCCACATAAGAACTTTTTAACAAAAATAATCTTTTTATTATTAGTACCTTCTGTAAGCAATAGTACTTTTAGTACTTTTCATTGGAAAACACTTTACCTACTTACCAATATCTTTAATGAAATTAATTCTTTTTAAGAGAAAGTTCTGTAAAAAAATCTGTGAGTTCTTAAGCAATAAGTACATATTTTATGAAATGTACTATTACGAGTAGAGTAAAACTATACATAGAAAAAATTGATTTTCAACAATTATGTACTACCTTTTTTGCGAAAGTGAACAGTCTTGAAAGAAAGTGCACTTTAAATAAAAAATCCCTTCTTTGACCAAAAATATTTTTTGTACATTAAATATTATTTTAGTATAAAAAAATGAGTACCGTACCAGCTTCTAAGAAAGCACACTTTTATAACTACAATCGTAATTGTCATAAAAAGTAATTTGAGTACTTTTTGGGGGAAATTAACTTTGGCAAAATGGTGGTGCTTATAAATTGTCTTCTTTCAAATAAATGTCAGATCAAAATTTTTTGTAGAAAGTACCTTTTATAAAAAAAGAAATGGATAATTTCTTTCTTAATCTTTACCCCCAGATAAATGTGTGTGAATTCGTTTCCTAACAAAAATGAGTTTCATTGTTTTCGTTTTATATCACAGGCGATACGTGGTTTGTGTTTTGTCACCATTATACAGCACTTTCGAACATCCCAATCTTTAAAAGGTATTATTCCCACAACGTGCTACTCTTTTGCACCACCTTTTGCACAGCAACTGTAAAAATAAAAATCAATATTCTTAATTAATTACAAAATTAATTTTACCTCTTAAGCAGCAGATGTGACTACCAAGAAGGCTTCTTCTGCCAACAGGAGCCAGAGAAACTGCAAACTCTTGCAGATGGAGTTAATGTGTTTAGTCATACAATTACATGTTGGGTTATTAAAATGGAGATTGCCACTGAACTCCAATTTTAATAGAAATTTTTCCTAGAATATTGTACAGGCTCGTTCCTACAAGTGTCTAAATTGCAATTTGTTAATATGGGATTGCCAAGCAATTTTCAACAACGAAATATCGTACAAGTTTTGTAATTAGAGATTCATGAATAACTTAATACATGTCATTAGTTGTGTGTGATCTTCTTTAAGACGTTTTGATACAGATGAGCTTAGATGAGCTTTCCTATTCTTAAAAAAAACAAGACAAGAAAACGAGCAAAAATATTTATTAATGTTTTCAAAAGCCAACTTAATGCTTCAGACTTAACTTGTTGTATTTTTGTCTCCACTGTTATTAATAAATCGGCAAATTTCCAATGAAATTCAAATGACAAACAATTATTTTCCCGGAATTACACTTAGAAAATGAACAGAGCAAATAAATCTCACAAATTATATTTACCCAACGATTTGCCTAAAGATATACAAGTCAAACTCCCAGCCAGCCAGCCACCCACCCACTTCTCTTTTGTTGCATTCCTTCATTCGCCTGGCTTTGGTAACGGCGATGGTGCTGTGCGGCATCTTGGTTTCATTGGAGTTGGTTTTTGCCTTGGCACAGCATAAATTGTTTTTAATAAATACAATAATCGTTCCTTACGTTGTCGTGCAGTGCACTCCACATTAAAAAAGAAAAAAAAGAAACCGCATAAAACCCAAAGACACGTTTTATGTTGGCAACTTATTCCACTTTAACAGTTGCAATAAAATTCAAGAATATTTCAAATAAATTTTGTCAACTGTTAAGTGGAAAATCGAAATCGATTAAACTACATTTTTATTTATTTCAATATGCTAAATAAAGAAATGAAACGAGAGGCAAGAAACGTGAGGAAAAATGGGATATTCTTAAGGAAATGACTGGCAGAATCATTTCAGGGAGTGCAAGTGGTGGCAAATGAAAAACTGGGTTCGTTTACTTTCCTGCTTGTTGCAATTTACAATTTCTAAATGTCGATTGTTCAGTAATAAAAAGAAAAACGGAAAGTTTTAAAAGACTATAAAGTTGGCTGTGAGTGGTAGGAAATCACAAGCGTAATGGCGGTTCGGCCTTACTGAGGGCCCTAATTGATTAAAATATTGTTTTGCTGAAAAGAACGATTTATATTTAGATGCATTTGGTATGAGTGATAAAAGCAGTACAACCAACAGCCTGCCGAACAGTCCTATACACACTAGTAACAACAACACGTCGCTGCTGTAATCACAACATAGCCAGCAACAACAACAACAACACTAAAATAATCAGTAACAATAACAACATTTGCAGTGCCAATCGCAATGTTGTCGACAATGAATCTTGCTTTCGCATGGACGCTGATACGCCGTACGGCGAGAAGGAGCCTGATCCCGACAATATTAAAATGTTGCTAAGAACACACTTGCCGTCCAGTTCTCTAATAAAAATTATTGCTTTGAAGAAATAAGAGTACTTGCGCATGCCTGCAAGTCACTGTCACTTCTCCCAACTTGTCTTTGAAACACTCTGTCAACATTTTATAAAAACTTTTTTTTTATTAGATAATAAAATGTAATCAAAATTCGTAAATTGTATTTGAATGTTTCAAACAAAATATTGAATTTATAAAATGCTTGATTAGAATACCCTGCTCCATTCTGTTAAAGGTTCCTTATGTGAGAGAAGGAGTTTGTACTTGACAGCATTGAATGATGTAAAAATTAAAATGCCAAGAATAGTTCCTCTTTATTTACGCAACTGGATTGGCTGAAAGCAAAATTGGGAATTATTGCAAATAAATTGGAGTTTATGTCGGAACGGGGTACACAACTTGAGAATTCTCTATGTGTGCCCACTTTATACATACTACTTTAGTTAGTTTAATATGATTAATATATTAAGTGTAAGTTATGTCTGAACTTTACTTAAAAAGGCCTTGTGGAGGGCCTTCGGCAGCTTTTCTTTTTCGTAGACTTGTGCAATTGTTAGTTAAAGTAGGGGGAGAAGAGGTGGTAAGACGGCACTAAGAAATCATAAGTCAACTAACTTACTGTTTGAACAAATGCATAGTATGGAAAAATATTAACTGTAGTATTGGCATCTAGATATTTGCCTACATCCGCACAGTGGGCCATATTGTGGAAAATTTCAAAATCAGCTGTTCCACACATTTCTGCACGCTTGGAAACTTTATCAACTTTTATTCAAACAAACATTTTATACTTTGGAAATGTTACATACTACTTTCCCGAGTAATTTATTCAATAATTTTTTATTCAGTCAAGCGTAATGTTTTGTTGCTGCCTAAACAAACATTCAAAACTTTTGCATTTGAGTAATTCATTTTGCTTTGTTTTTGTTCTTTGTCAGCAGTAGTGAAATCTGTATGCACCACTGTGCATTGATCCATAAAAAATTTTGATTAAATTTACAGTAGGTCAAAATAAAAAATATGTATACAAATTTTGCTAACAATTTGAGTGCGAGAGATGGAAATAGAGAGAGAGAGAGAAATCTGTGATGTGTTCACTGTTTCATATTTTCATTCTGTGATATCTGTAACATTTTGAAAATTTTCTCACCACAGTACCTACTGAGATGAGATTATAGAATGAGCAGTACGACGAAAGTATGAAAATTGAATTTCTCAAGAGTGCGCTCACATTTATGTTTATTTGAGGGAATATCGTCTCTCAGTACGCCTGTTTAGGCATTGTCAAAGAATGGCTTTACATGCACGAGTATGTTTATATGGATGTGTTTGTATTAACTCAAATAAATATCAAATAGGAAATAAACCCATACAAGTAGAATTTTAAGACGATATTGAACAAGTGCATGAAATAAGAAATAATAAAATAATCCTTAGAGAACGAAGAAATAACGAACACCAACACAAGCATTCGTCTAGCAATGAGACTATAAAAGTATAAAAGCATGAGCAAACTTTATTGGCAGTATGTTTAACTGTTAATGCTAAAATATTACTTGTGTGTGTGTGTGTGAGTGTATGTGAATTGGTTAGTATTTGAATGCATGTTTGTATGCATGTTTGAGGAGAAAACAAAATTGAAATAACGCAATAAAAATGGAAATTGTAATACACCCTCCAAATGTGATATAAAATATAAAAATAAAAACGTAAAAAATTACTTGCTCCCTTCATTTTCCCCCTTTGCATATTCAACTCAATACACATGCATGCACACAAGTTTAGCAAAAATAACATTAAGTAGCAAAAACAACGACATTACCAAGCAGAAGCAGCAGCAGCAGCAGCAGCAGCAGCAGAAAAAAAAATTAAAAAGAAAACGTAAATGGTTTAATAGAGGTTTCAAATCAATGCTGGTTGCTGCCAATACCTCAGCAAGCGGCTTGATCCTTCCGTGAAAAATCAAAGATATTTATATTGGGAAATAGGAAGAGTGTAAATGTGCATTGCCGGGAACCACCACCAACAGCAATTCCTAATGAACACGTGTGTATTTGTGTTAGACTGTACGAAATGCTTGTGCATCACTGCTGATATTGTAGATATCGAAACTGGCTACGTGGGCAAATAAACCACGACAAGTTAGTGAACCTTAAATAATTGGAATTTTATGGCAAGTGAAAATTTGTATGTGCATAAAGCACACATGCAAGCCAAACAAAAAAAAAAAAAAAAAAAAAAATTAAAAAATAACTAATAATAAACATTTGATACAGAGGGAATAAAAAGAGTGTGAAAAAAGTAATTAATTATGATTTAACGATAAATCACGGCATTTACCATTTTTATACCTCTTCCTACATGATTAGATGCAACTTAAATTGCAACTTTTAAATTTACTCCTCCTGCTCTTGTCCATCCTTCCTTTGTCGTTCTTCAGTTTTGCTTTCCCTTTTTCTGCAGTTCTGACGTTTCGCCCTTCAACGCAATTCTAAATAATATTATTTTTGTAATCAACAACTTTTTTGTATTCTGTAATAACAGCTTCACTGGCAGAGAATAAAATAAAATTTATATAAAGACTTACCCAACGACAGCTGTCAAAAACAAGTTACTAACAATTTTCTAACATGTTGGAAACTTTTTTTTTTCTACATAATTTGTTCATGTAATATTGGCTTAATAGAGGGAGTGTGCAAAAAAAAAAAAAAGAAAAGAGTAAAAAACATCAGCTTATCTAACAAATATCTTGTCATCACTTTATTTTTTCTTAAATATCAACTATACGAGCCAACGCGCTAAATGGTCGTCATCATAACATTTTAAAAGCGAAAAAGTTGTATCATTAAAATTTCCAGAATCAAATGATTTTATTTGTCAATAAAAAGTTTATATAAATATGCACGAGTACGCGTGCAGTTTTTTTTCCATTTTTGCAAAATTCGTTGAAAAAGTTCATCTTTAGTAGAGTTCAAAAGGGAAAAATATAAAAAAATAAATAAAACTGCTGACCCATTGAGTTAATGAACAACTGAATTACAACAGTCATGGCTTTTTGTATTTTTTTGCAAAGAAATCTTGGTGAGCAAATAAATAGAAAAGCGGTTAAATAGAATTTAGATCAAATATCTGCTTCTTCTCTTCATTATAATTTTTTATGTCAAGGAAGAAAAGTTTAAACACGCTGTTAGAAATGCAAGACAATCTGTGCGGTTGTTTTGTTGTCGCATAAAAGAAGTTGCGCTAGTGGGCAGAGTAGACAGCTTTAAGTAGTGTCAGTTCATAAGAAGGAAGCTTGAAGGCCAAAGATTTGCTGATGTGCGGAGAGTGATATGTGCCAACAGATTGACATCCTCGACTGTGGCTTCCCCGCCAAACCACACATTTATTACTTTCCTCTTCATAAACTACATACTTTACTTGTGCAAGTAAGACATGATGAGAGAGAGAGATCTCCATAATCTGGAGAGACACGAATATTGCTGTAATGCGTTTTCTGATCAGTAAAATCGTAATTCTGTCCGTGGTGAGGTGGACTCTTCTTACAAAAGGATGCCAGTATAGGATCTTCTCTAATTATAACTTATAATTGTAATTGCTTTCTTTTGCTCGACTTTTGCAAATAATCGAAATTATAGAATTAAAGACCATTTTCAATTCTCAGATGTAAAATTTTCTTTCAGTTCAAAACCTCTTTTTAAGCATCTATTTGCATACATCTTGTAAACTAAACTAATATAATATACAGTTCATAAAGCAATGGGGATTTGGATTGTCATTGGACTTGGACTTGCACACATCCTGTGATATTTTTTATAAAAATTATATATTATAATGATAATGCATTTGCTGGAATCAGATCCATTTCCGATTTTGCTCACATTTTTGGAAATACTTTTTTTTTGGAAAAAATTATTATTGTATTAAACAATAGAATAGTTTTAAATGAACTTTAAAGATTTTAGGAAACCATTCCAGAAATGTAAAATCCTGCATACAACTCAAAAGTCCTTTCCGGCCGATGGTGAAAAGTGGGCAGGCAATATAATTCCATTTTGCATAGTATATATACACGGAGAAGAAATCGCACAATCATTTTCCCTCTTGTTTTGCAATCGGTTCCACTGTGCACTCCTTCTAAAAAAGAGTTTATAATTTAATTCCCAAGTTGGCATCTACACGCGTGTGTATAATTTTTGTTTATTTTCAACGTCCAATTAAAAGCATTTGAATAAAAATAATAAAAGAACATCGACAGTGTTTATTTTTATCGATTTAATAGCTTTCGCAGCCCAGTATTGTTTGCCACAGCTGAAAAAAGTCGCCTCCTCTGCTTCAGATATGATGAACTACAAAGTGAATGACGGCAACGATTAAGTGCGAGTACGTAGAAAGCGACTGAATACAAAATAATTTATTGTTTAAGATGAAGTCATAAATCTTCGGGTTTATTTGTTCATCAATTTAAAAGTCTCCATTTATTTCTATATCATTGATCATTTTATGTAGATTAAAAGATTTATTTGGAATCTATGGAAGTACAGAGTTAAGACAGTAGAGCAACAGTATCGAACCATTTACGACCATAAAAAAATTATAAAGTGAAATAAGAATAATAAAAAAAAACTGTTAATAAGATAATAGACGGCCCGCATGTTGTTTCATTGTTTACAAATAATTTTTCCTTTCATAAAGTAATAACTAAATGAATCGTTCTCATTGCTTTATCTATCAATTGATTTTAGAATTTTTATGGCAGAAATTGAACAGAAATCATTAGTTACCGGGCGCACTCGCGCTCTCATGCATTCAAGCGTATTAATTTAGATTGATTTGAGACAAGGACATTCTCGAAATCGTTAAGTGTTACATTCATAGTGAAGTTCAGTTAAATCAAAGAAGACATACAATATGGAAATAATTTTTCAAACTCAAATTAGTTATGAGAAACGGCTCAATTTGCAAAATATCATAATTTATGGGAATCGATATAAATTTTATACAATTTAAATTGATTGTGAGATTCTATCTGTAGGCAATTTATAAAATGTGTGTTCCAATTGCTTGGAAAATTGAAACAATTTAATGAAGTGAGGCAATCGGTAATGGTGGGGGAAAGCGTTGTGGAAATTTAACGTTGCGATGTCGTAGTTAAAGAAAGTTCAGCTTGTTGTAGACGACACGTAAAGTGCTTAAAGTTTATTGGTTGAAAATCAGAAATTAATTTTATTGCATGCGTGTGCACAAGTAAGCTGGGCGAAATAATTTTTAAATCACATTTAAATCTTTTATTATATTTTCTTTGCCCTTAAGAGCTTATATGGAGTCGCAAACGTGCTACAGTGCTGCAATCCGCAAACGATTTAAGTTTTTGTAAATGCATATACGTAAATTGAACTTATTAATTGATCCTTCATAAAGGCATGACTTTAAGAAATGTCCTGTTGCGCAGGATATTTTTATTGTTGCAAAAAGTGGCAGTCGTATAAATCCAGTTCGTAGCATTTAAAAATGTATATGTTTTGTACATTTTATTATTTTCTGCTCAAGACGTCAGTGGTGGAAGCCCTACTGAGCCTTTATTTTTATCTCATGCCTTTTCTTATTGTGGCAAAAAAAGTATAAAGTCATTAATTTTCATCACAGCTTAACACCATCTTTATCCCTGCATTTATATAATCATCTTAATATAAATTTAATTTGCTTTAGCTTTTAAAATTTGCAACTACCTACTGCTTTTGCTTATCATGGTGCTTTCGTCTTCGCCTTCGCCTTGGTCGTGGTCGTGGTCGTGGTCGTGGCCGTGGTCGTTGACGCACAAAAAAGTCATTAACATTTTAATGCAAAATTATTATTGTTACAAAAATATTCGAAAAGTTAAATCTAGCGATCCTGTCGCGACCATTTTCTTCGTTATGTGCACTTCTTCTTATAAAACTTTTTTTTATTTATTTGTTTTTCTGCAAGTTTTTTTTTTTGGTTTTTTTTTTTTTTGTTGTAATTCCTGAGCGAAAGTATTGTAACCATTAAGGCCTGCCTACAAATCCTACAAATAGTCAAGGAAACACTTTGTTGCGCAACGAGAAGCCTTCAAAGGAAAAAAGGAAAAAAAAAATTGTTAAAATTATCATTGCAGTGTTAAATAATGTTCAAGAAAATAAAATAAATTTTTCAAGTACCACAAAGTCGGATGAGTTTGTCCAACGTTTTTTGCTGGAGTAAAGGAAAAAAAAGAAAAAAAAAATAGCGAAAACGATAAACAGGCAGCAAAAAAAGTTTGTCCTCTGCATTGCAGTGCATTCTTGAGAAAATGCTCGTGTTACTGCTTTAATTTCCATTTGCCATGAACAGTCACACTGTTAAATCTTGGCGAGAAATTCTACAAAAAAAAAAAAAAAAAAATATAAGTTTGTTGCAAGAAGTTATGATTTGTAAGTAATTTGTTTGGCTTTTTTTCAGTTTTTCCAATTTCTTTTTATAGATTTTAATATGGGCAGATTGCTCTTAATGAAATCTTATCGCCTGGATAAGAGTTGTTGGATGGTTGGTATCATTTGCAACGACGTTGAAGGAATGATGCGAACGATGAATAACTTTGTATTGATTGATTTAATTTAAACTTGAAAATACTTCAAACAAAATGTCTGTAGTGAATTAAACTAACAAATAAATTAAAAATTGAGCAAAAATTTCAATATATTGAAACGTTATTTTAATGGAACTTCTTGAAAGGGAATATAAATAACAGCTGGAGAGGATTTTTTTCCTCAACTATTTTAATGTATTCAATTAAGTTTGCAGTAAATGGAAAGTTTTTACTGTCTGATTAAGGGAGGAAAAAGCACAATTAGGCAGTTAGACGTGACAAAGTCGTAGTAGAAGCAGCTCTATACGTTTACGGTTTCCATTGTTGCCCATATGTTCGGTTCGAACAGATGTTTTCCTTGGTTATGCTTATGTCACATCCAATTTAAAATAAAGTCAAGATGTATTTATATAAAATCAGCTGATTCTGATATTTTAAAAAAATCGGAAAGTCTTTAGGCCTGGTATACTGACTACGTAAAGCTATTGAATAAAGGAATTACACGGAACATCTCTAAATAGAATGAAAAGTCTTTTATGGCTCACACTTGTATGCCGAAAATGACTTAGAAAAAATCAATTCTTAGCCAGGGAAGTGTGAGGGCGCAGTGTAGCTGTCGATTGTTTTACTAACTTTCAGTTGGAGTGGATCGAACGAAAAAAATTTACAAAATCTCCTAAACTATATCATATTCTAGATTTGTTGGAATATTGACCAGATGTTCAGAAAAAAGTACAGCAACACAATTTACTTGCACCCAATTAACTAGTGCTCTTCATAGCTAATTAAATTAATTAATTAATTAATAAAAATAAAATTTTTTTTGGCATACTGCTGTTAAAGATCGTAGAAGTTTTCGTCATATACATTTTGTCCTGAAAATTCTTGTTACTCACGGCCCTGAATTGCGCAATGAGAACTGTGAAAGGCGGGTGGTTTTTTTTTTTTGGACTCGAAAGTTCTTACTACAGTTTCGCTTCTCCTAAACTCTGTTCTCTGTTCTTCTCTTTCCTAAAAGTTCAAGACTTCAAGACATGACGAGTTAACTCTTATATGTGTACTCCAGCAGTTTTCAGGAGCTGGGAAGCAAGTATTGTTATTACTTATAAATTCGAATTGCTCCAAAGTCGGGCCAACAGCAAAGAGCATGCAGAGGGGAAAAATTTATTAGCAATTCCTTTTGTTTGATTGCTTGCGCACATTAACGGAAGTACATGAGATTTTATAGCATTAGTAAATGTTCAGTGTACTCGTACATTGATCGTCAAACAGTGTCACGATATTGTTTCACTTATAGAGCGAAATACTGCCGAAAAGCCGAATGCGATAACAATATGTTAAAGGCAAAATTCTGATCCTAGCCTATTGGTAATAAGCATCCATGTGGAAAGCTTAAGTACTGACGCGGTAATTATTAAGCAGAAATGCGTAGAAATGAAAATTGCTTTAAAATATTTAAATAGTCTGCTCACTATGTGGCCGAGATATCACATCTCACCTCCCAGTTTCAAATGGAATGCTTTTCGTATTGCTTTGGAGAACAAAGAGGCTACCACGATTTGATTGCTCGTGTATGAAGGATTTAAAACCAAAAAAAAATAAAAAAATTAACGAAAAGAAATAGCGCAAGTGCCACAACCCAAGATGTTCAACCCAAATTTTTTTTGTTGTTTAATACCTACACTTGGTCAAGTCCCTTTGTCGTGCTCTGCTTGTTAAATGTTCTTGAAATATTTTTAAGCAAACGGAAATTTGCTACATTTTTGGCCGGATATTAAGCTTTATGTCACATTATTAACGGTTGTTTTAATGCTCAGTGAACTTTTTATTTGAAAAGCTCAATTTTTAAAGCAAAATTAAAAGGCGTTTCTGTTTAATAATGTGCCCTTGAGGGTGAATTTTTAGCCATAGAAGTGTGCCAAATATTCATTAACAATATAGTTTTCTGGTTGTTAAATAAAGTGGTCGTAACAGCTGGAAAATGTTAAAAATAAATTAGTAAATTAGATTTAATTGTTGGATCCCAGCTGGATAAGTTAGATATTTTGGAGAGATGGGCTTTTAATTAAACAAATTTTAATTATTATGAAGCCACAAATGTTGAATTGTCACATGTGGCAGAGAGGAAGTGGCGCAACATACGAACTACTTAGGGAAACATTCCTTAAGCGTACTGTAATTATAAATAAGAATAAATGAATTTTAATGCAACACTGGCACAGTGTAATGTGATCAGCCATTTCGAGCCACCACGTTGACTCAGTGTACCGAATTGTCGATAGCGAGCGAGGCTATTAGGCCACAGAGCACGGTCCAAGCCTTACTTGTAAAAATAAGATAACACACCACCAGAGACACTAAAGAAACAGGGTTGCAGCATTCATGCGATTATGAATCTCGCTGCCAACAATTTGTATTATTTCTATTTGAATGGGCGGCCACCCCTGGATAACTAGAATTCATGAGTAGGGGGATTTAAAATTATTTCATTTTGTTTTACGCAAATAACATCATAAAATTATTATTATAAATAAATTAACAATTCCCAAGTTGCCACCCGAAATGATTAATTTCAATGTATTTCGAAATACAAAATTAATATTCTACTGAGAATTAATTTTTGTAACGTGTAATTAAAATTGTTTTTGTTCAAATGTGAAAGTGGCATTGAAGGAAAATTCAGTATCAGCTGTTTGTAGTGCCGCTGTCGAATTCAAAACAATTAAAGAGCTGCCCAAATTACGGCACTTCTTGCTGCCAAAATGTGCTGATGGGCTTAATGTGCCATGCATACTTGCAGTTACAGATATGAGATATTATATTTGAATATATTTATAATACGCAAATAAATAATTCAGAATGCGATTTGATTACATTTTTCATTACATTTAAATTAGATTGGAAAATATTTCATAAATTAATTATCAGCTGATTTAACGTCTGCTGTCATGTATGAGCACCTGCTGCTGAGTCCCTACATACATTAAAATTTTTATGTGCAACATTTTGCTTAACGCGATATTAAACATAAAAATAATCTTAAGATTATGAATCCTGAAGGAGTAAAAAAAGAGAAACACAAAATTTATTTTAATAGACATTGCGAAGAGAAAGAAGACGAACACTATACATATACTGTCTATTGCAGCAAATGTTGTAGGTGTAAATGATTACCTGTTGGTGAGATGGAGAGTCAGGTGGGTTTAAGTTATGCTTTCCTGTAAATTTGGTTTGCTGTTGCATAATGGCGCAATATAACTTGCCGCAAAGGTCATAAAATCATATCAACACATTAACGACAATGAAAGTAAAAATAAGAACCAAAAAATTATCAGACAAGCTCGTAAACACTTAGAGAAATTACTTATTTTTGTTAAGGTTAACATTAAATACAATAATAATAAAAATTAAGCTTTTGTAACTCCCGTCTCTACGGTGTTGGCCTCAAACCAAGTTATTATCCTCTGCCGTATGGAGATACCTGTACAAATGTATAGCGCAGTGCATACCAGCCTAAAAATTATGTGCTATTAAATGCTGGAGTTGATTCCGGCTTAAACTACTGCTTGGCGACATGATTAAATATGTTATACAGCTAATTACTCAAATAGAAAAAAAAATTTTTTTCTCATGTTGCATTTATTCAGCAAAACTTATAATGCAGCAAAATATTAGTGATTATTTAATTAGTAATAAATACTTTTAATAACTATTAAATATTTTTATTAATTTATTCCGCAACATACTCTGCATTAATATTTTTCGCAGTGTAATTGCAAACACAAGCATGTCCTGCATCACCTCCTGTGCGAACATTTGATAATATTTGTATAAAATATATTCGTGAAACGTGGTTAAAGTACACTTTGATTCTGGAAAAATAAAAAATGTATATCACACAGTCTGTGATACATATGTGTGTGAGTGTGTGTATACGGATGTTGTAATCTTGTTCATTACAACGCCACCCAACGACATCGAGCACCGAACGACATCAACATGAAATTATAGCAAACGGTCAAATCAGACCAAGTTCGACATATCAATCCTTCTCTCCCACACATTCACACATCCATGCGCACAACCATATGCATGTATATGCAATCCTATAAGCAAAAGCATGTCTCCATACTAGGCCGGTCATGATGGGATGAAAACACTCGAATATTGAAAACATTTGACAGGTGTATTTTGCAATGGTTACATGTAAATAAGCGTCTATTGGATTTTTTTTTTTTACATTTTAAGATTCATTTTGACTTTTTTATATTTCGGAATTATTTTTATATTTACCCAACAAAATGGAAATGCTGTTTATGCTCGTGTACTAGATATAGAAATCAAATGTAATATTTAGAGAATGGGAATAAGATATAGTTTTGGCGAATCTACTCTAAAGGACTGAGGGTGGAGAGGTTGTGTTATACTGGCTCATAAAAGGACATAGTTTATGAGCGATAGCTAAAACACACCTACACAATCGACTTACGTAGTAACTAAAAACAGACAACGAAAATACACAACATCGCCAACATTAGAAATAACACCAACAGCTAGCTACCTGGTCTATATATAAACACACACAGCTACATCTATATATGCCCGTATGCACATAAATATATCATGAACAACGAAGTAAAACCCTGTTATATGTTGGTTGCATGCACGGGCAAATCACACACGTGTATACTAGTTGATGAAAACAAAATCAGTCGGTGTCTAAGCTTGCCGCAACTAAAACAACAAACAAAAATTAAGCAACAAAAAAGATCTAAGGAATGTGTTTTTTATTTTTATTTTATTTTTTTTTTTTTTTTTTGTAATTTTTCAAGCTAAAATTTGTACTTTCATGCAGCCACAATCTAAAACGAGATGAAGAAATAAAATGGAAATGTTGTACGTTTCCCATTAAATATAACAAATAAGAACAACAGCAATATTAAGCGAAATGTATAGTCAGCTAAATGTAGTTGCAGCATAGTGTTCATTCATGTACCGAACACAGTTTCCAGTTGCAAAATGAATATTAAAAGTTATTAATTAATTGAAACTGTGTGGTGCGAAATAAGTTGCTCGATATTTCTAATAATGGAGAAGACGTAAAATGTTTTGGACCCACGTGGGTGTGAAACAGGGCACAATTAACTAGAGTGTGGCAGGTACTCTTTTCGAAATTTCGTGTGGCATACGAGTAGTGCCAAAATCAATACAAAACTACTGAACTTTTTTCTTCAAGAGGGAGGAAATCTTACTGGCAGCGGGCTTTACAGCTACAAATTCATCTGGCAACACACTTTTTTTTATGAAGGCAATTAATGATGAATTCTCTTTTTAAGAGCGATTTTTCCATAATTTTTTATTAAATTTATTCTGTTGCTTGCAAGGAGGAACTAAATAAAGCCGCCGAAATTAGTAAATACTAGTAGAGCACTAAATTTCGTGTACATGACAGTGTTACCGAAAGTCTTTTTGGAAATACCCAACCGAACTTGAGTTCTTCTAGCCTACCGATTCATATCCTATAACTTGTGTTCTAAGCTTTGCTGATGTATACATATGTACTGGCTAAATGTAAAAACATAACAAAACAAACTGTGTTAAACTTAATTTATATAAAAACACATTTTCCTGCAGCTGTTATGAAACTGTGTAACCTGACAGTTCGCCAACATTTAAAGTATAATTTTTGCCTATTTTATGATTCCCTGTAGTGCCGAACTTACAAATAAAACGTGAAACAACCGAATCAACATTTATACATTTGGAAAACCAGCGCCCATAAAAAGGAAAAAAATAAGTGAGGAAAAGTAAAGAAGAGAAAACAACACCAGATAATTCTGAGGCACACTGAATAACACAACGCGGCCAACAATTTACTTGCAAATGTTGTGTCTGCTCTGCAACTACAACTAGATGGAATATTAAATGAATTTAAAAAAAGGGATACAGGTGTCTATGCAAGCAGGCAAATAATAAAATAACAACTGCTGGGAAATGGACCCACTATTGCCACAGAGTGTAAGTACTCGTGCATTGAAATGATTACATCTGTGACCATTAAGGGGGTAAGACGCTTTCAGGCCACACCAAACAAACAGCTTCACCTAGAACACACAAGGAAACACTTCTACTTTTAGGTGTCTACGTGACGCATCGCTTAATGTAATTTAAAATAGAAACGAGCAAAAGATGTGAAAATAAATCGCAAAAAATGGAGAAAATCTCATTCGAAAATAAAAATGTAGTTGGCTGGTGCGAGGGAAGTACAAGCACTGGCTGCAATCAAACAGCCAAAAAGTGTGTTTGGAAAAATGCGAGTGAAAAGCACTGGGAATGAAAATTAAAATTGTAATCTTAACATGACAATTATTTTGTGAACTTTATGAATGTGTGTGGCCTGCTGCCGCTGCCGCTGCTGCTGTTGCCATTGCCAATGTTGCTGTTGCTGTTGCTGTTGCTGTTGCCGCCTGCCACCATCACTTCATTCTATTTTTATTATTTTTTTTCTTGTAATTTTTCTTGTTTCAACACTGGCCCTCTGTATTCTTGCGGCAGATATTTAATGCACTCGAAACCATGTTAAATGGATAATTATGTCGTATTGTGGAGTAAAAATTGTAATAAATGGAATTTTTGCCCTTTTTCCATTTTTTCTGCTTTGCTTGAATATTATTTTTGTAAATTTTTTTTTTGTTTATTTGTCTTACAGCGTAGAAATTATAATAGACTTAATTACGACTCCTTCGGTTTTGATTGTTGTGTGATTTTCTTTTTTTTTTTCTTTTGCATGTTTTTATTGTTATTATTTTTTTTTTATACACACATATACGGCTGGATTGCGTTTTTCGGGCATTTTTATGGCCCTGCTAGAATCATCAAACGGTAGGTAGGAAACAAATTGCTGTTAAGCGTACAAAGGCAGAGCGAGAATTGCAGAGCAGCTTAATTTGGCAAATTAGACATGGTGTTGGCCAGTGTTTTATTTGGGTATAATTCTTTTTTATGATTTTCTTAGGGAATAAAGTTATGAAATGTGTGTTAATGGGCATTGTTTATTTATACGAGGGTTCTTTCAAACATTTAGTAGTTAATTAATGAAGTTATAGACGGCTGACAGCCAGCTAATTAGATTTTTGAAAGCGGCTCTGAAAGCTGAAAGTGTGCTGACTGTGGGTATTTCAATGAATAGTTATTTAAAATATACTTGTGACATATAAGAATTTAAAAATATATTTTTATTCCTGCTCTTATTTATGTATGTTTTTTATCCGAAATTGGCTAAGGAATGCTTCAGCCACAAATATGCTTGTACAGCCATGTAGCTTGACAGGAGAATAATCATTTTCATATCAATATATGTATCTTATTTTTGACAAGTTGTACACGCTACCCTGCTGCATTGAACACAAAAAATGCTATTACAGAAGTTCGCTGGATAAGGGTGTAGGGCTCATCTCTAAACAATTGTCGTTGTAAATTGTTTGCTGGTATATGCTAAGTAACCGGTGACATTTCTTGCGTTACTTTAACATTCCAATAACAGTTCACACATGATATATCAACAAACTGTTAGGAAAATTGGTTTTTTTTACGAAGTGGTGCTTGAACCGTGTGTAGTTCAGTTAACGATACCCTCCCAGTAAAAACGACCTGAAATTTCAAAATCTTAACAAGCTGCTGTGAAACTTGAAAAACTTTCCAATCCGGGAGAAGGCAATATTTTATAAATCTTGATGAAATGTTTGATGAATAAAGATTACAAAATATATAGTTAGAATTAATTTTGACATTATAATAATTTACATTATTTAATAATTTTGACATTATTTAATTTTCTATAAACGATTAATTTATTTCAACTCAGATTTTAGGAAAAGCTACATTTCTTCAATAAAAAGAAAACTATTAGCCATAAATTTCAAGAAGAAGAACCACCGAAAATATTTCCCGCATTTTTCAAATTTTTCAAAAAAATATATGTTGGACTCTTAAAAAAGTTTTTCTTTTCAAAAGTAAATACATTTAGATTCTATTTAGCGAGATGAAGTGCATCTAAAAAAATTAATTTGTGGATCTAGTGGAAAATATTAAAAAACTCATACGTTCAGTAGGTAAAAATTAGAAGCATTTAGTGGTAAATTTGGTGAGCTGACTGGCTGGCTGCTTTGTCAGCTGACTGGCTGGCTGTAAAATCCAGCTGACTACCTGTCTGCTTTGTCAGCTGACTGCTTGCCTACTTGCCTGCTTCGTCAGCTGAATGACTGGCTTGCTCGTCAGCTGGCCATCTGGCTGCGCGGATAGCTGGCTGTCTGGCCGCGTGGATAGCTGGCTGCCTGGCTGCTCGGCTAGCTAACTGAGCTTTTACTCTTTACTCTGTAACTGATGGATGTGGGTAAGATGAATCGCCCTTTTCTCTCAAAATGATTATTCAGCAGCTTATAATTAATTATTAAAAACGCATTAAAATTAATTGTTCTGCGAATCTTCTACTGAATACTAATTTAGGTTGTTTAGATTCATTTAAATATCAAATAACGATAATTCTCAATGACTCTCATAAATAAATTAAAAATATTTCAGTTGTACAATTTCTGTCTTCAATAGCCTGTCCCATGTAAAGTTGAAGACTTTCTTATATGTGTGAATATTAAAATATCTACTGCATTGTCTTCACAGCGAAGTGGAAAATAAAAAATACATTAATATGTACCAGACAGCTTTTATTAATAATTCATTCTTTTAAATTAAACAATTAAACAACAATTTTCCCCAAGAAATTTTCTACGAACTTAAACATTTTCCCTTCTAATTTAAATGCACTCGTATTTATTACAATAATTAATTTTATTACGAGCACACTTTTCATATAAACCCCTAAAACTATTTGCTGTTCTCAGAAAAACATCTCCATTTAATTGCATCTCTTTAACTTTATTCTTCAAATTATTTAGATAAATAGTTTCTGTAAATTCACACAATTTCTTTTATGAAGTTGTTCCCCCCAATTTTTAAAATTAATATTTCACATTCCTTTTGACATCTTGAGAATAATTTTGGCTGCTGTTGCTGTGGCTGTTGATGGTTTGTCATCTGGTTGTAGGGGCGTTGTAGCAACAATTTAAGGGGGTGTTAAGTTGTTGCTAAATAACATCAATCATAGCTCTCAACGTTCTCTCATTGTTCATAATTAATATGTTAACATTTGCTAAATCGGTGATTTAAGGAGAATATTTACTGGCAAAGCGAACACGTTAATGTTTCGTGTTTGGCATGTGCGAATAGCGACTTGAACTGAAGTGGTAGTGTAGTAACTTGTCAAAATCATATTCAAATTATTATTTGCTAAGAAAGCTTTAATGGTATACACACTTGCAAACATCTTCATGTATAAGTGTGTGTATTAGTTAAATGATTTTGTTAGTCAATTATATCTGACATGTCTGGCTGTAAATTATTTCGCTGTGCATACACCCGCATAATGAGAATCTGGTTATTATAAGCCAATGGGAAGAGAGAGAGAGAGAGAGAGAGGGTTTGGTGGAAATTGTAATTTCTTTAAATATAGTCGCTTTAATGTTAAAGAGCTGTTTGCTGATGACATAAATTAAATTCAACAAAATCAAATAACCTCTGAGAATTTTTAAAGACATCTACATTACCGGCCCTTGGCAGCTAGAAGGACTTTTCGCCATCGAGGGAGAGAAATTATACATTGTACACTGTCACGATGCTGACGTCTCAAAATATCGAGGTGTCTACTTTCGCGCCTACCAGTCCATATTTCACAACGATTTCATTCCCAGAAAATCCATATTTTCATTCACACATTAAAATATTCCACTTAAAATTTTTTTAAATTCGCTTCTAAAATCCTTGGGAAGTCTAATTTCACTCTTAGCTCTTTTTATATCCCCACCATTTTATTTTTGCCTCTCTTTTTATACTCAAAAAATTATTTTTAAACAAATAAAATCTGAAAGTGTTATATATTTTTATTTGCAATCTATTTTACATAAAATAAAAAATTTATTATATAAAAAAATAATATATTCTCTAAATTTTCATTTGAAACCGTATTTGAATATTTATAATAATTAACATTAATTATGAAGTACCGAAAAATTTAAGAAACTTATACTTGATTTAATTTTTTATATGAAAAGGAATTTGAGCTGAAAATAAATAGAAGAATTATTAATTACTACAGTGTTATTTAATTCGTTCAGTCCCATCAAGTAGTCAAATTTTTAATAAAACTAGAGTTTATTTAATAATTAAATTCTGTATTTATTAATATTTAGTTTAATAATTATTTTATTTTTAATTTTGGTGAGCTTCGTCAGGGAATGAATTATTATTAGATTTAAAAACAAAATTAAATTTTTAAACTAAAAGGAAGAAATTGATTAAAAAGTGATGAATATTTCCATTGGGTTTGTATATAAACCAGACTGTAATCCGCAATTGCCGTGCCAACTTTGCCTGCACCATTTTTTATTTCGCCCTGCTAAGTATGCTATAAAGTTTTATGAAGTATTGCGGTGGCGGAAGCTGCATTAAAACGATTTGTGATGAATTGGCTTCAGCCTTTTTAATGGTGCTTAAATCATTTTGAAAACCTTGAAGCCGGTCAAAAGTCTTTGAACTACTAAATAATTCACACTTTTCGAAGTCAATATTTATCGGTATAAAAACTAACTTAAACAGTGTAAGATTTCATTTAATGGGTAGTAATTGGATTTTTCAGGAGCCCATTCCAATTGCTATTCGGCAAATATTTAAAACTATTACAATTTAAGTTACTATTCTGAATTAACAATTTACATACAATATGAAAAAATCTCCAGTGATTTTCAAAGCATGTTTTACAAAAGCACGCATAGAGAAAGCTGAGAAAGTAGACCCGCATTTCGTCGGCATTATTCTGCGCCTTTTTTACTTTCATATATACATAATAAATTGCTCGTGTGTTCAGCAGGTCGCAAGTTTTGCAAAAGTGTCTCTATTGTTTGTAAAGCGTTTTCTGCTATTTGTCTGATATGAGGCTGATTTCTCAGGGAGTGGTGTAATGCTTTAAAAAGTCCTGATGACCGAAACATGAGGCATGTTTAAGTTTCTTCTATTGAATTGACATTAATTGCAGCTATAAAATCTAAATTATATACTTGTTTAATCATAAATTGTAATTGTCCTTTGAAGTTACTCCCTTATTTGCCTCACTGTATTTGGGTCATCAATATTTTATAACAATTTCGTAATTGATTCATTAAACTTTTATCACGTTTTAAATGCTTTTCAATATTGTATGTGCTCCTCTGGTAATAATTAAAAGTTGCAACTTTTTCTTTCTTTGAAAATTTTTCTATGAGTGTATTTTAATCATTCACTCACTCATTCATTCATCAGCTTGGATTTTTATTATAGTCAGAAAAGTGAAATAAAACCAAGGACTCTCGTCCACCCATTCAAATGTTAGTGCATGAGAAGAGTACCTCAGCAAATATAAACTTCTTCATTCGTACGTTTATTCATTCATAATGAATTCATGATTTCAATTCTAACTTTTTGGTTTGTTTCTCCAAATGAAACTGTGTGAGTCCTTTTTTTTGTATTTTTTTTTTTTTTTGCTTAGTTTTGAGAACATTTGGGTTCTACAGTTGGTAACTGTTTTTTAACATGCAAAAGTCCTGTGAGTGGAAGGCGGTTGGTGGCAGCTGCAGCAGTTTAGTAGGTGTAGTCACGATAGAGTTATTGGAGGCCAAGAAGTGAGGAAAAAATTGATTAAAAGTATCTAAAAAATTCTTTTTTTTTTCATTTTATATTTATTACAGTGTAGTTGTAGTTTTTGATTGTTTTCTCTTCATTTTTCCCTGCTTCCTATTGATGTTTACATAAAGATACTTCGTGATTTTCTTAATACATTCATTCATTTCATTCCGATGACATAAATTTGTTTTGCTTGCGTTACTTTTTTCGGTGCACTGAAAACAAACTGAAACGTGAAATGCAATGAATAACGCTTAATGGTTTGACTTGATTACTGATTGTAAGTGTGTTGTAATTTGTGTTGTAAAATTTATTCCTTTTCAGCCTGCAGCCGAATATTCTTTATGAGCCATTAATTTGAATAAAGAGGTTCATTTCCGAAAATGACATTAATTTTGTTCTGTTATTGTGTTTTAGAGAATAATGATAATTTTATTTGTGCATAAAATGGAAATTATTAAGTCCATTTCAAATGTGATTTTTATAAGGCGGGGTAGTTAGAAAATTAACAAATGAGTTACTGAAAGGTCTTCTAAAAGGGCGAGAAGAAGACAAACATTTTACATTTCACAGTATTTATTACTTCTGTTAAGCATTATTTGCATTCATTACTTTTATTCAGATGCAAGGAAGAGATATAGCGAATTTTTTCGACTTCTATAGGAAGTTGGTATATATATAAGATTTCAATTAAATATTTAATTAGCAAGACTTATATAGAAAGAGAAGCAGAAATTCAAGTCTGAAGTGTACTAATTTTTTTCAGTTCGAGCTCAACTTTATTTTTCAATATTTCGCTACTTCTTTCTGTAGAATCATCAGGAAAAATATTAATGCTAAAAATATCTAATCTGATATACATATAAAAATTTGAAGCATAATCTCTTTATGCTTTACTTGCTAAACCCTTAACCAATGGGTGCTGGCCACACCCCCATAGTTGTTTTTCTTGCTAAAAAAAAACTGCATCTCACATTCGGTTTTGCCGAAAATTTAGAAAATGTCCAGCAAAAGCAGGTTAATGTCAGTTACGTTTACACCGGAGGAATTGTTCCACTGATCTATTCATCTATGTCTTTACCAGTTATCTTCTACACTACTATAGTTTTTACTAAATTCCGGCACAATCCATAGCATGCGAGAAAGTCATGCCCTGAGAACGGCAGAGGAAATTTTTAAAAAGTCTAACATATCCTTTCGTGGTATTAAAATTTACTGGATTTGCTCTTACAAGAGAGGCATTGCAACACTGCTCTCTGTATTCGCTTCTTCTCTACCACTATCTCTTTTAGTCAATTGCTTAAGTAGGGGGAATTTCAAAAAAATCGAAGAATTATTTTTAAATGTATTAAATTTACAGAATTTTATTCACATCTCGGATGTGAATAAGATCATATTTTAGTAAGATCATATTTTTTTTTCAAATAACAAATAAAAGTTTATAAGTTTCTTTAGTCGTTTCTCTTAGCTTTTGTACTAAATGTTAGTTGAGAGAATCTGTCTGAAGTGGAGCAAAAATTAATCGGGATTTTTCTAGCTAGAATCTAATATGTCATAAAGAATTTCAAATCCCATAAGGCAAATTTCCTTTTGCAGGGCATATAAACTTTATCCACGCAAATAAAATAATAGTCGGCATAGAAAAATTAGTAAAAAATGTTAAAAAGTTTTTAATTTTTTTTAAAGAAATTCAATAAAAAAGTGAAAATATTAAGTGGCAAATTGTTATAAATAGTTTAAGTTCTCAAGTGAAATTTTCTAAATCATCTATTCAATTACTTCTCTCTTTAATCGCATAATGACTGTTTTACTGGATACCCTACTGCATATTGCCACACAAGTTTTTTTCTCTGGAAAGACAATTTGTATTTAGTTAATTTTATTTAATATTTTAGTTTGTCTTATTAAATTCTTTTATTTATTATTTACCTCTTCAGGTGGTCTAAAAACTAAGCAATTCGGTTGCACTTTTTTCAGGGAAATACAAACGAATGAAAAATTTATTTTATTGCAAGCGGAAGCGGTACAAGTATGATTTGCTTTTGTTTTTGTTTTCGTCTTTGTAAATTGTTTGTTGGATGACAATCCTATTCAATTCTATTTGAATTGGTTAATTTGCCTTATTTTACATGCAGGTGGAATTTACTTGACTGCCTGTGGAGCGGCATTACAAGTCAGATACCTGCTATTGCTTTGATATTCTTCAATGTATTTCCGGTTGGATTTTGGCTTAAACGAAATTTGTCTGGCTTTTAGTAATTAGTTCTGACTTATATTTAGGATTTGGTCCCCTTTACCCTAATGCTGCTGCTGTTTACGATTGATTTTGGCTCTACGGCAATTAGTCACCTTTAGACATGGTTTCATTACAGCCGGCGCTTTGATAGAATGCTGTTCAGAGATATACTTACATTGCGCAATGCATCATGTTTCTCAACTTAAGCATATATTTTGTCTCACAAATGCAACTCTTTCGAAGATTTGTTCAGTTGCTACTTTAAGAGAATATCCTGTGGCGATTTTTGCAAGAGGAGAATTGATTAAAAGTTTAATTGATAATCTCATGTGTGAACATTTACCTGTTTCAAATCAGTTGACACAATTTTAATTGCTGCCTGAACACGGCAAAGGTTTTAAGTAAAAAAGGACTCTTAAGCCGCTACAGGTGGATTTTCCATTTTCCATTTTTCATTTTACTCGTGTTCTTGAAAATTATTTTGGAAATTGAACTTTCATTTTGCCCTGCATAGTTATTGTTGCTAATAATTACAACTCCGAAGGATATTTTGTGCTTGAAATGGCACAATCTATGATAATAAAAATAATAAAACAGAAAACCATTCTTTCCTTTCGAAAATTAATTACATTTTAATTTGGCTGGAGTTGTGTCTTCCACGCCATTGCTCTCTCTGCAGTCTTGTTGTCCGTTCAGTTGTCTGTTGCCACGAGTTTAGTAGTAAATTGTTATTACGAGTGTTACTGTTTCCTTTTTATTATTTTTAATTCTTCTTTGGTTTGTGTATTATAATTTATGTTTTTGTAAATGTTTTGCATGAGAAATTGGTTTTTAATATGCTAAATTGTCATAATCGTATAATGGCGATGATGAAACCCTCCACCTTTCGTTGAACGGCCCCACTCACCCGAATTCCCGCTTTCGCAAAGTGTAACTGAAACAGCGTAACAACAATAGAAGCCACGACAGCCGGTAACGTCAGTAACACAAAACCTGTAGCTGTGCCATATAATTTAAATAAATGTAATTAGAATTTGCTTGTTGGTATTTTTCCTTTTGTTTTTTCCTCCTTTTGCTAAATTTCCAACCATGAAAAATGCCTTCAATGACGTAAAAAAGTCGGGCCAATTTTGTCTTTTTTTTTGGTAAAAGTGGCGACTCATGGAGGGTGAAAAACAGAAGTCAATAAGGCTTTCAGAAGTTACATTGCGGACAAATTTTATAATGAGATATTTTTATACAATTTTACATGAAGATGAGTCCTTTTTTCAAGGCATGTGACGCTGCTGTTTTGGTTGCTGTTCAATTTTTATACGAGTATTTCAATTTCAATTTTAAATTTGAATGTTGTTTTACTCAAAAATTATTAAAAAAAAGAAAAAAAATACAGCCGGTGCTTCTTTGTAGTTTTACAGCCGGCTGCAGTCAAAGACACCAAAGTGAAAGCTGCACAGTGGTATACGAGTGATTCGAAAATAAATTTCAATTCGTGCTCTGGAACGACTTTGCTATTTTTACTCACAATGAAATATTTGTAGATTGTATCCTTAAGCGGTAAAGCTTTGTTTACATCATTCTATTCACTGAAAAAAAAAAAATTTTACTGAATGGATGAGCCCTTTAAAAAGTAAAGTTGCAATTAAAGTGATGTAAAGAAATTTGCTTTTTATTTTAAAGTTGATGCCTCGTGTATATCGCCTTGCGAATGTATAAAGATTTCGTGAGCAGATTCCAAATTAAATTATACAACTTTCCATATAAAATAAAAAATTGCAATAAACTTTAAAAGCAACACCAATTTAAAAAAAGTATTTAAATGAACAATTTTTATATTAGCTTATTCGATTAATTTGCTATGTATTAGTGATTAGTGATTAGTGTATGATTAAAATTTAATCGTATAAGTTGCTTTGTAAATCCTGCCGATATATTTATTATTTAAAAGTTATTTTCTAACTGCCCGCATGTCACTTCCTACAAAACCAAATACATTAATAAATACAGAATAAAATAAGAGTAACATTTAATCGATTAAATTTGTTTGTACTAACTTATGGAAAGAAATATATTTGATTATAAAACAAATAAATTTATTTAAATCATTCGAATAAAACAAAAATTTAAATTATTGAATTGCTTGCAACGTTTTTGGTCAAACTTAATCAATTAAAGTTACCTTAATATCAATTTTTTTTTTGGAAATTAGTCGAATAAAATAGTTTTGCACGAGTAAGACTGACGATTAATTGCTGGTATTAGAGAAAACTCAAAATAAATAAACAAATTATATTGAAAGATTAAAATATTAGCAAAACTGTTGTGGCTACTCTGCTAAAGGAGCCTTATATGACTTCGTTGGTTATGTGTACTCGCAACACTCACTGGTTCGGTTCCCGCCAGCTAAAATTTATGTTTGCAGTGTTGCGTGAAAGAAAATTTATTTTTGTTAAACAACGAATATTTCAAATTAAACATTTTTATTGCTTCGCCGTGCCACTGTACGGCAGCTGGCTGATTGGTTAGCTGGCTGGAAAGGTAGTCAGTCCTGTTTATGTGCACTCTTTTTTCCTAAATTCAGTTTTTAATACATTTAGTGTCGTTATGACATGAAGTATGTAAATGTAATAACAAGTAGAAGGTGTCCTTTGGGAACTCAAAGTACACACAAAGCACACACACAGACACACTGAAATTATATTATATTTTATTTCAGCCACCACTACTGTCTTGCTGCAGAACTTTTATGCTGTTAGTGCGTGTGTATGTGTGTGTATGTGTATGTTATTTTTTAATTAACATTTTACACTTCATGCTCCCTGTTTCTCGTTTCATATATTTTTCCTGAATTCTTGCTGAATTTCTTGTTTCCTGTTTCTTATTGTGCAAATTAAAATTATGTAAATGTATTCAGCCATTTTAATTTAAAATAATATATTTTTGCTTCTAAACTTTCTGCTGCACTCTTACAGTCTATACACACTGTAGAGAGCGACAGCGATTAACATATCGCAGTGAATTTTATCGCATTCGTAATAATAACCCTTTGAAGTTGCTGTCAGAACACATGTCACGAAATTTAAATTTAAATTCAAGATCAAGTTTAAAATAGCTTTCTCCATTGACAGATAGTAAACATTTACTTTACTGGCATCTTAATAGAGTGCTGACGATGGAGTCGGTTATTGCGGCTGGTTGGGCGTTGATTTATCGAGAACTGAGATATTCCAAAATATTTAAATTTTTTTTAAGCTGATTTATTTTGTTTATTATTTTGTGTTTAAATGTACGAATGCCGAAATACTTTGCTGCTAGAAATGAGATAAAGATATCACGATTTGGTTCTGCTATTTACATATTTGAAGCTTTACTTTATTTGCTAAGGAAAGGATATAGAAAATTCTTCCTTCAAATTGGGGAAGATGATGCATTGGTTTTCTATATTTCATATGATTTAAACTTAAAGCTGTAAAATTGAATGTGAAAAAGGGAACTTTATGATGCTTAACAAAAAATATGTATTGACTTACTTTCTGCTTTGTGGCTTTAAGCTTGCAATCTGAAGCTTATAGAATAAACTATGGTACACTGCTGTTAGTTAGAATTCTAATGTTTTTAAAGTTTCATAACTTTTCACAATGTTGTACAAACTGTGCTATTGACAGTAACTTTATTGCAAGTTGAAAATTCGGCGGTGCTGATAATCGAACCGAGTCTTTCGCTTTGATTGATGTGAATTGGGAAAAAAGTCTTTCGCACAGATGAGTGCACATCTGACATCTGATTATTCTAGTTTTTCAACACACATGCCATATTTGACAAATCGTACGGTTGGCTAGGATGGTGAATCAAGGCATTTATTAAGAGGACTTTGATCTACTTTAAAATTAAATTTTTTTACATCTTTCACATATTGTTGTCAATTAAGCTATTAGCAAAACTGGGTCTGAATGAATTTTAAATCTGAAAATATTTTTAAATGCCTCCCCATTTATTTTTCGCAATATATCGTCTAATCGGATAAAATGAAATAATATTTTGTGTGACGTTTTTCCTCGTGTAGGTTTACGAGTCATGCTACGTGCCTACGTGTTTCATTCCATCCTGGGAGGACCGATAAAGAACAAACACAACTTTTACAGACTTTTAGATTGCGAGCCTCGATAATGAAGGATATATTGTTTTCTTTTGAGTATTTGAATTATTAGTTTGTTTGGCTTGAGCGTGTTTCAGTTGATACCATCGAATATTAAAAACTTTGTTATTTCATTTTGAGGCTTTTACAAGCTCAATCATCGCATAATAAATAATCTACGATAAGAGATTAAAATGAATTTATCCAAAGTTTTCGCTTTATGGCTTGAACTTTTTTGAAATTTTTCTTGCTAAACCCTTTAAGTCGTGTTGTAATGAATCATGATTCCAATTAGTGTATGTGTGAGAGATCTATAGGGAGTGTGAGAGAGAGAGAGAGAGAGAGAGTGAGGCGTAAAGAAAAGTCCAAGTAAAAACGAACTGAAATATGACACTTTTAGATATGATAAAAATCTTTAAACATGTAAATGATATCAATTGTTTCAACTTAAACACGTATTTCATTATCGTTATTTTCTCTCATTTCTAAATGTTTTATAATTCCTGTGAAATTTTTTATCAATAAAAAAATAAGTTTAGAAAACATAAAACCGTCTACCCCATTCTGATTAAATGCCAAAGGTAAAGCCAATGCAAGAGCAGAAAGCAAATGTCATAAATTAAAAATTGTTCCCGTAAAACTAAAAATGTTTTCCTTTTAAGCATTAATAAAAGTAAAAAGAAGTTAAACGAGGATGAGAATGCCGGCTTGACTAATGCATTTAGGCGTGTCACACGCTAAAAATTGTCAACTTTTAGTTGGTAATTTGGTTTTCATGACTTCCATTTTCTTCTTTTTTTTTCCATTCATTTAAAATTCATATTCATATTCACATTCGTTTGTTGGTTCGTTTATTTTTTTATGACAGCCACTGATTTTTATTACGTTTTCGAAATGCAAAAAGAAAAACTTTTCTGTTTGCATTTAATATTTTATTTTATCATGCCATACATAAATATATTTTTATGTTTGAAACATTTTTATTTTTAAATAAGTGGCAGTGTTTTAAAAATCAGAAAGGAAAAAGAAAATATCTGAAATAACCGAAATATCCATAAAAACGAAAGCAAGCAAAAAATAGTCATTTAAAAGTTTTGCCGTGAAATTAAAAAAGCTTTTAACAGTGTCTTCCTGCCTATTGGGTGGCGGCATTCGAGTGTGACGTCCTTGTTTTTGTTTTTGTTTGTTTATGCAACAAACAAATTTTTGTGAATAACATGGATATAAAATAGTTGGCAAATACAATTGCAAATTTATTTTGGCAAACGTTTGAGATTTATGTTGAACTTAAGAACGTAATGTCTTCACTATATGCTGCAAGTTTAAACTCCACATCGCCCCCCCAAAACTTTACATGGCTACAATATAGCGTGCTGTAGACTAAAGAGGTTTACGAGGCTTTAAATTTTACATTTTCTGTATTCGATTTCGTTTAAGTATTTTTAAAGGAATTATTGTTATTTAAATCTAAAGGGGACTCACAAAAACCTATACATGCTCACATAAGCAACAGCAGCCTCATGCATGCAAATTAATGTGGTAACATCTGGATTCACGTGATCGCCTACAGGATAATTAATTCTGAAGATAATTAATTTCAGGTAGTAAAAATTTTTTTTTTTAAAGTAAAGAGTTTTACATTATTTTTTATTTGTATCTTACTGACATAGTTGCGGCAAGCGGCAACATCATTGTATTGCGTAACGCAGTTGTTTAAATATTAACATGCATGAGAAATTAAATTTTTTATAATTAATATTTTACTTAAAATAAAAAATATTATAATTGACAATAATATTTTTTGCTGACATCATTGTTTTACATAATTCTTTAATAATGGATTTATTATTATAATTTTGTTGTTTTTGTTAACGTAGTTGTTTATGTATTAGACAAACTTGAAATAGGACCAACAGCAAAAGAGAAAGCAACAATTTTATTTTATTTTAAATTGTACAAAAAAATTAATTTCTCAATAGCTTTTTCTTCAATTCCGGCCTATACTCGTATTTCTGAAACCTTTCATACCGTGGATTCCTTCTTCTTTTAAGTTACTGCTTTTTAATGGCCGTTGACGATTTTCGAGAAATGCCGCAACAGAAATGAATTTTTTTCAAAGGAACGTATTCGTAACAGCTGATTCTGTTCATTTGATAAGACAAGCATGCTGAACATAATTGAAATCATATTTTAAAATGAAACTCTCGTGAAAATCGGCATAAAAAAATAATAAATTCTACTTCAATTTTTAATTTTATCCTCAATTGGAAAGTATTTTTTAATTTATATGACCATGACATGCTTTTTATTGTCGCATTCCTAAACTTGCTTCTAACGCAATGAATTTTATTTCTTAATTTCTCAATTTTCTCCTCTGGCAATTATTGCAATTAATTATTGTAACCGAACAACTTCTTTATAGCAGTGAAATAAGTGATTTAATAAAATTCAAGCAATATAATCAGACAATGTTGTTACTGCTCGTATGATTTATTATCATAATTATAAATTACCAATTCTAAATTCATAAGATTAATGGCAAGACAGCAGTAAACTTTTATATTTTAAAAATTTCCTCAATTTCTTTCATTTTATTTTTATTCATTTATTGTATGCTTCAGGCATTAACCAGCAATTCAACAAAGTTTATTCCCACTCTATGAAATAGAGCTGACAATGGCATTAAATAATAAAATACTTAAGGCAACCAACAATATAACCGAGAATTTCAAATGAAAAATAAACGTAATTGACTTATTTTTTCCACGTTTAAACCGAAACACATTAGAAAAAATATAGTATCTGTACGACATCACAATCATGATCGTCATCGTCATCGTCATCGTCATCGTTAGCCGCATGATTATAACAAACAACCACATTTACCGCAATCATAAACATTTGAAATATTTTTTGTTTTACGAATATTTAAAAGAGGAAAAAGAACGAAAAAAACACACACACACAAACATTTTATTGGTTGTATGTTTTTGTAGTCATTTCTTTTTTATAATTTATTTCTTTTACCTCATCATCATCATTATCATCGTCGTCATCATCATCATCATCGTCATCATCATCATCATCAACCGCATTTTTCTAACAATAACTAATTTATCGCTTTAACAAAAATTCCTGACGTGGCATGCAACAGGAAGTTAACGGAAATAGTGGGGCGTATGTGCTTTCTCTAACGGCTTGTTCATTTATTGTGGTGTTGGTGTTGCTGTGTGGTCTTTTGCACATTAAAAACAAATTCTAATAATGTCCTGATGAAGAAAAAATCTTGCCTTTCTTTTGTTTTTGTTGCTATTACCGTCGTTAACTAAAGTGACAAAGAGGCGGAGAGAGAACAGAAACAAAACAACACAAGACCCAATAGCGTTCGGCAGAGCAAAACAACAAAGTGAAATTGGAAATAGACAGCTAAAAGCAAACAAGCAATAATGGCTAAAATGAATTTATGGAAATTTTGTTTTAAAACATTGCGACCGGCACGGAATCCTTGGGCGACAAAAGTACCACCGTGTTGCAATATTTAACTGTCATTACAGTAACAAGGGGGGCAAAGAGGTGAACTGTAGCCGCACAGACAGCGTGCCAAATAAACGAACCATAAACAGTGCATATAAAATGCATAAAAGTGCTCTTGCACTCCTCCAATTTTGTTGATATGACACGCTTTGAATGCGATACGGACAAACAAACGGACAACGTATAGACAGCCAATACTCCGAAGCAAAAGTGCTAAAGCATGCGATGCACATGCATCTGCACAGTGATTGTAGCAACTCTCTGAAGGACTGAGTTTAGTCATTTGCGATAATAAATATGTGGCCGCCGTGACACTCTTTAATAAACTGCTCACAGTGATAATCTTTAATTATATCAATTTAGCCAACTTGGTTTTTTTTTAATTCCATCATACTGTGATTGAAGCTACACTAAGTAAAATGATTAACAATATTAAAATAGTGAAATATTACATCGCTTTTTGAAGTACAAATTAATTTTCAAGAGCGAAATAAATTAAATTAATAAATGAACAGTTTTAAGAATCATACAGTTTGGTTAGACTGCTTGTAATTCTCATTGGAGAATAAATAAACAGTAGAATGCAAATTTATACTTTTTTGATATTTTTTTTATTTCTGCGAAAATGAATTTTATTGAGTTTTATTGAGGCAAGATGTTTATATGTATGTATTCTAACAAACTTTGGATTTTAAACACAATACTGATGTCGTTCGTTACGTCGTCGGTTATAGCCAAGATTGTGACCACGCAAGTACATTTTGCTGCGGCACCGATGCTTGTGAAACTCTTGTTCACTTTGGTTTTTAATTTCTTAATTTCAGTTTACTATTCCTGTAGCAGAAATGATCACACAATTTTTCCTAATTCCTATTATTAGCTTACTTTAGTTTAACTGAACTCCTCCCTTCGTCGAGTTGTTGTTGTTGCTGCCATAGTGGAGTTAATTTCATGTTTTTAAAGCCAAATGGTGGTCATGCACTTGACAATATTGTATTTTTATATTTAAACACTTAAAGCATTGGCATGCACTGCCCCTAAAGACTGTGCATTTCACAGAGAAGGTGTTAACGAAACGTTTTACAAAACATTAACGTAAAATACTACTGCAATGATATGCAACAACAACAACAGCAACAAATTCACAAAACTGCTTCCATACCGATAATGCAACGATGAAAATATTTCCTAAGTATTCTCTGCAAGAATGGTTTCAAATGTTTAAAATTTTTTTCTGTAAATTTTTAAAAATCCATTACCATCTCCCTAACTCCACCCACCGACCCCCAGCACGCTCTCCCTCTTATCTGCTTCTTTTCCACCACGTTTTGTAAACTATAAATGCATAAATGTTGTTAAATTTCTCTTGCATGCGTACATCTATTTTTGGATAATTGATTGTTTCATTTAAATATTTATTAATTCTTTATTTCCTTTTCGTATTAAATAAATGAAAAAGTTGCATTCAATGCTTTTCTGACAATTGAACAAAAGCATAAATATTGTTTATGATTAAACTTTTGTTTAGAGAATTTTTTATTATTCTTTTTTAAGGGAAAATTTATCAAGTGTAAATAATTTAAAATGCTAAAAGTGTTTAGAAGACGGTTTTCTTGCTGTTCCTGTAAACAATTCATTGACACAAGTATCGAATTCACTTAAGACTCCTTTCTTTCTCATACACTTAATACTTTTTTGTTTATATTTATGTTTTCCCATTTATTTTACTACTGCTGTTGTTCTTTGTTGTATGTTGTTTGTTGTTTCTTTGTTAAAGCAGTAAAGTCGCATTGGAATTTCTGTAGCGGAGTGAATAAAAGTAGCAACAAAAGTATTTTCTTGTACTGGACTAAGGGTCGCATTAAGCGGGTATAAGAGACGTGAAAAGGTGTTGTCGACTTGTGTAGTCTCGTAAAATAATGGATGTACGTTTTTACACGCTATATCGACATAGTTTGTTCTAAATTTAAATTAAAATTTTGAAAATTTCGCTACCACAGTTCCCATTTAATCGCTATTTAGTCTTGATAATTTGGAGTAGCTCCAACACGTGCCATACATTGTGCTGAGTTGATGGGAAAGGAATAGCTGTGAAGAAGGGGGAGTAGTTTTTGCAGCGCCTCTTTTTGGTTAGCTCTTATTTGGTAGAATTTTTTAGGAATTGTTTTTATTTCGCCGGTGAAATATCGCTACAGAAGAAGCCAATTACAAAAATGTATGAGAATTTTTCATGAAGGTTAAGAAAGCTTTCGATACGACTGTAGAAAATGTCATTGGGCGAAGCACGATTATACCCTGCCGCTATCCACTAGTTTATGGCGGTACCAAGAATATCCTTGATAGGCTCGTTTGTTAAAAAATGGAAACTTTCTCGCTGACAACCACAACAACACAACATTTTTCTGTGACAAAAAATGATCATGTCATATCAAGCCTTTTCATAACTATCGCCAATTACAATAATCCATAGGCTCCTTTAATGGCCGGGTTAATAACAATATTTACTCTAGAGGGAAATAGTGCTCGTAACCAACGGAATTCCTTTTTAGACAGCTGGGCAGGCTTTTTCTACTTTATTTACATCCATAAATGTAAAGCAAATTATATGTCAAGTCGTTTACTTGCATGATGGACCTAATCGATCATAACTTTCATAGACTTTCGCATGTAGTCGTTCTCACACTAATTATTCGGAGCTAAAAGCAGGTACGAGCTTTCACTACTTTATCGAAACTTTAAAAACATTATAGAAACTTTGTGCAAAGTTGTACTTTGATACGGCTGGTGCAGACAATGTCAAGGGCTTTGTAAATCCAGGACTTTTTCAAGCGCCCGTCATTGACTTCATTTTGTGGAGAATTTTCTACTCGGATCGCTGTGGGATGTTAGAAAGAAGTTGCGTCCTCAGCCTGTGGCAGTGGAAGTAATCATCAGACTTGAAGGTATATATTGCGCGAATGCTTTTGGGCCAAGTAGGATTAAACTTTTTGTAGAATAATAAAATTATTTTTTTTTTAAAAAAAAAACAGAAAACATATTTCCTATAGTTTCATTTTCATTTCATTAATTTTTTTTATATATTTAATTGCTGAAATTTTTGCTGAAGTTTTTCGACAAAAATTTTTCAATATGCTTGTGAGAAGGTTTCAAAATATTGGAACCATGGCTGCATAAACCCACAGTTGTACAATTAAATGTCAGAGAACCCCTTAATGACAAAAAATGCCGCGATTCGCGCAAGCTAATGAAAATTGAAAAAGACGAATGGCAGGTCGCAGACAACTTAGAAACAAATGCAATTTGGGGCTGGCATTGACTAAGTTTCTAAACATTGGAGTGTTGGGTCAATTTACATAAAATATCCCATCCATGCTCAAGAAACGTTCCCCAAGCAGAGCCATCGACTAAAGGTGTACTGTTTCACCTCTCATTTGTTTGCTGCTTTTGCCAACACTCCTGTATGTCTGGCTTTTCTTGTCATTACGCAAATACTTAAAAACTTTTAAAAGCAATAAAAAATAATAACATATTCCTCCACACATACATACATAGATGCATATGCAAAAATATACAGACACAGACTGTTACTGATATTAAAGCAGTTGGTGTGGTGGCCGCTTAATACTGCGACTTCTTCCATGCATGCGGATTGCAAAGATCCCCAAACTGTTTTCCCTCACAGACTTAATTCCGCATTGTATATGGAGTACAAAGTCAATTCCTTAAGGAAGAGAAAGAATGAAGTATTTAAGGATAAATACCTGAATGAATAAAGCTGAAAAGGTATGCCCATGTCCAATATTTCTTGGCGAAAAAAAACCTCAAAGAGAAACTGACATCTGTCAAAATGCTAGCAGCGTGCGTCAAACTGGCATCACTCTGATAGGAATACATGTATGAGTATTTTATCCTTAATTTCCAGTTTAAATATATCAGCGGACATAATTCGTCACCGTCAATTAATTATTCTTTATATAGAGGTATTCTTTATGAAAGTATTCTTTGAAAATCCAGTACATCCGTTGGAAAATACTTCTAGTTTTGCAAATATATATTTGGCAGGCTTCGGATATGGAATAGTCTTTGCTGAAGTTGTAATCGACAAACTTCATAAGTAGTTTTCAATTTGCGAGAAAAATTTTGAAGTGAAAATAATGAATAGATTTGAATAGATGAATCCGTCCTTACTATGAAAGTATATTTTTCCTGTGTAAGATCATAAAAGGGAGGCTTCATTTGCATTGATTTGGGAATCTCGCATACAGAAATGGTACAGACAAGCATATTAACCAATAGGAAGGAACGCCTTCAATTCAAATTCACTTACCAACAACGCAACACACAGCAATCATTCATGCAAAACAATTATTTACATACAACTACACACAACAATTAATCCTGCAACAACAAAAAGAACGACATCAGCATTAACATCAGTCGCATAGACTTCTTCTCATGAAGATGCCAAAAAGGAAATGCTGGATTCTGTTTCACTAATGAAGTCTCGATAGCACGATTAAAGTACCCCACAATAGCTAAAGTTGTGTCAGCTGCTACATCTGCTGCTGCAACAGTAAATGCAACCAACATTAATATAATCAGCAGCAAGGAGCTCCCCATCATATCTGAAGCAACAACAGCGATGAGTCTTGTGTTTGTTGCTTTCGAATCATTGCAATGTAAAATGAAATGAAACGAAACGAAACGAAGCAAAGGCGAATATGGCGGCAAAGCGAAGTAAAATGAAAATGGACTCATCCAGAAAAGTTTTCACACTCTGCATTATCAAAATAAGTGGGGCTTTTAACTAATCGAAAAAAATCTTATTGATACTAAAAATGAGTGGAAAAAAAATTTTTTTGCTACAGAAAGAATATTATATTTCTTAAAAAAAATAAAAGTTTTTTTAAACAAATTGCATATATTCTTAAAACATCGCTTGGAAAAGTTGCACTCGTACATTTAAAAACCACTGAAAAGATTGGCATACTTCATTTCTTTTTACAAACAGAATTTCCTTTTTAAGGACCAAAACGATTTCGAGATATTTATTTACATTCAGGCTTATTATTATATCGCAGTCGGTGCCACTGTGCTACGTGCATGTGAGCGCGGTACCAAACAGCATACAATATCTCGTTTGTAATCTCATGTCTATTTAAACGCTGGCACCGGCATGAATACCAATTCCTGCAACTCTACTTGCTCCTTTTTTAAATTTTATAATATTTTTTATATTCTTTTCATATTTTTTTTTTTATTAATTTTTGTTCTTGTCTTATTTGATTTTCGCACTCGTTTTGTTTCTGTTTTAATTTACTGCTTTGCATTATTTACGCTCAATGTTTCATACCAAGATGCTTTATTATCGCTTCATACGTACAATTTGCGATTACGGCCACGGCTCAAGAATACTAAATTACCAACTTCTAGACATTTTTCAAATCGCAAGCAATTCTGTTCCTTCATTCCTCTATTTGTACGATGCGATACTGCGACTGATGCTGGATATGCTGCTGCTGCTACGGGTTCGCATGGCGCATAGCGACACATGTACAGCAATCGAGCGCATGGAAACTTCGGTTGGAAAAAAGGGAATTGTAAAATTGTAGAACCCAAAAGCACATGCCACGAGAAAAGAAGCCAAAGATAAAGTCGTACTGGTGTTGCCGTGTAGCTGATGAGCATGATACTGCTGACGTTCTAGACACAATTAAAGCGATTATATAATAAAACATCTAAAAGGAAGTGTATTCCAGCAATAATAATTATTTGTTGTCTACGAAAACTTGCAAGCACACACAAAAGGCACACGCACACAAACTCGCGCATACACATTTTTCACAATAATAAATGTCAAATAATTTTGAAGCACTTTTACGAAATTATATAGATTTTTGCCCGAGGCCTCTGTATTAAATTACCTGCTTAATTGTGGGAGACTTAAGTAAATTGTTTGTTTGTTTGCTTGCTTGTGTTGGAAAATTTAATTTTGTTGTACAAGTTTAATTTGCCGCCTTTACAAGTATTGGCCGCAAACCATGTTTGACGTTAACATTGTGTTTTATGGCTATAAAGATTTTGTAATCTGTAGAATTTAAAGAAATCAGTCAGTCTTTAGGCGTATTCCATAATTTTTTTTTCATTGATACAAGTTTTTTGTTACCTAATGGGACTGGTTCGCCTACCATCGCTTAAGAGTGAGATTTCATTGTGTCAAGCGATATTTTAAACTATTTAGTAAAAACAATATTATGTCTTGTGTGATTTGAACATGACATTGGTTTAATATTGTAATAATATTATAAAATATATAATATTAAATATAATATGTAAATGAAAATTGTAAAAATGGATACAATTTTTTATTTACATTTTTATTTTTCATTTTTACATTTTTTTTATTACGCAAAGCACTCTCTGGTCGCTCCCACCCCTTTTATATGAAATTATTCTCTTTTTTCCGTGGAATATATTCCGATATGACAAAGTGGCTGAAATAAAATAGAAATGTTAGTGAAAAGATTTGCTTATTTTATAATTTACAGCCCATTTTTGGTTATATTTGTCTGCACAGGGGATTCCCCAATTAAGAAATTCTATTCTTTTACAATGTTAATTACAGTTATCCTCTTTTCCTCGGCAAAAGTTTCCAATACATGTAAGACTGAATTGCAGAAAATCTATCATACGTCAACTTTGTTAATTAAAACTTACGTGTCGAGGAAAACCTGTGGCCCAATTGATACTTTGTTGATGAGTCCTCGGGGTACATTACAATTTAGAAATAGCCTAACTAGATTACATTGCATTAGCGGAGACATACTTATATAGACTCTGGCTAGCAGTCGCTAGTGTATGTAGTTCCAGTAAGATGTCAGTTGAAAGAGTTGAGGTATGACTTATCCTGAAAAATGAAGAATAAGAATTCTCAGGAATTTTACTCATGTTCTTTCGCAATGGTTGTGTGGCGTTGAAGTAAGCACTGGTCTCCCAATAATATACAACCGCTGGAATAGTTTTCCGCAGCAGTAGTTCATGCTGCAAATACCATCAAAGTAGGTCAAAAGCGCCTACTACTATCACTAGAGGAGGCCCGTTACAGTATCATTCTTCTCTAAAACTTTAATTTCCTTTTGCCATCTATGCAGCCGTGCCTTAGAAAAAAAGACATTCCGCATATAAAGAGATCCGCCACACATTTGTGGCCAATTTTAAAATAATCGAATATCTTGTCAGATCTACCATTGATCAGATAAATTCATTATTATTAGAGAGCTTTGTAAAAGATCAAAATTCAGGGCATCAACAACTTTAAGATCTATACTAATCAGATAAAATATTGCTTATTAGAGAGCTGCAGAAAGTACTACTTTTAAAATGTTGCTTTGTGAAAGATCCAAATTCAGGGCATCAACACCTTGATCATTGATCAGATAAAATAATGCTTATTAGAGATCTGCAGAAAGTACTACTTTTAAAATGTTGCTTTGAGAAAGATCCAAATTCAGGGCATCAACACCTTGTAAGATCTATCATTGATCAGATACAATATTGCTTATAGAGAGCTGCAGAAAGTGGAAAAAAATTTTAAATGTTGCTTTGTGAAGGTTATAATGTTATCAAGAAGGGTACTATTTGAAATAGTATTCCGACAGACTTTTCATTGATTCCTTACGTCTTTTGTTTAATACGAAGAAAGGTTTTCTTTTGATAATTTATAAATGAACTCCCCTTCTTAGGAGTTCTTATTTTAATGGCTTAATTTGATGTTGTTACATTAAAGAAATGACTTTCAAGGATATTTTGTGGGTACTCCTTTTTTCTGATAATTTTGTATTACACATTTGTTACGTATTTGCGGCATGTGTTTGTACGTGTTCCGTTTTCGTGCAGTAGATATTCATTTGATTGTGTATGTGCGAACAGGATGGGGTGCGTTAATGTGTGCATAAATATATTAAGGGGATCGTTCGACTGACATTGAAAAATTTATTGCCCGCTTGTCTCGACTCTTACACTTTACCTTGTTGTCAGGCTGTGTTTATGTTTCTTGTTATTGTTATTGTTGCAAATAGTTAATAGTCAAATCAGGAATAAATGCAGAAGCATCAGTTCTACAACATAAGCAGTATTTATGGATAATTTTCACCACCCTTAGTTGGGCCTTGATGGCTTTTTCTTGTTGTTTTCTCTCAAGATTTTGACTTGAAGTGTTTTATATTATTTTGTTTGCTACGAGCGCCGTCTGTCTGTTTCGCTGCCCGTCCTTTTTTTTAGTAAGGGAATTTAACTCATTCTGGCTTAACGAAGTGACTTCGCGTGGCATGTACTGTTTCTGCTTGTACGTTTCTTTAGCATGCAACAAACAAGCAAACAAGCTAACAAAAAAAAAAAAAAGCTCTAAAATATCTACTGACAGCATTAAACGTTTTTCTTTTACTTAATTTTTTTCCTCATCTTATTCTTGTGATTTTTTATTTACGTATATAATTCTACCGCTTTTTGTTTTACGTAGTATTTTATTCCTTCGTTTACTGCTTGCTGCCAAACATTTGTATCCGCTTTGTCTATTTTGTGCTGAAATTCCTTTAATCCTAAAACCCTCGTTATAAATTCCAATCTTTTGTTGTTGCTCTCGTTGTTGCTGCCGTTGTTGCTCTCATTGTTGGTTGGAGCTGCTTAAAATTTGCTGCTTCTCTGTTTGTCTTGAATGACAGTTCTGCAGTGTAAAGTTTACACTGAAATGTTGCCATGGCACACTATTGTTGGTGAGAAGAAAGTCTGTGCCGTCTTAAGAAATTTTCTTTTAAATCATTTGTTTGTTTTACGTCTTACTTTTTTCTCTAGTCTTAATGGTATTTAATACAATTAGATTTTCAGGAGTAAGCATAGACGAGAAAGCAAAGGAAACAAACGAATGAAAAAGGTTGGCTGTGAAGGAGATTGTGGCGTGGAGAGAAAGTTAGAGAGATAGCAGTTGAACTTGCAAACAGCCATTCATCTTCTCATCACGGAACAGTAGCAATGTTGGCAGGAAGGAAAAAAATTTAAGAAAAAAGGAATGACTTACATCCTTCTTGTATACACCTCCTTAAAACACCTACTTTAGCACCTCATCAGTTTATTGTTCCCGGTCTGGTTGCTCTTCACTAGCTGACTGTTTGACTGGCTGGTAGCTTGTTGGGTTTAGTTTTCATTTCATCCTGTCGCCCGTTGTTGGTGTTGATAATGATGAGGACTGGCAACATTTAATTCGAATTCAAGTAATTTTCTTGTTTGTGGAGGTTCTGTGCTGGGTGATACTGCTGTCAGCATAAATGAGTTTGTATAAATTTGCTGCATGCAGGACTTAAAAGAGTACAATTTTTTCTTAATAGAAAATTATTTGTTTCTCGTTAGGCCTGCTAGTATAATAAATACAGCATGATATAAACGTATTGCCGCATTAAAGTGTTTCACGTGGTGAAATTAAATTATTAATTGTAAAATGAAAATAAACACATGCGATTGTGCTTTTAACACCACTGTTTATTTGTTTCTTATTGTACTTTTTTGAAAGCAGGCAGACAAAGAGTGAATTATATGATTGTAAAATTAATATTATAAATAATTACCAAGCCAGAAACATGTAGAGCACACGAAGTTCTTAAGTGTGGCATTTTAGAAAAATTTAATAAAAATAGTTGTGTCGACATATGTGGTCGCCAGTTGGAGCTTTTTTATAAACGTGGCCTGCTGACTCGAATATGTTTATTATTTAGCAGCTGTTAATTGGTTTTTTTTTAACGAGTTTGTTAACTGTTTTTTAATTCGCCGTTAAAATATTGCTGCAGAGCAACAGCGAAGAAAAGTGTGCCAGTTCTCTACTGCTGATAAATTTTACTAGTGACCTTGGAACGCCTCCTGCCGGTTTCCAACTGATCTCCATGATGTTTGAAAAATATCTCGGGTAAAGTGTTTGTGTAATTTTTTCTCACACTAAATGTAACTCCTTGCGAGCTCTGATAATTATACTTTAATAAGTTTTCTTCCTTCAATTTATTTATGTAAGATGAGTGTCTAGAAATATAAATGAATCTGTGAACGTGTTGGCAAGTGTATGTAAATGTGTTTGTTTGATTACGACAACTGTTTTAGCATTTATTGTATTTATCGTTGACGGTTTTGTAACCCGCTGTTTGTTTCCTGCTGCCTCTGTTGTAACTGTGTGTTAAAGAAAAGAAGAAAAATTCACTTTCATTATATTGTTGTTTGCATGTCTTGTGTTTTATAACACCTTCAAACACTCCCGCTTTAAGACGAGAGTCTATAATATTCACATCAAATACAATCAATTTTAATAGCAATTATGGTACATGCATTCATGAGCCAGAGAGCGTGTGTGTGTAGGCCTTAAAGCTAGGAATATCCTGGAAGGGAGATACAGATATAAATTTTTAGCTGTACACAACAATTCAACGACTATGCGTACGCGCTTTGAATCATTGTTTTACCGTCTTACAAACACAAATTCGTTGATTCAGATATTTAAGTTCCGTGCTATAAATTTAACGTTTGTTTGTGTTGTTGTGTTGGCCGTAATGTAAAATTGCTTCTTATACTTTTACCCACAATTTATTGTTTACGAGCTTGTTGCTGTCGTTGCTTTCGTTGCTGTCGTTGCTGCTGGTTGTAGATTCTGTGTTCTTTTAAAGCATTTAGTTTGGCACCAATAGGAGGAAGCATCTTCTCATGTGAACTCCTTATAATTTACTTTCCCCCCCGTTGTTCGTTCTGTGTCTTTAATAACAATAAAACTGCCTTTGATGTTGCTCTTGGCATCGTTATTCGCGTTCGTTTTCATCCTTACGTCTTCAATTAATAACAGTTGAATAATTGTTGCAAATTTTTAAAATTCCATAAATAATTGTTGCTTGGAAACTAATAAATATGGCACGAGTTTCACATGAATCTACTTTATTTATTTAGTTAATAAAAATATATGTAGGAATAAATTCCGTAGTATGTGTGACAGGATACGATTGAGTGTGCTCCTGCTGATGTATTTATTTTTGTCTTTTCTCAAGGACAAACACAACTCGGAACACTCTTGTGCAATACGTGCTACGTTTAAACAGAGCCAGTTTAAAACAAATAAAAAAAATGTAAAATTTAACATTTTTCCTTGCTAGGGAATAATTTTGATACATATAATTTTTTTTTTTTTGTATTCAAATACGGTTAATTAAAAGTAGAAGAAGACTTGTGGCAATTTATATGTGTTTTGCCGGCAACAATTTATTTTATTGCTTCTTTTATTAATATCGCAAAAAGTGGCATCGTTTGTATTTCCATAATATTTTCTATGTATTGCTATCAGGGGAACTATTTTCGTATTTACAGTAACGGTCGCTATAATGCATACAGTAACATTATGTAAGAAATATTTTTATTTTGCGGCTCAATGAAAGGAAAAATTTAATATGTGAATAAAACGATAATATTTTTCCAAATTCCAAATCGCTCGGAAGAAAATATAAAAAAATATTGTTTCACATTTATTTTATTGCAATATTTATATAAATTTTTTCCCCATTAAACTTAAAAATTGCGGGTAATTCAGTCCTGACATACTATGGTCCGTTATACAGAGGTTTGACTGTAATGCAACATTTATTTAATAATGGTGCTCAAAGAAGTCTCCATTATACTTTGTATACCTTTGCGTATAATTGCTTAACTTGTTCCCCATTTCCTTCGAGACACCTGCTGAATATTAATTTTTTGTTTTTAAAAGTTGTTTAATTGGCTGCCACACCAGCTTACATATCATACTCTGCATTAAAGTGGTTTGGCCGATCTATTCATTTAAAGGTTTTTGGGGTGACAAGTGGTATGACAAGTGTTTCGAAACCGATGACGGCCAATATTAAAAAAAATATTTATTTTCAGTCTTAAATACAAATTACTTGGGGTGCGGCATTATTAGGGGGAAACAATGTAAATGAATTGTGTGGCTCACTTGCTTGTAGTAAATTAAAACTGTCTTTTTATCAAAATTTTTGTAAATCTTTGCAAAATTTTTGTGTTGTCTGAAAATTTGTCACACAGTCATGGTACATTTGATAAATCGTGCGATTTTGTTGAAAAGTGAATCCTGCTATGCCTTAACAGTCAGTTTAGCTTTTGTAATTAAAATTCTCAAAAAGCTTTTGATTGCATACATTTAGGTGCTGTACAATTTTCCTGCTTATATTGAGGGAAGAATCCCATTTTAAATTATTTTATTAAAAAAGTGACGATATATAAAAAAAAGCATCTACTTTACTATTTCTCGGTAAAACCAATCTACATTTGTTAAAGCAAACTTCTTACTGTCTTACTATTAAAATTTGCTGTTAAATACAATTTTGCTGAAAATCAATTTTTTAATTTTTATTTTATTTTATTTTTAATAACTTATAATAATTACCACAATTACTATATATATTTCAATGTATTCAACACTAGTCAATTTGCCATTTAAATAAGTAGCGAAATACAAAGCTTTTATTCAATACAAGGTTTAATACAATTATTATTATCCTGTCTAATCAAATGCCAAATATGTTTATCAAATAACAGCCATAACAGAGTGAATAAATGAATGCAACTAAAAAGAAAACATTTAAAATACGCGGCAAGGAATTTCCTTTTTGTTTGACAATAAACTACAACAAAGAGTGAGTTGAGAGTATTAACGAGACAACAGCTATAATCCTTAAAAACGACTATTCAGAGCTTTCGAAAGCCTGTTTTTGTTTGCTTGTTGGCTTTTGTCGCATTTTTCCTACTTGTTGTTTTCGTTGTTGTCAATTTTGCAGTTGTGGTTCTTCTTTGCTATTGTTGTTGTTGAAAATTTGCTGATAATTGTAAAATTTTCATTTAAAACAAGAGTGTTGTTGCACGTACATGGACCAGCTGGTATTTTTACATTTTTTTATTACTCTCATTTTAACAACTGCCATCAATTTATTTCTCATTTAAAAACGAAAGGGCAATTAGAGAAAAACAGGAGGAGTAGAACTACAACAAACAAGATATTCGCTTAAATGGCATAAAGGAAAATGGAAATTTGGAATAGCAAGCAGAGCGTTGAAGAAAAGTGAAACATGCTAAGAATTAACAGTAGATCCTTATTTGTGTTTAAAAATCCTTCAAAAGTAAAAGTTTCTCTGTTTTTTGTTGAATGCCATTCTTTGTTCTATTGTATAACTACTTTGAAGTAGAGGAAAATATACTTTCACTTTCCTTTTTTGACACATTTCAGTACGTTTACTTTTAATACGTTTTTACTCATTTCAATCTTAAACGGCCTTTGAGTGTTTAAATCACCGGTGGCAAAAATATTTGCTTGAAAGTCAGATCTAAAGCTGTTGACTTTCCAAGTATGGATTTCATTCCGTTGAAGTTTCTCCTAAAAATATGTGAAAATAATTGGCCAGCAAGGTTTCATATTCTTGCGAATAGGGGCGGGTCTGTTTAAACGTAAGTACAGTGGACGGTGACTCGTTGGTACAGTTCGCTGTAAGAAAAGTGAACACCTCTTTTGTCACGTGCATCAAAGAAATTAAACTCAGTGGAAACTCAAAAATTTCGTCCTCTATTTGCTTTTAATAAATACATTAATCGTTATGAGGTACAACTCAAAGGATTTTTTGTCCATGTATTTGAAATAAAATAAATGTAAAATATTATTCTAAATTTTAAAACTAAAAATTATACGCTTTAGTAAGCTCACTCGCGATATTATGCCAAGTAATGTCTCATAGGCATAAACAACACATTCGCAGCGAAGTGTAAAACTCTCGCAGAATAAACAACGGAAGCCTCACCGAAACACTAAAGACAGCAAGCGAAAACTATAAAGCGTCGCCTTAAAATAGGCAAAGGCTTTGATTCAGAGAATTATTAAAAAATTTAGTCACTTTTACTTTACTTTGTTACTTAATTATATCGAGGCTTAACTTTTTCACAATACAGACTCCTTTAGTTAAAAGTTTTTCATTATGACGATCTAAAACTATATGAAAATTTCGAGCTAGCAGTTGCTGAGACATTGCTTGCTCTACTAACGCTCATCTAAATTAGTAAAGATTTACATATAGAGAAAGAAATATAGAGAGAAAAAGAAACAAGTTTGAAATTCGCTGATTGAAACTACAAAACGGAAGGAAGGACTTGAATAGGTTTGTGTTGCCATCTCTAATTTCTATATTATTGATTTGCTATCTCATAACGATATGGTCATCTCACCATCAGTAGTTCTGTCTGCTTATACATCTGTGCGTCTGTCCATCCTCCAGCTTGCATTTTAAATTTTGGCCGAATCGAAAAATTCAAAACCCATCCATTACAATTTTTTTATTTCCTACATTTGTGGAGCCAAGAAAGTTTGTCGAGGCAAACACAGCTTTTGCAGGCCATATTTTCGAGCTGAGCTTTGATGAATTTTCGCAAATTAAAAACCAATACAGTTCAAATAAAAACGCAGAATTGTGAAAAATTCAAATGAGATAATTTTACTTTATTATAATTCTTCATTCTGTTAAAGGAGGCAAGAGAGCGACCGCTTAAGCTTATTCGATTCAACTGAGCAATTACTAGAAAGAGAATACGAGAAATAAAGCTGTATTGGAAAAACCAACTGTCATCACTATTACAAAAAGCCTTGAATGATGTAGGGAGTTCAGTATTCGGCTAACACGCTAACATTAGTTAATAGCATGTCCGGAAATTCCTAAAACTTTATCAAAATATAAAATAAATTGCACTTGAATTTAAACAGAATGCCTATAAGTACTTTTCAACTTCTTATAACATTCTTTTTTGACCCAAAGTACGTAAAAAGTACGTTTTTACTTTTTACACGTTCATTGTTGATCCAATTGGCAAACTGTTTTCATATATCCTGTCTGCGTATACTTTACGCAAGAAAATAGACATACAAAATGTTCAACAAAGAAAAAAGTAGACTTTGTTAGAAGCGAGTAACACATGTCTTTATTGATTTTTAGGGTTGTGTCTCTCTTCTTACGTGCATTGAAGTGTTTTTTGAGCTTTTTTTACAGACAGCCATTTACTGTTATTAAGGTTTTCCACAAAGATAAAAGTATAAACAAATTTTTCTCTGTATATGAAACTTCTTTAATGTTTTTTATTTCATTAACTTTTTAATTGATTTTAAATATGAGTCTAATTAAAGTATACATTGAATTTTAATGTAAAATCCCAAAGTTTGTTAGTAAAGTTTAATATATTGTGCTTTTAGTCTTTAACTTTTTAAAGCTTTTGAAATAAAGTGTTTCTTTTTTATTAATTAAAAATAAAAAAAAAGATAAAAGAAAAATTCCGAGTGCTCAATGTAACAAATTGTAGAAACATTAGAAATTTTATTTCAGCATTCTTGAAACAAAATATGCATTGTTTGATACTTATGAGTTTTGTTTCGTGTATGTGAAGAAATCACTCTGTAGTTTCAATAAAAACCTAAAGTTTTCACACGTTTCGTTCAGCAGACGTAAATCTGTCAATTCGAATAAAATTGACTGACTGATTAAGTCAATGAATAGATAAATGACTACACACTGTGACGAAAGTTCTGTCGAAGTAAACGGCTAACAACCCTAAAAATATGCTACAGAAATACAACATGTTATTTGAAACTCTTCTTGCTCTCTAGAGGATTTCGTACATTGATGAGGGTGTTTTCATTTCTGTAGTCAAGTATAACAGTTTCATATTCATCTAATAAATATTAAATTCATCCTATATCGCCGACTTGCAACATTCAAGTAAATATGCGCCCAGCACTAAGAAGAGCAAACGCTTCCAGTAATTTCAGCTTCTGATTCGGTTAAACATGCTGTTGCTTTTATTAGTATTTTTTTCTTTTCCTTCCTTTAATCCACAGCATTTGCCAACTTTCACCCTTAATATGGCCATAAAAATTTTCCGCCAATTTCAACTTGTTCGTTTATTTAGTATGAATGTGGCACAAGACAAAGAAAAGGAAGCCAACATTCGTACAAATACTCGTAAAACATGAAATTTTAAAAAGGACAGAAGCAATTTAATGTAAAATCATTTCATTTTTACTGTCCAAATTTCAGATTCGTGTTGTATTTGCATGGCTTTTATTAGTTTTATTTTAATTAAACAAGCCTGGCAACATAGCATTCATTCATTTAATTGATAATTCAAATAAATTTTAAGTTTTATGTTGCAGCAACAAGCAGCTATAAAATGGCAATTGCTAAGTACCCCACAAGCCCAAAGAATGCAATTAGGAGTTTAAAGTAATGATTTTAGATATTAATTGTTGCCAAGATATTTGCCTTGCTATTGAAGAATCGGTTCGTTTCACTGATATTAAAAGTCATATAATCACTGTGGATCGTCAGCTACGGTGGATACTTTTATCACAAATTTTCTTATGATTGCTGATTCTGCACTTGTGTCTTTTGTAAGTAAGAGAGATGGAAATTGCATTTGACCACATGGGATCCTTTATAGATCCTTTATAATTTTTGTTAGTTGTGTCTGGCGCCGGCATAATTCATGAACTGCTCTGTGATATGAAACATTCTTTAAACGGCGCTGGCCAAAATTTGCTAAAAAAAATTTTCTTAATGTTTACAAGCAAAAAATCTCACACAAGGAATCTTCAACTTCAGTCCCGATAAGCTAAAAGTTCTACTGCAAGATGTCGTGGCATTATAATTCAATTAACATTAATGGTTTCGGTATTTTTATAAAATTTTTAATATTAATATTATTGATTGCTTTACTGTTTCAATTAATATGGCATCACTCTTCTGTGTATTGGCCACAGCTAATCGAGAGTGGTTAGGTAGGCATGTAGCCGCTTTGCTTTGAAAGTAATAATTTTCCTATACACACATGTATTCAATTTTCTAGGCGGCAGACGGCTGTGGCCAATGCGTCGTGCAGTCGTGCAGTCCTGTTTCCTTCCGTGGTGATACTCTCAAAAGGTCACATATGAGGAAATAAAAAGATTTATTTAAAATTTACAAGTGATAAAAAAAGTCCTCCTGATTGTTCATTGTAAGTAAAATGATTTATTTTTGAAAGCTATACTTCCCTTTATCATTGTTGCTCAATAAGACAAGACGGTCGGCAATGGTCGGTAGCCATCTGCGGCGAATGCATGTAGTGACAAAATGAGTTCATGTAAAAAAATTTCAAGAAAGAAAATTTCTTTCTTGAAAATATAATTGAAATCTGAGTGGGGGATAAAAGAAAAAATTGTATGATCGGTTTGTAACAGTATTTATTGAATTACTCGCAACAACTTCCTTCGCACGTTGTATTACATGACAAGTAAAATGTAATCCAAATAAACACATTCATTAAACTGAAGGCAGTAAAGCAACATGCTTTACATTCCTTACACACAATTCATTGCCAGGATTAAGTTTATTCTTATTTGAAAGTATAATTAGCAAAAAAGAAAGTGAGAGAAAAAAAAATAAATGAAAAAAGTTTTTACACCATTACACAGCTCTGGTTATTATTTGTCAGACTAACACACACACACACACTCACGAAAATTTCTAAAAGAATTAATACAGACATTTTCATCGCAATGTGAATACGAGTGCATCCACATATACAATTGTATTTATTCGAATATGTGTAAATAAAGTCTACCGTATCCTGTCAACTAATGCCGCTCCTTTCGTTTTTCTTTTTTCTTTTTTCTCCTTCTTTCAGGTAAGTGTCGAATCCAGTTTGATGTTGACTGTTCATCATGATGATGTTTGTAGCAGATGATGATTAGTTGGTTTGATTGTGTTGATTATGTGTAACATTCATTATTAACGACTTTTCTAAGTGTATTTGTCATTTTCACATATTGAGTGTGTTGGATTTAATTTCGTAAGTTATAAATTGTAATTTGAGTATGTATGCGAGTGTATTTAAAAATACTTGTTCGTTGATAAACTTTAGTAATTCTATTTTTCTCTTCATGTCTTGTATTTCTTTTTCTTCATGCATTCCTTTTTTTTTGTTTAGCTCTTCAGACAATTTTTCTGTTCAAAATTTTTTATGTAATATTTTCTTATATAAATATTTTCTTAAGCATTTTATAAAGATGTTACGAAAATATGTAGTTGTGTTTGTATGCAGTTAAAGAAAAAGCATGCAAATTAACTGTTAAATGCATACAAGTTTATGTACTCAGAGATATTTTCAATTGCTGACGACTTATAATTGAATGATGGTGTTTAAGATAATTTTATGTTCATGACAGTAAGATATTGACTGTTAAAGGAAATCAATGATAAGTGCTGGATTAAATGCAAAACACAAGATGGTCTTGTCAAACCAGCCAGAAAGGATGAAAATTATAAAATTGAGTTTATTGGAAATAAACTCTTAAATCGTGCGTGAAAGTGTAAATTTAAAATAGTTAAGAAATATTGCACAAAAAAAAAACAATTAAGCATTTAAATTACTGAGCACGACATTGGTAACATCAAATTGGAAATTTTTATTGCGGAAGCAGAAGGCTGCAATATTGGTGGCCTTGCTTGGATTCACTTTTACTGAGATTTGCAGCAAACTGTTTGTTCATTTCAATGATGATGAGAACTGGTGTCTTCCCTAGACCATCTTAACCTCATAGAGGATTTGATGACTTTCTATTCTCAGTCTTTTCTGGCCACACTATTCTTTTGCACATCGTATTTACGGTTCCATCACGATTTACTACGCCCATAAATCATCTGAAGGTACGTTAGTTTTACCTACTTAAAACTATTCAGAAGAAAATGTCTACGCTCATGGCATTCCTCTAGTCATCGCAATGCCATCACAATTGAAAATACCTCTGACAATTATTGGCTCTTTTATTATGCACCAAAGTCCAACACTAGCCCTCATCATCCATCATCAAATTTAATTAAAAGCCAATTGATAATTTATTGCTCGGAGTGTTATTTGAAACAAGTCTATTGTATTGAATATCTCAACTATTGTTAATGTAGTTTTTCATGTAGTTTTTCATCTATTCATTCATTTATTCATTTCTTTCATCATTTCCATATGAATTCGATGCGTAAGTTTATGATGCATCGAATGTCTCGAATGTCTGGCATGTTTCTCAGTTTGAGTTTTATGTTTTTTGTCATTTAACATGTAAACTTACACCCACAGACAATCTCATCTTTCAAATTGTGTAAATATTGTATTTTATTTAATTTTATTTCCTTCTTGTAGTTTTAATTATGAAAATGTCAAAATAACATTTAATTCTTTTTACTTTTAATTCACTGTCTCGAAACTAATTTATAGATACGAGTATGCTAATGACGCTAAACTTTGCTTTCAATGATATTTCAGTTTAGCTTTAAATTTTGATTTAGATTTTTTATTGTCTTTATAATGGAAATATGGGCATTTTAATGAGCCCATACAAAGTATTTCATTAAAACGGCTCTGCCAGCTCTGCATGTCAAACTATTTATATTAAAATTATTAAAACTTCCATCTATAAAAATGTAAAAAAAAAATGTTGCAGCATCTTCTCATAATGATCGACTTGATAAAATGAATATGGGAAATTAACAAGTTATTTCTTGCTTGATACGAGTATTCCATATTTTGGACTTTTGATTTTTTCCTGGTGTTTCGACTTTATCAATTATGGAAATGACACCATTTTGATGTTTTTATGTAACTAATTAATTGTAGATTAAGAAAAGAATAGTACACATTATTTCAACTTAAAGGCTTAATTAAAATCGATGGCAAAATGTTAAATTTATAATAAAAAATATTGTTAAAGAAGAAAAAAAGGATGCTACAACGATTCTCTTCTCTTTATTCCCAGCAAACAAATTGAAAGGGGTTCCAATTGGCTATCATTTATGTGAGATTTTTAAGAAAATTAAGGTTTACATGTATTGCTATAAGGATAATCTTTGAATTCCCTAAAAGATCTGTTTAATCATATTTGAGAAATGTGGCTTATTAGCATAAAACATCAATTTGAATCATGATCGCATGAGCCATATATATTCCCACCATCATATACTCTTGGTCGGAAAAATTAATACTCAGTAAAATATTAATATTTTAATATTAATATTATATATAAAATGGAAAATAATGGATCTCAAGTACGTATTTGTAATCGGTTCAAATTCGTAAATATTGGATTTTTTAAAGAGTAGGCAAATTTAGATCACATTGTGGACTCTACAGAAACTAGGTGCTAAAATCTTACTTTGCCTTTGGATCGCAGCTTGGCATGTGTAATTCCGAATTATCTCCGATATATCGAAATACATATATATGTCTTCATAGCCACATATACTTTATTTATTGCGTTGCCTTAACGGCCATATAGGTTTAAAAAAGAATTGTCTGTCCACGGTGGCCGTATCATTCGCAGAAGTCATTTTGAACACAAATGCAGTTTAATTTCGGTTAGTATGTTACCTTCATGGACTTATCGGTTTCAGCTACTTCAGAGGAATGTTTTAGATGTTGTGAGGCTATCTATCTATTTTACACATATCTATTGTTGCTGTCCAGAGTTGAACTTCGGTAGGCTTGCATTGTCATCTTAATCAATTTTGGAGACAATTTAATATAAAAAGCATGCTAAGAAAATTAGACGCAATGCATAGCGTAAGTTCAGAAAATCGTTATCGCACAGAGCAAACAGTTTAAATTACGAAGAGAAGAATTTGAACAGAGAATTTTTTTTTTATTCAAAATCATTGTAATTAATTTTTAAAGCTGTTAAATCATTCGTATACATTGTGAAGTGTTTTAAAGTGCCACAAGTGCGTGACACTCATGATATTAAAGTATAAATTAAATCAATTAATTTGTTTAGTTTATACAAATTTGAATTGAGTTTTAAATTTATAATCAATTGCTTGCGTTGGATGTGTGTGCATATAAAACAAAAAAAAAATAAAAAATCAAAGTAAAGAAAAAAGCAACCGAATTTCAATTAAAATTTTAACAACATTGTTTTCGGTTAAATTCATGCCTTCACACAGGCAGCAACAGCAACAGCAACAGCAACAACAGACACATCAATTAGTGGCAAATAAATAATTCAATTTATGTGTTTTAGGATATTTTGAATTTAGTATTGTGTTCGAATGTGTATCTGTGCATGTGTGTGTGTGAGTGTATGTGAGTATGCCAGTATGACTGCTGGAGTTGATATTTGCGAAAATTTGCACAATTCGAAAAGCATTCTGCATAGTAAATAATTGAAAATTTATTTCCAAGCTGGCAAAGTTCCTGACATTGTTTGCTTTTATACAATTTATATGAATTGAAAACAAAAAAAAAAAAAAAAAAACAAACTAAAATCTGGCAAAAAAATATAAACTAAACACTGGAAAGAAAGTGGGCGTGGGGATTTGATAAGAACGTCGGAGCATCATCAATGACTGTAAGAACTTATGTTTGTGCTTGTTTTACTTGTGTAATTCCTATAAATCAAAATGTGTCGACAGACTGCACTACTAAATAAAAATAATTGTGATAATAATGCAATGTAAACATTATTACACAATATCCTTTCTAGACATTTTCGTTTTTTCTTCTCCAAATACATTTCTTTGCTCTTTGCTCTTTTCCGTTCTCCTTTCATTTGTTTGCAAAAATTTCACTCGAGCAATTAGAATAAATTACAAAGTCAATTACCTCAGATACAAATAAGCAGAACGAAAATTGTTTGCTCTGCAAATAAAAGAAAGAAAAATATACTCTAAAATATATTCTGTTTGAGCTGAAATTGTAACTCACCTCCCATTCCATCCATGCTGTCATCCTGCCACATATATCACCGATACTTATTCCCCAGTATGGTTAAGCGAGTGTGTCTAAAATGAATTTTTATTTTATTTTTTTTTTTTTTTTTTTTTGGAAAATTGCGCTGCATAATAACATTAGAGATTCATAAATGTACTTGTATGTTGCCAAAGTTTTTTTTATTCTGTTTCTTCTCGCTTTTCTTTTACAACTTCGATTTAACCTTCCGGGGCGGACATGTTTCAATATTAAAAAGAGATAAACCATAAAGACGCAGAGAAATATAACAGCGAACCGAAAAATGTAACTACTATACTCGTATACGAAAACAGAAGAAGAGGAATTTTGTTGTAAAACAGCTGGATATACAGAAGTAGGAATGAGTATATTGGCAATGTACTGAGCCCCCTTTCTATACTTTTTATCACTCTATCAATTTTATCCCAAAAATGTTGTATACAATTTTTTTTTTTAATAAATTCGCTATATATGTATATAATTTAATGGCTACAGGGGTATGCTATTAATGTCAAATATTAAAGGTCGGCTCGGAAAAAATTCATATGTTTGAGCAGAGCGCCTTTTTGTCAAATAGTACAATTTGCCAAACTTTGTGAGCACTTTCATAAAATTGTAATTTCCATGTGGGCAGAGTTGCATTTACTTTGACTTCCAAAAAAAAATATCTTTGCATCATATTTTTGTGATAATATGGCACGTAAATCACCATTTTGATGCGATTTTTGTAAAACTGTATATTATTAATTCAGGTTTTCCCATGAATGAATCGTACGACTATATAGGATAAAAAGCGAATACTTGCCTTAAGAAAAGCAAAACTCGTCTTATTCGAGCCGCCCCTTGTTTTATTTTTTCGTCTTAATTTTTTAAGCTGTAACTGTATTTTTAATTAGTTCTTTATTTTCTGAATTGTGCATTGAAATATATCATCATTGACATATGCCGAGTCAGCTGTTTTTCATGTTGCTGGCGTTTTCAAAATAAACGTTCGCATGTGGTCTGCTAAACTGTCAGTGTCAAAAGCATTAATTTCAAATTGTAATAGCCACGAAAACAAATTTTATTTTTATTTGTCTGGGGACTTATGAGTAAGCAATATGACCACCGTCCAAATCAAAGCAAAATTGCAAATCAAAGAAAATTTTTAAAAAAGCCGTTGCGTTCCGAGAGTGTAACTGTATGGTTCGCTCTCCCGTCTAAGGAAACTTAACTTTTTTAAATATTTTAATATAAGAACCGAAAGCTTGAGTACGGAAGTGATTGGTAAAATTTGGTGTTTCAGCACTAGAAACTTACAATCTCTAATATGGACTTGGTAGATACTACCTTGAAGATATTTTATATTTCATGTTAAAAACAAGGACTATTTAATGAGATCATATTATTTCTTAAAGTTTGGGATATACGGAAACGCTCTAATAAGCGGCGTAATTTCTTATAATATTGTTTTATTTTGGGAATCAGTCCGACTTGAGTTTTAAGGATTCTATATGCAATTTAGTAAAATGCAAAGTGCACTTCATGGAAACTCCTTTTTATCCGATTGTAAACTTTTTTGCTCCGGGTGAATCGATGCCATGTTGTGTAAGTTTCTTTGCTCTCGTGTTTCCCTTAAGACACCTTCCACTGTCTAACATATGCCACTGGGAGGTTGCTGTTGATGTCTCAAACTCAGTCGATTATATTTCTTGTCAAAGAAAGAGTTCGTTCTGTGCGACGCAAGCACATGCCAGCCAGTTTGTACTCGCATCTCTTTCTGTATGGCAACATAAACGATGAGTGCCCGTTCCATTTTCCATACGTTGAGTGAACATCATAAACAACCTTTAATACCGGAAGGAAACGTCTGATGACTATTCACATTTGCCTTTATTTGATTCTTTATATTCTTTATTTCATTTTTATTTCGTTTCATTTCATTTGAGCTCTTTAGACGCATTTGTGTATATGAACAGCATCTTAAAAATATCAAAAGTCGTTTATGGCCCATACTATCAGCTCGTATATCTCTCTACATAAAATGACTGACTGGCTGACTGGCAGCTTGGCTTGCTTTTTCTTTGACTTTCCTCTGATTCAACAATGATAAAGAAGAAACGGCAAGGAAAAACAATATTTTATTATTCTTAATTCTTAATGTGAAATATTAGTGTGATTCTAAGATTTGTTTTATAACTTCATCCTGCTGCTTTACGGAATCTGTTATTTGTTGTTGCTGTAGCAAAAGGACAAATCTTGTAGGTTTTTTTTCCTTCTTTTGTTATTATTATTTGAAAACAAACAATAATTATATTTGTATGTGTTTGTTGTTTATTTATTAGTTCAAGTATGCCTGAGTGCTTTTGTTGCTGTTTCTCTTTCCGCCGCCCCTGTTTGTTTTTGTGCTTAAATAGTTTCAGTTAGACACGCAAAATATAACACACATGATTTTTCTTTTCCTAATTTTTTCCATTTTCATATTCATTATTTTATGCCAGTACTATTTTTTATATTATTTTTTCTAACCGTAAGTATAAAAGTGAGCACATGCACAGTTGTGATAAATGAAAGAGGCTTAATCAAATGTGGATAGGGGAACATAAAATGTTATGCCACCGTTGGCGGAATTTTTCACTGCTCACATCCAACAAGAATTGTGTAAACACATTATGAATACCTGATTTGATTTGACTTGATTAATTTAATAAACATTTTCCGCTTTTTATTTATATGCCAACAATGCCACCACCAATACCACCAGCAAGACTACCAATCCACTCTTACCGCAACTATCAATGCCATCATTTATGTTGCTTTCATGTCGAGGCAGCAGAAGGATTGCGTTATGCATGTATACGTGACTCAATGCTTCTTCTCCAAGTAGATTTATTAAACACCATCAAATTAGAATGGTTGAAGGGAACAAAAGTGGCTTTTAAAATTTATGGAAATTTCACAGGAAGTATTTTATGCTTTTAATTGTTTCTAAGCAAATTATTCAGTGAGAAACTCAATTAAAAAAAGTGTAAGAAGTAAGAAATTTATAATTACACGAGCTTTGATTTTGTTATTACAACTTTTTGCTTTTTCCTGTAAAGCCTTTTTGTGTTCCATTATCGACCTTTTTAGATTGGCTACTCAAAGTAGTTTTGCAGCGAACTGGATCTGTTATAAAAGTGACACATAATCCAGTGACTCCTGATAATGGTTTGCTCGTCTCCAGTCCTTCAAAAAAATTATACTTACAACCAACTGCAATGTGCTAAAGTCGTGGTTCGATCCTCAAGTACGACAGATATATAAAATAAAAGAAAACAGATCATGAATTTTCATTTTCGAATTTTGCTTTAATTAGTGCCTGATTACTTATGGGATGAAAGAATTGCCATATGACGTGAGTGATGGGAAAGTACGAATTGTCTCTGTGTGTTAGATTTTTGAAAAGTTGTATGATTCGCGAAACATGACTGAAATTTTCGTAAAATGAAAATTTTCATTCATTCAGCGTTGCATTTATTTCAAATCAGAGTTGCATTATAGTGTAGCATCTTAAACGCCACGGACAATTCACCTCGATGGTTATTTGACAATGATCATCCCTCTTTACTATTGTTCAATTAAAAAAATTGCGTTAAAAACCAATTAAAAATTTTGCACCAAACATGTGTAGAAAACTGCGCTTTATTCTCCTTTGCTATCGTCACACTCCTCTAATTCTGCCACAAGAAATTGCTTTGAGGAAAAGCAAGCCTTCACTGAAGTTCTTACAGGAAAGCAGCCATTATATACATATATATGAGACCCATTAAAATTAGCCATTTACTATAGAACCGTTTTTTCGAATTGGAAATACATTTGACTCGATCATCACAAAGAAATAAAAAATTGTTTGTAAATAAAGTGACCACTTCAATTGATTCGGCCGGTTTTTTATTGACCTTTATGTGTATTAAAACACTCCGAAACCAGTTAAGAAGCTAATTTGTTTCTATGGATTATTATTATTATTTTGGCATCTTCCTACATACTTCACAATGTGCGTTAAGATGATTGTAGACAGTGAATGTGGAATTAAACTGGCTATCTACAGTCTGATATATCTTTACCCTACTGTAGATGCCTGGCAAGAAATTCAACTACCTCTGTGTAGTGTAATATGCGTGTAAACTGTTGTAGAAGCATGTAGAATGGAATTGGCTGCCTACAGTATGATATAAAAAAGAGAAAAATTGACTATGGAACTACTTGAGATCCTTTCTGATACCCTTGTACACTAGACGAGTGCCCTTTGTCACTTAGAGATTGTGATAACTATTAAGAGAAGGGATACGAGTATTAAAGCACTTTAGAAAAATGCATGACTGTTCTTTTTCGTTACTAAATTGTAAAATCAAAGAATATTTGGTTTGTAAAAAAAAGTAAAATAAAAAATCACATATGCATAGATGGGGTAAAAGAGGTGGATCCTTAAGCTTAGAATTTAGATTTGAAATTATATAAAAATTGATTGTGTGTAAAAGGTTCGTAAATCTAAACAATAAAAGGAATAGAAATCGTTAAAAATATATAAAAAGAATTTTTGATGAAAGGGGCAGTCAAATAGTCGAAAAGATAAACAAGTCATTTGACAGTTTGAAACCCACATCATTTTGAAAATCACCAGAATGCCTTTTCATGATTTGAAATCACTGTATTAAAATTTGAATTTTTTAATAAAATGCTACAAATAAAAATGCTTTTGTTATGGCGTTCGCTTTATTGTAATCCCAGTTAGAATCATGTTATCTTTTTCATAATTTATTAACATGGAAAATATAGTACTACCTTTGGGATCCTGTACATTTCGTATTTAATTGATTGCCTCTTGTCACAAAAATAAGGATATTTCCACCTTCATCTCTTAAATATCTGGGGAATGAGTAAATGTTAATGTAATTATTTTTGATTTTGCACTTCAGGATGGATGCCTACTGATGAGCTGTCATGAGCTTTCAAAACACATTCCTCTGGAATTTGCTCAAAATTATAAAGGACGAATGCATTTAGCGCATAATGAACATCTCACAAATTAACTGCAAATTAAATACTGTAGAGATTAAAAACGATTTATTATTTTTATTTCTTATTTAATATTCTGTTCTGTATTGCACACTATTTTTGTTGTAAAATATAAAAAGGAAACATTTGCCACAACTTTTATTCCTACAGGACACCAACTGTCATATGCATATTTTTCAGACTTCACTTAAATGAGAATTTTTACTAATTTTTTGAATTTTTATATTCCTAAATAAAAAGTGCAGTTCAGTTAAATTAAATATTCTCCGAAAAACTTCTTTGTTGAAACTTTGTTTTTCTTAATAGTACTGAGGAAATGACGGACTTTGGCAGCAGTCATGCAGGTTTCCAATGAAAAGTCCTACTCCAGTATTTGAAAGTGTAAACAAAAATTACACTTTAATTAAATTTAAATTTAACTTTTATATGCTCACGAGGCTTTTATAAAAAACAAGTAACATAAAGAAAATAATTTTTTTTTTATTAATTCACAGAAAGGAAAGGATTAATAAAGGATGGAAGGATGTTGAAGGGCAGTTGGTATAATTCTATTTTTCTATTATTTAAGAATTTGAAATGAAAAGTTTTAATTGTAACCAATTAAAACAATTTTATTGAGAACCCAGCAAACATTGCGAGATCACTTTTAGACATACAAAATATTGCAGCAGAAATATTTATACGGGAATTTTTCAAACAATATTTTATCAGTAGTTTCCTTTGCGTGCTTGCATTTTATTTCTATTGAAATTTAGATGAAGTAAATTTATGGTATTCCAATAGAGGGTTCTGGACCTGAGATGGAAAACGCTGGTTTGTGCTCAACACTTCTGCCAGATGTTCTTGTTCCAAGTGCAAAAGTTCGGTCCTCCACACCAGTAATTTATTGGAAAGCTCCAAAGGTCTTAGCTTTCTGCTGCGTGTTATTATTAATTTAGCTAATAATTGTCGAACTGTCAAGTTGTTACCCCTGACATATCACAGACAGAATTTCTTAACCTTTTAATGTTTTTATTTCTAAATTTAGCGTTCCTAAATTTCCACTAAAAGTGCTTTTAAGTGATAGTGTGGCTTTCCTATCTTTTCCATTCATTAAAATATTAAAAACAAAAATAACGAATTTTAATTTCCGCTGGCATTTGAAAAATTCATATTAAAAACACATTAGGAAGGACTTAAAAGGACTTAAAAATGATGGGAAATATGTCATTCAAATTTGTTGCAATTTAGTTTGAACAACTTTTACTTTCGTAACTTAATTTCTCGCACAATTTCTTCGAACTGGTTTCATATAATACAACTGCGTTCAGTAACAAAAAAGAAAAAGAAAAAAAAGAGGAAATAAAAAGATTCTCATTTTTCCAAGACGATTTTTGAATTTTAGCTTTTCAGAGAAATGACATGAAACGGAAAGTGTAATGAATTGGAAACGGTTTATAACAACCCCTCAAAAATCAACTACATTTTTGCTTAACATAAATAAAATCCGTAAATCCTTCGGAAGCATCTAATTTGAGTGGAGGCATACTTTATTCACATAGAAAAATTAAGAAGTAAAAAAAAGAATAAAAGAAAAATCTAAAAATCTCTTCAACATTCTCTGCATTACTTGTAATAAATCGAGTGAAAGCGTGTATGCTAATAGACTAAAAGGTATGGACGGACATATTAATATTAAACAAACATCTACACCTACTGCGAGAACAAGCAAAATTTTTATTATTTATTCGTCATGCAGGAAATGTATGAATTAACATTCACACATACACATGCGTTTCTTCATTCATGAACCATTAAAACTAACACAACAAGCAAAATAATAACTTTTTCTTGCTTTCAAATAATAAATCTCATGAATGAACACATGACAGGACAATCAAACGACAGCGAAAGGAGCGACATACGAATACACAACTTACATGCTCTCCCTCCTTATATTTTCCTTTAATATTGTTTGTGAGTGATGCGTGTAGATATTTCTTGTATGTGTTAATGTTGCTGTGGTGTTGTCCTGTGTGCGATAGTTGGGGGAAGGGGGGTGAATTATGACGCACGGTTACAGGATTTTGTTTATTTAACATATTAAACATGCCGAAGCAATGAGCAACGTATTTTTTTGCGGACTTTTCCATTTGGGTTTTTAAATATAAAGTTTAACTTTCTCCCATTTTTCCCGGAATAAATTTATTTAGGGCCAATTACACTGAGAGATATTGATTTTGAAAAGTTTTTATATTTCCATATTGCAAGATTTTCTCCACCTCCCTTCAGTGGCAAGCCTTACTCTATAGCTTTTAATATAGTTAATTCTCTTTAAAACTTTTAGTCCTGTTCACCGGTATTTTTAAAGGATTTTTACACGTAGATTTTTAGCCAAAACTTTGAAAACTTATGCATCTAAAAATTATGGAAAAAATTTATTAATCCGCTTGATCGGTGAAATTTTTGTTTGCAGGACTGTGTAGAAATGTTTATTAATATTTAGTTTTTATAATAATCCTTCTCATTTAAATTCAAGTTAAAGTGAAGTTTTTAACTCCATTTTAGCTGCTACAATTACCTATGGGAAGCAAAACCGAATATGTAATAATAATCGTGCGGACGATTGCAAATTAGAAAAGGACCAGAGAATTTTAACATAAATGGAAATACGGTCCCAAGAAAACACAAAACGAAGTTGGTAGAAGTAGGTATCGTCATCAAATCGTCGAGTGGTATTTTCTCCCCTTTTTTTCTGAGCTTTCCTTTTTTGCGATTGCTTCGTCCTATAAAAAATCATAAGCTGTAATTAGACCACGTCTGAGTTTGTCCTCCTTGCCTGGTAAAGCACCACTTGTATTGTTTTGAGGTCTGGGTTTTTGCTTCGTAATGAAGTCAAGATACTTTACCACGGCTTTCCATTGGCTTTCACACTTCAGCATTTGCGTAACAATGTCTTCAGGTGTGAAGTCATGGAAATTTGTGTAGAGCCATTCAGCCAGCGATTGGAAAATTGGTGGAGCAAGTTACTAATGTGGACAACATAACACATGCTCGTTACTGAGACTGAATAACTGAGACTTTAATCTTTATAGCCCATAGTGTTGAGTAATAAGAAGGCTTGCCCATATCTAGTTAATCCTTGGAACTGATCCTGACATACATTTTATTCGTTTGGAAGAGCGGCTACAAACGGTGCAAATCGTTAAGACAACAACTAAATTTCAATTCTGTGAATTTGTTAAATTTTCTGTTGCCTACCATAAGTCCTACAAAGTTTATTAGGCACAGCCCTCTTTTTTCATTATTAAACCTCATTTCCTTCAAAGCTCCTTTAATATAAGAATGTATTTCCACTGAGCATTAAGAAGGTGGACAATTAGAAATAGTGTATTTTTTACTAAGACTTTTGGTCAGCTGTTGCCCTGTAAATGTACAGTGGGGTTTCAAAAGAAAGTCTATAAAGAGGTTGCATTTTTAAAACAAAGTAGGTTGTTTGGCAATGCTTTTTTTGGAAATGACGTCGTCTCGGCATTCATTGAGTTGAATGGAAAAATTACCAATGATGGCTCAGCAGGTTAAAAGCGGCATCTTCCCATAAACTTTTTTTTTTTACTTACATACGTGTATTAAAACAAATTTAAGTGTGATTGTGTGCGAGTCTATGTGTATATGTATGGGCATATTTACAATATTATTTTTTAATCCTCATGACTACTGGCATATGCGTTTGTGTGCATTTATGTGTGTGGGGGAGTGTGTTTGTTTGGGTTTGCATTTGCTTTTGTATTTGTATTTGTATTTGCTTTTTGTATTTATATAATGAAAATAATATAGAGAGCTGTGGGTTGTAAAGGTGGTGGCTGTGGCTGTGGCTGGGGATGTGCCTCTACAATGTTTGAAAATTATCCACGTAATCGTGTACATGTGTGTGTGTGTGTGTATGGGCATTCATAAAGCCGTACGTAAAAACATTTGTTATACACAACACAGTCGTACACAATACATGCAATCAAACAAATACAACTGATTGACCATCACTAACAAGATTAAATAAATATGCCGGCACACGTACGTTAAGCCGTATTCAAACGCATGATTAAAAAAAGGGGGCTGTGCGTAATGAACTTTGTAGGACTTATGAAAGGCAACAGAAAATTTAACAAATTCACAGAATTGAAATTTCGTTGTTGTCTTAACGATTTGCACTGTTTGTAGCCGCTCTTCCAAACGAATAAAATGAATGTTAATAAATGATCCCACAGTAGCAGAATAGGAAAAACAATAGAATAATTACTCAGCCGCATTTATAAAAATTCAAACCGATTTATTTACCCACAACAACTGGAGAATTCTTTGTGAATGAATATTTAGGGCACGAAAATATTTCATTCATTTGTCCGGAATTGCATTTGAATTTGGATTAACACTTTGTAGCGAGGATTTGTTATCAATGCCTGGCAACATGAACTCATAAATTATTTAACTTATTTATCAAATTGCAAAGACTAACAAGGACTATCACTATGTGGCAGGCAACGAATGTGGTCTGTAGTGGTAATAAATTGAATATTGGAAATTATGGAATTTTACTTTTGCCTGCTGAAAAAGCCGGCAGCAAAGGGGCGGTGGGATATGATTTGATTCTGCTTATTGAATATTTTGATTGTGTAAATAAGTATACAATATTTGTTTTTGAGATTAGGAAAAGTGTGTATAAATTTATTCTCAAACATTTTGCCAGAATTTTTATTATTATTGATTTGATTTATAGGGGAAGGTTCCTTTGGAAGGACGAAATGCTTTTCGAAACAAGTTAAGTCAAGCATAAGGCGCAATAAGAATAAAGATTAAATTAAAGGCAATCAGAATTTTCTTAATTTATTAATAAACAAACTTTCCTTAATTTAATAGAGATCTTTAATTTGTAAAATATTTGCATTCTTTGTAAATTCAATTTACAGTGAACTAAAATTAGTGCACACAAATAAGTTTGTAAATGAAATTTTAAACAGCGTACGGTAATCAAGGCAGTAGATTGTCAAAAGTCGGGGTTTTCGCTTGATTGTTTACTATTGCGGTAAATAATACATCATTGGGCTGAGTCCCACATTGATAAAAAAATAAAATTGAAATGTAATGGCTAGCCATGGCTGTCTTCAGGCTATACAATCTCTCTAGTGTCCATTCATCATTCACGACCATCATAAACTATTTTCATGGATTTCATGTAATATTTCATTGATGTTATGAGTGTATCATTAATTGAATGAATTAATTGTGTTCCATTCATAAAGTGGTTTTTGCGAAATATTCAAATGATTCCTTATACTTAGAACCACAGATACCTTATCCATAAATATCATATGAAAAATTCATCATTAAAAATAAGCGGCTCTCGCGATGGATGTTACTGATGTTGAAACTCTTCACAGAGGAATGGTGCGCTTTCTGTAATATTTTATAGCTCGAAAAAAATAATTTTATTCAAGGATTCAAGCTTGACTAAAGAGTAATTTAATGGTGCTTGCGTATGCCGCACCATTTATATCCTCAGCGTTTATGTGTATTTTATGTATTTTAATATTTTTTTAAACTATTTATTTAAACTATTATTAAGTTCTTATTCAAAATTTCATTGGTTCGCCCTTATTTTTTCAAATAGAAATATTCATCTCACATAACCTATTCACATTCTAAACGGGGACCCATTCAATAAAGAAGGCTATACGAAATTAAATGCCGCTGACTACTTTTGCCGACATGTCGCCATACAACTCTCAAACACTTTTCATTTTAGAAAATAAAAATATTTATTTGAAATATACTTTTCACACAAAAAAAAATATAAAATTAAAAGCCTTGTTTTTCAGTTGTTAATTTATTTAAAAAATTAGTTTTGCTATTAAATAAAATAAATTAATTTGAAAACTTCATACCTTCTCCTCATTCTGGGTAACAGAATTAAAAATATATTCAAATTGGCGATTACTCGCCAAAATACGCGAGTAAATATGTGTTCAATAGCAATTTTTAAAGTTTGATTTTGCAGAGAGCAAACAAAATTGAATAAAAGATTTAGTATCTGTTATTTCGAAAGCAATAAATTCTCGAAAATTAATACTCGGCGGGATATTTATTATTATGCATATTAAAATTGATTATTGGCAGCATCAGCTGCAACTCGCTGCAATTCTGCTGTTAAGCAATGATTTTTGCGATATTCATTTTAAATTTATTAAAATAGAATAAATTAGTTTAACTTTTATTAAAATAGAAAAAATTACTCGTACAGCAACTGAGCACAAGCAAACATTTATTGATGTTGTCATTTGTTGCGTGTATCTCAAACAATATTCGTTATCAATCAAAATCAATTTTTGATCATTTACAGTTCGCAACGTGTTTATTCACTGCAGTCAAGATATTCATTTAGAATGTGAGTACTTTTTTTCAGTACTTGATTTTGACCGCGGGGTTAATTCTTATTTCCTGGTTAATAATCAAACCGTTTGCATGAATTTCTTTAAGAGACTTGCAATTGCACAAAGTTTGCCACTTATGAAACAAATAATAATAAAAGCACAAAAAATTATAATTATAGTTTAAAAACTTCTTCTTCTGCTGCTTTCGTCCGATTTATAACAAAGGAAAAAGAGGAGGAAGAAGAAAAAAAAAACTTTTCCGTTCTTCGGTCATCATTACTGGTTGCAGCTGTCACAATCAAATTAATGTGGGCTTTTCTTATTTTCTAACTCATTCGGTTGTCAACAATTATGATAATAAAAATTTGTAATCAAAAATAAAATAGTCGTGCAATAACAACAAAAGAACCAACAACAACAATTATGATAAATAAATTTCTTCTCTGTTATGGTTTTGTCTTCAAAGCTAATTTGCTAAATTATAGATCAAAAGCATTTTGTTGCTTCTCTCTACTCCTTCTCCGGCATTTGCAATGAATCAGTTACGTACGTGCCAGTCAGTCAGCCAGGCAGTTAGTCATTTGTGGCTTATGTTTCAAGTCAAGTTCTTCGTATTCAAGTCAATGATTTCTTTTGCCCATGCTCGTAATTTAATAAAACTCATACTTTACCGCAACTAATGTGCAAATAGCAAACTGTGCTGCCAGACTTACAGATTTAATCGCATTTGAGGAAGCTAATGAAAATCGCAAGGCTTGGCAGAGATGAAACTCTGAGCAGGAGTTGGTATGTCCAAATAGCTCCTTTCTTGAATAAATTTCGAGGAACTAAAACCGAACCTAAATGATATTTTATAGTAACTACTAAACGCTGTTCAGCAGCGTTTTCAAATCAGCTGATTTTATTAATTTGCAGAACAAAACGCTGCTCATTTTGGTGTATGTATTTCAACCACGAAGCTTGAGAGTCTTTCATTTCTATTTAAAAGTAATAAAAAAATTTAAATAAAATTATTTAAACAGGATATTTTAATTTTAATACTCCAAACTAAAACGATTTATAAACGCATTTTTCAGTTCCATGAAGGTTAAAATCTATTTTAATAAATAAATATTCAGTCGAGTATTAAATATTCGAGAATTTATTTATTAATTCAATTTTGTTTGCTCTCTACAAAATTAAACTTTAAAAATTATTATTGAACATATGAGCGTAATTTGGCGAGTAATCGCCAATTTCAATATATTTTTATTGCTGCTACGTAGAATGAAGACAAGCTATGAAGGTATGACTGTATGCTTTCCTTAGCAAGCAATTATTCATTTGCCTTTTTTTGTTTCTTCTTTGAGATTTTTGTAATTTTGGTCAGAGCAGCCACATGACTTCAGTAGTCGTCAGTGCTTCCCTTCCGAATAGAGGTGTCAACAAATCACCGCATCACGGGCTAACTCATGTCGCAATTTGTGTTTCACGAGTTGTAAATTCTTATTTTCATGCATCAAATTTAACCAATCATCTTTCGTTTTCATTGTCAATTGAATATTGAACGTGTACTTCAAAAGTACTTCGAAGGATCGTACGCAGTTAGGCGCCCCCGTAGAGCTTATTTGAATAAAATTGTTCTCAAAAGACAAACTGCTAGTTTCACTTTTCAAATTAAAAAAAAAAAAACAATTAACTTCATACTTTACACGAGTATAGTTTTTGATTTATTTAAATTTAAAGTGTGCACGCACGTAATGAGAAACCCTGTATTTGTTGTTCCAGCAATTTCCAAAGAATCGCAAGTCACAATCAAAACAAGAAATAACGAACATTTATTTGAATAGAAAATTATTGATTATAACTTTATTAATTTTCACAAAATTCATTATTATTTAAGATGTCCAGCCAATTTATTTATGATTAATAAATAATTTAATGTAGTGGTAAAGATAGTCTGTATGCCTGCATTTTATCCAACTCATGAGCAGACGTGCAGTTTACAATTGCAAAAGTAAAGTTATAGTAAGTCTCGAAAAACTTTTTCAAAACTCCACAAGTGCAGCTAATTTTTTAAATATTTAATTGAAATTTTTTATTATTTTTCTTTCAAGTCCAACACGATTTTCTGTAAAATTAAAGCTTTTTTTCATTTTGTTTTTAGTAAGGCTTGATGCTGCACTTGCACGAAGTGAAGTGCAAACATTGTGCAATCAACTTATTTAAGAGAAAATGTAAATTATGCTTATCTGAAGTATCAGCAGATGTTTTCAGTAACGAATTTAATTTTCGAGAAAATTATTTTATAAATAAAAAAAAAAAAAAAAAAAATTAGAATGGCTGTAAAAATCGTTTGTTCGGTTTTAAAATATTATTTCAATTAAACGAATCTCGTTTTGTTGCCTCAATGGAAATAACAATATAAACTAGGAATCAGAAAAAGAAAAACAAACAATTTATTATTTTATATATTTTTTGAACCGTCTGGAAATTGAAAACATTTCAAAATGTTTCTCAGGATATGAAAATAGTACCAGCCACCCAGTATAGAGGAGATTAAGCAGAAAGAAGAAGACAAGCGATGGTCACCTCACATATACTTCCTCCTCTCTGGAAGGCTGCTTCGTACTCCTCTTCTGAATGTATTTTAACAAGGACATTTTTGAGAAAGAACCCTTTTGAATTCAGGCAGACCGGAAAAAAAATATCTGGCAGCTTTTATGATAACGGCAACAAAGGAATTTATTAAAACGTGTATGTGAGCGCGTGTGTGAGTTTGGCTTTGCAAAAAGCTGAGTGCTTAAAAAAGAAATTTCATATAAATTTTGCCCTTTTGTCGTTGACAAAATATATTCAAACATGAGCGCACAAAAAATCACTGATTTGTTAATAATCCTTTTATGTTTCACAATAGAGCTCGTTAAGTTAATGAGTTTAGCATAATGTGGCGCTTGTGGGTATACAAAAATAAAAGGAATTTATATTCATACGCACGCATATTTTCGTACTACTCACTATTAAAAAACGAAAATCACGCACACGCACACACTCCCACTCACAACCACACACACAACGAGAGTCAAGCTAAAAATAATCAGAATTATTACGAATATTTTTCTATTTAAAACAAGTTGTTAATTTTTATAGCCGTTATTAGTAAAACGCAATACAGCAGTTTGTTGTCCTCATGGACAGACAGTCCATTGTTTTTGGTAGAAACAGAATAATCTAAACACAAACGCCTCCTTCGTTTCCTGATTATGGTTCTCTGTGTAAGAGAACCATAATAAAAGTTTTCGTCTCTTTACGCCGTTTGACTCTGGGAATTCGATTCCAATCTGCAAAGACAAATTTTTAATAATTTCTCGGCAGAATAAAATCAGTTTTCCTCTGCCGCGCAGTCATGATAAGGGAACCTGTGCTTAAGTTATGTACGAACCAGAGATGGGCATTTTAAAGGGCACAAGAAATTAATTGCTCCTGTTAAGAGTAAAAATTTGAGCCTTTAGTGGCAAATACCAGGTTTTCCAATAACAGTTTTTATTTTGGGATTATAATGTGGCAAAAGTTAGTTGGCTGTGACACTTAAGATACGTTGGCTAAGAGACGAGGTAATGGCCCCCCAGAATAAGCAGTTGTCAAGATCAGATGGAATCGCTAATCTGAGTGCGAAAGTAATTTTCTCACTGGTTTGGAGAGAATTGCAAGACTCTTCAGCATAAGAAGTTGCATCATCACAATTTCTGGCCAATAAATTCTTTAGTAAGGAGTCAGCAAAGCTTTGCAAGGCTTGTAGAGCTTTCTTTTCCATAAAACTACATTTTTTTTGAATTACGAAAAAGATTTTGGTGGAAAATATTCTTAGCATGGCTCCTTGAGGAATGTCGAAATGCCTTTTTATGGCTTCTTTTATCACTTTTTATGACTTTTAATCATTATTTTCTCTATAAAACTAGAATCTGATAAATCGAATATCTTTTAAACACTATTTATAAAATATTTCAACTGATTGCACTTTTTAAAATAACTTTTCATAAGAAAGGATATTGCGGCATTTATTGTACAAGTAGTGGGAGAAGGATTGGAGCTTCTATTGTCGTTACCTGTGTGCTAAGATACTGTAGGAATGCACATTTTAGCATTGCCATGTTATTGTGATAGAAAAGTGAACCCTATTAATGTTTTAGTTGAAACGGAATTTAGAGAGATTTCCTTACATTTCATTTTATTTTTTGTGAAGCCGACGAGTTCTTTCTACTACACGATTGAATCAAAATATATTTCGTGTGGTTTGAATGTCACAGTTGAAAAATAAAATATTCCCTCACTTTTACATCCCTGTTGTGGAGCGCACTGTCACTCTTTATTGCCGTTGTTGGTGCGGTTTCTTTTAATACTGATGGTCGTTATCAAGATGTTTCATGAGGACAATGGGGAGGAGTGTTGGGTTGCCCGAATTGGTTTGTAAGGATAATCACTAACTTTGACAACACTTGGCGTTTTGTTTATTGAGGCGTTACAGGGGATGGCAGGATCTTATTATCTATAAAGTTACCAATATTAATGTAATATTATTACTAATAATGAAATTTTTTATTTACATTTGCTTTTATTATTGAATCAAATGTATTATCCATAAGCTTTTTATATTCATGGTACTAATTTGGATGTTTTGTGTTGTTTTATTTCTGTTACTTTCTTGTAATAACAATTAAATCAGTATTGAAAAGGAAGGCGCACATTCCCTTACTAAATTATTGTAGCCAATAAAATCAATGCCAATTAGTAATTTATATTACAAATCAGTTATTAATTATTGTTCTTTGTGAATACGATTTTAATACAATTCAAAGTTTTGCACTTTTATAAAGGAAAAATAATGTAGAAAATAATTAAATTTGGCAATATTGAGTGCTAATTACGGCTAAGGCATTGCAAATCGAGGGAGCAGACAAGAAAACATAATTGTTTTAATCGCCTAGAGGGTGGAAGAGAAATACTTTCAGTATTTTCCTTTTTTTCTGACGCTTCCAAGCACGTGACTAAATATGTATAATTAGAGCTTTTGATTGAAAAGGCCACTGAAGGAATGTATACGATCAAGGAACTTCAGTTTAGCGATGACCTTCTCCAGGATTAATTCAGCAAATTTTAGTGGTGAATGTTTCTATTAGTTTTATATTTCTGAGTTTAAAGGTGATCATTAAAAAATGTTTGCGGATTGGAAAAAATTTCAATTAGTGTTTATTTACAGTAAAACAACCTTAATGCATAATCGGCCGCTAAACGAGCCGATTTCAGCAGTCACTTGTCTCCGACAAATTCTAATCCCATGCCCGTGCAATGTCACAAAGGAAAACGCTTGTCGTGACGTTGGTGAATTTTTTTCCAAGCTCTTCAAATGCTGGATTTCAGCTAATTACTGTACCACTTAATTTCATGGTTTTAGTTCCCATTTCATTACTAATTTTCTCCATTTCTTTTACAGATCATTTGAAATTCCCTTAGATTTGTCACAAATGTTTAGCGAAAGAGGGAATAGTTGTTTTAAGTATTTAAATACAGTAAAAATGTTCTTTGACGTTTTCTGAATAAATAATAAAACGTAAGTGTTTTTTGATTTTTTTTTTTTTTTTTTTTTTTTTTTTGGTAAACATCCTTGACTAACTTGATGCCGCCAAATAAAGGTGGAGCGGGAGCCAAAGAACTAATTTTTGCAAAAACAAAAGTCCAGTTTAGTTTTCCTTGAAAGCATTTAATATTAAAAAAATGAAAATACACTCAACATATAAATGTGTACAGATATTATTAAAAAGAATTCTAAATGTTTTTCCAACTAGTTCTCGTTTTTTCTTACTTATCAAGTGTAATTTTACTTTTGCCATTTCCATTCCATTTTTTCCTTTTATGCAAACTGTTCCAAATTATTTTTTATACTTCATTTTTTTTTTGCTTCTGCACTTTTTTTAGGCCAAGTATACATAAACTAAATATTGTGTACAAACAGATACTGGGACAACCAACGAATATACTACAAGCTCACACATACGCGCACACATATTTGAAAGGATACATGGTAGAAGCGTACATATATGTATATGAAATGTTTTAGGAAGAGGGAGCACTTGTGTTGGTGCAAATTCTGCTGTGTCATTGAGTTTAATGATTCCTTTCTGAAGAGTCAAAGTGGAAGAATAGAGGATTCTCCGAGTAAAGTAAAAAAGTAAACACATTAAGTAATACAAATCAACCGACCTGAAAACTGAAAATTTAGTTGTCATCAATTAATCATGTATTTACTTTGACTAAATGCATTCCTACTAAAATCTGTATAAGTGTGTAAATGCATGTGTGTGTTTGGGGTGTGCGTGTGTGATTTTATGCTTATTAGAGTTTAGAATAGAGCGGGGAGCAGGGTTTTTAAGTTTAAATTGTTTGCCTAAAAGATGAAAGGAAGATTGGAAAACTTTGCTCAATTTTATTGCTCTTGTTTTTCATTTATATCCTGCCAATCAATATCCTGAGCCGGTTAAAAAAAAAATTCTTTTGCTTATAATATTCTGCAAAAACTTTTAATTACAAATATGCAACAACTATTGTAGGTTGTAAAGATTGTAAGTTATCTGGAATACTTCCGCAGAGAAAATACTCTTTCACAGCAGCACAAAAACAAAACAAAAATTAGGAACATGCCACAAACCTTGTCAGATCCTTTAGGCATTTTTCCGAATCGAATTTGACTTGATTCCATTACCAACGTTTAATTAACATGTACTCGCACTCTAACGTAATCAAGTTTACTAATCAAACTTTTTATTTACTGACGTGACAAAATTTCTCTTGTGCTGGCTGAGTTCAGTTTCAATGAGACTTTGAACTCAACTGTACTACTATATCTTCTTTAAGACAGCGAATAGGGAAGCATATTTTTAGGCGCTCACAACATCTTTAATTTGTTGTCGTTATTACACGAGTTACAGTTTGCACTATATTCGAAAGGAGTTGTGCGATCATATTAATTCCAGAAGTGGAATTCAGTCAGTACTAGAATCCCCTTCAGCTCTTCGAATACCCATTTTTTTAGAAGTAGCTCATTTTATAACATTTTTGTGCAAATCATAAATGGAAAATAATAATTAGCTTACAAGAATACATCGTGGCTGAAATCAATATTTAAACGTAAAACCATTTTACTTCTTAAAAGTACAAAATTCACATGATAATCACATCTGATAGCAACTGCAGGAAAACATGTTATTAATCTTTTCCTTTCCCCTGATGTGGCAAGAGTACAACAGTTAGGATGCATGCATCTGAACTATGGCTTCTCTTGACAGACCGCAAGCATCATAATCAAGTGTCATATGAATACACACACATGCACACAGAAATTAGAACAATGTCATATGCAGGCAAATTGTGCTTACAAGATACTTTGAAACATTTAAATGTAAAAATTAAGATGAATTGAATTACAATTTAGGAAGCTGTAACCGAAGTTGATGAAAATGATGTAAATTAAAGTGGTACGATTGCAGTTTTAGATTATCGAGAAAACTACTCGCATAAATGTTTGGTTGCGTGTGTGCATTGGTTTATATATACCTTCAGAAATGCAGTTGAACATTTTTTATATTTTCTGTAGCAAAAGCTTCAGTTTATACTTGCCATTGACCACATCGTACATCTTTACCTCAATATCAACATCAGCTTAATTTCGTTCGTTACTTTGTTGTGACTATTGCTACGTTGTTGATATTGATGTTGCTGTTGATGTTGCTGTTGCTGTTGTCACTATCGGTTAATATTCGTTTTGTATCCTTTAATGTTCGTTCTTGTTGTATTTGCTATTTCATCTTAGAGGCTTTGCCCATAGATTCGAGCTGTATCCGCTTCGTTATGTGGCCAGTTAGCTAATCATTTAGTTTCATCCTGTTTGGTGTGATTGTTTTGCTCCGCTTGTGAATCAGTTGCTGGTACATGTTTTCAGTGCTGTTTCCTTTTTTGGCTTTCACTTTTATTGCATTTTGTTGTCCTTAATTTTTTCCACATCTTATCTTTTGGTGTTCACTTCCATTCTTGATGAGTGTTGGAAGTAATTTTTTCTCATCAAGTGTCCACAAGATGCATTGAGTATTATTTTTCTGTATTCTTGTCCTGTTATGAACAGTGAGTGTGAAAAGTGAAAGGAAGTAAGAAATTATTGTGGTCACACTATCAAAGTTCTCTTTTGCTTTAGCTATTTTTTATAGTTTTTTAGGGAGTTATTGAAAAGGTATATCTTCTAACATTGGCAGGATTGAGTATGTTATTCATTGCAAATATGCAAATTCTGTTCGGAATAGTTTGTTTGTGGTGAAATATTCGAACGTAAAAAATTACTATTTTGGGAATTCTAAAAATCAGTGTTATTTAGACAGAAAGGGAAATGGAGGGGAGAGGTCAACTATATCACAAGGCATTTTAATCTTACAGATTAACAAAAGCGAAATTTAAATAATAAATATGTATATATTTTGGTTTTTATCAGTTTTTAAATTTCTTTATAGTTTCAACTATGAAGTTGGAAATCTACTTCTTCTGCTCTGTAAAATTATTCTTGTATAGTATTATGGAGCAAACAAATCAGCAATTACAGTTTTGATATTCCTGGATACCACAGGGTAGTTACCCACAGTGGTAACGAAATGTGAAAATAAAGAAAAAAAAAATTACAGCAAAAAAAAAAAAAATAAATGAATAAAATAAAAAGCAGAGGATACTAAAAGAAGAAAATAAATATAAAACTGTACAGCTTGATCATCATCCACTGTAAATGTATTATTTATTTATATGAATATGTTCACGTATATATCTTTAAATTAAACAGCACTCATCACATCGTATCTCATCACATGACATCACATCGCATCACATCACATAACAACTCATCGCTTAAAATATCACATTTCAGCCATCTCATTACCAACAAATAACCAACCATTCGACCACTCCAATCATTCCATCCTCATGATGCATCGTATGTACATATATGAAACCACATCATTCACGGATGTAGTTGCTGACATCAGTACACATTTTAAATGTGTTGGTGTTTGTATTTGTATTTGTAATGTAGTTTTTAAGGTGGAATGCATTAGTGAGTAGCTGAAACATGTTTATCAGGCCAGCATCCCTGTTACCATCCGCCAACCATTCCATACATCCATCCAACACTACTCGTCATTCATTCCAATTTATAATGATGCTCTCAGTAAATGAAAATGACAAAAGAAATTCAATTTTTTAGTTTCTTTTCCTTCTTGTTTGCTTTCTCATACGTTTCAGGCCTAATTTTTACTAACAAACTATAAAAGTTTCTTATATCAATTTCCTTTAAGCCAACTTTGGCACTAGATTTTCACGTTTCCCACTATTTTAAGTTTACCTTCTCCTGTTACTTTTTGATTCCTTTGTTGTTGCCTTTTCTGTTTGTTGTTGTTGATTTGATTTTTTATGACTTTTTTTAGGATGGACAACGTGGTCATTTAGAAGGTCTAGCGTCCGTTTATTGTGAATTGTTAATGGCTCCCTTTGGAGATATTTTAAGTGCTTTAGAAAATGCTAGACAAGCAGCATGGGCTGAACGTAGCCCCATGAATCCCGCCGGTGGCAGTGGCAGCAGCGGCAGTGGCAGTGGTGTCAGTGGCATTGCCACCCAAAGACTACACGGTCATCGTGGCAGCTCTGTTCATGGCGGAGGCCTGCCCAATAGTCATAGTCAACCCATATACGTGCCAGGAAAATATTCGGTATGTATTTGCAAACAGCAAAATACTTTTAAGCGCAATGCCATACCATACACTGTAAGTACACATACACATACTCAAACACATATGAGTATTTTTATAACAACTAACACTAAATACAAGAAAAAATTCTTTTCCGCTTAAGAGTAGCGATATGGAGTGGAATGGTTTAACTGCTGCTTGATTTTTCATGTTTTAGTTTGAGAAGAATGCTTACTTTGTTTTTATTGTTTTCACATGTATTTGTTGTTGGTGTTGAGGCCGCAAACGACACCAACAGCAATGGCAATATGTAGCAACAGCAATATCACAAGCTCCAGCAACAGCACCAGTAATAACAACAATTACAAATGGAAAACCGAAATTCAATAAACACTATTTGTTAAATAACAAAACTATGGCCCATAAAGTACACCTACAAAATAGCAGGAGGAGAGGCCCATTTGTTGGCGCAATAAAAAAGAAAAATACGGAACACAACCACCATTTGGCCGTAAACAAGACATTATTGTTATGACTTTGTTGTTGCCGTCATATCGGCATAGTGGCTGTTCCTTTTGTTGCTTTTTTCCCACTCGTTGCGGGCTTATGATGCCAAAGGTGGTGACGGTTTTGATTAAGTGTTAGAATAAACACACATCGCACATATAAAAAAAAACACAAATAATAGTAAAAACGAACAACAACAACACCAATGCACACTCGTGCATATGAATACAATAGAAACCAAAACAAAAACAAACATTTAAATAATTTATGTATGTGTATATGCATGAATGTGTGAGTGTTACTTTTTATATGTGCGTACTTGTATTGGGTGACGTTAAAAGACAGAGGTGTGTTTAAGCTTGATTCGGCATTTATTGTGTTATCAGCACAAGCTTTGTCAAGGTGTGAGTGAAGGGACGATATTGCAAATATCTTTTGCTTTTATAATTTTTTTTTTTTTTAACCATTTTTTTTTTAATTTTTAATCAAAATTCTTTTATAAGAATTCTGTTTCAGGGAAATTTTCCTTCAACTGACTTATAATTTTTTTTGTAAGCATATAATTTTAGTCCTTCACAGACTTAAGTTATTAAGCACACTGTACGCAACTTGTAAGCTTTTTTATTATCTAGAAATAAGTAGTAAAAAATTGGCTCAAAATTTTTAAACTTTTTTTTAAAACTTTAAGAGGATTCCAAGTGGTCCCCCTTCCATTGTAATATTACGAAATATAACTTGGGGCGCCTTTAGAAGCGTTATTATTATGTTATTCGACTTTATTTGGCCTTTGCCAAATCGAAAAAACGTTCTCGAAATAGAACATTTACATTGCAATTAAGGCAAATTGTATTATGATTAACTTTATTGTATTTGTAAGCTTTTTGGCCTCCCGTAGTGACTTGTAAATGTCTGGCAACGGCTCTAAACGTGACTCGAAATGATTCCAAAGTTTTTTTCATACATTCATTTCAAATACTTGTTTCCTTTTTTTTTTAATTTTAATGCACAGTGGTTTTTTCTGCTCTCAAAAAAAAAAAACTTCTTGCAAGTAGACCAAATTTCTTTTATTTAATTAAATTATTGAACTCTTTGAAAACTATTTTGTAAATTAAAATATTTTCAGTCGGACACGGGAATTATTTAGATTGGTAGTAAAATTTCTTTAATTATTTTGTACACTCAATTTCCCTTGAAGTGATGGATTTGTTGTCTAGTTTTGAAGAGAAAAAGCCAAAAAGCCCACAACTTATTTGAAATCCTTCTTCAACCGTCTATTTTTTATTGATGTGCTCCTCTTCACGCCCTTTTAAAATATGCAAGTGACAAGTTGTGCCAACATGTTGTATGGCAGCCACACATTCTTTTAAAATACCTTAAGACTGGAGGCAGTTTTAACTTTTTCACGAATTTTTCTTTTTAATTAATTTTTTTTATTGCATTTTCTTATTTCTCAAGTGCTTTTTAATTAAAACATTTAAAAGTGTAAAATGAATTTAATTATTGTAGTTGTGTCTATTTAAGAAATGCAATTCGTTAAGATTAGAATGGAATGGGTCTTCTCAGGTTTTTAGTTCGCTTTTTATTTATTCCTGTGCTCGTAGGTTGTGGTTGGTTTTAAAATTAAATTTTGTTCTCCAAAATGGAAAATATGTTTTGTACACTGTTTGTTATTATTATTTTACTTTTTGTGTTTATTTAAAGCAACTAAACTTTTTTCGCTCATATTTAACAATATTACAATATTTTGTTCTTATTGTTGTTGTTAATATTGTTACTGCGTTCAATTCCCATGATCCCTGACAGCAAAGTAAACGAGAGAAAAGGAGTAGCAGCAAATGTATGTAACTCCATAAAAAGAACAGGAATAAGAAGGAGCAACTCTAACAATAATAATAACTTATTCCTACAGTTGTTTATTCCCTTTTTTGCTGTACTCCTTTTTGTTTTATTTAGCCGACGAACAAATGTGTAGTGTTGACATGCCCTTTGGGGATTTATATTTATGTGTGTATGCATGTTAATGTTTCTCTCTGTGTGCTATTTTATTTGCATGCGTGTGTTTGTGTAGACTAACAAGAACATTTTCTACCGTCTATAAATACCAATCCTATTGAAGATTAAGTGTATTGGAGAAGGATGCTTTATAATATCCGTTTGGTCGGTATAAATAGAAGGCCGTCTGAAAAGTCTTGTCTCGCCGGCGATTTACACTTTTTGTGAGCGATAGTGCAACTTACTTGTGCAATCCTATTAATCATTTTTGTGGCGTCAATATAATTTACAAATAAATTTTGTATCATCTGTGCAACTTCGAAAAATGACAATTTTCTTACGAAAATATAAAAAGAAAAGAAAAAATTTGTTTGCAAGATTTTTGCATGATAGCGTGTCCTTAGCAGCACCATTTTGATGAGATTTTTTAAAGTAGGATGTAAGCACATCAAACATTCGTGTGAGTGAATCGTGCGAATTGCAATTTCCTATTTAAAAATTCATCTCTCTCGTTGCGCTTCCCTTACCACCCTCGTAATTTGTTTATAAAACTTATTCTAGTGTTTTTTTCTTTTTTTTGATTTCTTCGTTTTATTTCGTTTTTATTGCAAATTTGTTGCAACCTTAATGTTTTGCTGGTTTGGTTCGTTCGCTGGTTGGTTGCTTTCTAAGACTGTCTATGTGTCTCACCATGTTTTGCATTTCTTTTTTTTTACAACTTTTGTTAAGTTTTTATACGTTTTAATATAAAACAAGCAAATTGTATTCCATACTTGCACACAACATAATTCTTAAAAACGAAGAATAAGAAAACTTTTTTGGAAAAAAATCTGAAGTGGAGCACAACTACACATGCACATGGAAAGATGTATCAACCACAAATTTGTTAAGACAACAAAAAAAGCTTATAAATAACTCAGACACATTTCTCAGTGCACTCATACTTAAAGAGCAGAATTGGCATTCATTTCCTCATTTTACTACCGAAACGTATTGAAGTCTGAGTTTTCGTTGTTACAGTGGTTGCAGTTTTATATCTCGTTTATATTATTGTTGTTATTCAACATGATCATAAGAGCTTTAAAAGTTTTTGTGCCACATAAAATTGCCAAAAACATTTAGAATAAGAAAATAATAATAATAAAAATAGTGAAACGGCGCACAAATTACAACTAAACTTGGCAATAATAATTTCATTCATGTAGTTTTTATGACAGGAAGAGAATATGAAAATACAGGAATTGAATCAAACGAAGCTTGAATAAAACGAAATCATGTTTTACTCTCTGTGACTTGAAAGGAACGCCACACACTGTTGGCAACAAAGAAACTAGTTTGCGTCGATGCACATACCTGGCAGAGAACTGCAACGCGTATAAACGAGTCGCCGCTTTTAAATATTTCTTTAAAATGTTTTCTTCTTTCTGTGTACTTGCAGTAGGAAAACATGTTTGTGAATTTTTGCCAAAAAATTTGGTTCCGTAAAGGGATACGTTATTACAAAATGGTTTATCTTATACTATACATTGAATATCACTCAGTATAGGTTTTGAGTAATTAAGTTTTGAAAAAATTCGAAACGAAAATTTTTTGCACGTACATATGATTCCATTTAGAAAACCACTATGGTCACATATGTGAGTATTTGCACTAATTCCTATTTGAAAAAGGTTTCTAAATAATTTTACCAGATATTCCATAAAGGCCATTAAATAAACGAATAGCTTGTCTTTCTGGTCATATGGGTTTGAACACTAGAGGAAGAATGGTTTGGCCATAGTGCCCATATCCCTCCCGCAAGTCGCAAGTATTTTAACTCGTATTTTCAAAGGATTTTCAAGAATCTCACACATATAATTCATATATTCCATAAATGTAGATTAATGTGGAAGGAGGTATACACAAGTTTCGGTATGGGTCTTGGAAATTAAAAATATTTTGCTTTTGTATCACACGAGGATAATATTCACGTAAATCACTTCAAGGTATTCTCACTTGCCACCACCCCACAAAAAATTACGAAATTGGAGTTTTTTGCATTGTCTGAGAAGCGTGTAGTAGGCAATTTGCGTGAATAAAATTGTCGCATTTAGAAAAGTGGTGAAAGTGCAAAATTGTGGGTTAAAATATATACCATTGGAAAGACCTCGAAGAGTTCTTTTCAAAAATAAATAAATTTATTTATTTTCCTTCAATTCCAATAAAAATATTTTTAAAAGGAAAAAAATTAAAAATATTTTTTACTATTCAATTCAATTTATTTTGTTCGCTTTGCGAGCGGATGCATTCACTTTAATTGCATATAGTTAAGACTCAGCGTTATTTTAGAAAATTTGTAACATTTTGATTAGAACAAATTTTTTTTTTTTTAATTTTGTTGAATTGGAAATAATAAATCTGAATCACGTATTTGTAATCGGTTCAATGTGGCCAAATTTAGATCACATTGTGGTCTCGCCAAGCACTCAGATCGAAAAGCTTATCACGTCTTCTCCGAAACTCAGTTTATAATATGTAATGAGAAAAAATATTACAACAAAATATAATTAAAATATAATTATGAACTCATGATAATTTTTATTAAATGTATGCCCGATATTATTTGCCATTTTATGTTCTGCAGGAATTGACACTTTCAAAATCCAGATTCCAAGTTGTATTAATTTAAACAAATAATGATTTGATAACTTCGCCTGAGACAGATTTCTAAAATAAAAAAAGTTAAAAGTTATTTAAAATGCATTTTTGTGTATTTTGTTAACTGAGATTATGTTTTACGTATTGCAAAGGTCCTAGAACTTTTGTAATGCCAAATAACAAAATTTTGGCCTACTTTTAGGGGCATCCAAATAAAAAAAAAAATACTCACCTCTAAAGTATTCATGCCAACAGACACGAGAGCAATAGAGATATTGTTATAACTATTTCCTGGAAATTTCACCTGAAGTGCTTTAATCTCATTTAAAATGAGACTCTTTACTTTAAAATATCTTGCCATAAGATAACATAATTTTTTTAATGGAAACTGTTTGTGGGGAAGAGACAAAAATGTTTCAAACTGCACTCATTATAAATGCAAACTGTAAGCAGACTAACTCCTGTAAAGGAGAAGCAAATGCCTGTTATTTTATTATTAATTCGCCTTATAAATCTCTAGATAACAAAGTTATTTTTGAAAGTCAAATCATTTAACTTTCTTAATAAACTGACTAAATTATAATTCATTTTTGGTGAGATCCTTAAGGAGTTTACAAATCTTAAGAACCTGTAAATGTAACTGCTGACTGTTAAACTTTGGTCATTTATTTTGCTTTCTTAAAACGAAATTATTTATTCAGTGTTTATACTTTAATTGGCAATTTTATTTTGATTTCATATTATTTACACGAAATAAGAGAAAAACGTTTTAAAATTATTGTCAAAGCCGTAAGTTCATTACCAGAAAAAGAAACCTTAAAGAAAAACACATATATCTCTAAGGAAAACTTTATTATCTGTTATTTTTTTCTTCGTTACTGTTATGTTTTTCCATAAAGTAAATCAAATGACTTGCTTTTGCTGTTTATAAGTCGTGGTGTGGTGGGAACTTTTTGTTGTCACTTCAACCGCTGTCCAGTGGATTTAGAATTTTTGATATACCTTTCCTTTTAGCCTAAAAGTTTAAGGTTTCTGGATGCTGCTGTAGATGTGGGGACGATAAAAAATAAATTTAAATCAAGTTAGAAACGAATTAAATTTGCCAGTGAAAAAGTTATTTTGAGTTTTTCTCTTTTTTACGGTTATTGTACAAGTATTTGTTATTACATTTTGTTATTGAAGCATTTTCGTTGTGTGAAGGCATCAGGATGTGATGACCTTCTAAACGTCTGATCAAAATTTTATGCCACTTCTCTTCTTTTATTTCCCTCTCTCTCTCTCTCTCTCTTGGTCTCTGTTTTTGTTTCCTGTACAGGCAACGTTTTAAATAAGACAAATTTTTTATTGTTGTTTCATTTTTATGGTTTCGTTTTGCATTCTTTTATTTTAATTTATTTTCTTATTACAATTTTGTTCTTTTCTTACATTTACTCATTTCTAATTTCAACTTTGCACAAAGTTGTTGCAGGCAGTCAGTCAGGCTTTTAGTCTAATTTTATTGTAAAGTTTTTCTCATTTTTTTCTCTTATTTATTTCTTTATAACAATATCTACGTTTTTTAGTGTTTTCAATTTCATTTTGGCGTAAATGTAGAAAGAACAGGAAAAAGGATACAAACTGAACAGGAAGTTGTTTTAGGCCAGTGTGCTGTTGGCCAACTATGCTGTGTGTTTAGTTTAATTTTTATTCATTTTTTATGCCTTCAGTCTCTTAAGGAAACCATTACGTTTCGTTTTTGAGGTCACTTTCTTGTTTTCACTGTTGTCGCTGTTGCTGTTGTTGGCGTTGTTGTTGTCGTTGTAGTTAATTTTCGTTTTATTTAGTTTTTTTCTTGTTGTTTTTGTGCTTTTATAAAGGAGGACAAGAACAAGAAATTAAATACATTTTGCGGCATGTTGTATTTACTGTACATTTTTATTGGCATTTCAAGTGAAAGTGCAATAAAGCCGGACTGAAAATTACACTGGAAAACGTTGCATGGAACAGTTTTAAACCATTCAGTTTATTTGCCACTTCATAAATATTTTTTCTAAACCAAAACTTTTTCAACACTAGGAGTTTTAAAACATAAATATAAAAATATGCTTAAATTCAATGATAATGCAAGCAACGTTTTTTTTAATTGGTTTTCTTTAATTTTTTCTTAAAATAATTTAGTTTTTTTTTTAAATTTAAGTTTATTAATAATTTTGTGATAAATTTTCTAAAAGTTCTTCCTTAAAGAAGTACAAGATGAAATAGCAAATGTTCACTTCCTAATAGAAAATTTTTGTTAACTAGACGAAATATTTTTAATTGCTCTGACTCGCTCAATTTGGTTTTTCAATTCAATTATTTATTTGGACAAAAATTTTTTTAAACTTGCACAAATAACATTTTAAAATTGTAATTGGCTGCAACGAAAAATATTCCACTGCCATTTAAATTTCTATTAAACTTTTTATAAAAGCGTGAATATTTTTTTCAATTCAAAAGCAGTAAAGCAGTTTGGAAACTGATAGTAATTTCCCATTCCTCGAGAAAATAAAAATGCGCTAATGCTGGTGTGTTTAATGTGGGGAATCTCGTGGCCTTGGCATACATGGCAATCGTCATCAGACATGAATTTTTAAGAAAAAAAAGACATCAAATTGGGATTTCTATTAAGTATTCAAAAATTTATTTATGCTTGACTACTTCTTATAAATCAAATATGTCAATTCAAATGGTGTCAAGAAAATTTAAAAAATTTCAAATCTAACCAAATTTTAAACAATAAAAAAGTAAAATGTGAAATAATTCAGGGATCTACTCTACAGAAAGTAATAAATTCGCCCTACAAAGTCATTTACTTTCCATCCATGTAAGGAAGTCATGTAAAAACGAAATCGTTCACTACTAAACAATGAATTATTCTCAGCACATGTTTGAATATGTTCGCACTTCTATGCATTTATAATGTTGATTTTTTACATTTATTTTCTTTTCCTTCTTTCTATAACATTTCAGCTGAAAAAAAACCGCCACTTTAAAATGATATAAGAAAATAAATATATTTAAATTGAATAGCATTTACCAGTAACCACATTGATTTTGGTTAAACTTTAATTTATCGTTATATGTGAGTTATTAAAATCTTGAGATGATCTAAGAAAACTTCACGGGGGTTTGCAAAATTGAAAATTTTTTTCTAAATATATTTTTTTTTCAATACATTATTTAGTACTGTATGTAAAGAAAAATACATAATATGAAAGTAATGATGGAATATATTTGCAACTACAAGAATCAATTTGGCTAAAAAATTATGTGAAAGGCATGTAAAAATGAATTTATAAATTAATTTATGTTCTGTTTTCGCAATCTAAGCCAGAGGATTGGGGCGAAAATTTATTCGTGCCGCACTCAGCCCTTTGGGTGGCTTTCGCATATTATTTTTTACAATAAATTTCCATATTTAAAATTCAAATAATTTATTTAGGAAATTGTTGCCAATATATTCAATTTTATTCAGTGATTTCGAAATATTACTGATATGAAAATCTTATGAATGGCTGCTGAAGGCTATGAATTACATATACTGATAAGGGAAGGCAACAAATACTCAATACTCAAATACTTAAATATTATTAATTGGAATTGCAAAAGGATTCGCTCGTTTTTTGTGTCACGGCCAAAAAAACTTGACAGTTACAATGAACTTTCCACTTCTTGCATTTGCCGGCCATGGGAAAATCAAAGTGAAGAAAGAATCTTTTAGAACTGCTCTCATACTTTTTAAATTAAAAAAAAAAAAAAAAAAAAACAAAATTATATTTTTTAGTCATAGCAGTTTTTGAATTGAAGAACAGTGGCCCTCAAGTAGTCTCTTGAAATTATGCTGCCACTTAGCAGAACTTTGACAACATTGTTAACTTGTCCATTTATTTACTTTGCTCGACTGTGTACGTTTATTTGTTTCATTGTTTCTGCGTTTATGTAAATCTGTAATATTTGTGTGCAAGTTGTATTACGTCCTTATTATTCCCCAAGGTGTTGAGCCAAAGAAGCCACCAGCCACTTAAAGTAGTGAAGTAGAAATTTTAAAAAGTCTAACTATAAAAAAGAGAAGTGAAACCGAAATGGAAGTGGAAGTGGAAGAGGAAGAGGAAACATAAGGAAATCCACAGAAATTAAATGTACATTCTGTTTTGTATAAACAAATTTTATTTTTCGTATGAATAAATGCTTGTAAAGCATATTTTATTTCTCAATTCCCGGTGTAATCGTTTTTGCCTTTTATATCACGAACCACAAAAAGCACCATAAGTTTCCCATTTTAATTTATATAAAAGAGAAATACGAGATTAGCATCTCCATTGCCTGCTCTTAATGTCATGTTTATTTCTTTATTCCGGATTTCTTGCTAACAACTTTTTTTAACATTCATAAACTTGACCATGAATTATGGCTTATAAGGAAAACTAATTTTTGATGTTGTTTTTCTTTGTACTTTCTTTTAAAACTGCAGCCCTCAAGTTGCCTGTCGGATAAGGAAGAAGATGAAATTTATGGTTTCGGTTACGGTGTGTTTGCACCACGCGTTGCCCGTGGTGCTCTAACGCAACAACAGCATTTCATTCAACAGCAAACGCTGCATCAAGTACAATTGGCACAACAGCAGCAACAGCAGCAGCAGCAACAGCACTTATCCTTAATGCAGGGCGCCGTTTCACATCATCAACTGCAGCAGACTCAACAACACCCCCAAGGTTTACAATCCATCCCGCCTAATGCCACCCATCATTTAAATTTTGTGCAACAAAAGTAAGTTCTATTAATTTTTAACAACTTTCTTCTTTAACCAAATTATTTATTTTGTTATCTGAAAATATAATTTATTTCTTTTCTCTCCTAATTTGTAGTTGTTTAAGTCCACGTTCCGCCTATTTTTATGAATTTCCTCCCACAGCGGGTAAGTTTAGAACAAAAGTTATTTATTTAATTCCATTTATATATTTTTCTTTTTAATCAACTTTTACTGTTATTTCTTTTCTGGTTTTTTTTTTTTTTTTTTTTTTTTGTGAGATTCTGAAAAGACATACATTTTATTTTTTATTGTGGGGTTTTTTGGTGTGCGTGGCGTATGCTTGTTGTCGAAATGCTTTAAAATAATAATCATACGCCACCGCAGCAGGTACAAACATTCGCCTACTGAACGCGAAAAAACCATATTCGCTTCTAAGCCATTAATCAGCCACTTATGTGCAATGGAAAATGTGAGTGGTGGGGAGACAGAGGTAGCATAATATTGCAATAAATCCAATTGATATACTATACTATACAAGTCTCTTCTCAATAGAACATTTTGCTGCCACAGCTCTTTAATGAGTCCTCAGAGGAAAGTTAAAAATGAAAGAAATAAGGCGATAAGTCATGCAACCTTTTGAATCTATAACCTTTTTTATTTTAAAATAACTGTTCAGGGACCTCTGGCTTTTACTGCAAATAGTAAATAACTCAGCGAGGTTACAGGCAACGTTATGAAAGCTTTTGAAGTCGAAGAAATTTCTTCAAAGTACATATTATAAGTAGGAAAAGTGTCACTTTAATCAATAAAAATAATAAATATAGTAATTTTCTCTTTCTTCTTGACTATTATTATTTAAAATTTGTGTTTCTATTCAAGTTTTGTTCATTTCACTTCTTTTAGAGGGACGTGAAACTAAAAAGCGCACAACTTTAGCTCGTTTGTTAAAAGGTTTAAAAACAGTGAATCGAAGGGATCGCAGCCAGCAACAACAAACAAATGCTCAAGCTCAAGTCAGAGTAAGTACATCTCACATTCACATTTGCATACTTACATGCCATTAAAAATATTTATTTTTAAGTGGGCAAAAAGAGCGTACTGTTATGCTCTTATTGCTATCCTTACATATCAATACAATTTATTTTAAGAAGCATTAAAAAATAACAAAGAACTTGAAAAGGATGCGTGAAAGGAAAAAAAAGGAAGATGAAAAAAGAAAAAGAGTCGCATTGTGTCATTAAAACGATTATCGTAAGAATCATATTTTAAATATGAATTTACATATTTCTACTCACGCTGGTAGGCACACTTGCCAACAAACTCACGCACTGCATTTACGCATATTTACCAGCATGTTGGTGGGTGTGTGTGTGTGTGTGTGTAAATGTGTGAGCATTTTATATATTGTATTTTTTGTTGAAATTGAAAATGCAAAAGTTATAACAAAACAATCCTTCTTAAAAATACTTGAACATTAACAACAATAGCGTCGACATTAAAACAATACAAGAGCAACACACCGCATTCCTCTTCTTGCTTGTCGCGTCGCTCTGCTCCTTTTTTTTTATTTAAATCATTTTTTCTTTTATTTATTTATTTTTGATTTATGTAAAAAAGTTTCCGCTTTCTTTCATTCCTTTATGGCGACATCACATCACATATTATAGCGCTGAAGGGGGCGTGAGTTTTATTACACATGCCCGTAAATAATTTTGCTGCTCTTGTTTGTTCAGTTTCCTGCCGCTTAAGCGGTTTATTTAAATTTCCTCCCACTTGAATTTTAGCTCCCCATATTATTTTGTTTCTTTTATTATTTTTAATAAAACTGAAAATTAGGCGGGCGGCTTTTGCAAAATGGTAAAAGTTTTGCAATATTATTTTATTTGAAAATTTTACTAATTCCCATAAATATGACGTGGCTGTACAGAATGCGCCCTCGCAAATCTAATTTCGCAAAAAGTACATGTCGAATATTTGCCAAAAAGTTTTAAATTTTAATGTAAATAAATGAGAATGAAATTTGGCCTAAAAGAAACTTTTTATGCAATAAATTTGAATAAATCAACAATTAAAAAAAAATATTGTGCAATAAACTTTTGTTATGGCCCTATTTTTGCTTTCCTTTACAATCATTTTACAATATTAATTGACATCTTTATTAGATGATTGAATTTGACGGCTTTCTTGAATTTTGCTCAAACTTCCATTATCAGAGGATCAGGAAGTTTTAGCGAAATATTATTTGCACTCGTGTAAGGTGGTAAATCTGTGTCGAAATGGTTTACCAAAAATTAAAGGAAAACCTTTTTTAAAAAGTATTAGATATTTGAGGCAATTTTGAATTGTAAACTCCCTGCGAAAGAGTCTTCGGTAAAATAACAAGATTTATTTATTGATGATGTTTTATGTAAAGTTAACGAAGGCAATATTGGAAGCTATTAAATTACCTTTTTTAGAGCGAAAAGGTACTCAAGAGCCGTGACAGTGGTGACAAATAGCACAGGAGGTAACTTGCAGGTAGTCGTGTGATATACTTAAAGTTATCTAAATAAAGAATGAAAAGAACAGTTTCTTCTTCTTCTTCTTTGCTGCTAAATGAAATCAATTAAATGCGTATCCTTTTTAACAAAAGATATAAATAAATGTAAAATACCTCCAACTGAAGTAAATCTTAGAAACGTAAGAAATTTCTCTATAAATTTTATTTAAATAGGCGAAATTTTCTTTTAACACTAAACAAGGCTATTAAGAGATGTTTTTATCAATTTCTAAACGATCTAAACGGGAGTCCTTCTTGCGATATTTAGGTTAGCCACAGAAGCGTGAAATTTTTAGGCTGAATAAGAAAATTACCACAACTTACTTTTTGCTTTACTTGGAAAGCAAATATTTATTTATTTTTTTCTATTTCTCAGAGGTTCATGCGGTATTTGACAATACTGCCACCTGATTTTCAAAAAATGGCAGTGAAACGCCGTTTATTTGTGCACTTTTAGCTAAATTAGGTTTCTTTCAAAAGCATTTGCAGGCTCATTTGTAGGTCGTGTTGAGACGAGGAAAATTATATGTTGTTTTGAAATCATACTAAAAAGTGTTCTTAGCGCATTTGGTTTGGTTCCATGTGACTTTAAAATATCCAAGTCACTGTCATTCTCTACTCATAAATTTTTTAATTTTTTTTTTCTTTTTTTCTTCACTTTTTCGCTTTTAAATTTTTTTTTTTTGGGATTCCTTGGCATTTTTCCAAAAATAAAATCAGATAATGTACAGAAAAGTCTTGACGTTTTAAAAAGCACAAATATAAAACAGATTGGCAGCATCGTTTGTTTTTAAACGATATAAAGTAAGAAATATATTCTGTATATTCAGAGGTATTATTTTGTGCACGAGAATTTGAGGACAATTTTAGTCTGCTTAAAAGAGCTTGTTGGAATGTGATCTAAAAGCTTCCCTTGTGAATATATCATGATAAGTGAAGCCTTTTTCCAATAGCGTCAGTTTAAGGTAACTGGTGGCCTCCGAACAAAGTCTGGTAACTAGAACCTGCCTCAGTTACTTACAAGCCAGTTACATGACTCCTTAGCGAAAAACATCTTCTCTCAGCGAGAGATTTTTTATTATAACTTTGTTAATAAAGCTGAAATTGTTTTTTTTTTTTTTTGTACAGACAATTTGTTAATGGGATCCCCTAATTTTATTTTTTTTGTTTTATATAAATTTTATTTAATATTTAATAACTTTTTTCATATTGCCCTAAATATCTTTCTTTGAAAGCAACTGAAAGTAATAAACACAATGGGGAGCTTTTAGTAGATTATTTTTTGTAAATTTCGAGATCAGCAGCGGGCTTTATATTCATTCATTATATATAAGAGTGGTGTCAGCTTCCAATACATCTTTTAGAAAATAATAACTTTTAAATATTAAAAAGAATAAATGGGGGAAAAAATTGTTTAATGCGTTTGTAACGGCTTGTTCAATAAGACCTTCTTCGAGCTAAAACAAGGCTTTGCACTCAAGGCAATCCACATTAAAATAATCGCTATTTTATGGCGCCAACGACGTTTTTTGCAAAAATCAGCAAAGAATTTTCGCATCTCCTTAAATTAAGTCAAATGTAATTCATTATGTGTCATGCACTTAATAATTCAATATTTACTGTAAAATTGTACAGTTGCATCTGATTAGATACTCCGTATGCGAATAAATAATGCTCAGCCTACTAAAGCCGAGGTCGCGGGTTCGATTCCTGCCTAGACCCTGGGTGTTTATCTGCGGACATGCCGATAGCTTTGCAGGTTGAATTAATTAACAAAAAATATAATTATAATAATAAAAAAGTTACCAAATAAAAAATTCTTAACAAATTATTCGCCTACTGGCGGAAAAATTAACTACAATATGGAAAATTCTAAGTATGTCGAGTATTTTGAGTTAATCACATGTATGGCATTTCCAAAACCCATTTTTTTCAAAAAGAAAAACAGGATGTACTTATAATATCTTTAATTTAGTAGACGTTTTCTTATTTTTAGGAAATGGTTCCTCAGGAGAATGAAATATTTCCTAAAATTTAAGAATAAATTTCATGCAAAATTTATGTATATATTTGGAAGACGTGAGCGCCATTCCTTTTACTTACTACAAGTAAATTAATAACAAACAGCAACTTAGGATTTATTTCGATAAACTTTATTACAACTTATAATATTTCATGGATTATTTAAGAAAAATTTTTATTTAAAATCATTACGATTCGTTCTTTTTTTTTTGAAAATTAATCTTTACATATAAGAGCAAGCAACAAAAATTAACGCATGTGAAAAACCAGACCCAAAATTTGTACAAAGCTCTATTTGAAAAACCCTGTTTAAGTACATATAGCCACACGGAGCCACACACTCACACCTACCGAGAGAAACAATCTTAAATTCATGGCTGTACGGCTACAGCAAGAGTGATGGAAGTTTTACGTTTATATGTTTAACGAAATGGAGTCGGGAGGAACTGACAAGGAGGCGCCCGCAAGCAGGAGGTACACTTTTTTTGTATGCCTATAAAATGTGTACACATTTTATTTCTACATACAAAAAAAAAACGGGGTTGCATATTTTAATTCTATTTGTATTTATTGTAATAAGAATCTCTTAGTGGCATGCTTCGTTTTTCTTAATGCTGCTGAAGAAGATTCACTGAATAATAGAGAGCATTCCCCCTTTATGGTTGCGTATGTGCGGCATAAAAACAAACACAATAAAATGTTACAAAAATAACAAAATGTTTAATCCGTTACGTGTGTTGTGTGTATCTTTACTTAAAAATATAATCTTAAAGGTTATTGCAAATAATATACACTCACACACAAAAACAAAAACAAAAAAAAAATAGTAATAAAAATCTTGACTACAAAAGTATGCTCACACAAAACTTACCCTGACCATAACCTCCGTGACCTTTCCGAAAGCATATAAAATTCTAACAACCTAAAATGTCTACATGTGCGTATGTGTGTTTTGTGTTCAAAACAGAAAACAAGCCAACGCAAATATGAATGTTAATTTAATCACAAGGAAAATCTTTTGTTTATAACCCCCCTCTTTAAAAAGTCATATTTTTTATAGCACGAATGAAAAAAAAATGAAAATTAACAAAATAAAAGGAGGAAATTTAAAAGGGAAACAACTACAATAAATATTATTTTGTCGCTTTTCCACTCCACTCGAAATGCTTTCCTCGTCCTGTTCTCCTCCATCGGGCTGCTTAGTTGTGTAAAAAAAAGGAAAATTAAGAAAAGTGGCTGACTTAAACCGACTATAAAAATTGCCGACATTTTTTTCGAGATAATTTTTTTTTTTTTTTTGTAATGACTTTATTCATTATTCGCAAATATGCCAGTTGTCTTTATCTCTCTGTTATTTTCTTATTTTTAGGCGCATTTAAATTTAATTTAATTTAGGGTTTTCAACACTTACGCTACATCCGGTCATTTTGTATGTGTAGACTTGGGAAAAGTATTGTCTGCCATGAGAGTAATTTTATTTGCAGTTGGTACATGGAGAAGGTCCTTACAGTAAAAATCATGGTTTTTGTTTCTATTTGGAAATAACTTCCCGCGGTTCCAGGAGCTGGCACAGCAGAAAAGCCAAAAGTGTTCAAGTTTGGAAGCGCTAGAAAATATCTCGTAGTGTAATCTGATAACATTAAAATTTCTATAATCTGCTTTGGCATTTCTTGAAACTCTTCGGGTTGAAAAAATCTCTTTGGCTTACCACCTTTCCTATAAACGTTTAGCTCTGCTTGTTGATCCAAACTGCCCTCCACTTTGGTAACAATTTCATATCCACTGAATGCTTTCCTTAAACCGTCTGAGCAACATGTTGTTGGCTGTAATTTTTTGAGTGTATTGCTGCCGCCTTCGTGGGGTCATGATTCAAAATCAGCCCACTTAATAAAAGTCAATATAGAAAAGGGTACCTGAACTGTTTTGCTCCCTTTCACTTACACCTTTACATAAGTTTTTCCTTTGAAACATCTTGAACATCCTCGCAGACTTGACATTATTAATTAAAGGTTAATGCTTTATCTTGATACACAACAGTTCCAGGACACATAATGTAAACCAGGTATGAGGAGGAAAATAAGTAAATAAATAAAAGAAAAATAAAAATGGGGTTAAAAATGAGCAGGAGCAGAAGGAGCCGATTTCTTTGTGTTTTTTTCTAAAAGGTGATAAAGCACGGAAAGATTGTCATTTGCGGCCAACAAACACATTTTTTTCCTTTTTTTTTATAAAGTTTGTATAAAGTTTACAATTTCCCTTCTTTATTTAATTTATTTGATTAATTTCATGAGCCTGTTTGTGTGCTCGCCATAGATTAGGGGTTTCGTGGCAAACACAATTTACCCCCCCTTTTTGAATATGCATCGAATACTTTAATGAACTGAAAAAATATTAAACTTTTAGTGCCACAGGATCATTATCATTATCATGATTTAAATTTAAGCGAGAATTGTTTTGCACTTTTCCATAGCAGTTGAATAAATCTTTAGAAATTAATTTGAAATTGACATTTTCTCGAATTTAATTCCATTTATTTCTTGCAACTTTCTGTTTCTAGGCGGCAAATGAACGCTTGCGACATTTCCAAACGTTAAATGGTGGTCATCAGCACAGTTTCGAAGAGACAATTCACCGGGTAAGTAAAACACTTGAGAAAATAAACATGAAATATCCTTGAAACCAACACTTGTACGAAAGAGCCGGTATTCAAGGGAAAAGTTTTGCACAAAAATAAAATTAGTTAAAAGAGATTTGCAAAATGTTGCTCCAACAGATAATTACTAAATAGTGGGCATGTATACGTTGATAGGAAACTTTTTTCCCAGCTTAAACAGTAACAAATTTAATGCAACTTTCTTCGCTTGTTCAAATATGACTTGTGGAAAAATTGAGAGTTTTTTTTTCTTTACTTTGTTACTTTGGTGACATTATAAAGTTTTCCATTCAATTTATTTCTATTTTAAGCGTCAATTGCTACTTCAAAAGGAAGAGAAAAATGGAAAAACGGCTGCATTTAAACGCCAAACTAAACTTTAATTAAAACAACGCACATTGCTTTACTCTGTTGTTGCCTGTGGCTAAATGCTTTTTAGGTTGAAAAAGGATAATTGCAGCGAGCACAGCAAAGCAAATCAGACATTCTACAAAGTTAAGCTGCAGACCTTTTGTCAACCCGACATATTTTCATATTCTTTTAATCTCCATTTCCGTTTGGTTAAGCCTTTGAAAGACCAGCAAGAGAAGAACTTTGAACGTCTAAAGCAAATAGAAATTCTAATGCGTAGCGAATTTACATGCATTTGCATTTAGGCTGCATGTGTAAACAAGACAGGATATCTAAAGGACTTTCGCTCTTTTCTTGATATTTACATTAACAAAAACTTACAGTTGTATGATGTTCAACAAAGTGTTGCCGAAGGGAAATTGCAAATTTATGTTTAAATTTTATAAAAATTTCTATTTAATTTAAAAGTCTTAATCTCTTATTCTATTTGCTCTGAGAAATCGCTCAAAAATATTGTAAGTAAGGATTAAAAAGTAAGGATGAAATAATAAAAAAAAACGGTCGGCATATGGAAAATGTTGATGATGTTCCAGTTACAGTATTCAAAGCAAATTCACTGTACCACTTAAGAGATTTCGTTAATTTTAAGAGCTGCAATATGCCCAAATTAGCAGCATAATAGTTGTAACTAATAATGGCATAGCGTGATTTTTTTTTTGTGATTTTTTAATAAATTTAAAATAATTTTTTATAATTTTGTAACCAGAGGCTACACTTGTTTTGGGGAGCAGCAACATTCTGGTTCCCAGCAGTGGATATTATTAGATTGCAAAGTAATTCTTTGAGTAATTATTTTTATTATTCTGAAATTAGTCCTTCAACAACTAAGTGCCAAAGTAAGCTTTCAAGGATAAATATGTTTGATATTTTTATACGTTTATCTATTTTATAAATAAGTGTGGTTGTTGTGCCGCCCAAACAAGAGTAATCACTTAATCATGGTGCGAAATAAAAAAAAAGATCGGAATAAATCCCCAATATTCTTAAATACCTCACTGGCTAGCACGTTATAAGAAAACGATTCCAGTGTTTGGAGAGTCCACAATTGAATCTAAATTTGCCAACTCTTTTTGTAGCATGTGAATCCATTGCAATAACTTCATATTTATTATTTAAAATTCAACAAAATAAAAGAAAAAATTGAGTACAGTAGAACCGGTTGCACTGTAAAAAAAATTAATTTAATTTAAAATACACTTTTTTTTTAAGTTTTAATCATTGTTAAATTTTTTTTTTCGCATTTAAAGAAAATAAATAACTTAATGCCTCTCGATGGTATAATGGTTAGTATACCCGCCTGTTACGCAGGTGTCAGGGGTTCAATTCCCCGGGGAGGCAGAAGCCAAAGGCCTCAGTAGCCAGCGCTTCTATACATATTGCAATTATATTCATATAATTGTAATATTTGGTAAATGAAATAACTTGATATATTTTTGACAAGTACACTCCGAAAGCTCTCCACTGATATATAATATGCCCCACTTTTTAGCGCGTTTCTCACTTTTGTAACTGTAAGAATTTATACACTCAAAACTACCTATTTTGCTACCCACACGCTTTGTGTGTTTGTGTCTGTGTTGTGTTGTGTGGTGGTGCGAAGTGAGAACCGTTTAAAGTGTGTGTGATAAAAAGGACAATTTTTTTTCATTTTTACTTCCGTCTCACTCGCACAAGATAATTGCATAGTATTTTGCTGGTATTTAGTAAAGCAAAAATCTTGTGACTACGTAAAGCTATATTCGTGATATACACTTTTGCGATGATCAAGTCTCTAAAACCAAATGATGCGAATTTTGAAAGTGATAAATACCCATCACTTTTGAAGCCCTCCACCAATTTGCATGAGGCAAACTCGCAAAAGGTAATACTTTTAAATGCGTGTGAGGATGAGGATGATATTGTTAAAAAATATCTATTATTATTTTTTCTTTTCTATATATAAATTGCTATATAATTATATATAGAATTTCCCACTTTTTCTAGTAATGGCCTCAGTGCATCCCAATCACTATTCGTCAGTAGATGAAACGTTTGTGGCCATAAAGGCAACTCATTGGAATATTGGATTTGTCAAATTTTTAGAAACCTTCTTGGCTTCTGCGAGGGATGTGACCTTGTTTAGTACTTTAGTCTGATGTCTTCGAAAAAGAAGCACATGTGTCAAACAATAGAAATTTAAAATTTCCAATTCAAAATGCTTGAAAGGTAATGCGTCATGCAGCATCATAACGTTGTCATAAATGTGTTATTGTATTCCTATTCCTACACATAATAATTCTTATACTGTCTTCCATTTGTAAACAAAAAACAATTGACTGAGTAGTAGATCAAAATATAGGCGTAAATATTTAAATTGTCGTATTTTGGTTTTATATAGAAAATAGAGAAAAAATTTACACGTCGGTCATGAAATTTTTGCCATAAAGCAAACCCACACAATAGAACACTTTGTAAATTACATGAATATTATTTACAAAAAAAAAAAACAAAATTTGAAATTTATCTACAATGCCTTTTGCTATAAAATACGAAATATATTTACATCTATAAAAAAAAAGAAAATAAAGCAGATGCTTTGAATTGGCTTAATATACTTTCAATATCACATTTTGGTACTTTCCTAAAAAAGCTTAATGAGCTTTGCATTATGATTTGCTGGCATTGTGTTGCTGCCAATTGTCTTTGTACTCATTTCGAATACAATTTAAGAATGAATGCACTACAAAAAGTACTTGTTGTGATCGTATTCATAAAAATTTACATGCATTATCTTTATCGTTCAAAATATAAACCACCAACAAACAAAAATTATATATATATTTTTTTATTATTTCATAAAATTATAAAATCTCACAACCATTGTGGAGCTGCATTATCAACTAAGCAAACGAATATTGAGAAAAATTTGCAAGGAAAATAAGAAAAAATGAGCAAAAAAAAAAAATAGGAAAACATTTAAAAGTTCATTGCCGTCAGTATTACATTCATTATTAATGACAACATAACGCCTCACTGAGTTGAATTAAAAACTAGAAAATAAACAAACATCAATGCACACTCGGGAACTACATGGGCATGAACTCCATGGGAAAAACGCAAAAAAAAAACAGCATCCAGCAAAAGCAGTCAGCAATTCTGTGACACCTTAATAAATATGTATACGTGTATGTAAGAGTACATGTGTTAGTGTGCGAGGGGGTAGTAAAACAACAACTAACTCATCGTTATGTGCACTGCAAGCACATAATTTTTTTTGCTGGTTTGTTTGTTAGTTTTTATGTATTTTTGATTATAATGTGAACAAGACAACCTACACCTTGTGCTTGGAAGAAAAAAGCCAACAACAGCATCACCACTACTGCCGGCACCAACAACAACAAAATTTAAATGGCAAAGTGTTTTTTTTTTTGTTTTTGTTTTCTGCAGTAGTGGTACGTGGTATTTTATTTGTATGCACTCGTTTAGTATTCCCTTTTTTATCATTATTTTACTGGTTTTGTTTTTGTTTTTGTTTTTGTTTTGTTATTTGAGCAGGGAAATCATTAAGCTTACATAGTCGGGATGCAGAAGAACAGAAAAGTATTGCACAAAATTGTGCATTTTCCTGTGAAGCGAGTTGCTTTAAAAAGTATAAAAATTCGCGAGGGTGCCTAAAAGTATACTTTACAATATTTAAATATGTTGCTTGCCTGTCCTTTACATCGACGAAACATTATAAAAATGTTGTGATGAAGGAAGCACCTTATTTTTTCCAATCATCCCCATTGTGCACAGGTGACATATGCAAGTCAGCAATATGGAAATGCAAACACAAATGTAAATACATACCCTCCTCAGTTGATTTTATGCAACTTTTACCTCAAAGATGTTGCTTACTAGAATGAAAAAATTTACTTAAATTTTGAAGCTACGGGCACTTTGTCGCCACTTGTAAATGCAGTCTTGCAATCACGCCTCTCACTAAAAACAATTCTCCCAAATTGCAAACTCCCTCAAGACAACGTGTTATTAGGAAAATGACACAGACAAAAAAAAAAAGAACTTCTTCTTTCATTTGGACTAAACAGGCAGGCCGTGCAACATCATCATGTTGGAGCAAAATCTTCTTTTTTCGTTGATGTTGTGCCCTTTGAAACATTTAATGTAAATATTTTTTGTTTTTTCTTTTTTTGAAAGGGTAGGGAGGTCGAGTGAAATTGTTTTCTGCACTCTACATCTTTCCCCTTGTAAATATTAGTTGTGCAAGTATTTTTGTTTGTTTGCTGTCTTTCACGTGTATGCGTTTATCTCGAAGCCAGCCCAAGAGGAAGTTTGTAGGAGTGTGTGTATATCGGGGCTATGTTTATGTGTGTTTTGGTTTGTTGCAATGTCATATCGGCAAAAACGTAGAATAAGAAAGTTTTCCAACTTCAGAAAGTACAATTTTTCTTGCTGTCGTCAACCCACAACAAAATCATTACACTTTTTCTGCACTCAAAAGAAGAAAAAAAAACTATACAAAAAAAAAGCAAGAAAAAAGTATCTGAAAGTTTGCTCCCAAGAGATACAAAGAGCGATTCATGAGTGTGTTTTTAAAGTCTTGGTTAAATACTTTTTTAGTTTTAATTTTCTGCTTTTCTTTTATACAGAAGATACAAAAGCATACAATAATTTCGTTTTGATTTACATAAAATTCATTTTTGTTTAATGTGGCGTTTGACTGCCGCTGTCAGCTGGTGATGCTGCAAAAGAGTTTTATTTTGAAAACTTAATTACAGGTGCTGCATCGGAGGGAGTTTTGTCGCCTGAATTTAACATTACAAAACTGGGCTGCTTTTCTATTCAGGTAGTATTGAACGTCAAACATTTTGTCGTGGCAGCAATACATTCCAGATTGGATTAACCCTGGCTTGCCGTAATTTATCACTACGAAAATGTGTAGCTAAAAAGGCCAAAAAACACAGGAAATTCGGATGAATCGGATGAATCCAATGAATCGAATGAATTCCTTCAACAATTTTTTTTGTGCATTTCACAATATTTTATCTAGTTTTGATGAAGGCGCCATAAACTCACAGAAAGTTACACTAGGTGGTGTTGTGACTGTTGCATGGGGTGTTGCATGGCCTGTTGCGTTTGTTTAAGATGTTCTACTCGGACTTGGAGCAAAGGTCGAGAGTATTTGCTGCTTCACTTAGATGGCATGAACTGTCCAATTGAAAAATTATTTTGGAGCGCATTCAATTTGCTTCCTATCGGCAAGCACTTTAGTGTTATTGGTGAACACTTGCGCGAGGATGTTGTGCTCTTTAGATTGAAGATGATCTAATATTTGTACTTCACTGCTTTAAGAACTCGAATGCCACGGTCTGGTGCATAAAACTAAGAATAAAGGTGCCACCTTAATGCCCGACTTACAGACAATGTGTGATGTTGCCAGCTGGTTTCTGAATTTAATAACTCATGCGTGGCTTTGCAATGCGATGTTGAGAACTGCCTTTGCGGGCGAAGGCAGGTGAAGTCTTCTTCAGGCGATTACATGGCAGCTGTGGTATGACTTTTTAATTTTTGGTCATCTGTGGTAATCGTCTTAAGCAGAATAGGGTTGGAAACTTCAGAAAAGTTTGGCAAGATTGTTGCGCCCAATCGTCCCATTTTTTCATTTGAGGGCCAATTTTTTTCGGGAATTGCCCGACTTTATCGAAAATGTTCCTGAAATAGGATTTTCTATAAATTTAAATGGTTTTTCTAATGCTTCATACAAAATAACTGAAATCCTTTTTGGTTGCATTTGTGGTAGTGTCGTTGTGGCTTGTTGCTCGCTTAGTAGGCATGGAACAGGGAAAAGGCCACTCCCTTTCCTTTATTTGAAAATATTATTAAATAAATTAACGGCTGAAAATATTTACACACAACGCATTTGCTTAATAATACTTTTAAATTAAAGCCGAAAATGTGTTGCTGTAGTTGTTAAGCATTTAATGGCATAGAACCTCCATTTGTGGCAGCTGACATACATAATTTGAAGTGATTTCATTGAACGTTGCAAAAATGGATTGAAGTAAAGGAAATTTATTGCAGAGAATATTTTTAACTTGGTAAATTGAATGACATTGTTTGTTATCCCTGATGAAGGATAACAACAAGTTTGCAGCAACCACTTGCTTTGATGCATGAACAAAAGTGTTTGAGGGTGTATATCGGAAACAGTATTTGTTTCTTCAGTTTAGTGTCGTCATAATTGCATTGTTTTTTGTGATGAAAGAGTTCCTGCAAATCTATCAAGAGGACAAGAAATTGTTTCTTTAATATGTTTAAATACTGAATGGACCGAGAACATTTAAGATGTTGCATGCGGCAGAATTTGGTATGTTTTTGTCACATCTGTCGCTATTAGCTGATTGCTACATTCGTTTCGTGGTGATGTTGTTTGTAGTGGCTCGTGATGGTGCACGTCTTGTATGTAAATGTTTGTTAAAACTTTTTGACACTTTTCTTGCTGTTCCCAATTTTCAAAATGTTTTTCTGCTTTTAAGGTTTGGTGTTGTTTCGTTGCAGTTGTTGCATTTTAGTTTGTTTAGTTTTTGTCTCTCTCGCAGTTTCTTTTTTTTGTTTTTGTTTTTGGAAGTAGAGGGCTTGTTTGAAGTTATTATGATTTGGCGTGTGTGTTTGTGCTCGAGAGTTTTTATGATGTCGTACTTAGATTGGCCTGTTTTTTCCACTAAATGCTTTTAAAAGTGTGTAAAACTTTGTTCTTGTTTATATTTGGAATGGTTTCCGGTCTGTCGCTGTAAAGTAGGATGCACAATACACACATACACACATCAAAAGTGTAATTTTCAGAGCTTCAATTTTTGCTCGTCTTACGCGCCTTTCGTGTACTTAAGTTTTTTCTTCTCTTTTTAGTTGCTGCACGATCTTCGAATACTCAAACTCGCTGAGTATTTGATAGTGTGAGTGTGACTGTTTGTGTGTGTCGTATGTTTGCGTTTGTAGAATTTATAAACCGCACTTTCTAAATTGTTTTACACTGGTGTCGTCGTAGCTGGCTGATTATGTTTAGAGTTTTTGTATTTGTTTTTGTTTTTGTTTTGTGTTGTTTTTGTGTGTCTGTTTGGTTCGGTTTGTTGAAAATGCCTTATCATTTAAATGCAATAACTAAACTATAAGTGTACTTAAACTAGTTTGTGACTACTTTTCTTGCATATCATCATCTTCGTCAAGCTGCTGCTGCTGCCACGTTTGTTGTTGTCCTTATTCTTGTTACGGCAACATTTTCTTCCCTTCTAATAGCATGCAAGCAACAGTGTAGATGCTGATATCGCTGCAAATTAACCTAAAAAACATTTACTTGAGCAAATAAAAATTAAAAACTCTTAAGCGTTTTTTTTTTTTTTGCCCACTAAACATGAACGGCTTCCTTTGTGCTGTCGTCTAAGAGAAGGAAATAAAAAAAAAACTTTCTGCAGCATGTTTTTATTTTTGCAAGTATTTAAATATTTCTTTATTATATTCTTTTCTGAAAGAAAAAGTTTATTTTAATTAAGTATAAATTTCAGTTGTAGCTGCGTGGCGGGTATAATGGCGCTCAAGTGATTTTTAGAATTTTGTATACTTTTCATTTTTCTAGACTTTTCGCTTTTGCAAACATTAATTTTAATAGAAATTTATTACGAAATATTTGCATAGTAAGTTGGATTTGCGCAGAGTTTGAAAGGAGTGCAAAAAAGTGTTGATAAGATTTTGTTCAAATAAGGAAAATTAAAAGAAGGTTGTGTGGCAAGGCACAGTGGGGCGGATAACAGAAACTGGCGGTTAGAAAATAATATTATATCATGGTAATGAAGGTGGGAGGAAGGATGATGAACCAAAATGGAAATATTCTTTGTATGTATTTGGGTCAAAGTTTGTTTTTTTCATTTTTTATTTTAGTTCTTTGCAAGAGAAAATTTAATCTTAAAAATAAATTAATTAAATTTATATTTTAAAATTTTTTATGTGGTGTTTAAATAAGAGAAACCATGTTCATGTTCCCTGACGGTACTAATACAAAGTTTTGAAATTAAATGATTTTTTTTTTAATTTTTCTCCACTGTGACCAAGTCATGTATTTGCAGGTGCCTGCATAAAATTTAGTTTGAAGTGACACTTGTGACAGCTTGATCTTAATTTTGATATGTGCAGATTTTATTTCCTGGCCTATCACAACAGCCTATATCCAAGTTTTAGGCACCTTCACTTATGGCATTGAGTTTCATCTCAATTAAAGCCATCTTTTATTTGATGGCTTAAGAATCTACATTCTTGGAAACTAGTGGATAAGCCATGGCTGCTTTCCGCAGACAAGCTGAATGTTTTTTTTCCATTCTTAAAAATATTATCTATTAAAATTACTAATGAAAATTCTTTGCAACAATTTCATGCCTCTTTTCTTCCTCTATTATTTGGAAACATTTTGAAAAGTTTTAAAAGCATTTTGCATAAGAATTTTTCATTAAGTTTTTTCCTGTTTTTCCCCGAGTTATTATTATTGCGCATCATGCCCTTACTATAAATAAAAGTTTTCAAACTTTTACATATAGAATTCACATTTGCTTTATGATAATTTGTTTATAAGCTGTTGCACTATATATAGAACTTAAATCCTGCAGTTGCCTTCGTGCACGTATTACAGAGGGAAGGTATTTAGAGTATTTAATTTGAGTACAGAAAATTATCGCTCGTAAAAAGTGGGATGTAGCAAATAATTTATTTTCACCAGTTTATAAAATATTACGTAACAACTTTGTTTGCCCTTTAGCAGTTTTATTTCGCGTGATTGCAGAAAATGAACGGCTCCATGCTACAGTTCTTAAATTTTAACCGTAGCGACCTACGTAGTCTAAAAATTGTTAAACGGAACCACTTAAATTTTACTTTCAATATCTCTGCTAAGTTTTCAAATTAACTTTGACAAGGCAATTGAAAACGTTTGAATAGAGTAAAGTAGGCTTTTCCGTACTGAGATTTATTGTATACGAATTTTTTTCAAAAATGAACTCTTTTGAAGTTCTGCATTTTATGCTCCGAGCAAGTGCCATAAGTAATTATAATTGAATTTTTATTATTTTTTTCTAAAATATGTTATCATTTCTTATTATTATCATTATTCGTATACTTTTAATGTTCCAGCTCATACTCATATTCATACTAATTCGCATTTTAATGTATTTTCTTTTCCTCTTTTATTCTTCAAATTTTATTTACAGCTAAAAGTACAAGAAGCGATGCGTAAGAAGGAAAAGTTTCAACGGGAACATGAAGAGGTAAGAGATGAAAACAATACAGAGTAGGCAGTAAGTCAAGTTGTAGATTCAATCCATGTTTGTGTGCAAAAACTAATACATATAAAATATACTTTTATGTGCAAACGCACTACAGTTCTCTATTACCGTTTATAGGTGTGCGTCTTTAAATGAGTATCGAGCATAAAGAACTTTGTTCAGCTTCCACCCAAGAGTATGCTGTGTTTTTGTATTGAAATTTACATGCATTTAATGATTAAATTTATGTGCGTTGAAAAGAGCGTCAGAGCGAGAGAAGGAGACGGCAAGTAAAAGAGATTTATATGCGTGCCGGTATTGCCAGTTTGGGAGTTTCCTTGCGGAGTTTTTATGAACTTTGTGGGCTTTCTTTTTAAAACAATCTGACTACACTATATTCCCAAGCATAGCCAAATTATATCTTAACGTGAATCGAAGAATCATATTTATATTGGCGATTGCAAGAGCTGAGAAAATTGGATAGATGAATGGGGTTAATAAAATATGATTTCATAAAATGTATACTTCTGTCGATGCTGCGAAGATGCTGTCTTGTTGTTCAAGCTCAAAAACTTGGAAAACTTGTCTTTTTTGGCTTGACAACAAGAAAACATTCATGGTCTAGACAAGAATCGACCCCATGACCTCCAGTTTAGTAGGCTGCGCATTACTAAATTTCCAGTTTTATTAATAGTTTATTTGCACCTGTAAGTTATATAATAGTTAAAACTGAAAACCAAACAATTAACATCGGTGATAATATACATCTGAGTACATTCCGCTTTATTTTTTTACTTGCGCACCTTCTGTTTTCTCTGTTAAAATCTTTTTCTCCCAATTACGGCATCATGCATTTCATTAGTAAGAGCAATTCCCCATACTTTTTGAGCTCTATTCTCTGTTTAAATCCCAAGTGGAGAAATTATTCTAAACTTGTATGGGGTAACCAACTAAGAGATTCCATTAATAGGTGCCTTTTGAGCATCATACTCCTATATGCAATTATTGCGACATAGATATCAAGACCTGCTACCTTTTTGCCCATTATACAAACGGGAAAACTTAGCCAATATAAATTGCGCCGTCTTTACTTTAGGCATAATATAAAATAATGAAGGAGCAGTACACGTTCTGCGGTATACTGAACTACGTTACCGCTAAAATTTTTTAGCTCTTGCTAAGGTTTTAACTCATTCAAAGCACTCTTTGAATTATAAAATAGGAGTTTATAAAATTTTTAAGAATATGTGATGTGTTGTTGAAGAAAGATCCTGACATCTATTATTATTAGGTGGCAACACTTGTAGGCGTTCTATAATGGAGATATTAATGCATAATTTGGTTTTATAATTACGAGTATGTATTGTATTGCTGGCAGAGCTGTTGCTCTCGTTAAGGATTCGTATTGCATTAAAATGAAACTTTATTTGCAGCATGGGACTACAAGTTTCAATTTATGTTTCTTTGTGTGTATATAAATAAGCATACACAAGCATAAATATGAATAAGTACGTGTATATTCGTACATGAGTGCTACTTTTAGCTGTGTTCTGTACATGCCGGTATGTATTTATGCACGCATTAGGAATGAATAATATTAAATTTAAATTATGCATACGGAAAGACTTTTTTGGAAGGAGATGCGTATGTGTGCGGGTGTGTGTTTGCATTCAGCTGCACTTAACTTCACCTTAAAGAAAAGGCAAAATTTCATTTATTTTAGAACTCAGAACGTACATACATAAATAATTTTCATAATAGTTAAGTAATTATATTAAAACTATGTTTCAAATAAATGAATGCAAATAATAACATGAGCTCACATCACCTGGTGTTCGTGGGTTGTATGGCAGCGTGCAAGCTAGTGTGCTGGTTCATGTATGCGCTCATAAATTATTATCTATTTGCGTAGTTGTTATAACTATTTCTTAATGGAAACAATTATTATACGATTTTAATTAAGTCTTTTCTTATTGGAGTCTTAAATATTTGCAGCATAAATTTAAATGAAATATTGCCGAAGTTGTCTGTAGTGCAGATGCATTTTGTATGCCAATGCTTCTCGATATTGAATTTTTAATACTTGTACATTTTTATTTTTTCGTTTAACTACGGGAAACTTGAAAACGGAATATAAGGACGAGATTGCTAAAATATGATATGAAACTGAAATTTAGTGCACATGAGCAGGATGATGGAAAAAACTGAATTTGGTTAGACATTAAACTTGTTCCGCAATTTAATTAACCTTTAGTAGTCTGATTTCTTTTTTGTCTGTTAAAGTTATCAATGTCATAATTAATAATTTTTTTTTTAATTCCGCAATTTAATTAACCTTTAGTAGTCTGATTTCTTTTTTGTCTGTTAAAGTTATCAATGTCATAATTAATAATTTTTTTTTAATGAAGATCTTAAAATTCATGTAAAAATACAAAGGATCCTGAAAGGATTCGCTGAACACGCATTGCCACTCAAATTATATTCCAATATGTTATCGAACAATTTACAGTGACTACATTTAAAATGATTTAAGCTTGCAAATGGCATAAAATTAATTGAGAGCTAAAGATTAACTTTTATTGTAAAGAAATAAAACAGTATCCAGGGAAAAACGGCTAAAAAACTTTATGTCGTTGGATAAATGAGATTTCTGAAATTGCTTGGAACTTCGCAATCACACTTACGTGATTAAAATAAAAATTTATTTTGCTATATTGTCCGGATCAAGGATAATCGTGCTAAGAAGTGCAGTAACACCATAGAGCAGTAACATCAGTAATGATCGGGAAATTTCAAGCATTTTTGCAGGGGATTGTTTTAATCTGAGAGCTAAGTTAAGATTGATTTTTGGACTTATTGGAAAATGATTTCCTTTCGTTTATCGCTGGCCCTTAAATTTGTTTTTCCAATAATCTAATGCAAATAAAGCAATGCAAAAATGTATTAAAAATTTCCCTAGTGATTCGTAATATAAATAACTGAAGTTTTTGTCTTGTGTTTCAATATAATTTTAATAATAATTTTGTTAAATTTTTTCTCATGTCTTTTGAAATAAAAAATTTAAATTTTTAATTTAATAAAATTTAATTTAATAAAAGAAAAATAATGTTTTTCTTTTTGTTTTGTATAAAAGTTGTAACTAAATTAAAAATATTAAATACTCAAAACTTTCCATCTGACTTACATTTATTTTTTATGCAAAAATAATTTTAATTAACCAGTTTAGTTTCTGCATAATAAATGACAAGTTATTACTTGACCGAGATACACACACACACACACACACACACACACACACATCATACACTGCCTGCAGCCAACTTCCCTGCACGGGGCGTATGATGTATGTGATTTTAAATGATGTCCAACAATCGTCAATAAATTATACGTACGAGTGTTTGTGTGATGGGCATATGTTTTTCCAGCAATTTCCTTGGAATTTATTTAGCAGATCTCTGCTTCAAATCTTAATCTCTGCTCTTTTCTTTATGTTTTTCAATATTTCTTTTGCCAAAAAAACTGCCATAAATTTTAAATTTAGTAAATGAAATGAAGAAGCACCACTTAGAGCTTATTTATCTTGACAAAAACAAAAGGCAAGTTATATGATATGAAAGAATAAAACCGTCCGTAGGAGTTTATAATTTATGGAGACGACATTGTCAGGCGGATAAACAACATTTTTATTGATATTCGTCTGGCTGACACTGACGGCGTGGTTGGCCACAGTCCATTATGAAGTGTCGAGATTAAAAGTCTTTTTCATTTCCAAACAAAATTTATTAAATTTTTATTTTACTGCTGGAACTTCTAGTCCTGTCTGTATGTACAAGGACAACACACAATGAATTTATTTTAATTGCAACGGCAAGAGGGCAATCTTGTGACAGAGAGTGTATGGAATGACTTATCATATACGTTGAGTTGTGTGTTTAGGAGTTCATATTTATCGTACTTCTAAATATTATTGCATACATGTCAGCATTGTGTGTGTGTATGTGTACACAATTAGCAGAGCATGTGTTGTTATTATTTATATTTAAGACTCATGTAAGTGTGTTAATTTGACAATATTTGCAAAACAAAAAATTCTTATTTTTGCCATACATCATGTTTAATTTTTTTAATTTATTGCCAACTTTTTTGTCATTCATGCCGTAAAACAACACATACATATATAACATTCATAAACTTAATAGCACACTTCAACGAACACTTTGGTTGCAGGAAAGTATTCTCATTTCATCTATTTCTAACTCCTTTCAATTTTTTTGATTGTTATCCTTTGCTGGATGCAAGTATTCGAACGCTTGCTTGTGAGTGTATTTCAGTAACAACAAGCATGTGCTTTTTATAATTTATTTCTTCCTTTATTGTTGCATTTTATTTTATAGTTGTCTCTTGTATTTCTTCTATTTATGGCAAAACGGGTGCTTTTTCTATCGTCGAGTAAAAGTTTTTTAAAATAAACTTTTTAATTCTCTAATATTTTTCTTTACTGATCTCTGTAACAGACGAGTAACTGCTAGACTTACAAAATTTTTATAAGGACATAATTCAGTAGCTGTCATTTTCAATGCTTTAAAATGCATTTTAATACCTAAACTTTTTTATTTCAATTTTGGTTAGACATAGAACATTTCAGAAGAGAACATAAGCTACAAAGTATTAGCATGTTTTGGCTAATCGACATGTGTGTGATATGAAGTTTTTCAGGTTGCTTTTCCGTCTTGAGTCACTTGTTCTCATCTTCTTCAGAAAAGTTAAGCGGGATACCACCATTTAATATCGAAAAAATTAATTTTTTCTCAGTAGCTTAAATCTGTATAAATAAAAAACTACTTTTTGCGGAGGAATAATATGAAGAAGAGTAAAACTCTCGAGTAAATTTCCTCTCAGGAATTGCCATTAATAATTACATTCAAATTGGGAACCGTGACATTAATAACATCACAATATCCAGGACGCAAGTAATGCGCTCTATATGCACATACTCTTATTTTGAATGTATTGAAATAGAACATTTCCTTAAAACAGCTTCAAAAGGACACCCTTTAATTTGGATTTCACCCACTATGGATGGCTCCGTTTCTCTTTAAGATTGAACAATTAAAAATGTTCTTTAGCAACTTAACAATTTTTGTTATTTGTATCCTGATCGCATGCATGTATATGTAAGAAGAGCTGGTCTGTTTTGTTTGTGTTTGCTTTGGGCCAACATGTTGTCGAGGAAGTTTGTGCAACTTAAGAGAAATTATATATTTTCCTTCTTCATAAAATTCCTGCTTTTTATTTTCTTACAAACATATTTTATGTTCACGACTTTGGCTCGATTATTATTATTTTTTTTTTGTTGTGTTAATAAGTTGCCAAAAAATACATTTTTTCTTTTCCCAGTAAAGTCCAATAGGAGAATATAGATGTCATATTAATAAAAATATATAGGCAGACAGGGCTATATTTTGCCCCAAATTAGTGGTACTTTTTGGAAATGTTGTTACTTTGCTTTGAATGAATTTCCAGCTGCGGGATTTCTATTGGCCAACGGTACTTCGTTCCTTTGAAGCTTACCTTTTCATTCTGAAACCCTGTTAACCGTCATTAAGCCTTTTTAGCCTCCAACAATCAAGCCATTTAAGCTGATGCCAACAAATGCTAAATCACTCTTCATAGCTCCCCGTTGAGTGTCAACTTTGAATTTATTTTACGTTTTGCTGAAACATTGTTGACATGCTGTACACATCAACAGATCAAGTTTCACATGCACTGGCGTATTTGCAAATGTATATATGTAAATACCGCTGAATGCATGTGCCCATGAGTTATTTTATTGTTCGCAATGTTGCAGTTTTCTTAATTTTCTCTGTTATTGCTGTTGATTTTGTTTCTCCATTCTAGAGAAGCGGAGTCAGTCTTTCATATGTGATTTTTAGCTGGTATGGTTTGTTTTTTTGTTCGCTTTTGCTCTTTTTGGCTTTTTGTTTATTTTTATTTTATTCCATTCAACTGTTGGTTTTCTGTACTATTTTTAAAATTCAACTCTATTGTTAGAGAGGAGATATTGTGGAAAAAATGGATCAAAACTTCAAGATGAAATGCAACGAAACAAATAAAACTTAAACCGAATGTATACTAGACAATACACGGAGAGATACTTGTTATTGCTTGGCAGGAGGACACAAGTTTACTCTTCTAGAAATGAACCGGGATGCACATGCATGCATACATTCACATATTCGCATATGACTTTTTAATGACTTTAACGTACAGTGTCTCGATTATTTTCATTTGTCAGATATCTTGAAAATGAATCCAATAATATAGCCATTTTATTTATTATTATGATACGAGTTTAATTTTGCTGAGCCAATAAGCTGGTGAAAGAAAACCATTCAATTAGGTGATTAGTAAAATTTGTCAGTCTTTCCAGTAACTATTTTTATACAGTGACTGAATTTTCATAAGATTTGCATTGCAAACTTACTCAATTTAGGAAAAAATTTTAAATAAAACGCGCAATTTGTTAACTCAATACTTGGCGTTTGAAACTTAACATGCCTGAATAGAGTGAACGAGGTAAATGTGGGGAGTTGTAACAGCACTTGACAGATGCACATGGATATTTAAATGAGATTCGAAAGCAGTCGAGAGCGGGCAATCTGTTTCGACTCGATAACCCCTACATGAAAAAAATAAGATTGAAAGTATACCACATTACAGTTATTTTTCCTGGCTCGATTATTGCCTCCCCTGATCCTGGCAACACTCCTTATGCCCAGCTAAATGTCATGAGAATTGTATTTGCATTAACTCTTATCAAACACGTGAGCACAATTAGCCAATCAAAGCCTTTGTGGGTCGTACTGTATTTTAACTCGGTAAGAAAATTGCAATTCAGTTACATGAAATTGTATTGCCATAATTAAAAAAATTTTATAAATATTTTTTTAGCTTAAGAGTGTTTTGTAGTTTATTCATATCCTCGTATTCTCCTCTATTAAAAGTAAAATATATTATATTTTTTTTAGTTTTCTTTTTACGAAAATAAAGTGCAGAATAGCATTTTTCTTCAATACGAGTAGTTGAAAGAATGTAAATGAGCTTTTCAATGCATACAAAGACTAACAATAAACCTTCTATTATTTAGTGTTACTTTAAGAAATTACTTTCTACAATGCAATAAATTTTTCCAAGTACACTGTGCTCATACAAAATTTATCTACTAACAAGAATAACAATTACAATTACTAGGAAAACTGTAATAGAAATCTGAGGAAAAAAGAAGTTACTGCTGTAATGGCAGTAAGTTTATTTCTAACATCAATTCTAACTGCTTTAGAATGTGAACTTATTTTGCACAGATACAAAGCCACGTCTCATGTATGGTTATTGTAGAAATATATATATATGTATATATATATGGGTGTGTGTAGCTGTGTGTGTTTTAGCTGGTTTCATTGTTGTTGTGTCAATGACAGAGCGAGTGGTGCATGCAGTTAAAGTTATTTCTTATATAATCGCATATGCCTTTTCTTCATTCTTATTTAGTTTTGTTTTATTTTTAATTTCTTCTTATGTGCACAAAATATTGTTGTGGTAATTATGCAAAGGCAGGAAAGGAAGGATTTCAGTGTTGCCAATACAGCCGGTGTGATAATATTGAGAGAACAATCAACGTCTGTGAAAGTGCTAAGAATCACCTTCAATAAAAATTGTTCAGTTAAAGTTCATTTTATATGTTGAATGCTGAACCACTAACGCATTTCTCACATTTGCAAAACGAAAAAAAGAATTTCTTATACAGTGAACTGGCGATAAGTTGAACTAATTGTCATCAAAACTTGTTTTAATTACAAAAACTTTAAAACCAATAATTCAATATCAGATATCAATACTGATATTTTATGTACTCGTATTTGTGTTATTTTAAACTTAGAGGCTGTTTGTGCAGAGATGGGATGTCGAATCAATAGAGGTACACTCAAATGCACATACTTTTATTCACACATTTGTGGCAAAGATTTAATATAAACATGGAAATGTATTCGGGGAGTTCCCAATCATTTAAATTAAATTCAAAAATCAAAACAGAAAATCTTAAAATTTTTTTCACGTGTTTACAGTTTACTCGAGTTTTTGATTAATAACTTAATTGAAATAATTTTACAATATTTTGGTTAAAAAATTTTGTGTGTAATATAAATTGCAACTAAAACTTAAATTATAAATCTTTACATTCCAATGGCAACTCTTAAACATTTCAAAAAAATTTAACTAAAACTTAAATAAAATTTTTCAAAAAGCTTAAAACTGAAATAAATTTATTATTTGTTGAGGTAATTTTATATAAAAAAATTGAGGCGGCAGAGAAAATAAAGCTGCTGAAATAGCAGTAGGTGAAGTGCTAAATATCCAAGCTTTAGGCAATGACTGCTTCAATATCAGAGGAATCATATTGCTGACACCTTTGTTCTGGTAGAAATAGAATAAAGAAATAATTTTATTTATTTAATTAAAACTTTAATTGAAACGATACAATATATGAATTAAAATAATTTTGCTTGATGAATATTTCCAAACAATTAAAAATATTTATTGTGATTTTTTTATAAATTTTTTTTGTTCTTTCTTTTAAAAGAGCTGAAACCTTCCATCAGGCCGGCCATTCAGGCTACTGGAAAATTACAAATTCCGATTTTTTAGCGCGAAAATGTACAAGAACTTGAAAAAGAGAGAAACTGTAAGGTCACAGTGATCGCTGCCTTAGAAAAAAATTTGTGGAAATTAGTTAAGATGAAATGATTTTAAATATGGGCATTTCCATAACAAAACACCATATAGTTATCATTTGTTCCATTGTGTCTTTTCTTTTAGTAAGCAGGGCTGGGAAATGCATGCAAACTTAAGAAAATTTCAAGTTGATCAGGTTTCGTTTTTAATTTCTTCTGAGCGAATCATGATTACCAACAAATAACGAATAATAAATTTATAAAACTAATAATCTATATATCAGTATTATTTGCCATAAGTAAAACCACACAGGAAGCAGCAGTTGGAGATTATTAATGTGTCGCCAGAATGAAAATAATTGATTTATGCGAAAGAGATGGAAATTTAAAAAATTTAATTTTAATTTTTTTTAATACGAAATTTCAAAAATGTTTTTTCATCTCCCTCCCTGCAAAATATATTGATGAAACAAAATATTAAAAACAATAAAGTCAGTCTGTTGCATATTGTGGCAAATTTAACCTACTAATAATAAGAAATTGAATTTAAAATAGTAAATATAAACATACAGAAAACACATTTAACAAGAAATGTTTGCAATTGTAACCAATTTAATATATAATTCTCATTTACTTCTCAAGATGTGCATTTGGGCACTGCTTTCAACATTTTAATTAAATATACAATCGCATCAGTACCACCGCAATAGAAAAAAAAAATATATATATGTAGTTTCTAGATTTTTCTAGATTGTGAAACCGCAACACACATTTTAAATAGAAAAATATCACGTTTCCCTGCCAAAAGTTGTCATCACTAATAGTTATTAAAGGTGATTGTCCTCGAACCAAGTCAAATGAAAAACCCAAGCCTCTACCACTTACACACACAGCGAAAAAAATGCAAGGACTCAAAGTTATTTTTGTTTTTGTTTGCTCCTTCTATTATTATTACTCCTTTTTTTTTGAAGTTTTCTCATACAATTCCGCATATAAAACAAAGAACACACACACACACTCACCCACACACACAGAGAGAAAAAAACCGTCAAAAAATCTTTAAATTAAGAACAACCGAATTGTATAAAAAAAGGAAATGGAAACGAAAAATAAAGTAAATAAAAAAATCTTGTTGCTTTATGCAACCGAAATGCATATGGAACAAATACTACTACAACAATAACAATGCTGGTACAATCATGTGAAAAAGTATGCAAAAACAACATAAAAATTTACAAGTACAAACTCGGTTTTTACTATAGAAAATCAACCACAACAGCAACAGCAATAGGAACAGCAACAGCAACAGCAACAGCAACAGCAATAGCAAAAGCAACTAACATCAACTACTGCTATTATAATGAATTTTATATTTACTGCAAAAAGTCAATTTAAAACATTAAAAATTTAATTCACTACCTCGACTTATACTGTTAAACACTTACAACATCAAATGGCGACTGACGGTGGCTTAAAAAGGTCCTTTCTGCCTCCCTCTCATTTACTTTTTTACACGACTCTTTTTGCAGCTGCAATTGCTGCAATAGTTCTTTTTCTGTCTTCCTCAACGTAAGTAAAGCTGAAGTAGCGTTGCCTCCTCATAGCCTTCGCCGTAGTACATTTAAATGTAATGACTTGCATTTAAATTGCACTCCTTTGGCAGCAATTTCAGTGTTTTGCCTTTTTCCTTTTGCACCATTTTATTTTGTCGACGTTTAATATCCTGCTGCAACATGCAGCACGTGAGAAAGCTTTTAGCTAATTTTTGTCTAAAAAGATTGCCACTGTAGTAGTTGTAAAATTGTTTTTATTGCATTCGTTGTTTTTGCTTCCTTTTCTTCCTTTTACTTACGGCTTCGTTACGTTGGAGTTTTCCTTGATATGATAATGTTGCTGGAGATGGGTAATAAGGAAAGGAGGCATGTGGTAGAAATGGCAAATAAAAATTGCTTCAATTCAAAGCGTGCTGATTTCTCAAAGTATTTTCTGTTTGCTGAGCAAAGCAAATATTACTTATGTACATATGTATGTGTGACACTGTGGCTTGGAAAATTAATAAAACAACTAAATCCTGATTTTTAATCGCTAAAAAAATTCACAATAAAAAATAATATTCACAGAAATGATATTTAATAAGAGAAAGGCAACGAAAATAAATAAAGGCAAATTTCAATGGAGATTCTTTACCTGCGGAGTAATATTTTGATCTTTTGACATTGTGGAAGGCCGATTGGGTGACTCCTTTTTTAATGGAATTTTGGAAAAGCCTTACAGAAGTTTCACATTTTGTTTCAAGCAAAATGCAGTGCAATACAAACTTGGGTCCTCTGCCACACTAAGGCCTATCACGACACTAATATTTTTAGTCAACATCGATGTACTGAAAACGCTTTACATTTGCCAGCTGTGGCAGCGAATTTTAATAATTTCACAGCATATCTTTTTATGCTTTACTTTTCATCCGTCAAACAAGTATCGATAGACATAAAACAATTGCTGAAAATACAGGCTAATGGAAATGCCTTTTAACGGTCGGCAATGCTTGCAAAGGACTCTAAAATTACGAGCATACGAATTTTTATGGAGGCATAAAAAGTTCGAAAATGTCCAGTGACACATGGAAGTCATTCCGGTCGAATTTTCATCATCGTTTGTTATTTCACACCGTTTAGGAAAATATTTCATTAAAATTTAACAACGTCTGCAAAGAGGTCTCAGATTGGAATATCCTTTTCTGTTAAACACTACAGAAAAGCAAGTGGAGCTATGTGTGCTTTATCAAGCAACAATTGTATTACTTAAAAATGAAATTATGGGATTTAATTTAGGCAAAGGCGAAAAATGCTGAGATGAAGTAACTTGTACTTGCCAGAATTCGTTCGAGAAAATTCGAAATAGTGTTTTCTACTGAATTCAATCACCCCTCCATTGGAAATAAAATCTGAACTTCAAGATTTTATTTTGTTTTTTTTTTTTTTATCTTGAAAAGGTTTACTTGTGTTTAAGTGGGCCTTGAAAATATTTTGCCATCGAAGGTTGTATACACGATCTTTAGTTAACGCTTTATATACATTTAGGTCCCATGGTGAGCTCAATTTGAAACCAGTTGTATTGGTAATAGATGTTAAAGAAGTCAAAGGAGGAAAAATTAAGAAGAGGGATTGGGGTATTGAAAAATAGCCCCCACGAGCTGGAAAGAAGCAATAAATTTAACATTAATTTTATTATTTTAATGCGCTCGTATAACATTGATTGCTCTTGCAAATCCATGCATAAACACAACTCCAGTACCACCAACACCCGAGCAAATAATCTCGCACTTACACGTGGGCGGTCTCTCATTAGAAGGCAAAAACCATTTGATGCATTAAGTTTGTAATTTCATTTGCTACGAAACGCCACGTATAATTTTATTTTTATTGCTTAAAAATTGCTGCTGTAAATTTCAACACGGACTTTACAACATCATTTGTATTCAATAGTTAAGTGCAACGCGGAGGGCATTGGAGTTGTATGTGTGGCATCTGCCGAATTTAAAATGTTAAAACGAAAAATCATTTTTTCTGATTCCTGTTAGAAAAACAATACTTTTGTGGTTCCCCCATTTTAAATAGTTTTATATGCATTTCCCCCCCTTACAGGGAAATTTCTTCATTTTTATTTTTATTGTATTTTAATTTCATTGCTTTTTTACGTTTTATTGCAGATCCTCCGTGACATACGACAGGGCTTATTGCAAATGAGCAGGGAGGGGAAAATCGGTGAGTTTTATATTGCATTCATTTATTTTAACATTTTCTCTCCCACTTGCATACATTCGTTTTTGCATTTATTTTATTATTTTTACACTTTTTCTCATAAATTTTTCTATTATTATTATTTTATGAAATTTATTGCATTTGTCATGTGTTTTATATTGCATTTTTATGTTGCACATATTAAATGCAACACATTTTCTCTCAACATATTTTATATTTTATATTTTTTAATGTTTAATGTTTAATTTTATTATTTATTTTATGTTCTAGATGACACTTATATGTACGATGATGCATTGCGTGGTCCCCATTATGCTGTTAGCGGCATTCATCCGCAAGGACACTGGTACGACGAGCCACCTTATGAAAGTGATCCTGATGATTTTCTCATGTCGGGTATTAATTGTGGTCCGGCGGCAACAATACAGGTACATTTAAAATATTAATTGCAAATTTATTTGAATTATTTGGACATTTTGTTAACGTTGGCAAATTTCAATTTCAATTTCAACTTTTAATTATTATTTATGACACAGTCAAGCTTTGCAAAACGAAAATGTATATGCATTTTTTAATGCATGCCATTAAACCATTGGCAGAATGACTGCGTGTCTGTGCAGAATTATTCATTTTTTTTTTTTTTGTTTTTTTTTTGTTTTATTCTCAATTATGACGGCACACTGCGTTGAGTGGTGTAGACCGCTGTGCTCTACAAGTACACCGCGGGCACGTTACCTACGTAATTTGGTGCCATGCTAACAATGCAATGATGCTATAGGAAAGCTAATAATTATTTTTTTATTATTTTTTTTTACTTTGCCATTTGAATATGAACTTTGTAATATGAGAAAATGTCTTAAGACAAGATCGGCAAAAAGCCCGCTCCCTTCTGTACCGACATCAAAATAATTTCCTTTCCGTTCTGGGAAAAGTTACCGTGTCTTGAGTTGCGTCGATGAAAACAATGCGATTGTAATAAGAATTCCTTTAATCAGTTTTCATTCCCTAAATTACCCGGGAACCTTGGCTTGTTTAAAGGTGGAATTTTTTAATTTCTATTCTATTATATTGCATTACCTGTATATTCGATTTTGTGATTGAAATGCATTAAAAAGAGAGGCGCAGAGTCTTTTAGCTGTCCGTATACTCAATAAATATAACTTGGAAATGTTCCTAAATATCTGACCATTTACTCGCAGTTGTTATTTTTAAAATGATTTTCTTTGTGCCTCACTAAAAGCATGACAAGTTTCGATCATAAACTTGTGATGTATATGCCACACCAACATATTTTGCTATTGTGTTTTGCTTTCCTTTTTTATTTGGTCCATATAATTTTCCATTTTAAAGAAAACATAGAAGTTTGTTAAGAAAAAAAAAATACCGTAAAATTCTGTAAGGAGGCCAATAGAATATTTGCCAAATTCTCTTTGCCACTACTAGACATACCCCGCCATGCACATACATGCATAGAAGCATTTTTGTGCATTTATTGAAAATCGGTGAGCTATAAATCGGTATCAGTGTCAGTGTAATCTGTTACGTTTTGTTTGCCAGCTTTGAAGTTTTCCTGTGACATTCATAACTTCATCGACTTTTTGCTGAGCGCTTTAGTTTACTTTTATTGCAGTCTAAAAGTACTTAAAAGCGCGTAAACAAAATTCTTGCCTACTGGGGAACAATTTTCATAGTAGAACTCTAAACAGCCTTTAGTGGACTATAAAAATTGAGATTTTTAATGCTGCAAAACACTCTTGCAGAATTTGCTTTGATTAATCTTTTTGCTGATTTAATTTTGCAATTAATTAATTTAATTAATTTTTTTTCCAGTACATTCTTTCTTTTCCTGAAATTTTTCCTTATATTGAGAGAAAATTTATTAAATTTTTTTAATATTCTTAGTTTTGCAAATAGGGCTTAATGGCGCGCTTTAAGCTTTGAGTCCTTTTAATAAAGAAAAATTTGTGATATATGTATGGCTACTAAACCGGAGTTCGCGGTTTCGATTCCTGCGGACAAGTCGAAAGCTTTGCAGATGAAATTAATTACCAAAAAAAACTGCTGCTAATTTGACGAATCGCTGCTTTTATTTTAATTAAAATATTTTTTGTAATTCAGTTCGGAAGGATCTGGGTTTTTCAGTTCCCTTGAGTTCGTAGTATTAGATTAGAACAGTTTATCATTCCCTGGAATCCTCAGGGCAGCCATCGATAACCAGTTATTCCCCTCTAAGCCTCCCTCAATAGTGGTGAGTAGACACATGTAATACCCATGTATGCTTACTTTCACGTATCCATTCATGCATACACACAATCCCAAATATATTTGGTCAAATATTTTTTGGAACAAGTGCAGCGAAGATGAGCCCTCGAAATCATCAATGCGAAAGGAAGGAATTTCAGAATATAAAATAAACGAAATAAATGAAAGTTTTGCAACCAAATCCCGTCAGATCTTCTAAGCATTACACATGTAATAAAATAATACTTTTTCTTGTGTGTGTGTGCACTACGTATGTATGTTTGGCATATACATATGTATCTGTGTTATTTAGTTTAGCAGTTTTTCCTTCACATTTGGAAACAAAGTCTGGTTTTTGTTAAAAGTTTTTCTAAAAGAATTTGCTTCGTTGTTTTTTATTTTGTGTAAAACATTTTGTTGCAGTTTTTCTTCCCTTTAGAAAACATTTATTCAATATAAATGTTTTGCAAAATTTTATTTTTCAATTTTTATATAAAAGAAAAATGATGGGAAAAAAACAACAATATAAAAACGAAAAGAGTGAGCAAATGAAAGAGAGCAAATTGTGTCGAAAGAAAGTTTTTCTATTCATCTGCTGCTGTCATGTATCACATGTCAGGTTTGATTGTCAGGATGTGCTGTTCATAAATTGAAAGGTCTTTTAGTTTTAAGATATAAAAAAAATGCTTCTTTGTTTGTTTAAATGGTGGATGCACAGATTTGTGAAAGCAAATATGGAAATTTGTTCATATTTTATGCTTGTAAGTCAGATGTTGGGGATAGCAGAGTTACCAAAAAAATTAATTTTTTTTTTGCCATATTCAGATGTCATTAAAGTTTTTTAATAAATAATTTTAGCACATCTTTTCTCAAGTGTTTCTAGCACCACAGAGAAGAACTGTGTAGCATATGGATGTAATTTGTAGTCCAGTGATTAATTTCAGTCAGTTGGTTTTTTCACACTCAATGCAATGTTGCTTCAGTAGCAATAAGAATTGCAATAGAACTATTGATAATCAGCTGATTTTATACTGTTCGATTATTGTTTGTTTGATCAAACAAAATAAAAAATGGTATTCTATTCACATTAAGCAAAATGTTAGATGAGGAATTCATTTTTAAAGCTTTTTTCAGATAACTTTAGTTTCGTATTTTCACTAACTTTTGATCAAACACTAATAATTTAAAGTACTCTTATAGTATGAAGCCTTCTTAAAGTTTCAAAGCATTATAAATCTAGCACGATTTTGGACCAAAGCTAAATTGTAGCGTTCTACGTAATTTGAAAAAGGTTATGAGCTTTTTACTTCTAACAAAAAACTTTTAAGGGACTTTTATTTTTAAAAAACGTTTTCGAATTAAATTTTATTATTATTACATGACTTTTATTTCTATGTACCTGTATTCAAGTTATAGAATTCCTTTGAATTATATGCAACAATGCAGACTTGAACTCGGCAGTTCAATAAAAATTATTTAGATGTAATTGCATAAACGCTCATGCTCATAGGATTCGACGAGGATTTTGTTTTATAATGACCTCATAACCCCAAATTGTGCGGCGTGTGACTTTCCTGCTGCCGGAGTTTTGTATTACGATCCGTTAATTGGATGCCATTAAGCTTTTATATAACTGAGGTTTTATCTTAGCACGTTCTCATTACGTACTTTAGTTAAATCATGCAATTATAATTACAATAAAATAGTATCCTGCAAAGCATACTTTTAGGCATTGGTATCGTTCATGGTGTTTATAATAAGACAAAAACATTAATAAAGACTTCAAGTAATGGCGGTTCTTGGAAAAAAAATCTTGCAAAACTGCTGAGTAGCAACTTGTCAACTTTTCAAATTATATTTTAATTTCTAAAATTTAATTTTCCTTTAAAATGTTCACCGCAATCAAGCTTGTCGGGGGAATCAATTCGAACTACCGTTCCATTTACTCTTTCTGACTTTTTATGAGGCCAGTAAATCATGGAAAACGAAAAGAATATGGATTTTTAAATAAACCTTTTTGTCAACAAGTGATTGGCATAAAATATGTAGTTTTGCGGTATTCGAAAAATTTCAGCTTTCCCTATCATTGATTTTGTTTTCAACTGTGTTTTGAAGCAAAAAGGAATCAATTTTTCTCTCGAATAATTTAAGCGTGAAGTAGGAAAATTTCTAGAAATCTTTAATTTATATTGACATCAATATTTGCAAAGCTTCAATTTCTAACTCTATTTTCGGTCAAATAAATTTTAAAAAAAATTTTTAATATCCAGAAAGGATATCGATATAAAGAAATATTACAACTGAACCAGATTTCGCAAATATAAATTTAAATTATCCTTCAAATTATTTTCAAACTCTGATTATTAAATAAAATAAACATTAATAAATATAAATCAATATAAAAATTAAAAAAAAAAAATATAGATATGAAAGTAAGAAAGAATACTTTTTAATTTTATGAAAACTATGAAATGTTAAAATATTTTTGTCAGTCCTGCTTGAATTATTTGGCTCACATGAAAATAAATTCAAAATTCTCTTCGAAGCCAATTTTATTCGCATTAATAATTATTTCCAAAATGGCTAAAGTGGTTAAGTGTGCGTCAGCTGTTGTCAGGAATGCAAAAAGGATTTCATGTTTGCAGCTGATACGGATTTGTTAAACATTTTCAATACTGCAAAACTGCTCCTTCTTTAATAAAAAAAAATATTATTTTTATTTTTTACTTTTAGGGTGGACGTGTCCGTTTCACATCAAACCGCGAAAGCACTGGCGTAATTTCTTTAAGATCCGCTGGAGATATATCGCTACCACAAAGAGGACCACCGAGAAGAGGACTTATTGTACCTCAACAACCACCAAATCCACCGACAATAATTCCTTTGACCCATGCAAGGTGAGCTAAAGAAAATTTTATAGAATGTTTCTATTTTAAATAATTTTGTGGTGGAGTGATTTTATCTTTAAGTATTTTGTAATAAGTATGATGAATGTGTAGAAGAAGCTGAGACGGTGGCATATACAGTAGTAGTTCTTTGCATGCGCAAGACTGTCATTAAATCGTACTTTTGACCGAATTGCTGACAATTACTAAGGACCCGGGAATCAGTAGAACTGAATCAGTAATGACGCCTTGAGATAAAAAGGTTTCAAATGATAGGTTTCATGGTATATATTTGAATTAGCTATATATATATATGTATGTATATCGATCGATTCAGAATTTCTTCTTGCATTCGGTCAACTAAGAAAGCCATTTTCGCAGCACATTAATAAAATCTGTTCTGACAGGGAGAGCGAAACCTTTCAACTTAAGCTCACTTTCCTGAGGATATGCAGTGCCATCGTCAATATTGGTTTTGTGTGGCGAAATGGGTAGCAGGTAGCTCTGTAATAAATGAAAAATAATAATTTACTCAATATATAATGAGCACATTGCACGTGTTTTTATTATAAAAAAAGAATCATTTTTATTAATCCAAAAAGCAAAAGGAAATCATTAAATTCATCAGAACGCAATCAGTAGTTGTCAAAGGATTCAATATTGCTGACAGTGACGCAAATGCCGCTTTGTATTGTGTTTCCATGAACAGGCACCTCTTTATCGGAGGTATCAGAAAATTTATTTTTGCACGCTTTTAAAATTTTAAAACAATTGATTTAATCTTCAATCACTTTCCACTTAACTTTTTCAATTGTCTCAAAATTACAAGGAAGGAATGGTAGTGCGAAAGTCGCAACGTGATGAAAAAGTGTTGCAGCGCCTCTCGTGTCATGAGAAAATGAGAAAAAATCGTGTTTTTTTTTGTTGGTATTGCCAACCTTGTCGCGAACACGGTTCGAAGCGACGACTTCAGCTACTTGTAAATGATACAGTTATTCCGTTAGGCAGCGACACCCTTCCCTTTAATTTTTGATTAGTTTTACAAAAACCTTAAAGTGTCTACTCAAAAGTCAAAGCATGAAATCTTCATTCGATATCTCGGTTTAATAACATTTCCTTTACGGTCACTTGCAATTTCACCCTAAAAAGGCAAGAGTACACGTGCGTGTGTGTGTGTGTGTGTTTCTTGCTTGCCATCATATTTCCACATTCCTTTTGCATAGTCCTTGTTAAGAAAAACGAGGAAACGCTTAACCAGAAACTTTAACTGTTATTTAAACTAAAAGATAGAAAAGCTGGGAAATTGTGCCCCAGTGATCAAAGAAAATTTATAACAAACATGCCACTTGATATTAAATTTGGGCATTTAATGTGGTCTGAAATCCCTTTATGTGCAAGGAAAATCAACCTTTTTTCAGCCCTTAATTTCGTACAGTCAACTTTAGCACTCGTGTGTTTAAAAAGCAAAATCATACTGTTGCCATATAATCGTCATAGGAAGTCGTTGCTCGTACGTGGATGTTTGCGTCTGTGGGCGTGTGCGGTTCCTTTTATTTAAATGTGAGCCATTTGTAATCCTTTGCAACCTGTAGCTGACCTTCGTAATGCCAGCAATCTGTGTAATCTTAACCAATTTCATTTAAATCACTATCAAATAAAACAAAAATAGTGAAACTGAACAGAAAACCAAGATTTATTGCCTTTTTTTAAGCTTTTCCAGCAATTATTTTGAATTGTTTCCAATTTTTTGTTGTTTTTGTGCTTCTCAAAAACTTTTCTTGTTTTGAAAGTTTTCATAAGCAGTATTTGTTGATTACCTGATGGTGTTTAATTTTGTGTAAATTAGAAGATACAAACTGCCGTAACTGCAAATTATAAAAATGTAAATGTAAATAGGGAATCCTGATCTGTAAAGCAACTACACAAGCAGAGATGCTGAAACATCTTTTTGTAAACTCCAAGGAAAGAAAATAGTTAAACAGCATCTCCACTCGTTCCAAACTTGTCAGAAAAGCGAAAGGATAAAGTAAATAGACAGATACAAGTAAATATATAAACAGATTACATTTTTGTTTTGTTCCATTTTAATTTCATTCTGTAGTTACTCGTGTTTATTTTTATTTTGTACATTATACGGCTCTTCCAGCCCCCAATTAATTAATTCTTCCGAATGGTCTCTTGTACAAGTGTGTGAATTTTAAAATAAAATAAAATTAAATGTTTTCGCACACACTGTTGTAACTTTTCTTGATTGTTTGCTGAAATAGTCATTTTGTGTTGTTGTATTTCGGCCGGCTTTTCATTTTTCAATAAAAAAAAAAAATGTGGACGGCCTGCATCCTCGGCAGCCTCTTCTATTCTAAACTAAAGCGCACACGCACAACCACACACACATGCCTACTCATACACACACATTTAATAAATGAAAAACTAGTTAAACATTTATAAATACAAACATGTAAACACAAACATACTCGTATGCCAGTTCCTATTGGGGCTACAGTGTGTGTGTGTGTGTGTGGAAAACGTTCATCCTTTTTTCTTTAATTCTTGTTGTTGCGTATTCCAAAATGGCCTTCCCTACTATTTCCATTTAACAGAAGTTTTTAGATAAAAACTCCAATTTCAAGTTTCTAAGATGGTATGTTCCAAGAAATTCATTTTTTTTTTGTAGGTATTTTCGACAGCATAAAAACATATAAGCGATTTATTTCCGAAACAGAAAACTTTTATTATTTGCTAATGGGGCGTCCACAGTAATTGCCACATCGCTACCATTTTGCTTTCGTGCAATAATTATGGAAAGTCGACAAAATCAAAGAAAGGTGATATCGAAGTATGAAAGAAATATAAACAGAAGTTGCCAGCCAAGCTTTCGTTTTTAATGGATCTTTAAGCTTTAATTCTGCACGCTGCCATATGCCAAGGATAATTCTATTGTCCGAGCAAAGCTTTTTTAGTTTCAGATATTTTTTTGGCTGCACTTGAACTGAGTTGCCGCTTCGGAAAATTTCTCCATTTTTTCCATTTTATACAATGATGCTTAGCAAAAGAGGTTAAGTGTTAATTAATTATTTTTGGAGTTACGTAAAAATGTTTGTCCGAAACAAATGATGGATACGACTTTATAAAGCAGAGCAAATTTTCGAATACAGAAAGTACCATTTTTTGTACAATTATAAATACTTGAAATAAATAATGCTTTGATGCTTTAACAAAATTGGAAATAGATATTTCTGGAGTTCTCCATTTTTTATTAATTTTTTAAAATCACACTCGTACATTTTCAAATGATTAAATTGTCATGGAAGTTCAAATTCTTAAAATTCTTGATTTTAGAAATTGCCAAGTATTTTGGTTTTGCAACAGCAAATGAGTTTAAAAATTGTTTTATTTTTAATTTTTATACTTGTTTGCGATTGGCGCATTGCGTGCCATAGAAAAGCGATTTTTTTTGCGACAGAAAACTTTAATTCAGTTTTACTTTATTGCCATATTGCGTTGCGAAACAGGCAACCCTCGCATACGACTCACAATGGCTTTTCAGGTTTCATATTTATTTATCTTCAAATTAAAAATTGGATTTCTTCGGTGTAGTTATTCATGGCTAAAAGGTCACATGCTTCGCTCAAATTCATTCCTGCATTTTAAAACTGTAAGCAGTCTTATTAAGGATACTAATAAAAGGATATGATGCCCAAGTATTTAATAGAGACTCACTGAAATCCACAGGAGGCCGATTGACCAGAGTCCTTGTTTACACCCTTCTATTAATACTATAATACAGGCACTGCAATACCTAAACAATGTGCTATAACCTTGGCGTGTATGCGATCGGAGAAATATCTTTATTATTAGCAAAAATATATTTTAAACATTTGAAAACATAAAATAAACATACAAGAGCAATAAGAACTCAAGTTTTCCATTCAAAAATACAGAAACGGCCATTATTAAAGTTTTACGATTTTTGGCCAAAAATGCAAAGACCAAATCAAAAATTGAAATCTGAAAGAAAAAGAAACTCAAGTTTTCCCTGCAAAAACACAGAAACGGACGTTTTGAAAGACGATTTCAATGACGATTTTTAGCCAAAAATGCAAATTGGGACAAAACAATTAATTGTAGGTTCACTTGTACTTACTCGCATTAATTTATATGCGCAATCGACACTGTTAACAAAGTTCACGTACACATATAGAGTACACATCACAACCATCCAACGTAAAATATTTTTTCAAGGATTCTATACAACATTCAGTCAGACGGCGTGAAAGCGTGTAAGAAGAGATACAAAATGAACTCCCTTTTCATACAATAAATACGTCTTTGATTACTTTTTATTTTGATGTGATTTTTTCCTGATCGGTATGTGTGTGGGAGTGAGTGTATGCGTGTGAGTGGAGTTGTATAAAAATTTTATTTTCTTGTTTTTATTTCACATATGTGTATGTGCTAATAAATGTTAAATATGTATGGAGAGCAACTAATGCAACTTCTTTCTACCGTTCCCTAAAGTGGATCGAAGAATTAACAGAATTCAAACTTTTCTTTATTGCAAAATCATTCAAATTAATCTTTCCAAAAATATAGAAAAAAAACAGACCGCTACATTGTTTTGCCCCTAAGAATATGCAGCAGAAAATCTATAGTATCGATTCAGTGGGCTTCATACTAACGCTTGCGTGTAAATTAAAGTAAAATTATAATCAATAAGATATTGTCTCTGCGTTGATCACCATCAGTAATCTGAAACTATATCTCTGTAATGCGTAGCAGAGAAGCATTTTATGTGAAACTTTGTTACCACAAAATTCATAAAAATATATATAATTACAACGCACGGACACATACTCATACATTTATAAAGCAAGTTTCACTTTATAAGTTGATTCAAATCACAACATGTGTTATCAGACTCAGTTTAAAGTTCAAGGAGTGGCTTCGCGGATCGCATTATGTAGAATGCTCATGCTAAATTGAATCGGTTAACATACAAATCATAATCGGAAACTTCATACAAGCTTCAGAGCTTTATATATATTTTTATTTGTTTAATTAACTGCAGTGGTGTATATGTATAATATGAAAAAATACGAAAAATTGTAGGAAGTGGGCGTGCCGACACAAAAAAATTGTCAGAAAATAAATAATGTGAGAAAGTGATGCAGCTTGTGAAAATCGACGGCATACGCGCAGATGAAAATGAAACTTTCTGGCCATTTTTTTATTTTCAAAGGACCTTATTTCAAAAAATGAAGTCAAAATAGCGATATTTACTTTCCCTTAACGTGAAATTAACAATTATTTGTGTACGGGCGTAATTATTTTGTGCATAAAGTTGAAATTGATGGAAATGATAAAAAATCTAACATTTCTAATTCTAAAAAAAATTTTACCTTCAACTTGCATTACAACGATACGATTTTACGAACTTTGGCTTACCTGACTAATATTCTCTTCTATTCTATTTATTTGCAACATTGATCTCACAATTTAAGCACTTGAATTATCTAAAACTTTTTATTTGTTCGAGCCCGATTAAATCCTGATAAAATTTATAAGGCCTGCATGCAGGCCCTTTTTTCACTTTTTGTATTGATTTCCATTTTTCGCAAATTAATCTTTAGCCAGACCACTGCTAAGGATATGCAGGCTCTAAGTGCGAATCTGGTTTGCGATCTAGACAATCACCCATCTGAAAGGTTTCCTCAATATTCTTCCAACTTCTCCAATTGCCATTGCACGATTTTATTATTGATTTCTTTATTACTTTCGGCTTTAGTATTTTTTTCAAATTTATTCCTAAAACTTTATTGAGCTTTTTTTAATATTTTTGGGTCGCAGTGTTTGGTGTGAAATTTTCTTGGGATTTATTTTATAAAATATTATTTGAAAAAGGGTTTTCTTTTGGTTTGTCTTTTTTTTTTGAAATATTCATAAATTAAAAAGTTATATTTTATTGTCCATGAGCTCCAATTCATTGCTGCTTATGGCAACTTATCACCAGATCTTTAAATTGAGAGCATCTTATGAAGCGCAAATAATAAATTGATTAAAATAAACAATCCTTTTTTCTATAGACCTGTATTTACTAAGTAGACTGTCGTGGCGAATGACCGCTTTGTATTTTAAAAATTTTGTGTTTTTATAGGAAAACCCTTTGCATAAACTTGTTCTAATTTATTTATTTTATAATAATCAGTTTTTTTTATTGGCAAAAGTAATTTGAATAAATTTTATTTAAATTCGTATTTGCATAAAAATTTATGAATATATTTAATTATAGAAAAAAGTTTTATATTAAAAACAGTTGTTAGAAAAGTATTAATTAATTTAATACCTAAATTTTTTTTAAATAAATCCATTTTTAATATAAATCCATTTAATCCTTGCTGGACAGAAGTGATACTTTCTATTTCTTATCCTGATTTTCAGTTTTATTTTGGATCCTGTCAAAGAGGCAGGCTTTGACATCAAGAAAAATATGAAGCTAATTTTTTTTGTAATTCTTATTTAGTTATGAAGTAAATGCACAAGAAAATTTTCTTATTGGAAATGTTTTGTTCCATTAAATATTGTATTTTTTACTTTCAAATAACTTTATTGCTCTTCGCAGGGTGAAAAAGGTAAAAACTAAAGTTTTTCTATAAAGTGGTCAATTTCGGTTGCTGCTTATATAAGCCCTGGACCAAACACTTCAACAAAATAATTATAAATTTAGCTATTTCCTAACCTTGTTCCCAAAAAAAAAAAAACAATTGAGAATTACAAAAGCACAATTAGAGCAATCACTCGACTAAACTAGAAATTAAAAAAGCTTTTTAAATATTTTATTCTCAGAAAAATCTTCTTTTTGTCTAATTATTTTCAGGAATATTATTTTAGTATTTACTAATTTTTTCAAGTCGTCAGTCTTGCAGCCAATCTTGAGTACCACTAATGGTTGTCTGGATTGTTAATACAACCCTTCAGTTAACTAGTTTTCAAAGTTTTCTCATTTGTAAGGGATAGTCTGGTCACTTAATGTACTCAAAGGGCTGAAATGTGTAGTATCATACGTACTCACAAATATTTTGTAGCATAGTCGTAGGGGCTTACAATCCACATTATTTCCCATTGGCACAAGTTTACACGCACGTCATCTCAAAGAACTTCTTTAAGAGCTTTTGAGATGTGCGTGCGCGTATGTGCATTTAGTGTTTGTTAAGATACAAATCGTTTGCTGGTGCAAAAAAAATTTTAATAGAAAACAAAGTAGAATATGAATGTAACATTGTCTGCTGGTCTCTGATAACTCGGTTTCAAAAAATTTCTTATATGGCTATTGGGCGTGAGTATACATGTGTAAATGAATCTACGCTTGTGTAAATATGTAAATAGGGGTGTATACGAGTAAATAGAAAGACGTGTACGTTTTGAAATTCTCAATTGGAAACTGATGACTTTGAATGATTTTGATTACTTTTTCCTTTTCTACTCTCTTCAGTTTCTTGCAAAATGTTTGCAACTGATGACCAGCAACCAGAAAAGAAAAGAATTTAAAAGAGAAACTTGAATAAACTTGAAAATGGAAAACATGACACTTTGGTAAAATAAACTTCTTAAAAAAAAGAAGTATTCTGTTTATTTAAGATAACAAATAATAATAGCTGCCACTTGCACACATGCACAGGCTTGCACACATACTCGTATGTACACCCCTCATTGGGATTAAGCAATGAGCAGGAGTAGCGATAATGATGGCATAATAATGGCCTAATGTTGGCATCAATGGGAATCGGAAATATTTATAGGTGCTTGGGTATTACATGCTCCCGAAAAAATACTCACCTGCAGTTCCGGGTAATTATACTTCAGTGTTATGCTGCTTCACAAAACATATTCCCATGATAATTGCTCGATGGAAAGGTCTCGACAAAATAATCAAATGCACTTGAATTTGATTCAAAATGGGATCATCAATCAGAAGAAGAAATCCTAGGAGAATGTCGAAACATCGTAAAGTGTCAGTCCAAATCTCCGGGCTGACAAAAAAAAATTTCTCTATTCCTTCAATTGGTACATTCTTTGTAACTTGTGTCTAAAGAAATAAATTAATTGAAAAATTCAATTTAACGAACTTGAAGCGGAGTAATTAAAAATTGCTTTAATGAACATTTTCCTAAAAAAGAAAAGAAAAATTTTAATTTCCATTTTCCTGAATTATTTTTTAGTTCGAAAATAAATTTCAAATATAAATATTTAAAAATACATTTCATGTACAATGTATGGGAGATATATATATATATATATATATGTGTGTGTGTTTGGCTGTTCAAGTTTTTATTTCGTTTTTTTGGAGTCGAGAAGTTTGTTTTGGTTTTGGCTGCGTTGTATTGGGCTCATTTAAGTTCTCAGTTTGTTTGTTTGTGTAGGTATTGTTGTAACTGGCTTAAGCCTTTGATGCCTTAACCTTTTTCTAAGCCAAACTAATGCTGTTGTATTGAATTCATGGTGAAATTTGTTATTTTTCCATTTATTTATAAATATACATAAACATGCACATATATATATATGCATGTGTATATATACATATATATATATATATACGATATATATGTGTGTGTATATATACATATATATTGCTTCTTAAGTAAATCCAATTATGTGTCGTCAGTGCTTTCGGAGTCTCTGGCATTTTTCTTGGCCGAGCCAAAATTATACGAATGTTACCAGAATACAAATGATTGTATGATGAATTGGACAGCTCTATTTCTTTCCAACATCTTCAAATCACTTATAAAAGGGTGCTTTGTGTGGCATTGGGAGTGTGCTGTGTGTGCGTCTGCACGTGTAGATCTGTACGTGTTTCTGTCTTTGACATTTATTTTATTTGCTAAACTGACAGCAATTTAAAGAAAGTCAAATGATTGTCATTGTTAAGATACTTAAGTGGTCAATTTTTTTTTGCTCTTCAACTGTTTGCTTATTTATGAAATGTTTCGCTCAAAGGAAAAGATTAGCAGTGTAACTGAAGAAATGAAGGGAATACAAGATACATTAATTACGCACTTATTATGATTTCACTTTGTAAGAGATTTTCTTTTGCGTTCCGCATTTGTATTTGCAGATCCCATGACAGAGAAAGTGGGGATTATGCTGGTTCCATATCAGATTTACAAAGCGTTACATCCCGCCTCAGTACGGTATCGGTAAGTACTTTTACATATTCTGTAATTTATATGGATCACACAAATTGGAGGTTCTAGTGAATTAATATCGCCTTAAAATATTTATAATTTCGCTGAATGGTTGTAGCGGAAAAGGCCTTGAAAGCCTTGTCTGTGTGTTAATTTGCAATGCTTTTCCCAGTTTTGGAATTCTCAATAAAAATTTCCCGTGGAAATATTTTGTCAACATTTGTAGTAGAATCGAGAGAAAGGGTATGCGATTGAGTAGTGACCCCTTCAAAGAATAAAGTAGAAAGTTTATATGCTTCAGTGGATATCAGCTGCTGAGAAGGCATGCCCTCAAGTTAGAAAGTGTTTAACACTTAAAATTAAATATAAAATAATACAAAAGCTTAATAAAGGCTTTTAAATTCAAATTATTGGCGGATTAGTAACCTACATTCAAAGTAATATTGGGTCTAGGTATCCACTCGCTTGCACGAAGTAGTTTCCTCTGCTGTAAAAGTGATATTGTAGTAGAAAACTTAAAAACTGTTGTCAGCTGTTTAAAAAGTAATCAATAATTTAGTTGGCAACATTCTTGAATCAAAGATGTTTTCAATGAAGCGCAGCATCAACTCGACTTGGAAGCGTAAATTTACAGAAAGAAAGAGATTCATTCAAAGAATTAGGAACTCTTTGCTCAGCTTGTTTGTCTGGATTGTAAAAATAATACTTAAAGAAATAATTTGTTCTTGCAAGGCTCTGGAAAACCTTTTAATTTGTATTGAGTAGCAGTGAAAGCCATAATAGAAATTGTGAGGTGTTGAAGTCCTCAATATTTTCTTTTCAAATTCTGTAAAAATGTGCAACTTTGGAAATAAAGTTTTTCACTAAATTACTTTCAAACACCTGCGAGAAAGAAATATTTTCGTTAAACATTTTTTGTCTCGTCTGTTTCAAATTTCTTTTCAGCATCCTTCATTTATTCAGAGAAAAAAGATGACAATTTATTTGTGAATTAGTTTTAAATTGAAGTGTTAATGTACCTGCTACTGTTGCTATTGTTGCTGCCGTAGATCCTTTTGCCAGTAAAGGCACAAGTGCAAATAATCTGAAAAGTCCGTCCTTGTTGTTTTTCGTTTAGTCGGGTTGCCTCTTAATGCCCAAACAAAACACTTTAATGCAGCTTAACTACTCACAAAAGAGAAAACAGAAAAATATTGGACGACCATCAGTCTCATCACACGGTTGAGAGCCGAACGAGACACCCCATCGCATACCCCAGCGCAACTAAACTTTTGCCCCAAATTGATAAAGTGCAGTTGAGCAAACAAAGTTTTGTTATTGCAGCAATATTTTCTTTTCTACTCACTCACGGCATTAAGTGTGCGACAGAGAATACATAATTGTTGGAGTGTATGAACTTGCAACAAGCAGACGGCTTTTAAAGCACATTCGCCGCACTTTTCTATTCTGCTCGATTGTTTTCTTTCGATTTGCTTCCGAGTAGAATGTTGTGATTGCAGCCATTTGTCGCAGGCCAATATTTTTTGTTCGTTTGCTAAAATGTAAATAAATAATAAAATGCTCACTCGTGCCCATTCAGGCAGTTTGCTGAATGGAAAACTTCAAGTAAATTAAAGTTTATACAGAAATATAAAATATTTCTGACAAGCACCTTCTTGTGTATCAGTTTTAAGTTTCTTTTCAAATTCTCTATTGGAAATGGATAAAAAGACAATATACTGAACGAATGTGTGACGTGTGTTGCTTCTCCTACCAGTCACGACACCCGTAACTGCCATGTGCGGTACCACCTTATTTTTCATTTTTTTTTTGTTTTTTGTAAAGAAATTATAGAAAATTTATTCTCATAAAGTGTGTTAATTAAACAATGTCATATCTGGCATTATTGCGCCTCATGTTGTTAATTTAAATTTTATTTAAGTGAAAATTATAAATTTTTTTTAGATTGCAACCAACAATTGCACGGCACGTTATCGGACTTTAAGTGGCGGCATTGGAGAATCGCCCTCCCTTTCACCCAGCCCTTCTTCGGACTATGAAGACATTGGTGCTACAAGAGCTTTGCCACCAAGTCTGGCGGCCAAGGTTAAAAAGAATGGAGCTGTAGCAACCAAGTCAAATACAATGAGCCAAAAAGCTACAGTGCATCATGTAAGTCCGATCTGCTTTATAAGAGAGAAAAGTTTTAATAATCAATATGCAATCGTTTCGGTTTCCCGAAAACAAATTGCAATCTGGTTGGCTTTACTAACACAAAAAAAAGAGAAAAAAAGGAAAATAAGATGAACGGCATTTTGAGAAGGCTTGGCTGAAGCAGAGAGCGCATCATGTAAAAATGGCTGAGGCCGTATGATGGATCTATAACTTCGGCAGTCATAAAAATATTTTCATGATATCGACAGGGGACCTATTGTTGGCATGTTTACGTGAGGAAGGCATAGCCCCTGGTGCCTTAGTCATAATCCGCTTTCTTTTGGCGGAAACTATTCCTTTTCTTTAATATTTACCGGAAGGAGTGTTTCCATAGAATCTTATTCTAAGAGAAACAGTGAATAATTTTAAACTTAGCGCACAACTGAAGAAGTTAATAGAGCGCACAGCGAAAGCTTCTCTTGCCAACAAGCTTAATCAATTTATAAATGGCAGCCAATAAAGTTTTATAAGCTTTTAAATTATCCCAATAAGTTTTGTGCAAACAAAACTCAACCATTTCCTGTCAAATAAATATTCTTTGAAGAAATATCATTTCCTCCGTGTTTTTAAAAAATGTTCAACTCCATTTTTATTAGAATCAAGAAAGGAAAAAACAGAGTTTAAAATCATTTATTATTAATTATTGTTGGTTTGCTTGTTTGTTAGTTTGTTTGCTTGGATTAACCAGCGATGCGTATATTGGTTTTTGAACTTTCTAATGATGATTTAAATACAAAAAAAGAGAAAAAACAAAAAAAAAAAAGAATAAAAACAAAAGTAAAAAACAAAAAATATATTTTCTTTTTTCTTTTTCTTTTCCTTTTTTCTTTTTTGTCTTTTGCGAATAATCTTTACGCGCCCTTGGTCTCGCTCACATAAACTTTCATTTGTACAATAATTGACTGTGTACGTCAACTTTGTCTGGGTCGCCTTCAACATGAACGAATGGTTCGGATGTCTGAATGGAATATGTGGCTGCATGACTGAATCAATGTTGTTGTAAATGTGTATGCGGATTTTTGGGCGGTATGGGGGAATAAAAACTTTTAATAAAACAACTTTAAAATCCACATCACAATTTTGAAAAACTTTGACTTGTGCAATACTTGCTGATGCCATGATACTTTAACTTCTATTTGTTTATACTTCTTGCTCCTTCCTGGATCTGGCTGATGGCTGATGGCTGTTGGCTGTTGGCTGCTGGCTGCTTGTGTTCGCGATGATGGGGATGACGATGATGATGATGATGCTGTTGATGTTTGTTTGTGAACTTAGACTAACGAAATGCGAAACTCACCAAAGGAAATTGGCACATTTAATGAGAATGGCGTGCGAAACTTTGTTGCCACGAAGGATACTTCGAGGGATTTTAGCAATTCGCAAGATAATACAGATCGAGGAAGTATGAGTGATCAAGCCTTTGCCTGTTCAGCCAGTTCGGTGGAAAGTTTGCCAAGTGCTTCCGGCTCAAGTAAGTAGAAGAGGTCTTCTGTTTATTTGCAAATAGTTTTTGTATTAAATAGACGTAATCACACACTCACTTCAACACATCCGGCCTGATAACAATTGTAATAGCTGAGTGGAGTGGTTAGATTGTCTAAATATGTTTTGGAATATTGTTGCCTCTGATGTTGTCAGTAGTTTGTAGTTGTTTATTTAAAATATCCTCGTTGCATATACTTTCTTTTTATCTTTGCTACAGTTTAAGTGGTTTTTTGGTTGAAACTGTGGAATTTTTTGAAAACTTAATGAATTTTTAATATGCTTCCGGAACGTTTTAAGCCTTCGTTCATGCACTCTCCTTCACTTGCTCGCTCTTCTAAGCACACAGCCACACACACGCGCGTTTGCAATCATCAAAACATTAAAAAGCTTCTAAAAAGCAATATAAACATGTACAAACATCTACATAAAATTAAAATCCTGTGTGGGAGTGTGAGTGTGTGAGTGTGTGAGTGTGTATGCGTATATTTCAGTGGGTGGGTGGTTCTGTGTAAGTATTAAGTAATGCACAACTATCTAGACTTTTCAACAGGATTCATTTTCTCTATGACTTTTCTTTCCCCATATTTTTTTCTTTTTGGTAATTCTACGTTTTGTTAAAAAATCATAGCAGTTGGGGCTGGTACGTGCTTCGAAGCCATCGTACAGGACAGTGATAGGGGGGGTGAAAATTTAGGAATTTAATGCGCTTTCGTTTTTGAAATTAAAGCGCAAAAAAATTAAACTCTATTAATGAACAAAAAACTTTCTTATTTGAAGTAGTTTCTTTGAATAATCCATTAAAACAACTCTGAAGCAACATGAAAAGAAAAGAAGAGAGGGAAGACCGAAAAGAGCAACATCGACATGCTTAAAATTTTGCGACAAAGCAAAAACAAAACATCTGTTTAATATGCTCAACAATAAGTGTGTTGATTTAACTTTGAAAAATCGACGAACATCTATTTTGCGAGTAAACCTTAAAAAACCAAAATGCCTTATAAAAAAGCTTAATTAAAAATATTTGAAATTGTTTTTCTTGCAACAAAACTTTATCGCATTTTCTATTTTCTTTGTAATGAAAAACTATAATGCAGGCACACAAGCTCTAGTACGTCCAGGCAGTCCACAAAGTTCTATATCAACCGATGATCGTATCTCGTTAGCGCCATCAATATGCAAAGCAAAGGCACTTGTCGACAGCATGGCAAATCCTTACGATAAGGATGCACTTAAATTTAAGGTGAGTATCAAAAATCAAAAGACTTCACTTCTCCACACAAACTCTGGCTTGTAGCCTTATTGACTGCATCAAGATGGTAATAAATAAGTTTTCTTTTTAAAGTGCAAGAATGCAGCGTAAAAAGATAAAACAACAGCAACAAATTTAATATAATAGCAGCCAGTAGTGAATACGAGTACAGTAAAAGCTCTTAAGTCAGCTGTATTATAAAAGCTTATTTTATTTGTTCAAAAGAATTGCATCTGTTTTGGAGTTAAATTGATTTTTTCAAATGAAATTATTCCGTTAAATAATTTGAAATCAATTGCCATTGAAAATGGTTTAGTTCTGAAGGATCTCGTTTAATGTGTGCTTCTTTCAAGACTTGTAGTAAGCTTTAATTGAAAGCGCTAAAATTAGTTTGAATTATAAGTACAGGCATAAACAAAGAAACTTTAATAATCTGCAAGGCAGCAGTGTTTCGTGAAGTAGATAAAAATGATGTTTAACTGTTTAAGTCTGTCTTCGTTCTTTTCAAGCCTCAATTTTTTCCATCTGCTTCCGTTCACCTCGAATTTGTTGTAGCACTTAAAATGTTGAATACATTTAAGTTCAGATTTGTGCGTAAGCTTACCAGTCTACTAAACTCTTTACTAGAATTTATTCTAAATAAGTTAACAATTAACTTTTTTGTACTGGAGGCAAAGTGCGTTGAAAAAGTTTATATTCAGATAACTTTTATCAAACAATTGATTATAGCTTTCCAAGAAAGTTTTTATGCTTCTCAAGCTCCTTTACTAATTCGTTCTGCGATAATGCCACAGAAGTAAATTGATTTCCAAGTCTCTTTGAAATTGTAAGGAAGAATCCCTTAAGGAAATCTTCTTGCTCATGAGTTGCACTAACTTCATGTTCATATTTATTTAGTACGTTCTATTAATCAAAAAAGCTCTAGCTCATATCTAAAATGTAATCTCAATTAGAAATTAAATTCAATACAAATAACATTATCTAATCCTTTTCAAGAACAGCTCCAAATGCGGCTTTGAACTTGAGCAATTGCTTAATTGAAAGCTTTCCATATTAATTAAATTTAAGATGAAAACTGGAGCTTCCAAAAGATACCTTGGATAAGCTGTAAGAAATTCCAGAAGCTTTTACTGTGGCATACCGCCTCATTCACTTGAACGTATTACTCGCATATTTTATAAAAATCCTCTTTTAAAGCATTTTTTTATTACTACTATTATTATTATTTGTGTACACATTTGGTTCTCTTTGTAAGCTCATACTTCATTGACTTTATGATAGATGTTCTTTCCGTACTCGTATGCTTTCCATTATACATCTTTTCAACTCATTGATAATGATGCCACAAGATATATTGCACACATACACAGAGGCATCGTTTCCCTCTATATTGGCAAAATATTGCAAATTTTTCCACTATACATGACTTTGTGAGAAAAAAGATGAAACTAAAAATACTCGAACTATCCAACTCCAAGGCTGAAGCAATTTTTTTTTGTAAACGTATTTAATATAAATTGTGTCCTTTTATTTTGCAGTCAAGAGCAGTGGCCTCCCTGCTTCTTACCTTTATTTATTATAGTAAATTTTTTCTTTACATTTTTTTAATATTTCTTTTCCTTGCTCTCTGTTGTTGGTGTTGTTGTTGTTGTTATTGTTGTTGTTTTCTTTTCCTTTTTACAGAAAGGTGACATAATCGACGTGTTGTCGATGAACGCTTCAGGCATTTGGAAGGGTCGTTGTCATGGCCGTTTAGGTCACTTTAAGTTTATCAATGTTGAAGTGTTGCCAGATCAGCGCTTGAAGCATTCGCACAGCAAGAATTTAGCAGCTCTATCCGGCAAGAGCATAAGCGCTGTCCACACCACTGCTGGCCGGCATCTCAATCATAACAATGGTCCTCATTCCGTGGAGGATTTACTAATGCGTATTGGCTTAAAAGAATACACGTCCGTATTTGTTTTAAATGGGTAAGTTAATGAGTTTCTTGCACTCCGGAGTAAAATTATATTGTCCGCACTCTCGTATTGATTTAACAACAAGAAGGAAGAAAAAGCCTCAAATCATCCCTTTTCTCCTTTTTGTTCTTTTCCTGTTTGTGTTTGTTAATGGTTGTACTCATTAATCTTATTACGGTGTTTGCGTGCGTGTGTTTTTATATTCATTCACAGCTACGAAGACCTGGAACTTTTCAAAGAGCTTGAACCTGCTGACTTGGATTATTTGGGCATCGTTAATCCAGACCATCGTGCCAAATTGTTAACAGCTGTGCAGCTTTTACATGATATGGAATGCAGTAAGTTATCAACGATTTTTCTTTTTCTATTTAGTTTTCTATTATTTCTCATTAGGGATCTGTTAAAATAAATAATGAGGAAATAGAATTTTGTTATCCTTTAAGCATTATCAAGTGCTTACACGTTAGAAAGTTGTTGAACTTAAAGCATCTGCAGACATTTTGTAGAGAACTTGTCCAAGAGATGATTTACTACCGATTATTTTTCATCAGTTAATTTTAATTCAACATGTAGAAGAAATTTTTCTTTTCAATTTCCTTTTTTCTTTTATTATTTAATTTGGACAGAATTTACGAGTAATCGAGTACACGTTTTTAAACTTAAAAATAAAAAAATTTTGAATGTTTATCATCTATAAATTTAAAGAGATTTTAGAATAGTCCTTTTTATAAGCTGCGAATGAACTTTTGACAGCAATTTTTATACATTAGAAAAGTTTTATTAGTCAAAATATTTGGAAACTTGAACTTCTAGCTCTTCTTTAGCAGTATTCGTGCCGTCTTCAATATTAATTATTCACTCACTTTGACAGTTGATAATAGCAATCAAATGTGCTTAAGATTAGAAAAATTCTCCGATTTCACACCTCGAGAACGATTCTCGTGCATGGCTGGATGTTTTTCAAAGGAATAATCGAGCTGGAGAAACGAGCTTATGTAACTTTTTTATAGAAAATAAAGCAGAGTTTCATCAGCCGGCAAAATACGAAATTGTTGAAGTTCTGAAACACAATTCTCAAATGGAATGTGCTCAACTTAAACTCGAATCAAGTCCAAGATTTTATTTTAATATTCTTTTATTAGGAAAACATTAAGATTAGAAAAAATTAGAAAATTTAAGCGAATAGTGTACTCATATTCTTCTTTTAATTTAGATTCTAGTTTTCCTCAAACCGGCTCAGATATTGATATTGCGGGCTCAAGTTCGGAAAACGATGAGGCTCGCTTAAATAACATTAATAAAAAACATGGGGCTTCGCCCTTTGGCAGACGACATTTTCCCCGAGACTCCGGCTGTTATGAGGGATCGCCAGTGCCCACTTCACAAACACCCACACAAACATTGGCCTCTACCGATGACTGTAATAGCTTGGATGATGTGGTGACAAAGTGCTCCAGCGAAATAATGAAAAGAGTAGAGAGTGCACGGCGTATGAAGGACAATCCGTTTAAAACAAATACAGCTTTACCTGCGCGAGTAGGTAAAAAGGGCCTGTTGGGTGCCGGCATACTTCCTGACGACACACTAACTCGTGGCGGCGGCCTAAGCGAAAAGTCTAGCGATTCAGGCGTGAGTAGTAGTTCGTTATCTTCGGGACCCATGAAGAATAGCACTTAACATTTGCCCACAATACTCGCCCATGAATTGCTTTTGGGCGTACCTTTATCAAGCAGCGGAGAGACTTTATGTGGCGCTATATCACCCACAACATCAGTGGCTTCAGCCGTTATACCTGGCTGTGGCGCCACCGTAAACTACTTAAGATCCCTGGCCAGTGATGAAAACACCTGCAATACACTGCCCCACTTAACAAGTACTGGCACTCTCGTAGGCCAATTTAATGCCTCCACTACTAGTGCAGGCGTCACCAACAATTTACAACTGAATCGTAACCTGGTTATGTTACGTAACCATCTGCGCAAAAATATCAACAATACATCAGCTCTTGCGGCATCAAACATGACTATGACGGCAAATGCCGCTGCCGCCACTACAGTAAGTAGTCGCGAGACCACAAAAGACCAATAGCCCAGTCCAACAGCTAAATTACTTCAATATTACTTCAACGTCATGGGTACGTATGTATTAATACATTAATTTATAAATCATAATTAAAAAGGGTCTATAAAACATGAGTGCATACCGGCCAAGCATACACACAAACACACATACCACACATTCACATGTATATTCAAATATATAAAATAAAACTAAATATAAAACAAATAATTTAAGTCTGATTCTACTTGATAAATTTCTTTTTTATTTTTTATTTTTTTTTTTTTCCTTTTATCCTTAACACGAACGTTAGACTAAGAAAACAATAAAGGACTGTTTAGCCTTTCCCAGTCGCTAATTTTATCTGCATTTATTTTTACTTTATTTCTCACTTTTTTCCTTTGAATCATTTTATCTGTTGATTGATTTTCTTCGTTTATTATTTTATTAACTTTTAAGCATATTTTTTATGTATAAAACTTTTTTTTTTAATTTTGTTTATATTCTGTTAAGACTTAATTTCGAATATAAGTAAAAGAAAAAATGCTGTGATTCTTTAAATAGAAACAAAAATAAACATAAAAAATCAATTTTGTATAAAGTTTCGTCGTTCAGTTCAAATGTACAGTGTATAAAATAAATTTAAATTAAAAAATCAACAAACAAAAACTGATAAAAAGCAATGCAGAGAAAGCAAAACGAAAATTAATATTAAAAAAAAAATAGACTCAATAAAATACAATAGAAACATTTTTTAAAGTATTTTATATTAAATTATACTTTTCTCAGGTGATGGCATTTATGTATTGTATGAAAGTTTAACATAAACAAGCAAAAAAAAAAATAAATAAAAACGAAAATGTTTGAAACAAAAACAGAAAACATTTGAAGAAAAACACAACACAAACAAACAAACAAACAAACAAACAAACTTATTCAAAAATCTCCCACCCGCCCCTTTAATTTACAAAAGAAAAGAGCACACTCGTATCGGGAAACAAGCCAGAATGTATTGCGCAACGTAAGCCAGCTGGCCTACGTAGAAGTGAAGCATACGAGAAAAGCACTATTTCCAAATTTCGTAAGGACTTCCAAAAAAAGTTTCGTTAAATAGTTTTTTTGCGAACTTGAGTTCTACTCTTCAGGGTCTCAGGATATTTCAAAAAATTGAAGTCCAAAGGAATTTGATAAACAATAATTCTCACGAAAAGGTTGAGTTGGCAGGAATACAATCGTGCTTAATGTACGAGTATAAGCAGCCTTTCGGTCTAGCCTGTTGTAAACTCGTTTCTTCGTTGATTTCAACAGATACTTTAAATAATATTCAAAGTACCGTCATTTTCTAGCCTTTCTCTTCATCCAGCCATTGTACTCAGCTATTTAAATTAAGAAATATGAAGAAAGGACGATTAATTTTGAAATATCATTGCATTGCTACTCCCATCTCCGTCATACTATCACCTTTGACTTGGTTTACATGTTGCAAATCCAATGATTAACTGAAATTAATTGCGGGACATTTTATTTCTTTTGGCAAGAAGTGTAGAAAAGCACGAATTTAATTAAAAAGGGTTTTTTGTCGCTTTTGCTTTGCCTACACACAAACAGGTAGAAACTGTATTTTTTGTTTCGATTTGTGGCCACGCTTTGAAAACTTTATCGCATAAATAGATGATGAAATATAAAGAAACATTAAAAAAGAAATGGCAAAATGTCATGTGAACACAGTCGCTGGCTAAGTTGCAGCATTCCTATTCTTAGTATTGCTCGCATATGCATTTTGCAAAAGGATAATTCAGCTGCCTAGAAACATATGCGTTTGATGAAATAACCACCGACATTCACATAGAAAATTCCATGCCACTGCATAGAGATTCAAATATGCAGCAGGTGTGTCCGGGATTGCTTTCCCTAAATAAAAGTAAATATCGGAATTTGTCTTGTTCCAAAGGTAGTATTGAGCAGCTCTCTGGCTGAAGCACATTTTGTAGTAGCAACCACACAATGTTTCTTTCAAGAAATATTTCAAACATTCTGGCTTAAGTCCATTTAATTTTTTAATTTAATTACTTCTTTAAGCATAAATTTTAGAAAATGCAATTGCTAACATTGGAGTCATCCTTGCAGCCAATAAATTTTCTGATCCTTTTAATTCGTTCATGTTTAAATTTGTTAATTAATTAGCAATGAAATTACTCCCCGTACAAAGTCAATACAAACAATTTCAGTAAAAAATATTTAGTCTATTATCGTTGAATTAATTTACTTTTAAAGCTACAAAGTTAATCAAAAAACCAAAATTTAACATATTCAGCGTTTCAAAAATAATACGAATCGAATTGTCTTGCGTTTCAAGAGCACTCTCGTTGTGAGAGTATTTGAAATAATTATATGCAGGGAATGCCCATAAATTTGGAAATAGTGTTTTACTTAATGTCCTTTTAACCACTTTTTTTGTAAATATGTAAAGCTTTTCTCTTATTATTCGCCAGTAAGTTATAATTTTTTTCTTCGCTTTAATTTATAGTTTCCTAATCGCTAAAATTAATATTTAAGTAAAATTAGTTTCCTAGCATTTTGCCCCAAGAACATCTGCAATGAAGTCGAGAGCAAAGTAGATGAGTTAGTTAAGTAAAAAGAGAGAAAGGGATAGAGAGAGAGAGAGAGATGGAACAGTAGGAGTGATAGCGAAAGAAGGAGTAGGAATTCGAATGAGTAGATAGACTTAGTAGAAGAACATGCCACTTACAATACGTCCAATTAATTTTTATAAATAAAATTTGTCCACAATTTTTCCATACAATCATTAGCAGCAAAATAAAATTTTTTTTGTCTTTATTTGCTTGAATTTATTTTTATTTTTTTTTTTTATTTAATAATAAAATGTGATATGTTGCAGAACGAATATCTTGTAAACTTTCTAAGTTACCTTTTAAAACGATATTTGAGTTGATCTGAACGATTTTCTTATAATTCAAATAATTCGTAAATCATTCTCCGCTATGAAAATGTATAGTAAATAATTTGATGTAAAAATTAATGATTTCCTATAGTTTTCGTTCTTACAGTGCGCCAAGAATCTTTAAATTGTTAATGCAAAGGTCCTTTTTAAATTTCTTAAATCACATTAAACATTTTCAGAATAACTTAATCATTATACCATAGCGGCAATGAAGCAACTAAGAAAAGAAACTGCTTCCGGTTTACGTTCGTTAATCGCAAGTAAATTTCTTTACAAGAAGTCTTATGTAATCTTTTGCTTACATTGATTGCAATATGGTAAAATTATTTGCATTTCGTATTAGCTTTCAGTTAAAATGTTTTACTTGAAACCTTTAATGTAAATCATAAATTCATGCAGTAAAATATGTTTTTTAAAGCATGCTTTAAGGCGTAAAATTTTATAACCAATGAACTAACTAACTGAATTATGCAAAACAAATAACAAAATTCCCCCGCTGTTAATTACTCGTAATTAATTAAACTTTGCAGGTGTCTTCACCTGCCTTCTACACTGAAGGCGTTTATCTTTGTTTTGCTTTCTAAAACATTCTTGCATTACCATCCTTGGTGTAGGAGGGGTAGCGGGCATTTGCAATCCTTAAATATTTCTCCTTCATGCTATAGCCAGATTTACTTAGACTCCAGTTCATCGGTAACTGATAAATAATTTATTGAGTTTTGTCCGCACCGTAGGACGAATTTTAATTATTAAAAGCCAACAACAACAATATCCGATATAAACACATACACATACTGAAAATTTACACACAAACTCTGAAAACAATAGACCAAATGAATGCTAAGAAAAACGTAGTTTCTCTAGCGATTCCAGCTCAAACGTATGATTCCTAAAAATTGATATGAATATTTCCAAATGCAATTATCTACCGTAAATTCCACACAAAAATAAAAATGTTTAATCACAAGCCATAGACAAATTATTTCAATGTTGCCACAGTTTTTTTTTTTATAAAGATTTCTTTCTGCATTAAATTTCGAGAAATTTATTAAAAGAACAAAAATAAATATTTTATTTAAACATTTTATGTGGACTAAAATTCAACAAACTGCCAACTTTTATAATTTCCTCTTTCTCATTTCCTATTTTTATACAAGAATCTACTATTTATTTTAAAGCTAATCCGTCTATACTTTATCAAGAAAACAAAACGTAAATAGAATTAAAGAAAAAAGCCAAGTACGAAAAGCAATATTTTATGGGTTTAAAAATCAAATAAAGCAAATTAGAAATAAAAATATCAGACGTAAAAAAATATTGTAGAGAAACGAAAAAGGCGAATATTGTTTAGCAGAAATATTAACTTAAACCAATAAACTAAAAGAAATGTAAATAAACAATTTTAAAAAATTAATAAATAAAGAATTACTAAAAAAAAAGAACAACTAAAAGCCATAAATACAATCATTGAGTAATTATTACTTACTTAAGGAAACAAAGTTAGCAATAAAAAATATAATCAAAATATATTAGTTTAATACAATTTATTATTATTAGTATTATTACTATTATTATTATTAGTATTATTATTATTATTATTATTATTATTATTATTATTATTATTATTATTATTAATCTTATTATTATTAAAGTAAACTATTCTCAATTTTATTAGCAATAACAAAAAAATTGTGTTCTTGAACGAATTAGAGAATACAAAAATGAATGAAAACAAAAACTGTACCAGGAAAAGCTTGTCTTGCCGTTTTAAAAGTTTTCGTATCAGTTCTATTAATCCTTAAAGTTCATCTGAGTCTTTGTAAATGCATTTACTAAATGACAAAATATTTGGAAGAAATTGTGTAAAGAAAATTAACAAAATTATCTCTTTTGGGTTATGAAGAATGTTAACATTCAATGCGATACTCGTGTTTATCCTTTCAGTCACAAAAAGTTAAAATTTCTCTCAAAATCATATGACACAGTGAAGGTGTCAAAAAGAAATAAATAGAAACAAACACGTAAAGGTCAAAGGCAAAAAGTTGTATGAAGATCTGAATTTGACATCCGCTTAGGAACGTCAAAAAAAAATAATAAAAAAAAAATAAATAAAACAAAAAATTATCATGTTTTTTATATTCTGGAATGGCAAAATCGAGTAAGAAATTTCGGTAGATGTGCGGTTTCAAATAAAAGCCATTTCACGTAAAAGATAATTTTCACAAGACTGCTTAATTTGCCCCTTTTTCAGGAGCAGTACTCATGAAGTGTTCATTCGTTTCGTTGCAATAATAACGAAAATTCTCATTTTCCCTGGAAAGATCTCTGCGTAATATTTTGTTGCCAAACAAAAGGATTCCAAAAATGAAAAAGACTGTTCTTTTAAATTATATTTTCAGTCAATTACTTTGAAAAACATTGTGATTGTGGTAAATAACATGATTTTTATGCATATTTTCAGATTCATGGTTCTTAAAGTTGTAATATGTGTCGTAAAAGTGCCTTTGCGTTAACATGATTGAGCCTTAACAAGAATTCTTTTTGAATATTTTTAAGGAGTTTGTTTTTCGTGCGAAGCAGAACATTTAAACGTCCTGTCAAAATTGATTAAATATGATTCTGAATATTTTTCGTGGCCATTGTAACTCTGATAATATTTATGCATAATGAAACTCCAGCTGGTTGGTAAGAATCCTTGGAATCCTTACAAACTGCTTGAGTTTTTGGTTTCTAATTCGTTACATCAATAATTTAGGCAAAAGTGGAAGGACATTGAAAACATAATAAAAATTTTTTTTTAACTAGAACGCCTTAAAATATGTAATAATTTATTAGTGAATACGTAAGTGCACAGGAGAGAGCATACAGTCTCAGGCATGAGCAAAATAAAACTAATGAAATGTTTGTTTTTGATATTAAAATTTTGCAATTGTTGTTTCTACAGGAGCTGCAATGAGGTATTTAATAGTCACCAGCATTCAGACTGACATCAAGACAAGTTTCTTGGGTTGCTTAAGCAAAAGTGTTGATTACAATCCGTGAAAGATTTTGACATTCATTATAAATCGGTTTAAAAATCCAATATAAATATAAATGACAAGCTGTCAAGAACATTAAAAATATTTTTCATTTTTATTTTTTCCATTGTAGAAATTAATTATTTGCAACAAGGAATTTTTCATTTATTTTATTTCCATCCCACATGCATATAAGTGTAGCAAATAAATATTAATTGTTATCTTCATAATGATAATTTTTATTTTATTTTTAAGCATTTATATTAAAAAACAATTAGGGAATATAAATAAAAAAAGCAAATTTTAAATTAAGCACTTTTTAATGACTAAAAATAACAAACAAAACCTAAAAACGCTTCTTAATTTATATAAATAATTAAAGTAGACATTTCGAAAGTATGGATAACTAATGACGAAGTAAAAGCAATTAAAAAGTAACATTTGCAAAAAAAATTAATTAAAAATATCTGAAAACATCTGAAATCCAAAGTTTTATTTATTTAAAATTGCTATTTAGAGAGAACATTTGAGATCACTAGGAGGCACTTGCTTTGGATAAAAGCTGGCATTTAATTATTTTGCATGTAATTGAATTACAAGGCGGTACGGTGCACATTAGTGAACATGACCGACAGTTTTGCTCACATTTTGGCTGATTGGTTAGTGAGGCCATGTTGGCTTCCTTTTTTTGGATTAGCTTATCCAGAAAGAGTGCAAGGATTCTACACAAGTTCACTTGTAGCTGAACTGAAAGAGATGTTTAGAGCTTCAGGGCCACTTAAAGTCTTACGAACGCACTTTGGTGAAACGTAAATCTGAAGTAAATTTTCAGCCAAGATACCACAACCGAACTTTTAAAAGATTTCATTTCTTGCTGTTAAATGCAGGATTACCTTTGGAAAATGTTGTCCATTTATCGCGTTTCTCTGCAACACGATCATCAACAAAGTGTACCAAAATTGGCCATATGAATTTTTTTTTTGAAGTTTTTATGATCAGTCGAGTTCCAATGTGTGTATTCCACTGTAATTGAAGCTTTCGGGAGAAGAAATATTTTGTAATAAATAAATTCCTCACGCTAGAAGTTGGATCATTTCTATGCAAAAGCCCCGAAATGGGGCTTTATTCAAAAAACACCTATTTCTAGAGAAGCTTTGTGGTATCAGGCGTTACTATGGCCATCTAACGTCTCAAGACTAGAGAAAATTTTGTCCTGAGCCTTGTTTTGAAAGCCAATAAAATAAATTTGAAATTTCCCCATAGAGTGAAGCACATGGGATGAAATTAATTTCGACTTTTCATTTTCTCAAGTAGAATGGTTTAGTCGACAAATGAAGGAATAAAGAAAAAAAGGATTCGATCTTACGATACGAATCCTTTAACTACGATTTTGTAACCAGTACGTATAACAGATTGCAGATGTTTTCAATCATTTTTAATGTAGAATAAAAGTAAAATATTGAGCAATTAAACTGTAAAAAATCTATATAAAAAAAAGAAAAATGTAAAAGATACAATTTTTTTTTTAAAATTTCTTGTTCGCCGATTATTACAAATCAAATTTGTTAAATTTGTGCTCAGAAATTCCTTCTTTGATACTCGTTATTATATCACACCTTTTAAGAATCCTTTTAACACGCAAATAATTTCAAATTGTTATATAAAGTAAAAGAAAGACGAAACTGCGAGTGGCAGATTGGCTTTGGCTACAACACTTGCAGCGAAAGCTCATAAATCTCTAAACAACTTTGAAAATTTATTATTAAAAATTATAATTTTTTTTTTTAAATAAGAGGAAACCAAAAATGGAATAAAATTTATTGTAAGATAATCAAAACAAACAAAATTTAGCAGAGTTTCATAAATTAAATCTTAACCAATAATAAAAATAAAAAGAATAGCAACAAAAACATCAACAACAACAACAAGAAGAAGAAAATATAAATATATTTATAAAATGCCATTAAAAAATGAATGTGCAATTAAGCGAAAAAGAGTGTATGAAAATTATTAGATGAGGAAATTATATAAATAAAATTTATTCATAAAATATTCCATTTGCCTGCCTGCGAGCAATTAGAATGGAAGGGGAAGAGAGATTAATTAAAATATCTATGTGAAATAATTAAAATAAAAACTGTAACGAGAAAAACACCATTTATATATAATAATTATATGAATAAATGAATAAATAAATAAATTAATTGATTGATTGATCGATTGATTGATTGATTAATTAGTTAAACAAACAACTACTTTTTAGCTCTATATGCATGTTGCATTATTATTATCTATTATTAAAATAAATTAAATAATTAAAATAAATTCTATTAGTTGTCAAATAAAAAATTTAATATAACAAATAAATTAAAACGAAACAAATTTAATTTAAATTATGCAAAAATAATTAAATTTAGTATAGAAAAAAATGTAAAGAAGAGAAATTTGCATTTTAATGAAAAGAAACCAATAAATAAAAGAAAATGGAAAATCTATAATAAAAAATACATGTCCCAAGAAAATTCGGAAATTTTATTGCAGCAAAAGTGTGGAGGAAAAGTTGAAAAGAAATGAAAAGAAAAAATCATCAACGCAAACTTTCTTCATCTGCATTATTGAACATCTGACTAAAACCCAGTATGCAGGGCTGGCCCTTCCAAAAAAAATAATGTTGAATCACATTTAATCTCTTGTGTTGGTGATTTCAAATAAATTGCAGGTAAAGTCTGATTACATTTCAGGTCATTAAAAGGCATTTTCGCACATTCACGCACTACGGTTTCTATCACATGGCAAATTGGTTCTTCTGTTCGTGCACTTAGCGAAACACACCTCGATCAGGCACAGTGCAGCACAATAAAAGACGACCAAAAATTATTCGTAAACTTAGTAATTTAAAATGCAAGAAAAAAAAATAAAAATAGTAAAAAGTAAAAAAAACCAGATTTTAGGTTTCCTGGTGTAAGATTTGAACATTTCGTAGGCTGGGCTAATATTGGTAAATAAAAATACAATGCCTGAGAAAAGCGTACAATTTAAATGTACATCAATAACGTTTGTAACAAAAATTTTAGCTTCAGGATACATTTAAATCCAATAGGATAACTTTTGCTTTTGACAAAAGCTTAAAAACAGAACTAAATCTTAATTCAGTTCAAACGAACAGTTTTTGCAGTTAATAAAGTGCAACATTCACATTGCAAAGTATTAGGAAAACAGAAAATATTACAAAAAATACAAAAGAACAATCATAGAACGGCTCCTTCTAGACAGTAATTCTCTTTCTTATAACTTTATTATTTCTCTCAAGTTTATTTCCAAACTGAAATCCACTTTTCATGCGAAACCGACACACGGAAACAGTTCTGGCGCAGATGGTGGTCTAATTTCACATAGCTGTACTGAAAAGCTGCTTTTCGCCCTCCTCGTGTATCGATGGCTGAATAAAAAAATACAATAAAAACTTTTCAACTGGCAGTTTAATTACAACAAGATGGCCTTAAAGAGACAGCAATAGAAAACAGTATGAACATACAAATCTTACAGTTCTAATTGGAGTGCTCCCATCGACACTTTCATGGGCTGCTCCGAAGTACTCACGCCATTAGCAAACAAGGGTAAAGGCGTAAAAAAATAGTTTTTGAATTTTTGTCACAATAAAGGGTGTTTTTTTTAGAGTTCAAAACTTTAAATAATAACAAAGCAAATGTATATATTTTTAATATCAATCGTCCTTTTACTAAAAAAATATGATTTAAATCATGTGGTACGTACAATGCGGAACACGAAACATTTATGGCCTTTTATTTTCCAAAAAAAAAAATGTTCCCCTCTTAAATTATTGGGTGTTCTTTTGAAACGCATTGCAATTTTTGCCCCGAACAAATCGACAAGTCGGAAAATGTCCTATAAAACAGATTGCTTGTATTCATACACAGGCAACCTACCAGACAATGTTCAGATCAAGCCTTTTGATTTGAAAGAGTCAGAAAATTAGATTTTAATTATTATTTTTATATTTGGTGATGTATAAAACAACCAAAAGACAGCAATACATCTATTTAATTACATGAGCTATTAAAATAAAAAATTGTTAGTTTCTGAAGCAGATAAATTTGCAATCTGGTAACTAAAAATTTTTGTTTAAACTTTTTATAAAATATACATAAATGTTCTTTTAGCAGCTATTAAAAAAAAATGCAATTCACTTTTTTCTTATTTGTGATCTTTTCTCGGTAAATAAAAAATAGAATTCTTACAGGGCGGGCAAAAAATATTTTAAAAATGCACTTTTTCACAGGGTAACACTTATATTGTACAAAAGAAAACGTCATTATTTTAACACATTAACGCTTTATTTGTCATCATATTTTACACAAAATCCTTCGAAAATTAATTACCAACAATTCAATTGTCTCTGGCTTATTGGTGTAGCCAAGTAACTTTACAGATCCGCAATGAAAATAATGAAGTGAAATCAATGAAATGCACTGTTGCGTCTAGCCAAATAATTGCCAGCTAATTGGAACTGGCAGTAACATTCTCAATCTTACCGTTCTTGAGGGCATGGGCCAATGACTGCGTTAGCCTAACCTTAATATTTTCTACATGTAGTGTTATAGTGCTTATTTACTTGCCTATAAAACCAAAAATGGGCTTCATCGGTGAAAAATTTTAACGCTATCCATGGTGAAAGTAAAATAAACCAAAAGAGAGTGACAGTGGTTGAATGAGTTGGTAAGCAAACCAGTGCCGTCAACGCAAAGTTGTGATCTTCTGAAAGCAAATTTTTGTACGAAAAATGAGTTGATTTTTTATGCTTTCACACAAGCTAGATGATGAAACTATATCTTACAGCATTTTAGATGATTCCAAAAATTCTTTGGATCGCTATATGCTACTTCAAGTGGGATATGAAGACGGCATATGAGTTGAAAGGATTAAAAACGCATATGAAAAATTTTAAATCTCTCATATACATATATATCAAAGTAAAGGCACATGTAAATCATTTAATGGGCTTCCCAGGGGTGATTAATTTAGTAATACTAATTAATTAAATAAGCAAAAGGAATTAGAGGAGGGAGAGTTGAAGCTTCTTTGCGTTGGTACAATTGACAGAGGTAAGCAGATATTGATACGGAAACCAAATTATTTTTTATTTATTTATTTACTTAATATTACAATTATATGAATATAATAATAATATGGCCGGAAGGAAGTACTGGCTGTTGAGGCCAATCGCTACAATTATTTTTTATTTCATACTTATAAAGTTTGTACGTGCTCGTCCAAGAAATGACAACCCTACAGAATAAACTGCCATAACGCTGAAAATATTTAAAACGCTTTAAAAGCTGGAAGTGCCCGGAATCTAGAACGTTATTGCATTGTACTGGATTCCCACTTCACCATAATTTTTTTATTTTGACTCACGGGAGTGTACGATTCACATGTGGGCGGTCTCCTCATGCAATTGTATTGAGGTGCTGTGAAGGTATTAAACCGCAGGCTGGCATAAAAAGGTGTAAATCATTCACAAAAGCAGCAGAAAAATTTGAATAATAAAAATTTAATACGCAAAAGGAACACTTTTATGACCATATTTGATTTTAGCAGCTCAGATCAGTTCAGAGCAGTTCAAAGCGGTTCACTGTTTGAACACACTTTATGACTGCATACTTCTTGAAGGTATAATCTTGATAACTTTATAAATAATTCTTTAAATTTACGGAGAAAAAATCCAAACTCCTGAGACGTCATAAAACTCATCGTTATTATTAAATTTATTTATATACATTTTTTAATTAAAAACTTTCTTTCTTAACTATGCCAATAAGAAAGCTGAAAAAGAATCCCTTAAGGAAACAAAAACAAAAACGAAAAACACATCGAAAGGAAACAACTTGATTGGGGTTAAAACTATATAAAATTTAATACATTTTGTGTAGCGCTATAAATTTTCTTAGTAAATTATCTCTTTATAAGCTTTCGCCATCTAACCCAAAGCATCAGAACTTTCTCCTCCTGTATGACTTTGCTTTTGACTTATTGTGTGGGAAAGTGTACGTGTGTGCATGTATTCTGAGTGAGTGTTGGAATTTCTAAGCATTTTAATGAAAAATTACATCAATAAAGTTTGGATACTTACAAACCTCTCAATACGGTAACGTGTGCATATAAATTTAGTGGGAGGTTTCTGCGGATTTATTATTTTTGGGGACGAGCATTAGAGTATCCGTGTCTGTGTGTGTGTCGAGTAATTCTATAGAATTGTGGCCGTCGGTAAATCCAGCGGCTTTTATTTAGAATCAATTTAATAAAAATTTAATTGTTTACAAATTTTAAGAAAAATGTCGTAAATTTGTAATGCAGGCATTTGGAAATCAAACAATTTTGTATCTTTAAGTTGTTTTATAAAAAATTATGCGATTTTTAAGTTTTCACTCTGGTTCATATAACAGTTGCTTATAGATGAATGAGACACGCCTATATTTATTAAGGAGTTTGTCAATTGTGATCTAACATCGACTGTGGATCATCCGAAGTGTAATTATTGGATCAGCCGAGTCAACTACACACACACACACACACACGCTTTGCTTAGTATGTGCAATCAGATGGATATCAAGTGATAATTTTCTCTCTGCAGCATAGTTAATAGCAGTCATTTTTGGGTTTTTTTTGGTAATTTGTGAATTAAACTTAGTGGAGGTATATAACACCACAAACAGTGTAATTAAATTGTAGATATGCTATACTCTCTTTTTCTCGCAAAGGAAGGAGAAAATTCCTCTCATAATTCTCTGTAGGATTCACAGCTTTACAAGGCCAACGCCTAAAGATCTTTTGATTGTCTCTCTGAATTACTGAAGTTGCCGCCGCTCGTTATTTTCCTTTCTCTAAGGTCTACATCTGCTTCTCTATTCTACTTACTTGTTCTAAACAGCTATCGCAAATGGCTGAAAGTCTACTGAGCGCCACAATAAATGCCTCTGTAAGACATTCTTTCGTTTTGTGCAAGCATTTATGTTTTAAACACGATTTAAAATGGTTTTATATTTTGGCTTTCTGTAGTGTAGGGTATTGAAAAGTCGCGCCTGTTCCTTTACAATAACATTACCGCTATACGAGCACACACCAACAATGCAATAAAAATATTCCACATTTTATCTTTGAGATTTGTATGCTTATCATTCCTCATGAGCGTAAATCGTTAAGTCAACATTAAAGTATAAAATCATAATCGCATTATTTTATAATTTTTTTACTTAATAATTCTATCACAATGAGTGTGTTTAGTAACGATTCAACAAAGTTATCATTCATTGTTGTTGTGGCATCACTTTGTTTATAAATTTTTATGAATGTGTTGGTGCAATAAAAATAAAGCTTTTGTCTCTACGACAGCAAATGTGTTTCATGATCTTTAATTGATAAATTGCTTTCGTTTACTATTTAAGATATTTTCATTTATAAATTTAGATGATCTCGAAATGGAAGAAGGGTAATGATGGGCTCTTGCATTGAGGGTTTTCGTAGCCTTTAGAAGCCTTCAGTAAAAAGAAATTTCCGAATTATTTAATAAATTAATTGAAATAATATTTTATTTAAAATCTGCACTAAAAATTAGAAAAAATTTGGTTTAAAAACATTTATTTTACAAGTGTAACACACAATGTGGCACTCGTATATTAATACGATATTTACGAAGGGTGCCACAATACTTTTAGAGGATTGCTTTTAAACAGAAACTGCCACTTCGTAAGTCGTTATCATGAAAGGATGTTTTTATCAGTCTCGTATTAGAATAATCTTTCTTAAAAAAACACAAATTTTTTAAAACCTCTTTTGTTAAAAGTCAATTTTAAAGCAAAAGTATACACGAAAATTTTTTAATATTCTAAAATCCTTCTGATAAGGGCTAAGAATTAATACATCGGCACTATCGGCAGTAGTCCACGTACTAAAGTTTTAGCTTTTCTCCTTAAATAATCCCCAATAAAAAATAATTCGTAAAATATTTTTATATCAGAGTACCACTGAGTGCAACTGAGTGGTAAGTTAGCCTAATAGCCAGGAATTCGCATGATCAATTCCTACACAGACCCTGGATATATTCTACAGATAATTGGAAAATTATGCAACAGGTGTGTGTTAGAAAGAATATAAATAAATAAATAAATAAATAAATAAATAAATTATGGAATGTATTCGTAATGATTAAATTAATCTAATCCTTTAATCAATTGGAGAATGCAAGGTTAGGATTATTATTATGGATACTACATGCTGAAACATATCTATCGGTTTAACAAGTTGAACTTAGAAAAGAATACAATTAGATATTAGAGGTAAATTGCTATAAATTAAATAAACTTAAATGAGGTTCAGCTTATAACGATCCTTCTAATCTCCACTTCCTTAAGAAGAGCTTTTAACAGCAGGCGTTTATAATTCAACTCTTGCTGGGCTCATTAAACCTATGAACCAAAAATTGTTACTTGTCCTTTCTTTTGCGCTTGTCGTTGCCTAAACTTTTTATTTAAGTTCTTAAGGTCGTGGGGTCATTCCTCAGAAAAAAAAAATATATATATATACTCGACACCATTGGTGTTTTAAACATTTACTCTGTGTTCTCTATCATTAATGCCTTTGATCAGTATGGCGAATAAACAGTTTATACCCTCTTAGGAAAAAGATACTTTTCTGGTTCCATTAAATATGAAATGACTCATATATAATTTTTATGCTGCTGCTAGAAAAAAGATTCCTCCATCATTATGATAAAACAAACTCAATTTTTTCCCTGTTTATGATTTTCTTTTTTATTACATTACATACCGTCTTTCTTGCTCTCTTACTATCTCTCTCTCTCTCTCTCCCGCTCTATCTATAACGTTCTCTCTCAGCAACACATAATATCTGTGATAAAGATTTTAGTTAGTGCTTTACTTAGTTTGATATTGGAATCTGAATCGTCTGTGAGCAAATTAGCAACTTAAAGACCACTTTGTGTTGATCTACACGTAAATCAAATGTTTTAAAAGGGAATATTGCTAATTAAAATAATAATACCTAATAAATTAAGTAACAAATATCTTTCAATTCTAATTAATTAAGTATTGCGATCGGTCATTGTAAATAATTTCGGAATTGCCTGCTATGCAAACAAAAACTAAAATTAAAGGAGTGATAAATAAAAAATGAAATGGTAATCGGTTGCGAGATTATTTCGGTGTCAACTATTCCTCCCAATGCAAACTATTTTATCTCTTACTCGCCCTCTTCCAACCACTATCGCTCTTGAAAAGAATAGTGCATAATTAGAAATCAGTTAAACAGTTCATTTAATTAAATCGCAAATGAAATTCATGGTAAAGTAACGTAATAACTACGCTAGCAGAGAAGTAAGTAAATTACTAGCTTTATCTATTATTATCTATTTATTTATATATAATTTTTTCTACTTCTCTTGGCCACATGTATTATATATAATAAAGTTGGAAAATGTTTATCATTCTATATTCTATATTTAATACCTGCTAAAGACGATCAAGAATTTATTTATAAACAATTCATCCTGATGGCCATTATTTAATTCTTGCAATCTTAAATTAATAATAAAACTAATTAAGCAAAAAAAAAACACAATAATTTCTCCTAGGAAGTGGTTAGATTGAGGGGAGGTTAGAAGTGTGCGAGATGCTGTCGTACATAGGAAAAAATATTTTATATTCCCAATTTGCTAATGTTTGCAAACTGCATTGTAATTGTTGAGGTAATAAACACAGTGAAAACCATCCATGTTGGCCCTGCACTATATGCATTTTCATACATTCTTCTCTATTGTGGCGGTGCGTTTAATTGCTTGAGAATTTACGATAAACGAAGTATCATCAGCCAGCGGCAGATTTCACACCATTTAATATCCGCAACAGTATGAAAAAATGATTTTATTCAAAAGCTCTGAATTTTATTATGTGTATGATAAAGAAACACATACATAATGACGCATTGACAGAATCCAGTTGCCCAATTTCAATCTTATATGAGTTATATGCCAATTGAATGATTTAATTCACTTTTCAAATTCAATTTCTTGCTTCCGTTTTCACTTCATTAACAACCACAATGATGTAAAGGAATGCAATCACTTGTTGTTTTAAAGCTTTTTTAGACACACGATAAAGCTTTCTTAGACACACGTGTATTTTATATCTGCTTTCTAAAAAAATATAAAATAAACACAGCCATTTAAAAAAATCTAATTTAATCTTTCTTTGAAAGATTAAAATGACAATAATTTTCCACACGGCAAATACTTTCCTGAAAACTTTATAAAAGACAAGAAACTCTTGTCGAAAATGGTTGGATCCAAATTGAAAAAATTTTAAATTTTTATTCACACACAAATTTTAATTAAAATAAAAATTAACTTGCTAAAAATACGTTTTCACTGTAAAAGTTGTTAATTGAACAAAATTTCTTCTAAGAGCAGTTGAGTCTGATGCACGAGGCAGTTACACTCGAGGTTCCACAATTCACCAGTATAAAATGGTAAAAATATTGTGCGTTACAGCTGAAAGCAAGAACTATTGGTTTTCTATATGTTTGTCTTGGGATAGCATGAAATAAGTGAATTCCTTGTAGGCCGGTAATCATATTCGTATACAATGAAAAATGAAATGTGTGAAGGTCATTCAATGAAAGGAGCGTACGCATGACTTAACCGTCCTATACGAGGTGCAGCTTCCGTTTACCAGCTTTCTTCAATTGCTAAAACTTACGAGTATGCTTTTGGATTAAGCTCGCTCTTGAAGAAATTCAATCCTGCACAGCTTAAAAATTTTTATTAAAAGACCAGTTTTTGAACGCACAAATCAGGGATGGGATGTAAGTTTGAAGAGTCGAATTCCAAGCTACTTTGGCGATGCGAGCCGAAACAATATTTCGCGATTTTTATGCACTAGAACATGATGAACATGATTGGTTGCTCGGCAGTTGATGCAAAATGTTGTTGGATTTGTTTTTTTTTACTACTTATCTCTTTTAGCTAACATTAAGTGACTTAAGACTGTTAACCGCAACTGTTGTTATACTCTTCTTTCACACGGACTACTGTAGCGATCAAAGTAACCACTGTATTCAATAGAGGCTAAACTATTAATGAATATTTATTAACATATATAAAAATTAATTTCACTTTTACGTACGCTTGTACGTTTCAAATTAAACGTTTATGTACGTGTGTATGTATATCGTTATATGAATCGCAAATAATGAAAAGTACTGTAATCGATTAAAAATATTTAAATATTTTTATTTCATTTGACTTACAATTTATTTCTACCTTTACAGCAGGCATATCATCGCGCCTAACACGCATTCCTTTCAAACGGATATTTAAAAGCGTTTTATATAAAAAGGACAAAATTTTATACCGAAAAGTTAAATTTTGTATTCTCTTCTCAAAAATGTTTTCTCCTCATAAAGGATTGCGTTCACCTTTGTAAATATTATGCCGTCTCTCGAGGCGAAAGGCATTGCACCTTTTGCGCCGTACAAATGCGTAAAATGGGTTCAAAATGCCTTTAAAAAGGATATGATTCACTATTCTACACGATCGTAAAATATGGCATGTGCACTGAAAAAGTTGTATAATGTGGCCTAAAACTGTATCTACGTGGCAGATTTTTCTGACAAGTACTACGATTTGCAAAGGATTATGAAAATTTTCAGAGTTGCATTTACTTCAGTCAGCAAAGGAAATATGGCTTTAGGTGATATTTTTATGGTAGTGTGGTATCTACAGCGGCATTTTCATCAGATTTTTAAAATAGGATGTAAACATATCATATATCATATCATGGCCTTAAAATTGAGCAGTATCATCAGTTAGCAATCTGGCAACTGAACATTGTCTACAGATTTTTCTGTAAATGAGACTTGCGATTGTCTAGGACAGCGAAACGCGGCCCTTCTTATTTGTGTTCTTTTCTCGCTAAAATGGCTTTTTTACAGGGCGGGCAAACCTTTCAAAAATGCACCTCTTCTCAGGATATCATTCTTATGGTAGAAAGGAAAACGTCATAAGTGATTTCTCTATATTTACTTAATTTATATTCAATATATAAATATCTCCATAGATGAATGGATAATAAACAGCCTAAGCTAAAGTTAGCGGGTTCGATTCCTGTATAGACCCTGAATGTTTTCCTGTGAACAAGCTTTGCGGGTTGTTGGTTAAAATAAAATCAAACAAGTGAAAAATTCTATTGCCAAAAAATATGAAATCAAGCCTTTCCCTATGAGATCAACGATATGTAGTTCATGTTGGTTTCCCATTGAAATTATAAACTTGCGCATAAAATTGTACATAACATTCAACATTGTCCCACTATGCCCCATTGTGCAATGAAGATAAAATACTTCCTGATATTGAAAGCAGAATAGCAAGGCAATAGTTGACTCGTATGGAATCGTTTGTATTTAACCTTTTTCGTAGTAAAACCCATAAAAATATTTAACTTACAATTATATCATATTAGTAAATTGTATTGTATTTTCGCCAAAAATCTATCTTACAATTTTGTGGGGATGTCAGTGTTGTTGCAGTAATTTAGCAGAACTAATTAAAGCAAATGCATGCAACACTTACAATTGAATGCGTTGCGTTATATTTAATGATGCACTGGCTTGCTCTCGAGAATAAAGCACATGACTTTCGCAGCTGACCGTCAGGTTAGCAAGTTGCCTTTATGCCTGTTGATACTTTTAAGTGGCTGGAAAACTGTTTCATATCACACTGCGAGGGAGCCAAAATTGGTTCGAATCTAAATGTTTGGCACGGCTTATGTCGTATGCGTAAGACAACAAATAAATTTTGAATTTTCTTTAAGAAATTTTTACAAGCGCAAACATTGCTTCGCCTTTCCGAGCAGCCACTGTATTTTACATTAAAGTACTTGATAAAAATATACAAAAGATTCCACTAGAGGAAATTATTTCCTTAAAATTATTGTTTCGATGTCAGAAAGTGTTTTGTCTGCTTTGCACAATGGGCCAGATTCTGTGAATATTCAATGTTTATTGCCTTTTTTCAAATGCATCGCTAATCAGTTTGCTTTTTTCCTTCCCGTAATCAGTCGGCGTGCAATGTTAAACAGTTTTCCTCCCTCTTGAAAGTATAAACCGGTTTGAAGACAAGTTGCTCATCTGAAGATCAGCTGCAGCTGCCTATTAAGTATCACTGCAACTGCAATTTAACCTTTTTGCTTTGAGAGTTAAACTTCGTTTAAGTAATCAGTTGAAAATTAAACCCAAGTAGTTTGTTTAACTGTTTGCAAGTTGATAACAACTAGTCAAATAATTTTGGTAGTTTCATTTTTTTATATTTTTATTAGGCTGTTTGTAGTTTTAATAATAAATGTAATCAGAAAGTTAAGCAATTAATGCTTATCTTTATTGATATACTTGTGGAAAAAGTGTTTTAATTTGTAGTTAAAGTTGTTGATAGATTTCTCTGCCGCACTACTTTTGATCGGTGCCATCATTCAGACACCAACGGCTGGTAAAATAGTTGACGGAAAAACAGATTCGATTTAAACGTGGAACTAAGCATATCTGGAAATTTTGCTTTCCCCTTAACAACTTATAAATTGTCTGTCGCGATTACAATCGTATTTAAATTGTTATCAATTATAATTTATTTGGTTAGTGAATATAAATTAATTAATTAATTTTTTTTTTGGCGGAAAAAATAATTAAAAATAAAACTACCAGGAAAATATACAAAAATAAAAAAATAAAAACTTATGTAAATATTATGTGTAGTAGCAGCACGTGAGTGATAAGCTTATTTAGTTTGATTTTTTATCGAGAATCGAGTAGAAATAAATATGGTTATAGATAACAATGTAAACAGTTTTATAGCCGTCTGGGCACAGGCACATCTAAATTCAATGACGAAGTGGTTAGATTATTTTTGTAAGGGGAAATGTCAACCGTTTCATAAGATTATTTGTGGGCAGATTACCTTACGACCCGCTAAGTGGCCCTCGTTATACATCAAGTTTATAAGAATTTTGAAAAAAACAAGTTTTATTTTTAATAGATAAGATGTAAACGATGTCGCGATTTCTGTGTCGAATCGGAATGCAAAACCAAAAGGAAATCAAATAACTCATTAAAAATACTTAATTAATTATTTAATTGTAATTAATATTTTTGCTAGCAAAATGATTAATTTCGCATTTATTTCCGGGACACACTAAACCAAATAGTTTCATCATGACTAAATTTAAATGGGCAAATGGCTGGTATGTAAACTGCGTGTGACTCGCCACAAAAACGAGTTACCAACATTTCTTATATGTGTGCGAGCATACATAAGTGTATGTGAATGAATAAGACATCCTTTTTCTGTCTGAAGTAATTTGGAAATTTGCTACAAGGAAAATCGGGTCTTAAAAATCGACAAGTCAAGTATTATATTATCGAATGCGAATTGCGTGCCGATCAACACTTTCACTTGTTTAAGTGACAAAAGTATGAACACTGTCGACAGCAATTAAGAACGACGTTCTGCAACACTTGACAAGAAGATTATTAACGCTTTCAGTAGATAAAAATTATTTCTATGGAAATAAAAAAATGTAAACGTTGTATACTCGTAATTGTTATGTAAATAATGTGTAAATATTAATCTAATGTAAATAACACGTTCATTTGGTTGGTTGTTATTTAAACTGCTGACACAACGGCTGGCATCATGGCAGATAATAAATTCTCTTGAAATTTCTTCTAAACCAAATCAGAATTAGTTCTTAAAACATACTGAAAATTCTCTATAAAAATTATTCGTGCCTGTTTGAAAGCGAGTAAAAATTTATTATACCAAAAACGGGTTTTCAACAGCATTAGATGTTTATAAAATTGAATAAAGGTTTTTTAAAAAAATATTTTGAAAATTTTATTAATAATAATGAAAAATGTACGGCGTATTCTGTAAATTGGAATTAATCGGTTTTTATTAAAATAAACTATTCTTTCATTTCGAGCTGATTTTAGTCAGATTTATTTTTTTTGCACGATTTTTTTGAACAAAAATATTAGTTTTATGAAATAAATATTATTTCAGAGGAATTTTTTCACTAAAAGTGATTTGTCGATAAAAGAAAACTTGTTTAATTTACAACCATCAGTGTGTTGTTTGCACAACTTTTGAGGAAATCAAAATTAATTTACTTTAAATCGAGAAAATTCACAATGACTAATAGCGTTTTCTTTTTTAGAAAAAAAAAGGCAATATTGCACTCGAAAAGGGCAATTTTGTGTTCTTTTCTAAAAAAAATTTTGCCCTCTTAAAGTGTTGCTAGTCCTTTTGTAAAAATGTTGCCCTTTTGCAGGGAGAAACGCATTGCAGAAAATGTCCTGTAAAACAGATTGCTTTTATTCATATACAGGCAACCTACCAGACAATGTTCAGATCAAGCTTTTTGATTTGAAAGAGTCAGAAAATTAGATTTTAATTATTATTTTTATATCTGGTGATGTATAAAACAACCAAAATATCTCTTTTCGCTAAATAAAAAAATGGAATTTTCACAGAGCGGGGAAAAGCTTTTTAAACAACCACCTTTTCACAGGGCAACACTTCCATTGTAGAAGAGAAAACGCTATAAATTTAACAGCAATTAAATATTATTATAGTGTGAAATAATAAAAGAATTTAAACAGGTTGTGACGTCAGAACATGATGAAGCATTAAATGAAACTTAGCGGCGGCACTCAGCACTCAGCACACCGCTGCCCGTGAGCCCATAGTGTCGAGTGGATTTCGTAAAGTGTATAAATATATTGTGTACGAGGTATGGTTGCCAGGCAAGTAATCAGCTGACAGATCGCTTTTTGTTTACTTTTCTCATCATTATGTCAAAAGTGGTTCAACATGATCGTACGTCAGTTGTCTGCCTCTAATCTGCCCCTTTGTTTACGACAGTACTCGCGCAGTCCTTATTTGTTCATTTATGTCGTGCCATAAAAATATTTTATTCAGTTGCCTGTGCTTTAGAATAGCTCTCATGTCTATGATTGATTGGCCCCATTCGACATATTTTTTTTCCGAAATGTTTTATGTCGAATTAAGAGAATTTCAACACTTTAATTTTACATTTTGTTAATAAAAAGAGATTTATTTATTTACACGTAACATTTTGACTGGGATGAATAGGAACGGTGGTAATAAAAATCGTTTGAATTTGTTAGTGAACCAGTCTAACTTGATAAGATAGAAGAGTTGAAATTATTAATATGAAAATATTTAGTGAAACCCATCGTTAAGTCATAAAAATAATTATTAGGTGAATAACAAGCTTAACATTAAAGTTACTTGCAATGAATATTATATATTTAAGCAGCAATTTCTCCCTTTCAGGTGATTGCAAAGAGAACAACCCAATAAAATTAGCATTCATCCATCAACTAACCAGCCAAAGAAACTATATAAAACAAAATGAATATTGATAGAAAATTAAGTTTTGATGCGGAAATGATACATGCTCTTACGGATGTTGATCCCTTCCAGCGCATTATTGACAAGGCCGGTAATCACGGCCGCTTTCAATTGATCTACAATATAATTTTTGTAATGGGTCTGTCGATGGCGGGGGCCATGTGTTACATGAACATTATTTTAGCTTTAAATATACCAGATCATTGGTGCACGGTGCCGGGCAGAGAGAAAACCAATTTATCATTGATTGAATGGCGACAACTGACGTTACCCACGTAAGTAATTGATTTACAAGCTTTTTTCTTTGCTATTTTTTGATATTTGTGTGTAAACACCACATCCATCCTTTTCCAAAGACAGGCTGCTTTTGCATATGAACAACATTTAATAAAATGTACGAATGTTTCTGTAGAACTGTGTATTTAAACGCAATATGAATGTTAAATATTTGATTCATTCCACTATTTCCCATAACTTAATTTTTATTAATTCGATTTTTTTTTTTTTTTTTTGGTAGTGTAAACTGGGTGGTGCAAGTATTTACAGTCGTGCATACTCAGTTAGCACACTTGCGTTAAACAGACTTTTAATTATTTTGCAATTATTCGCATATATACCGCATTTGGCTGCGGCATTCGCTTAAGCTGCTAGGCACTATTCCTACTGCGAAAATTTCTTACATTTTATTTGCACGTTGCAAACGTGTTCAAAATAGAATAATTTTGATTATGCACTGTGGCCCATTTTCCATGTGACATTGAAAAGAAAGCGTAATTTCAAAAAGTTTTCATATATTTTTCTTCCATAAAGTTGCGAGTTGTATAGTGTGGCGGGCTCTCTCTGAAATATATGAAAATATTCAAAGCGAATTATTTTACTTTTAATGAGATCTACTTTACAAAATACTTCTACCCTCAGGCGCTACATATAAAATTTAAATGATTAATTTTTGCCTTGAAATGGTAAAAAATTTTGATTTCTAAATAATTTCATTTTGTGTTAGGTGCTAACAGGATTACGTTTCAAGAAATAATTAGTTTTGTTGACATAAACTATCGCTTAGGCCGAGGCTACGCAATGAGCGGCATGTAAGCGGCATTTCTGAGCAGCTAAGCGGTGCCGGTCAGAAATAGAATTTGTTATAATTTTTAGTTGGTTTCTGAGCGGCAATTGAGAAACATGTCGAAAGTGAATGTGGAAATTTTAATTTCATCGGTACAAAGTCGACCACTATTATGGCGAATGAACATTGATGCCGAATTTCTTAAATTGGAAAAAGAAAGGATGGAAATACTTAAAAGAGAGGTAGAAAGAAAAGTAGACAATGACGACCTGCAGTTTCTAAAAAGTTAACTACCATTTATGGAAAAGTTAGATACTTTAGAAAAATTAGAATTTCGAGGAGAAATTCAAAATTTATTATTACAGAAATTGAAATCAAAAGAAAACAAATAAAATATAAACTTACCTCAAACATAAAACAAGCCTTTGCTCAGCAGATATTGCTTTTCTTTGTTTTATCAATCTTGGTTTAACTTTTTCCAACAATAAATCAAAGGATTCTATAGACATACGGCAGTATTGCCTAAATTTCTCTGGAAATTTGCGTAGGTTTTTATATAAATGATTGAATTCGCCATAATGTAGCCTTGCTCGATTTATAGGGTGAACGCCAAATCTTCTTTTTCTTAAACGCATTAACTTTTATAGATTTGAATACGATTTTCGCGTAATAAAAGTAAACAAACCTCTCTTGACAATGGCATTTTATCAACTAACCGCTCACATATGCCGCTCAGTAATAAGCCACATGCCGCTCAAACTCGCCGCTCTGCCGCTCACCGCTCGCCGCTCACCGCTCGCCGCTTTGCCGCTCATTGCGTGGCCTCGGCCTTACAGAACAAAAACAAAAGTATAATATAATTTAAAAACTCGCTCATAAAGTGAGTTTTAAATATCCGATTAAATATGTTTAAGGTATCCTGGCGGGGGGCTACACAGTAATAAGCATTGCACTCGTAGTTGTCCTTGCAAGCCTGCTAATTTGTTCTGTGCTCTATTCCTAGTCGTTGCTTTACACATATAAATGCTTTATTAATGCCATGGATTCATACATCAATTCAAATACACGTCTACGCCCACTCTTACTCTCACTCCCACCCAACACTTACATTGAGAGACTTACTCGTAGTTGTGTAATAAATTGTCAAGAATGGTGTTTAAAATTTCATTTTTCAAATATGCATTTCATATAAATGTCATCAGCATACAAGTGGCTGCACTTGTGTGCGTGGGGATACGTGTATCTATATGTGTGTGCAATGCGGTGTGAATATTTCACTCATTTCTGTAGCTCGCCTTCACATACACAAATGCATATCGATAGATAACATATTTTTATTTCCTTCCTGTATATTTTTATTCATTTAATGTAGAACGAAGGACAATCGAGGTGCAGAAACATACAGCAGCTGTCAAATGTATGATGCAAATTTTGCAGAAATTGATGATTGGGAGAATTGGAATGCTACAGCAGCAAATGTAACAGGTTAGCTTTCATTTTTCTACATTTTCATTTTACACATGGACTGCACCATGTACGAGTACGAGTACGAGTACGACTACGAGTGTGTATCCGTACGTAGATTTTATTAAATGCAAACATAAACATTTATAAATATAATCGTATAGTCAAAATCGCAATATAATAAAATACTGTCTGCATGTTTGAAGAGTTTTTTTTCTTTCGCGTTTGCTGCTTGTTTAAATCTCTCTGTTATGAATATGGAATTTGGCTTTTGTAGAATATCCCATGTAAATTTGCCAGATAGTGTGCCAGTGTGTATGTACATGTGTGTGTGTGTGTGTGTGCTTATGTGTTGGAGCCTGTGGAAGTGCAATATTTGACTGGGTTATTATTTTTACTTCCCTTAATATATTTTCGTTTCTTTTTTCTATTTATTTTCCTTTTTTTTCTTTCTTTTGTTGGATGTGTTGCTTTAGTTGGTGCTTTTTGTTTGATAGAATTGATTTATTAAAAACTCATATGCGAATGTAATCAATACACAGTGATCCATATGACCTGTTTTCTCGAAGCTAATGGAAATTTTAAAACCTGTGAGACTTTTTAACAGAAACTACACAAATTGATTGATTGCCAGATAGCAAAGACAGTTAATTATTGCTCTGGAGAGGGATTGTTGAACCGTGTACAGCATAAAACAAGCACATGCAAATTCTAAGAGATAAAAAGTTGAGCAGATCTAAAAGAAAGTAGAAATTAAGAAGGTCAGTTACAGGATTTCAATAAATTATTTTAAGTTTGGATAGTGTTTTGGCCGTTCTGCTGGAATATGAACGCAGCGAGATATAAAAATATAAGGAAATCGTATAACAAATATGTACATGATTCGGCCCAGAGTTTTATAGTCAGCTAATTAGTGACTTTGAATAAATTTATTATCAGCTGATGAAAATAAATAGAGGGCTCACAGTGCAGTGCTGACCCAAGTCGGCAGTTTAAGGTTCTCATTCACTACATCAAGCTGTCAACCGAAATATTTTAAAAAAATCTTTGCAGGTGTATATGCAAGCACCGAATAGCGATGCAGCTGCCGTTGAATTAAGACAATTTTTTAGAAACGACAATAAACCAAAACAGTGTTGCTAATGTAAGAGAAAAACTTAAGAAAGGGATTTTAATTTTAATTCTACTTAATTTTACAGGAAATAATACATTGAAACGTTTTTGTACAGTGTCCCGTATTGGGAATACCCAGAAATACTTTTCTTTTTTTCAAAATTGAGTTTCTTTTGATATACTGCCATAAATTTGCGCTTTTGATGGCAAGCTTACTCGAGAGTAAAAATCTTTTGAGTATTTTTCATGAAGCGTAATGCATTAACACTTTTCTGACTTTCGGAAATGCTGCTACAAAAACTAAATGAAAAAGTACTTTTTACAAAAGTCCCGGTTCCTCTCTTATTCAAATAATAATTGACACTCTCATGCTAAAGTCACCCGAGCCATAAATTTTTAGCTCTAATTTTAGAAAGCTGCCAAAGTTTAACCACGGTCCAAAACATAATAAATAATTTATTTGAAAACTTAATAGCATTTAATCATTCTTTTATCAAGGACTCATTCGGGAAAGTAGTTTTTAGGATTTTTATAAAAACAAAAAAATTTTCTAAATTTGCAAAGTAGTCAAAATATTTTTAAATGAATTATTTTTAAAAGAATTTACTTTTGTCAAAGTCTGGAGCGGATGAAGGACTTTATACTCATCTCCTGCGAAATTACTCCTTTTCATTTCAAGGCTGAACATCTTCAATTTGTCTTCTCATTCGTATAAATTTTTTAGCAATTGGCATGTCTTCTGTTTTCAATTTAAATAAATTAAATTTTTCTCATAAACTGAAATTGTAATAAAAAAAATGTAACAATTCCCTTAATCCCCTGTGTAGGTGCTAGATAAGTCAGCAGAAAACCACTCAAGGAATCGAAGTCTATACAACCCAATCACTGTTCACGAATAAGGCAAAAACAAAAAAAACAAAAAATTAAAAAAAGCAGAGAATAAATAAAATTGGCTTATTTGCTTGTCACATAAACGAAAGGAAGAAAAAAATAGCCGAAGCCAGGAAATACTTTCATGTAGAATTTCATTATTCAAGCATGTTTTTCCATGAGTAGTGCGTCCCAAAATTATGCTTATTTGAATATTTATTAAGTTTCAGGAAAACTGAACCTGCTCGTCCATTTATTTTCTAATCATTTTTAACTTGAATTAAAATTTTAATGCCAACATTTGTGAATGCAAGACGACCATTTTAATTCCTAAATTAATTATAAAAATTCTTAAATTGTTTTCAATTTCTACACACACTGTCTGTCGTATTAAAGTCAGTATTTTATACTCGTAATTCCCTTATGAATATGAAACGAAGAGTACTAAAATTTGCTGTTCCAAATTACAGCATCGGATTGCGCACATCATTTCAAAAATTCCTCTTGAATTACGCTTACAGGCAAATTATAAATCTTCTCTTTTGTTTTGCTGCTTTTATTGCTGCTACAACTTTTCAAATGATTTAGAACAACTCAGCAACATTGTTCTCTGTTTGCACAAACACACATTTATCTAGAACATCATAAATATTACCTTAAATAAACATCTAATTTGTCTGCTTCTCCTGTGCAGAATTCGCAATAATAATTGTGGAAAGTTTTAAATTTGCCAAAGAACGAATATTGTATTAAATTTAAATTTATATTTATTTTCCAGAGCTTTAAGGAAAGCTGAACTTTTTTAATATTAAACTTTGTGATGAAGTTTTCAATTCTAGACGGATATGAAAAAGGAGAGCAGAGTGTGGTAATTTTTTATATCCATACTTTCCATTCCCAGATTAGTTTTCTGTTTAAACAATTTTCAAATTTTTAATTCTTTTTAATAAGAAGTGGCAGGAGGTGCCACTTTGGGATTAGATTTAAAATTAGAGAGGAAAACCAAATTTCAGTATAAACTCTCACCAGTGGACACAGCTGGATTGTACCAATTTCATTAATTCAGAAAAAGGCATTACAGCTTATTTGTGCACGGAATAGGTTACGTGTATTCTTACGTGTTAGTTAGAGTGGCATAAAAGTCTCGAAGGTACCCCCAAACTTGCCAGCCAAGGCGTACACAATTTCCTTCTCAACACAAGTTCTAAGCGCGTCAACATATAAACCATACTTCCATGCCAAAAAGCTGGGAATTATTTCAAATGCATGTTGGAGTACTTCATTTTTGTATACTAGAATACTTGACGGAAGGAGTTTATTTCTTTCCTTTCCATTCTTGCTAAATTAGCATCAATCATCCCCTCTCCCTTATTTCTGATCTCTATTCTTTTTAAACGCGATACAAACTGATCTTGGAAAACACTTCTTGCTTTCTTTTCTCTTTCAAATTTAGGCTTTGATTTTTCCTCTTGGCGGTCAAAATCTTACTCTCCCCTCACTTACTTTTTTTTTGGCAGCTTTTAACCTCTACTCCTACTGAGCTTTTCCAAAAATGTTCCTTGCTTATTTGTATTATCCTCCTCTAGTCTTGTTTGGTCTCAGGTAGCAACCTTTACAAGCCAACTATATATTACATGGAATAAGAATGATAAATTACTATAAGCAGGGTTTCCAAAACAAGCATTGTTTTCGTTCCCTTTTCACGAGGTATTGGGAATTATGATATAAGAATTATGACAGTCTATTCAAATTTGATATAATAAAAGTACTTTTTTTTTAACTTAAAGTGCGAAATAGTGTTCAGTCATCAGGAAGAGTCTCAATACAACTTTTAATTTTGTCCAGAGCTGGTACTTTCAAAGGGCTCAACCACACAAACACAATCTATTTCACTATTTCAAAGTATTTTCACATTTCACATTTAGTTGTTGTTATTTTGCTTTCATGCGCTTCACACTTCTTGGCGTGGCAACCACTAATTTGGAAATTAAATTTGCAATAGCGTGTTACAATTTACAGTCAAGTTTCGCAGGGATCTATGTTATTGATTGACGATTATTGGCCAAAAATATAAAGGGTAACCCCTTATCAAAAATTGCAATTTACTGCAAATTTGGAAAAAAAATTTTTGTCTTTATTATTAGCAAAAATATATTTTAAACATTTAAAAACATAAAATAAACATACAAGAGCAATAAAAACTCAAGTTTTCCTTTCAAAAATACAGAAAAGGACGTTTTCAAAATTTTATGATTTTTGGCCAAAAATATAAAGGGTACCCCCTTATCAAAAATTTAAATTTACTGAAAATCTCTAAAAAAAATTTTTTTTTTTATTATTAGAAAAAATATATTTTAAATATTTGAAAACGTAAAATAAACATACAAGAGCAATAAAAACTCAAGTTTTCCATTCAAAAATACAGAAAAATACGTTTTGAAAATTTGATGGTTTTTGCTCAAAAATGCAAAGGGTACCCCCTTACCAAAAATTGAATTTAATCCCAAATCTGGAAAAAAAATTTTTGTCTTCGCAAATAATTTTTAAACTTTTGAAAACATAAAATAAACATACAAGAGCAATAAAAACTCAAGTTTTCCATTCGAAAATACAGAAAAGGACGTTTACAAAGAATGATGATTTTAGGCCAAAAATGTAAAGGGTACCCCCTTATCAAAAATTGCAATTTACTACACATCTCGAAAAATTTTTTTTTCTTGTGGGTGATTTCCTGTGAAAGAAAGCTTTGCATGTTGAGTTAGTTACAAAAAAAAAATAAAACATACCGATAGACTTCAATTTGCGACGCCTCTGAATAAGCTTGGGGGCAAAATTTTTTTCTGTCAGTTATAGCCATTTTCGGTTAAATGATTACGTAAATTGGGAGAGTTGTCAGATGTGTACTGAGTTTAATCCATACGGTTTTGCCGAATCACTGAATTTTTATTTAATTTAATTTTTAATTTCTTATTTTCCAAAAACACGGCCTCCCCTTTACAACTTAATAAGGAGCAGCATTTCTTAAAAAAATACATCATTATATAATTTCACTTCTTGTACATCATCGTCAGAACGCGATTGCGATGCTTTTCCTTTCTAAAAGAAATCAACTTATTTCCATGACTTTTGTCATTCCTCCTCAAATAGACGAGTCCGTTTATTTTGGAGAAAATTAAACATAAAATATTAATTAGCGTTTGTTTGCGGACGTTTGGCTCGACAGTCAGTCATATAAATAATCGTCCGAATACTAAAGTCATAAAAAATTATTTAATTTATTACGATCAAATCTTTATAGTTGATTCCGTATTATTCGGCAAAATAAATATTTGCCAAATCACCAACCATAAATCGTAGACAACAATAACATACACAAACACATTCATGCAGGTTCACTTGCCTCATACGCAAATGGCATTTGGAAACTGGCAAACGTTATTGAGTTTTTTCCTTGCTCAGAGACGAGGGCAATAATCTTAATTTAATGGAAAAAGCTTTTAATAGAGTATTAAATTTAACCAGTTTATTTCCATTTTATTATTATTTTTCTGTCTTTTGACAAAAACTATTTATGCGGAGACACTGAGACAAGCATACATATCTGAAGTTATTCAATAACTTTCAATTATAGAGTTGAAAGCAATAATTTGTTACAAAAAATTTCACAAAACTACGCGCACACACACATACAAACACTCACATGCTTGCTGCACAAGCAGCTTACACGCTCGCCCATACAAGCCACACACACACAACCCCGGAACAAAAGTCGTAGCAAATGCCAAGAATATTTACAGCGAAAAAACTAACTTTTTCCATTTGCTTCGCATTACTTTTTACAACTTTGCACTTTAATGCGTTTCACTTTAACTAACTCGTTGAACAAATTTTCGTCCTTTTTTGTTTTTTTTGTATTTAATTTTGTTTAACTTTACTTTTACACTGTTTCTTATCTGCGTCTCATATTGGACGGAATTCGCTTAGCGGCAGTGGCACAACAAACACCGCAGGCAGTGGAAATGCTTTCTCAATTGGTAGGAACTTATGCCAAAGAGATCATTTTTACGGGGCAGACCTAAGGACACTTGGCTCCAATTGTTGCACCTACATAATGTGGAGGAAAAGAGGGCTTTAAAGAAATATAAAGCATGAGTCACACTTGCAGTCTGTAGTGGTGTCGCGGACTGACTTTAATCAAGCCCCGTTTAAACAAAAATCCTTCTCTAGAAGATAACTTTTTCCTTACGTGTTTTCGAAATATGTCCTTCGGAATATTTCTTTGAAAAAAACTTCCTAAAATAGTCACTGGTCTCACATCATTTAGCCGGAAACAATTTATATGGGCGATACCGTATGTCTTCTCTCTTACCGTATTTGGCGAACCTAAAACAATTTGGGGAACTGCTACTACCACGTAACAGCTTAATAGTGCTGCAACAGCCTCCTCTACCTTCTCTATTACCAACGCTTTCTTATAATCCTGGCGCAGTGCATGTCATGGTTGCTCATCTTTTTGACAAAAATGCAAAATTTGTTCAAAAATTTTGTTTAATTTTTTTTTTAAATTTCGTAGTCTTTTTAAAGAGTGAAATCTTAAAATAAATATTTTTCACAAGGACAATTGACTGCAGGGTGACAACCCACAGGAACCTATTTAAGCCGAATTCGTTTGGATTTTGTATTTTATTAAATTTTAAAAAATAATTAAAGGGAATTTATCATGCCCCCCCTGATACTCGATAGGATAAATTCACACACTGAAAGAAACCTGTTATTTTTAAAAAAATAAAATTCAAAATAAAAAAAAGTATTTTTTTCGCAGAAAAAATTTGAGTTGGAAAATATTTAACGAAAAAAAATTTCTTTTTCAAAATCCTCAGTCAGCGAATTATAGTTGAAAATGCATCTACGCACTTAAATTTTGTGTCATTTTTCTAAACGGCCAGTATTTTTGGCTTTTTCCGCCTCTTTACATGTTGTAAAAATTATTATAAAATTATGGAAAAGCTTGCCTGATGCTTAAATAATGAAATGAATATGCATGCAATTGCCGAAAGTCTCTAATGAAGCCGCTTCCAGATCCTGATATCGTGAATGCGAAAATGTCCTTAAAAGCATAACAATAATACGGCTTATTTAGTCTTGCAATCATAATTATCGTTAATATTTATTTTTATATATATATATTTTTTTTATTAACTTTACCTGCAAAGCTTTTGGCTTGTCCGCAGGAAAACACCCAGGGTCTAGGCAGGAATCGAACACCCGACTTGCCGTTCAGTAGGCTGAGCATTATTCATTCGCCTAGGGAGGCACCTGATTAAAATTGTATATGAGAATTGCAATTGCAGAAGTGTATTTTTCTTAGAAATGTTAATTTAATAGACTTTTATTCAATATGACTTCTCATTGTTTTGCATCTGAAATTGCCAAAAAATCTCGCAAGTATTTCGCACACTAATATTTAACACTATGAAGAGGTTTGTTTACTGGCCGTCGTCCTTAATAAACATTTTTAGTATTAATGAACTCCCAGCTTCGCATGAATAAAGATTCATTTGTATGCTGCTCTGATAAACTTTATACAAATTAATAATAACTTTAATAGCGCAACTTTTATTTCTTTTACCACTTTTAATATAATTTCCATTAAATAACCCACTATAACACAGGCTACGGCTGGTCACATGTACACACATACGATAGCACACGTACACATGCACACAAGTGACGCCAAATGCCGCTATAACGACTGCAAGCCATGACTTTCGATATTTTAACAAACCAACAATCTCGTATCTTTTGTTAGTTTTATTCTCAATTGTTTTTTTTTATTATCCTTTCTTTTATTTCCTTTGCTTTCCTTTTCGTTTGCATTATTTTGTTTCAGCTTGCAAAAATGGCTGGAGTTACGACGAAACTTGGTATGAAAGTACGATACCAACGCAGGAGAACTGGGTCTGTGCGAAGGATTTGTATGTGACAAATGTTTTCGTTGTTGGACGCGTGACAGAAGTTGTGGGTTCATTTCTGCTTGGACAAATGGGTGACATGTAAGTCCCGACAAGACCAATAAATAATAAAACAACAAATAGCTGAAAAGATTTTCTTTCCCTCTCCCTCTCCCTCTCCCTCTCCTTCTCTCTCTCTCTCTCTCTCTCTATCTGCCACTCTCTGTCTAATAAAGAGACAATTTAGAAGTGATTTTAATTCAATTTCATTTTTATTTCATTTCCCTTTTGCTGCTGTTTGTAGAATAAGAAAATAGAATTAAGAATGAAATTGAATACATTAAATTCCATTATTTAAACGTAATTGAAAAAAGCAGTTAATGTTTCCGTTGCGTCCTTTTTCCTCTTTTATTATTATTTTTTGCGTTTTTTTTTTTTTGGTGTGCATATTTGCAAGCCTTCCTTGCGCCACTTGTTTCGTTATATTTATTCATTATAATTTTCTTTCTTTATTTCTACATTTACTTTTCTTTTGTTCCGTTTACTTTGCAGTTTCGGTCGTCGTTTTGTTTACTATGTCAGTGTGGTGTTCTGTTCTATTGGCAGACTTTCATCAATTGTGACGACGTCTTATTACACTTGGTTCCTTGTCTTTTCCGGCTTGACATCATTGACCATCAATAGTTTATTTCAATCGCCGCAAATTATTGGCATGGAAATATCGAGAGAGTGAGTATGATTGTGTCCTGTAACTTTTCCTATTAAATATAAATAATGGAAACTAAACAAAAGAACTGCTTTCGTTATTTCATACAAGCGGGAATCCTGTAGGCGAAGGTTAGCCAAAGTCGTTCCAGGATTCTTCTGTTGTATCTGTTCGCTATCTTAAAAACAATACTGTAATTAAATCTGTTTTATTTCTTGTGGCCTCTTGTTTGCTTCAACCGCTTAAAACTTTTATTCCCTGCCCATCTGAGCTGCTTCATTACTTCACTGCCCACAAGCTTCTGTCATTACTCAGCAATGAAACAACGTAACAACATTTCCTTTTTTCTCCTTGAGAAACATCTCAAGAATAAATTCTGAAACACAAAGATATTATTGCCATACTTTGATTAGCTGTGCTAACTTTTCAACTTGAAGCGTGTTGCAATGGGCCGGGGCACCACATGAAGTTTGCTCTAAAACTCCACGAGCTCTATTGTGAAAGGCAGAAAGAAAGTTTTTGGAATTTCTCCGAAAGCGAGAAAAGCTATTATAATATTTATTTTTTCTTTTTGTTTGTGTTTTTGTTCGACTCCGCATCGGCTTCAAGTGCATTACTTTAGAAGCACACGTGATAACAATTTTTTATTTCAAGCCAGCAACCTCGACAACACCTACAACTATAAATTGTTGCAAATAAATAATTAAATCAATAAAATGTTTTTATCCTGCCACTTCTACAGTGTGTAACAAATTATTTAACTTAAATCTCATTTCCGAGTGCATGAAGACATGCTCTCTTTATAAAGTATTCCACATATGTAGAAGGTTGGACATCCTGTATGTAAGGTTGGACATTTACCACAAGGGTGAAGAGATTTATATAACCACAGTAAAAATATTTTAAATATTGGTTTTGTTAAAATGTTGCAATAACTAATTGGCTGCTGGAATGGATTACTGAAAGTGCTTGCGGAGCGTTTGAAAATTAGGCCGATACTGCACAGTGGCATGAAATGCAAACAAAGCGTGATAGAAGTAGAGTTTATAAAATGTATAAAAACGCAAGTAGATTTTCCTCTAAGAAATATCCTGTCAATTTAAAAAAAACTGTACTTTTAAATACATGTCGTCAGCCGATTTGCGTTTTCCCTTTCTTTACAAGTTGAGTCAATAATGAGTATTAATGCGTAAAATAATGTAGCACGTCCTTAAAATCTAAACTTAAAAAAAACATACGAGAATTTATAAAAGAAATATAGTAAAGAGTTATTTAAGGACGATTTATAAGGATGATGCAGAAACGATTTCCCAATTTTATATAAAATTTTGATTCCCCAAAGAAATGATTTTTGGGCCTCAAAACTGAACTAATTGGAATTCCCCAAATAGTTTTCGGTCAAAAAAGGATAACATCTATTTTGCTTCAAGGATATGTTTTACGTGTTTCGACACTCCTCTATTGATACGACTGTTAAAGTTACGCCTGTATGCAAGCTCGCTGAAACATTGTTTTGGACTCATTACAAATCATGTAGGAATATCGCATGTACTTTGGGTCTCTTGATTCCACATTATGCCATCAGTGTTACTCTAAGAAGTATAGTAAAATACTAAAACTGGAGATTTCCTCTAATTTACAATCCATGATAACATTGCTTGGAAAATTCTTTCAGCTTTTCAAGTGAATCTTCGTCCTGTAAGAGTATGACTGATTTCTTCATATCTACAGCCAATGGTCGAGCGGAAGTTAATAACTGCTCCCTGTTAATGGTTTCCGGTCTTCGTGAAGCGTATCATGCGTTGATTCCTCTCCAATGCTTCTTGCATAGTTTCCATTATTTCATATTATAATATTTTCATATTATCTTAATTCTGCACGCTGCTTGAGTTTTATGAAAGACACAAGCCGAACTACTGTTGTTGGAGCAGCTTAAAGTGTAATTATTGGATTTTCATGTGCTGATGTTTGTTCCCAAAAACCCCGCTTTAAAGCATCTGATTTTATTTGTATTCAAAATTTTTTTTACTAACAAATTTTAAGCAGATTCTCTAAATGATGTCCACAAGTACTGATAAAAAGTTGTTCGTTTCATTTCAGGAAGGATCGCAGTACAATAGCAATTTATCAAAGCTTTGGCTGGTCATTTGGTACAACATTGATGCCTTTATTGTTTTGGTGGCTGCGAGACTGGGAATCATTTATGTGGATAACGACAGTACCAACAGCTGTAGTTCTGGTTTTCTCCGCGTAAGTTCGTTTAATAACTCTTAACATATTTTCCATTTTCGTTACGGTGCTGAAGAGCAAGTGAAGAAAAAAGAAAAAAAATAAATAAAAATTACATTGTAAAAGGACGACTATAAAACGTTAAGCTGAAAATGAAAATAAAAGAAAAATAATAAATAAAACCGAAAGCAGAAAAAATCACGAGGAAAAAATTCAGCATATTGTTTGTAGCCGGTCCTTACGACCTCATATGCACCCCAATCCTCTTCCCGCTTCTCTTCGACACTTATTCATGCATATGAGGATGTGAACAATAAATGCATGCAAGACTTCTCACACACACACATATGCACATGTCTGTCTGTCGGTATGTGATTCTCCATCAACTTAGTGAGGCATAACGCAATTGCACAATGTCTTGTGCTGTGTAGATGTTTTGCCTTCTATCTTTTCAATTCCTCTGTATTAAATGGCGAGATCCTGCAGCCACACACACATGCACACATGTACACTGCACACATCGGCAAAGATATGGCCGGTGCAAGAATGTGTTCTGTTGTTACCAGTGAACATCCATTTCTGTTCAAATGCTCAATTCATTTGAAATCCAATCAAATTCATTCGATTGTTTTCAATTTCTTTCGATAAAAAAAACTTAAAAACTGTAATAAAAAAAGTAACCGGAACCTTTTTACACGATGTTTTGTTTTATGGTCGGATTGTAGTAGTACCTTACGACCGTACGTACAGCCGCACTTGCCCACTCTTGCACACAGACACCCACACACACATATGAGTAATTTGTGTTTTTGTCATCACCATTCGCATTTCTGTTGCATGCCAGTTAGTAAAACTGTATCCGTTGGTATCCGTTGGCATCCGTTGTATTTGTTTTAATGCTGGTTTCCTCTACAGTAAGTTTGTTTCAATTGAATTTGTTTCAGTTTTTCTTTTTCTCCTTCAGTTTGTTTGCTGTTTTATTCATTATATTTGTTTGCTTGTTATTTAGTTTTCTTTAACTTTTTTATTTATTTATTTTTTTTTTTTTTTGGATTTTTTTTGATTTTGATTTTTTCTTGTATGTTTAATGAAAAGATACGTCATTGAATCACCACGTTGGTTGATTAGCAAGAAGCGCTTTGCTGATGCGATTAGACAATTTAAGAAAATTGCCAGAGTCAATGGACGCCAGTTTGATATGTCGGAAAAAGAGTTGGCGCAAATTTACTCCACCACCAATCAGGAGGTGACTTATGGAATTGCATCACTATTCAGTGGTTGGCGTTTGGCAAGGAATACTGCAATAATGGGATTCAGTTGGTAAGTGCATGAGAATACAACGTAATCCGTAACATTTTAATTATTACACTCAACTTTTATTTGATTTTGTTTATATAAATATAAAATTTTAAATGTCAATTAAAAGAATTGGAAAACAACGAGTTCTGAAATTAACAACATTTTGGAAAATAATATTGAACAATTGGACGAGGGCAGAGACATGCAATGTGCTAAAAGGCGACTTTCTCAAGTTGCTCTGGAGGCTTGTTAAATTAGTTTAGCTATTGGCTGGGCTTACAGAAATCGCAAAATGTTTTCATAAGAGTGACATCCTTGAGGTCCTGGCAAATCTCACAACGAATTCAAGTTCCCCATTGAGATTCCAAAATCTTATTGAGGTTATCTGGTATTTGTAAAAATATATTTCGAACTTCCGGCTTCCCTGAGGCCTCCAGTGAGAATTAGGTTTATGAGTTCGGCTTCAAGTAAAAATGTTTGCTGTTGTGAATGACAGTTCGCTACAGATTTTGTAAAAACTGTTCAGGATTCGCTACTTTTTCAGCAAACATCATGTCTTAAGTTCAGATGCTGAAAAGCATCACGTTTTAAGAAGACTTTATTGGCAAAACCTGCCACTCTTTGCTTACTTGGAGTATCCTTTTTTTTAATTTGCATGTGTCTGCTTGACACTCATTAGAGAGAATATAAAACTGAACTCTATTTAACTTAAACAAAATGTTACAGGCCAAAATCCTGTTTTGATTTTGAAAATTTACATTCACTCTCGCACTTCCCAGCGGAACCTCAAGCACGTCAAATGCTCGAACCGCTTTCTAACTAAATCCATAATACTTATAATTGATAACTTATTTTAATTAAGACCTTTATTTTCCGATTAGGTGCGTTGTAGCGGTTTCCTATTTTACTTTGGTCCTGTTTAGCTCCCGCATGAGTGGGAATCCTTTCTTAAATTTTCTGCTGCAAAGTATAGTGGAAATACCAGCCTATTTGGTAGGAAAATATTTGGGTAAGTAACCAAGTTTTCTAGCGGATAGAAAGTATTTTTTCTATAAGAGGGGGTATATCATAATGGCAGGACATTAGAAGATTCCCAACAAATCATCAGTAAAAAAATATATGGCATATTTCTAAAGATGTAATCAGAAATAAAAAAATCAATATTGTTTTGTTTTGTACATTAAGAGGTAAATAAATTTTTAATAACTGCAGTAGTGGCAAGGACAAAAGGTCATGCATTCATAATCCTAAAAACTGCGTATCATCTACTCCAAAATGGCGGTCGAAAGCATTTTCAGTATCTACAGCATTTGTGCTGGCGATCCGTGTGTTTTGGAACTTTGCTAAGATCAATCGATACTATAGAAGTTCAGTAATTTTCACTGCTAATTAGACTGATTGCTGCCATTGTGCAGATATTTAATTTGCTTGTGGCAGCAACACCGCATTCATGGAAATTCTCCCCGCTTTGAGAAATAAAATGCAAAATTTTCAGATGATCTCTTCTAAAACGAATATCTTCGATGCAGTCAGTATGAGCTGTTTTTATTTATTTAATTTTGCCTGCCGTTCAGTTACATTAACTAAAACAATTTTTGTTTTTGTAATTCATTAGTTTCCTTTTTTGTCTTTTTAATTGATGCTACAGGTGATAAATTTGGACGCCGTTTTACCAACAGCATTTCATTTTTTTTATCCTTTCTTGCCTGTTTACCGGTAATTATTTTGGCAACGGGTAAGTGTTATTCTACAGTTTTTTTCTACAAATTGTCTGAACTTCTAAATTATTTCATTTTCTGCCTGCCTTTTACTCTCACCCTCGCCATCTCCTCCTGTATTCACTTCTATCTCTGACTCGACACCTTTTTTTTGGCAATGCTTGCAATTCATTTGTAATCGTGTTGTTGGCCATTGCCAGAGGAAAAGTATGAAGCTGTTGTTGTGGGCTTGGCGGCATTTATTAAGTTCTTAAATGCGGTTACATTCTTTACGGCGAGCTTGCAGGGCATGGAAATTTATCCCACGTGCATGAGACAGACTGGCATTGCTCTTGGCACCATTTTGGCGAACGCTATTGGCGTTTTGGCACCGTATCTTGTCTATTTAGGCACCACCGTCGATATCCGCAGTCCCTACTATATTCTGGGAGCATTGTTTTTTATTGGCGCCATCGGATCTCTCTTCTTGCCTGAAACGCTGCACAAGAAACTGCCCGACACGATGGAGGAGGCTCGTCAGTTTGGCATAACCGATGTAAGTTCTATAGAACCACGCAACGTCAGCAACTGAGTGAATTAACGAATGAATGAACAAATCCACTGAATGGAAAACTATCTATTACTTGCACGCTTAAATGAAATGTGTGTGCGTGTGTGTGTGTGTGTGTGTGTGTGGAGTATTTTTTGTCCTGTTTGTGTCAAAACGACGTTTAGTTGCTAAATTTATTTTATGCTTTGTATTAAATGCAACATTATGTTTTTGTGTTGTTTTCAATAGAAATTCTTCAGTCTCCCCAAGGCGCCAGCAACCAACGCCAAATCAACAGCCACAAGACAGGCGGCTGATGCTGCAGCAATGGAAAAGCTTAACCAGGCTCAATATGCGCCTTAACTTTTATACAAAGCAAATTCTACTATATGTGTTTTTTTTTAATAATAGCTTCAGTTCGTTCTTGTTCTTGTTGTTGTTGTTGTTGTTTTAAACAACAACATCACCATCATGAATTTATTTCGCAAGCATGATTTAGCATTTCAGTACAGAGTTTTTCGTTTCCTCGTTGTGCTGTCGACATCGTTCCTACTAATTAATGTGTAAAAGATGTGTTTATATGTGCAGCAGTTGGATGACTATTTATCATCCCTTTGCTGCGGCACGTAATGCGACAGGACTAAATGAAGGAGGCGAAACGAGGCGATGCAAGAGTCCTTGTTCTTGTTGTTCCATACAATGTGTGATGTACTTTAAGTCATTTTCTTAAGTTTTTATTACCTAAATGCATAATAATAATAATAATAATAATAATAATAGTAATAATAGTAATAATAATAATAATAATAAAAATATTTTTAAATTAGTTTTATATGTATGTATATGTGCGTACACTGAATCCGTACGAATAAAATGAAATGTGCTGAAAGAAAAGGAAAAATTGGATCAACAACTGAAATTTGTTTTGTTCCTGAAGAGTAGCGAGAAGAAATGCGGCATTAAGATCGTGACTGTCGCAAACAACTTTGAGTTTGGTGGTTGAGACAAAACAGGACTCTTGACATGATTAGTTGGATAAACTTAGTTTTGCAACGTGTAGACCGAAATGTAAAAACATCTGCATACGGCTGCGAAAGGATTTTTTTAAATAAAAATGTGTGTTTGGTTGAATGTGAAGGCCGGTGTGCATGGAAATTCCATACGCGGCCAGGAAGAACTTTGGAAAGGGTACCGTCAAGATGTTTTGGAATTAGAAATTATTCATTCGCATATGAAAAGTAATGTGAAGAAGAGTCGAAAGAAGTTTAATCAAATAAAACCAAATAAAAACGTAAACTCGGAGACAGGGCTGCTTTGTATGTGTTCTTAAGGCCGATAAGGGATCCAGCTTGACGTGCACGAAAATCGTATTAAAATTTGGGGAGTGCGAGTACATGTCTCGAATTTTTCTTTTCTTTAATTTGAAACAATTTTTTTCAAAGTACGCAGCCATACAGTTTGCATAACATTTTTGTTTTTATTATTTTTTAAGAGTCATCCGTCATGGCTGCAATTGCAGAAAGAGAGGTAGTAGACGACTCATTTGCATGCTACAGCAGCACTTGAATGCAAACTCGTTGCGATCCTTTTTAGAAACTACTCGTATTGTGACTTCATGTGTGGAGCGCCAAGTTACTCACATTTTCATATTAATTTTCTTTCTTTTCCTTTATTAAATTAATATTTCTTTAATGACTGGCAGACATTTGCAAGGATTTGGAAAGGACTTCTTTCTAACACAAAAATGTGTGTAGTCATAAGAGATCCATTTTTGTCTATCATAAAATATATTTTATCTGCTCGTTGTTTGACTTTCAAGATTAGAATATGAAAATAAAAATCTACATTTTTAATTAAAATAAATTCTTAATTTCAGCGTTGTAAAGCATACATTTTATTTTAAGCTTTTTATTAAATTTTTAAATAATTAAGCAATAAAAAGTGAAAAAAAAATTTAAACAAAAAAAAAATTCTTCTCTTTTTATTATTAAAATTGTTTGTTTGTTGTGTGTGTTAAGCGACTGTTTAATGTCAGTGTGTAATCAGAGAGCTGAGGGAGGCTGCCGGTGCCTGAGGTGGTAAGTGCGTCAAGAGCTTGAGGTCATGTGTACCACTGCGACCTTCGGCCATGATAAGCATTTTAATCCAATAAAGGATATGCATCAATGATAATGTCCTTCTGAGCACTTCCATCCTCTTACGCTCATTTGCTCTTCTACTGGCAGCATGTTGCCGGCGATAATAATAACGCTGCTGGAACGGGATTGTTGGGTTTTCACCTGTCTTCCCCACAACTTGCGCAAACAGACTAGGACCGAGTGCTACACACAAAAGTTGTCTTCAATTGAGTGGTCACGTTATCGCAAAAATTTCTATTTAGAAGCATTAAACTACTATTGTTATTATCTGCCGAGATAAGACACCTCACTTTCGGTACGTAGAATTTTATCTACAAAATTAGCGTGAATTGTTAACTCTGACGACTATATTTAATTTTTTTTTTGTTTTCTTATCTAAAACACAGATTAAACACTTAAATGTGCCAAAAAAAAAAAAATACTTCGCCAAAAAGTCAAATAAGATTGTAACGTTGAGGCAGACAGGCAATACGAAAACTTGTCAAAAATAAATATACTCGGAAATTTGGAATAGAAATCTTAGAAGTGACTTGAAAGAAATTTTCATTCATTGTAAGTGAATTAAGAACTGATTTAAAAAATTCAATTAAAAGAAAAATATATTGTGCAACCAAATTGGCTCAACAATTAAAAGAAAAATATAAAAAAAAAACATGAAAGCATTTTACAATTAAGAAATTAATTGGTGGGCTTTTAATAAAATAAGTGAAAAATTAATATAAAAGTTTTCAGGGCTGGGAAATTTTGTGAAAATATTTCTTTCTCGGTCTTATTAAAATTGACTTCAGGAGAATCACAAAATTATAAGTGTTGGTGGTACATTTTCTAAAAATTAACACTCGTATTGGTATCAATAGGATTTCAATGGGCCCATTTCCGGCTACTAAGCAAATTGAAATAGAAAATAAAATAGTCTTGTGGCTCTTTAAGAGTTTTTTATTTTATGAAAATTCATTTTCTTCAACACTAAAAATAGCAGAGCTGTCAACACAGATCTCATGGAATTAATGTGAGCATGACCAGCACAGTAACCGGAAACTGGGTATGCTGCTGCACCGGCATCCGCTTTGAAAGAAACAATTTGAAAGCAGTAAAAGTTCAAGTGTTTTGGAAACTGTACTGGAATTTTGTGAAGTGCTTTAAATTTGCTTTGAGTTAAAATGGATTTAAAATAAAACAAATTATTTCAGAAAAGATTGCACTGCTTTTACGGCTGTACAAATTTGAATAGCAAAGATTTAAAAAATTTCTTCATAATCAGAAACGTGTGTTGAAAAAGAATTGAATGAATTATCGCTGTTTAAGGCGTGAGCTGCGCTGTCTGGCACCTGAACTGCTTTCCCATCTGTATGCTTGATCGTGTGATACATAAATTCTCATTTAAAAGTTGTTGTTTTATGACTTAAAACTAAATTGTTGTTAATTTAAAAGTAAACTAAATATTTTTATGCCCCTCTTTTATTGCTGCTGCTTCTATTTTCACTTTTTAAAAATTTCATTTATATTTTTTTATAAATAAATTTTATTAAGTTTCGGCTTGAGTGCGAGTTCTGAGATTTTTATTAAAATAAATAATAATTTTTAATGATTTTTTTTGTTCAAAAAGTTAATGAATAAGATTTGTGAGCACGTTTTTGAAATGACGGCTCAACTTTGTCAATGCTTGCCCGACAGTCACGTGATCCCATGCTGGTTAGGAATCTGTGTAGTGAACTCTGTAGACTTCAGGAGTGTGTGTACGCAATTGAGCAAGAATTTGAAAGGCCCATGTAAGTCAGCCTGCCACAAGATCTTTCCGCCAAATAGAATTGCAAAATGTTTAGCGGTAAAAAATTTCGTAAAGTTTTATTTACAATTTGCCAGAGCTAAAAGTGTCCAACTTGCTGCTGAAGTACACTGTAAAAAATTTCCATTTAATCGTAATTATTTATTTTGAATTCATGTTTGTGGGATTTTATTTATGGCATCCGTTCAATTGTAGATTTTTTAAGCAGGCAAGCAATTATGAAGGACAATGGAACGAATAATAAAAATGGTGCGCCTGAAAAAGGAGTTGTGGACTCTAGTACAAGTGACGACTTATTTGTGCACATTATAGATAAAATTGGCAGTCGCGGCCGCTACCAGACAATTTACAATCTGACTTTTCTTATGGGCCTTACAATCGCTGGATCGATGGTGTACATGAACATATTTTTAGCTTTAAATGTGCCGGAGCATTGGTGCACAGTGCCGGGCAGGGAGAAAACAAATTTCACATTAGACGAGTGGCGAAAAATCACACTGCCGACGTAAGTGAACAGTAACATGTTTATTTAAATAAAATGTATTGATTCATACAGATCGGTGGACAATCGCGGCCTGGAGAAATTTAGCAGCTGTCAAATGTACGACATGGACTTTAACGAAACACGGGACTGGGGAAATTGGCAGCCGACGTCTGTAAATGTAACAGGTAAGTTGTCAAGCTGTTTCTGCCTTTTCCATGCATTTTATCACCGTACATATGTTTTTTTTTTTTTTTTTGGTACCGGTTAAGATTGCAAAAATGGCTGGAGTTACGACGAGACATGGTTTAAGAGTACAATACCGTCGATGGGGAATTGGGTGTGCTCGAAAATTTTGTACGTGACAAATGTTTTCGTGGTTGGTCGCATAGCAGAAGTCGTGGGTCTTCTACTGCTCGGCCAATTGGGTGACATGTGAGTAAAAAATTTGATTCAATTTATCTACTTGTCATTCACACTTTTGGAGGCTCTCAAACTGTTTCGCCTTGTTTTGAGGTCTACAAAATTTCCACTTTCACGAAACTGCAGAAAAAAGAGGCGAACTCATTTCAATGTTTCGCCACGTTTGAATGTGACGTTTACTTTCACTATATCTTACCTTGTTATTCGCATAAAATTTATTCGAATAAAATGTATTCGAATATCTTCATTTATATGTCACGTTATCACTCCAAGTTGCGTTGAGTTTTAACTAATTTTTTACTTTATTTGAAAGTTTTTGTGTCACGAAAATTATTTCTTTAATGTATAAGAAATGGAAGTGTGTTACAATTTAAAGCTTTCGCAGCTTAAAGTTCTCGAAAGCGCATTGTATTCACTGTACTGGTGAATCCCTCAAAAAAACAATTATTTTTTATTCTGGAAATATTTTAAAGCAGAAAAAGTTTTGCAGTTGCTGGAAATTTCGTTTTGGATGGAATTTTTGGAAGTGCTTTCGGAACTTTCAAATAAGTTTTAATTTTTCTGAACAATTAATTCATTAATTTGCATTATTTTTTCTTAAATTTTAATTGAAAATGATTTCATTCCTTTTAGTTATGGACGTCGTTTCATTTTCTATATCAGCATCATACTCTGTGCGGTTGGCAGACTTTTATCAATTGTGACGACATCGGAGTACGTTTGGTTTCTGGTGTTTTCCGGCCTCTCATCCTTGACAATCAATAGTGTATTTCAATCAGCACATGTTATCGCCCTGGAAATATCAAGAGAGTGAGTTGTTTTTCTCTATTTAAAGTTTATAAAATTGCTGGAACTTTTATTAAATGAATTTAATTTTTGTTTTGTATTTTGCTGTAGAGAAAATCGGAGCTCAATATATATATTTCATAATTTCGGTTGGTCTATTGGCATAACCATCGTGCCCTTATTGTTTTGGTGGATACGGGACTGGGAATTGTTTATGTGGGTCTCCTCCGTACCGACCGCGTTATTTCTTTTGATTTCACAGTGAGTAACTTTTGAACTTAAATTTTTTAAAAATTTTCCGAATTCCATATTCGACAATGAAATTCTTTTACATCACTGCCTTTCAAAACATTTCTTAATTTGCAAAAATATTTGGTTTTATTTATTTTTCTTTCTTCACGCTTGTAATGAAAAGTTATGTGATTGAATCACCACGATGGTTAATTAATAAGAAGCGCTTCGGAGATGCAATAAAGCAGTTTGAGAAAATTGCGAGGGTCAATGGGCGCGAGTTTGAAATGACGGAAAAGCAATTGGCTGAAATGTACTCATCCACTAAACAGGAGGTTACGTACGGCATGGCTTCTCTGTTTGACGGCTGGCGTTTGGCCAGAAACACTTGCCTTATGGGCTTATTAAGGTAAAGCTCAACATTTTTCCCAATAACGTTTAATTAATTTTCGATTCGAATACGAGTATTAGTAAGTTTCGTCGAAACTCTTCTTCTGGAGGGCAGTTGAGTAATCTTTAACACTTTCGACAGGTGTTGTGATTTCCTCTTTTGCTTGACAAAAATATTTTTACTTTATATTATTTTATTATTTAAATTGTTATCGTCATTATATAATAACTATAAAATATTTTTTTATAAAGGAGAAATAAACTATCCGGAAAGCAAAATTGCAATCGAATAAAAATCTTTAAAAAAAAAAATTTCTGGATGTGGAATACAATTTGCTCCTCAATTCACAGAATGTCCTAAGTCATAAGACAACACGGCCTTTCATATGGTCATACGAACAGTTGTCATTTTGAATTTGTAAACAAAACACAGCTGACTTAATACAACTCTGAAAATATACTGCTAAAACTCTGTATTGTCATATTATGGGTTTAGATGGAAAATGATAATAACATTTTACACAATAGAAGTACAGACATATTTTCGGCCAAAGAAAATTTTTAGCAAGAATTTTTATAAATACTTTTTTTAAAAGCACTCATTTAGTTCCAAGAGCTTGCACAGTTCAAGTTTTGAAATCCCAACAGTGTTGGGTTGTGCAAATCATTTTCATACATTGCGTATTCTTTTTACTTCCTGCTTACGTAACGTATTCGTATTACTTACAAATCACACCCTTCAAAACTATTTCGTATACGACATACAACACAGAAGGCTGAAAAATTTTCGGATGCCATTGCAACCTCTATGGGTATAAAATATCCCTAAACCAGTCTCGCTGAATATCCTTAATACTAAAATATAAATTTCATAAATATTTTCTCTTTTCAATTACAGGTCCATCATTGGAATCTCCTACTACACGATAGTACTTTTTAGCTCAGCGATGAGCGGGAATCCCTTTCTCAATTTTTTCCTACAAAGTCTGGCTGAAATTCCGTCCTACTTTACAGGCAAATATTGTGGTAAGTGAAACTAAAAAAGTTGTATTATGAGATTTGTAGGGTACAGCGGCATATGGCTCACATTAAGGTATGTGATACTTTATAAATAGTAAAAATCCTTTAGTACTTTTTACAACTTTTTGAAAAATTGTAAAACGCCAAAATTAAAAGTTCGCAAGCAATAAACAGCTGGCTGAATACAACTCTGAAAATACACTGCATAAAAGTTGTATTGTCGTATTATGCTTTTAGATGGAAAATGGAAAGAGAGGTATTTTCGGTAAAACAATATTTTTACAAATATTTTTTATAAATAATTTTTTTATGAGCACAAATTTAATTCCGAGAGCGTGCATTTTCGAGCAGTGACGGAAGCAACAATTCATTTCCAAATTTAAGAGAATCGAAAACTATATTTATAAATATGAAATAAAAAAAGTTGCAAAGCATCGTTTGATATTTTCCTCCTGCACTGTATTCAAAAATCCTTTCCTCTTTCTTAGTATCCTTGGCAATCCTTACTTTTGCAAGGAACCCTAATCGTTTTTACTTTATTTTCATTTACAATATTTTATAAAAAGAATTGCAAAACTAGAAAATATTAATAGAGCCATATTCGAAAAAAGTAAAATTTATAAAAATTTTTTCAGTATTTTAAAATGGAAATTTTTTTTTTCAAATTTTACATTTAAATTAAGTTATTTAAACAAAATTGTAAAAGTAAATTTATTTCGCAAACTATTTCTAATTAAAAAATGCCCACAAATTTTACTCCGTATTTTTTCCTTACGCTCCAAAATAATTTTAATTTATTAATTTTTTTTAAAAATTTTATTTTTTTTTTTGCTCATATTAACAATACACAAAGGCGACAAATTTGGGCGGCGCCTTACTAACAGTGTTTCCATGTTCATATCATTCCTGGCCTGTGTGCCCATCTACTTTTTAGCAACCGGTTAGTGTGACTTTGCATTCGTTTTCATTTTAGTTGCTTTTTTCGCCTGCCTATAATTCTCTTCTCTCTTCAACAGATGCCAGGTATGAGCTCCTCATTGCGGGCTTGGCAGCTTTCATCAAGTTCTTAAATGCTCTCACATACTTCACGGCCAGTTTGCAAGGCATGGAAATGTACCCCACATGTATGCGTCAGACTGGGCTGGCTTTCGGCACTATTTTGGCAAATGGATCCAGCATACTTTCACCATATTTGGTATTCCTGGGCACCACCGTCGATATACGCTGCCCTTATTATATCTTGGGCAGCATGTTCATAATTGGCACCATAGTTTCCCTCTATTTGCCCGAAACATTGCACAAAAAGTTGCCCGACACTATCGAGGAGGCTTGTTACTTTGGCATAAATGATGTAAGTTGTTTGTTGGTCATTCAAGCTGGTAATACAATTTATGGCTTCTAAATAAAAATGGAATCTTCAGAAAATGGAATCTTCGGAATAGTTGAACGAAATATTAGGTTGTCTTACCAAAATGGCCTGCTGAAGTGGATGCCTGTCAAAGTTACAAATATCTATAACAGAGTTTTCTCAATATATATGTGGGTGTTAATGCAGAACCCTCCTCCTTTTCCAGGGTATTCTGAAGCAGTATTCCATCAGCGAAATCAAACAGTGATAACTAAAAATTGACTAACAGTGCTTCCTTTTTCTCCTCCTGTAGTGCCAGCTAAAGCTGCACCTGCTTCGATTTTTTTTTTGGCTTCATTGCATAAAAGTTTGAATGTTTTATTTAATATTTAAATGATTAACATTTAAGTGAACTGTAAAATGACAACTCCCTGATGTAAAAATTAATTGCTTAACGCTTTACTCAATCTCGTCCTTTCTGCCTTGAAGAATGATCTTGAAAATGCATCTCGCCCTGATGCATTTTCTCACAAATGCAGTATGCACTTTTTCAGAAACAACATTGGATTTTGTAAAAGGCTGCAATGAGAGTTTTTCAGACAATTTTTATTTTTGATTATATCAAATCTAATACTGAAGTTTAATGTGCAATTTCAAATCGTCTGAATTTCAATCGTGTGAATACGTGTAAAGGGAACTGCAGCTTCTGAGTTCATTCAGCCATACGGAAATCATCTTAGAGGCATTAAAGCTCAGCAAAATTTATTTAAATAATTTCACTATTAATTTTAATCCAGCAGATCTTTTATAATTAATTTTTATTAATTTATTATTTAAAACAAAAAAAAAATTTTAATTACTCAAAATATATAAACTTTTTTTCAATTTTTTTCAGAAATTCTTCAGTATGCCCAAGCCGTCCCACACCAACATGAAGTCGTTGCCATTAAGCAAAATAGATAAATCAATGGAAAAGCTAAACCAGCCCAAATATGCACCATAAAATGTTATTAAAATAGTTCTCATAAAGTCCACTTTGCCATTAAGTGGACATTTATTTTTTCGAATTCAGCCAGTCAAAAAAATGGTCAAAATAAATTCCTAAATAAAATTAAGTAATAAAAGAAGCCAAAGAATGCGATGGCAAGTATTAAATCCTGCATTAGAAAGTTTTTAACAATTAAAATAAAAATTAGAAATACCGCTTGTGAGCCGAACTTATTGGAAGTGCCTAATCCTCAACTTGGAAAATTTCTAATTTAAAAATTTTTTTTTTAATTTTAATTTCCGTTATTTTGCAACGGTTATCTCTTTTCACTTTTGCAATAAAAAGCTCCTTCCGTAATTAATCGCAACTGCATTGTGGCAACGGAGGGGAAGAAATAAGGAGACTGAAGGAGAGAGATATGAGAAAAAATGTGATATCCTTCTGCAAGGAAAACTTAAGACTTCAAATAGAACTTCTGCAAAACATTCACATGCCACACAAAAAGTGAATTTATTATTATTTTCAAAGTGCATAGTTTGGAGCATGTAAAGAGTCCCCTGCCATCCATTTATGTGCGACGTTTCTTGATACAAACTAATTTGTTTAGCAAGAATAAAAACCGTTACGTTACTTCATGTAGCAACGTCTTTGCAACAGCTCGTCCTTTCCCTGCTGCTCGCACTCCTTTCTATTTCATTTTGCGTATATTTTTAGTTTTTATTTCGACTGTTGCATAAACGCGATAAAATTGATTCACAACATCACATAAATCATGAGCTGTTGGAAACTTTTGTTAGAATTTATCAGTGGCAAACACCGCACACACACACACAAACGCACACAGCAAACAAGGACTTTATGCGTCGCACCAAATAACGGAATGTCTGCATGAATATTTCGAGAACACGGTTACCAAGCACAGGTAAGGGAGCATAATTTCGGTTTATGAAATATTTAAAAGCTTTCACTCACATGCATGGCTGCGTATGTATGTATTGGCAACACACCACAGTCGGTGAGAAAAGTACTCGTTTATTTACTATTTGCTGCTTCCGCTTAACGAACTGCATAAACTATTAATTATTTTAATTAGGGTTATTCAGGATTCACATTTAACGGCAGCCGGAATACTTTTTTTTCATCAACTCACCAGGGTATGGGCAGGAAACAAACTTGCGACTTCCTGTTTAATAGGCTATTTGTTATCCTTTCACTTATGTAAGCATGCGTATTTTAAACATTTTTTAATTATTAATATTTTAAATAAAATAAAAAATGAAATAATAAAGTTTAATTTTGTAATTTTTTTTCTCTTTTGCAATTCGATTTTTAGCGATTCTTCATTCTTGATATTCACACGGAAATTCTTATCGGTGTTTTTCACCATTTTTATCAATATTTCTCCACAATTGAGAAACTTTTTCTTAAATTTAAGAAACCATTAAAAAATCAAGAATCAAGAGACTCTCAATTCAAGCACTGACTGGATTCGTTGACAATTTAATGAGAAAACCAAAAGGATTTTTTCAGGAATTATCTCCTCAATTCTGAGGGAAGTTGAGTACAATAAATTAATGTGAACAAAATAATCGGAAACTTTTTTAATTTCTATTAATTCTGTTTCAATTCCCCTGTAATTCGGCTCTGCTTAAAAAGCTATTTTGCAAAAATTATGCCATGAAGCGACAGAATGTCGTATCATTCAATTCAAGCAAACGTTTCATATCAGAAAATGGTTAGAAAATATTTATGAAAGCTTCGTCGCCATTGAAAGAGAGGAAACTGATAAAACAAAAGCCATTGCAAAAGTACACGGTTTCCTTTTTAGTTGCATTCATTTTCGCTAATTTGTTAATACTGGAAATTTTAATTCAAAAATTATTTCAATTATACTCGTAGTAGAAGTGCATCTCAATGACTTTAAATATTTTTGCAGTCTCTTCATATTGCAACTCCAGTTATACGCTTTTACGCTTTTAAGCTTTTAAAGTTTTAATAATTTATTCTCGGAAATTAAAGAATCACCGGTAAACCCCAAGTCACATTCCTTTTTCCCTCTTCCTGTTTTTCCTTGTTACACAAAGAGCTCACTAACACACGCTCACGCACACGCACACGCACAGAAAAGTCATCAAATTTCTGTAGTTGTTTGTGTTAGAATACACTCGTGTAATATTTTATATGAAAGTGTGCGTAATTTATAAAAATATTACCTTTTGTAAATTAACCCCATTACCGTTGACGGCAAAACGAAACATCACACAAACGCACACTCACACTCATACACTCACACACTTCTCGTATTAACGGGCACAAAGAAATTTTCACCAACAAAAGATTTTTTTTTTCACCGAATTTTTTCTATACCGATTTAAGAGCTGCACTCACTAAATCAATTTGTTACTTTTGACAGGCTGCACGATAAACCTCATTTTTGGGGCATTTTTATGCGTTTAACGTGCAGCACAAAAAAAAGTCAACATTTTTTGTGTGTTTTCACCAGGTAACGTCGCAAAGTGAAATAACAACTGTTAAAAAATTGTGAAAGATGTAAATGGTATGTGTGTTTCGGGATGTGGGAACGTAGAGGAATCAATGTGCGAGTACATCTGCATGAAAATATACGTAAAATATAATAAATGACTAAATAAATATAAATAAAGTTTTATATCATTTTTAAGGATTTCATTTTGTTGACGATGTTTAATTTATTTAAATAAAAAATTTTAAATAAAAACATACGAGAAAAACAAAAAACTGATATGAGTTAAATGTTGTTGAATTTCTTGTCGTTAATTTTTGTGCAATTTATTTCAATTTGGTTATAATTCGGGGGCACTTAAATGTTGAAAGCACATGCATGCTGAGAAGAAAATAATCGGCTACAATTTATGAAGATTTGCTTCATTTAAAGGAAAATTTTACTTCAATATTATTTAATTTTATTTCCCAGCAAGCAAAACAATAGATTACCAGTTGCTACACAAATTAGTAAAAAGTAAATGAGAATTGCAAAAGTAGGAGTAGGAATTTAAGACTTTTGGCGAAGAGAAAATTGCCGTGGAGAAAAAACATATTTACTTTAGTTGTATTTTTTGTGGGCATGTAAAGATTACTATACATCTCATTTAGTTTCTGAAGATTTCTGTACAGGATTTCACTACAGATATAGAGGATTTTGACATTTTTTCAGATAATTTAGCAATGAATTGCACTCTCTGAAATTATTTCTGTTGGGAAAAGGTGTTTTGGTCGCTTAGGCCAATAAAATGCAAATGCACGAGTTCAATACTCAATATTAAAGTTGTAATTTGTCACCAACTAGGCCACTGCCACATTGAAATAACTCTTTTAAGCACTGCAATGCTTTCAGAAAAGCCGTTTTTCGCTAAAATCGCCAGTGGCCAGTCGCCAGTCGCAAGAATCAAAAGTATTTATTCAATGAAGCCTACATTTCATTTGAGCGATTTTAAGGATTCTGATAACTTGTTGCCTTGAAATGTTATTGTGATTGTGACTCCGGTTAATTGTTTTTTGATATTGTTAATGCAAATGGTGCTTCAACAATTCTTAATAAATCTGCTTAACAAAATAAACCAGTTCACAAATTCAGCAAACTATTGGCCTAGAGAAACTGCAAAATGGTTTATTACAGAATTTGGAAGCCAATCGGGAAACCTTTCCGAACTCATCCTTACATCATGTGTTAATTATATATATACGCAGTGTCTCCACTGCTTTCCAAGGCAAACTTGTCATTCCCCCTTGTTATCAATACCCATCTGTATACTTGTGAGATTTACTAGCGGGCCTGCTCTACGAATAGGATCAATTGACTAACGGCACAATTAGACTTATGGCAAATACTTCGGCTCTCAGTCAGTTCAAGCAGAACAATTCCAATTTCCAGTATAGAAAAAGCTCAACAAATGACTCTGAATGTTAAATAAAAGCAAATTTAATTATTTATGAAAATATTAACAGACACTTTACAATTAATTATGTTTCAGAGAAAAATTATGTTCACCACAATACAATTTTAATTACAACAAACAGCAAGGACTTAACAAAAAGGACACCCTTCCACTAATTGTTGAGGAAACGCACACGATTAAGTTTGGTTAACAATACAATTAGTACTGTTGTAAATAAATTTTAAGGTGGTGAAATTTCCATTTCCTTCCGCTGCTGCCTTGATAAAGTAAAAGTTTTTTTTAATGCTCAAATCTCACTAGAATCATTATATTTCAGTAACGAATTCACACCCTCGAATAAATGAGAAATTAAACAAAAAAAAAATAATAATAAATAAAAAGAAAAAGAATAAGAAAATATAGAAAAAAAAATAAAAAGGAAAAAAGCAACAACCCAACAACTCCTGCACAAAAGTTTAAGCATACAAAAAGAAAACGGAGAAATCTTGGCTGAGAAAACGATAAGAAAATGTTTTTCCAAAACTTGTAGCCATAAATTTGTATCCCTGTAAAAGTATTTAACGTGCAAACAGTCAGTCCTTTATACTATACACAAAATGTATTCGAATTAAAGTACACTAAAACACACTTTTACAAATTCACTATTCAAATAAAAATATAAGAAAATTAAAGAAACCGTCGCCCAACTTGTTAAGCAACACTGAAGGATAAGCGCGAGCGGAGGAGGTATGAGAAACGTACAACTTTGCGGTGAATAAGCACACATACGAGTATAAAAATCATTTTTCCTCTCATAATTTTCATCAACGTACCTGTAAATAGTGTGAATGGAGACCATTATGTAAAGGAATGCATTTTACATTGAAGCAGCGTACCAAACACGGTTCCATGCATTTGAAATATGGAATGAGGGTTTGCCATGAGGCAACCTGGAACTGCTTGACAAGTAAAAATTCAAATGACTTCCTAAGAATCCAAATAATATTCTTGAATTCAAGCAACTCGTTTTTTTTTAAATTAAGCTTTTTTAAAAAGAGTAACAAAAAAAATAATGTTAACTTTTGTTGCAGTTTCTGCAAAAAGTAACAGCAGAAGCAAAATGTTGATGTAGAGCACAAACAAAAGTAGGGGAAAAATGGGCGGGGCTTTACATAAAGTATTCCCTTATTCCGCTGCTGTCACATGAAAAGTCCATGTTTAGTGTTATCAGTTACACCGCCTCGTAAACTTTGTGCAATAATTATACTTGAATTCTTCAAGCGACAATTTTCTTCTTCTTCATTTTAACAATTTTTTGGTCTTTGAAATGACCGAATTTGCCTTTTTTTAGAGCAAATTTGCTTGTTCTCAAGAGCTGAAAGCGAATTCAGGCAGCCTGTTTTCAGAAGATTTGCTTGTCTAAATAAACTTAAGGAAACATTTGCAATATTTTATTTAAAATTCTAAAAAGAAAAGTAACAAATAATTATAGTATTTAATCAAATATATTATTAAAATAATTATAATTATTGAACTGAATAAAATAAATTTTTTTTTGATAATTTTAATTCCTTTTTGTATTTAATTCTGATTCAGTTGAAAACTCAAGCGAATTGCCATTTCCACGACCTTCAAGCAATGAATTCGCTTTGGATAATTTAGAGAAGGAAAGTTTACAGATTACAGTTTACAGTTTACGTGCAAGAAAGCAAAAATCTCGCAGGAAAATTCATCTGACTACAGAAGGAGAAAACAGGACTCGTTTTTAAAAAGGATACTTTTTACGAAGAAAGCTTTTCCAGTAGCTGTTCTGAAATAGAACTCATTTGCTTAAATGCTGACTGCAATCGCACAAGCTTGATTAAATAAATGTATGTGAAATCGTTTGAATAGTAAGTGCTTGTGTGCAGGGTGCAGGCTGTATGTGTGTGTGTGTGTGTGTGCGTGAGTGAGCGTTTTAATATATTCATGTGTATTAAATTGTATAAATATTTATTATAATTTTCTTGTATGGATATTTTGCAGTTGCAGGTTTATGAAGAAATGAAAAAAAGTTATTTTTATTATGATTTATTTGGCGTTATTTTTTATTTTCGCTCGTGTGGGTGTGTGTCTATCACAAAATAAAAGGATTATTCTTTTATATGGGGATGGGGGTAGCGAAAGAAGAGTTCGCAAACACAAAGGAATATAAATGAGTGCTTGCTTAGTTTTGTTGCCACTATTGTAGTTTATTTTTATTTTCCGTTTTCTTTTTTGTATTTTTTTTTTTTTATTTTATTTTCGTATTTCATTAATTTTGTTCATCTCGTTTAGTTTGAATGAAAAGCAAATTTTCACATGTTATTTCGCCTGCAGTGACATGAGAAGAGACATTAAGTAAATTGTTTATCCGCTCATTTTTGCAAAAAATAAAATAAAATAAAATGGAATAAAAGGGGAATTTCTTTCAAGCATAGAAACTGCAGCGACCATTTACGTTAATGGCAAAAGGAAAGCAATGAGCTGAATAAGCAGCAGCAACACGAATCTTCTTTAACCTGAACTGTTCCATCCTCTTAAGATTTACTCATCGCCGTTGCATTCTCACCTTTTTTCCTTTTGTTTTGGTTTGCAATACCCATAGATAGTACGAGTATTTTCTTTTCGTACGAGCTTGAGTGACTTAAATCAGAAATTATATGAAAGGAGAGGTTGGAAGCGAAGAAGATGATGTGAAGGCAAGAAAAGTTATGAAAGAATGTAAATGGATTTATGATGCTGGTGATAAAAATGAAGATGATAATTCGACACAGATTGATAACTTTCGTAGGATTTATTTGCTCATTTGCAACGGCTATAAATTTTCCATAAATAAATACACTTTCTTTCACTTTTACTTGCCACCGCGAGAGTCAACACACACACCAAAAAAACACGCGCACACACACTTACACATACACACAACCAGTGAAAAATAAGCCAAAAACAGTGAAAAAGGGACAATATTTTCTTAAAGATGATGAGATCATAATTTATTCATGCTTGTACAGATCATAAATAATATCGTATCACATTTCTCAACTCTCAGTAGTACAGCAAGTGCTTTGCAAATCTGGTAAATAATTTTTTCTATCTGGTTTATATTTTATGTTTGCAAACGAGATGAAGATTAGAAAAAATCATTCATTCGTATGAAGCAAATCAAGCAAACGCACGCACACACAACCATATTCAATAGACAAAGGATTCGAATGAGAAATCCTTGAGTATTAAATTGGTTTTTTCCACAAAATGTAGTACGTAACAATAAAAGAACTTGTGCAAGCAATTAAAACTCTTAACATGTCACCCTACAGGAAAACCGTCGATTCGACTTGCAAACTACGTGGTTTCAAGTCACTCATTCAAATTGAATTTTGAATTGTTTTGAATCCTGGAAAATAAATATCTTCAAATACTTTTTTATTTACTTGCTGAAGTTTCTTAAATTTATCAACTGCAATACTGAGATTGCTCGCCTGTTCAAGGTAGTCAATCTGATTCGAAGGACGACTCCACCTTGAAAATTTCCCATCATCAAAAGTTGATGAAAAAACGAAAACGATCTCCACAAAGGACATGAATATCAATGTATTTATAATACGGTGAGAAACTGTGACTGCTGCTGAGGGCAACGGCTAATAAAAATAGGTTTTCAAACGCCTATTAGTCAAGCTAAAGGCATTTAAGATAGAAAATAAATACTGATCCTTAAACGATGCCGGTATTTTAAAAGAACAATGGAATCCACGACTGCATTTTACTTGAGGCTAAAACACACTCCTCATTAGACATGTAATTGCATGGTCTTGAGAAATTACCACATATCGGAAATATTTAACGATCAGATTTCACAAATCAATTGAGAATTACAGAAGGACAACAATACAGCGAAGAAACGTTATTCGATTAGAATCCATTTCAAAAGTTGTTTGTTAACAGAAAAACAAATTTTAAGTGCGGAAACTTCAAAATCGAAAGCAAAATTTTAGTATTTTTTAAATAAATTTGAAGAAGACTTTAATGAAAAAATTTATTAAATAAGATAAGATGGAAAAGATGGACTGTGTATGGTGCAGTGGAGTTGAAGTGAAATGATTGGGGTGCAGTATAATCCGAAAGAACTGTTTGCTACCGCAAGGTAAAGTTCCGTACTTCGGTAAAGTTTCGCCACGCCTTCAAGGCTTCGCGGCTTGTTATTTGATTCTGAAACCATATAAAGTACACACTTCAGCACTGCAAGGACACACGCCATATTTCTTGCTGCTCATGCGTAACCGAACATTTTTAATAAAAAAAATTATTTTTTAATTAAAGGCGGCAACTGAAGGAAATTGAATGTCATCCAACATTTGATGAAATGTCGTAGAGAAAATATTTTTTTAGTATCCTTAAAATTGAAAAGTCGCAACAAGAATCAACTGCCAACAACTGGAAAAGTGTAGGGCATGGAAAAGCAACAAAAAAGAAAAAAACAAAAGATTAAATGAAAGTTGTTTTATTATCTTGCTAAAGTGTGTGTGTGAGCTTGTGAATGTATGCAGTGTACTCGTATTATAAAAACAGGAGCATCCACAACAGCACCTACAGAAACAGCAGTAATAAACAAAAACTGAAAATGAAAATAACTTCCTGCTCATTTTCACATAATCTCCCAACAAATATTGATACACATCCCAAAGGCATTTGGAAGCTCATGCCGCACAATAGCAACATGCCAACAATAACAACCGACTCAAATAAATTCTCGGCACACACACTTTTTAAGTTTAAATCCGTACGTTTGTGCGGGTGTGTTAGAGCAGCAAGTATTACAAGTATCCTGAACGAACATGTGTGCGTATGTCGGTCGGCATTCCGCATTCGGCTGTCGGCTTTTGTTTGTAGTCAATACATGTTGAACATTTTGGTTTATGTTTCGAAAACAATAATAAATCGAAGTACATTTGATTTTTGTTATCCTTTTTTTTTTCTTCCTCTTATTTTCGTTAAAACGCTATAAGGAGTTTGTATTGAAGCCAAAACAACTTTTGACTGTAATTAATGTAACACCAAAAACTGACCTCTTGATAATAAAAAGAATGGCCCACACACACACACACACCCACACACACACTAGCATACACATTCAAAATGATATTAAAAACTCATACCAGGACAAAATAAAATAAACTTAAATCATGTTTTCTTGACTCCTGCATAGATCGAAGGAGTCTTTAAAGGGCGTAGCGATTCAGGCGCTAATTTTATTATATTCTTAAAAATTTCTAGAAACTCCTTTTCATTTTTTAACTCATAATTTTTCCAAGTTTATTTAATTTAATTTTTAAAAATGAATTTCTAGCTCATATTTTTGAAGAAAGTGCGGTTGCCCCCCGTCTTGGGCCCAGAGAAAATATTTAATCGCAGTGTTTGATTGGAGAAATTTCTCCTATCTCTACTTGGAGAATTTGAATCAAAGATATAGAAATATCCTGACTCGGGAGTATTGCTGAGGCATTTTTTGTCGGCATGACTAGTTCATAAAAAAAGTTTTCACCGTCACGTTACCATTTCACAAAAAATTAAAACCATTTTTTGCGATTTTTTATGCTAATTTTTATCTTTACCTGCTCAAGAAAAACAAAGAAAAAATGATTTCAAATGCAAGCAAAGTACCTTTTAGATGCCAGAAATGAGAGCAAATGGTACTTTAATTTTCCCTCGTGAACACACCGAACCAACACTTTCTTGCTGTGAGAGCTTCTTTAATCTGCTACACGAGATTATTTTTTCGGGTAAAAAGGAACCAAAGCCGGTACATTTTTGCATACTTTTAGCATGCAGGAGCTGGTAGTAGTTATTAGTTTATTGTCGGGAAGTCCGTGATAAGAGCAGAACGTCCTTAGAGGTGACTGCTGCCATATATGTGATACAGAAATTTCTGAGTAAACTTTATTTGTCGGAAATTATGAAATTTTTTTTTAAAAAATTATATGTTAAATAATTATTGAAAAGAATATTAATTTTTAATTAAAAAATGATAAATGGATCTCAGTGAGCCCATTTGGATCGTCAAATATTCTACTGAATATGAGTTTTGGAAATTTACTGGCTTAGTAATTACAAAAAATATTTTGAAAAAATTTTTAATGAGAAATTAAAATATATCTCTGGTTAGCCTGATATTTTTTCAATTTTTCTGGTTTTCTGTCCAGTCTGTGTTGCCGTTCAATATCGTGGCAAAAATTAATGAATATCGGTATTATATATTCAGTTATGAGCGTTAGCCTTTTTCTAGAATCGAGGTGTTCATACAAGGTTTCTTTTTTAGGCAAAATCCTTACAAAGCTACCAGGAGAGCTCCTTCTATAATAGATGAAGGCGGCAATACTGACTCTACTAAGCTAAAAAAAATAGCCAATGTAGCAACACTGCTGGGCACTTTTGTAGAAAAGCAATTGGAATTTTAATTTGGAAGAGCCGTTTCATTTAATATAAATGCTGTGTATTGGAAAGAGCTTCTCTTCAAAAAAAAAATCAAATAAACTTCATTTGCGAGTCCTAAACAACAATGCGCCCATGACTATTTTACTGCAAATAGAAATATGAACTCCATCTATGCTTCATTTCATCTAATGCGAAAACACAAAGATGAAACCAACAATGAAGGTTTCAAAGCAGCCAATGCAAACATATCAAGTACTTCTACCGCCAGGACTCCGGCGTTTGCTGCAAATACCGTCACACCATTTACTGCAAACGATTTCCAACTTTATCGACTTTACTGGCATTGTTTCTTTATCGTCAAACAATGTACAACAAAAGTAAGATGAACTGCACAACCAACAACGAGGCGAACAAAATAAATACAACATGAAGAAACCTAAGCGGCTGAAGAAGGAAATGATGATAGAGGCACAGAGGAACTCGTGTCTAGATTTTCACTTCTTTTAGTACTTAATTTTTTTTTTCGCCTGCACATTCCACTTGGGGATTTAATAATAGGATTTGAAGAGCGTAAAATTGGTTCGCTATGAACATGAAATATTTAGTGAATCCTTTATCTCATTTTCAAGCAACCAACCAAAAATGGCATAAACGAAAAAATATAAAATGAATGGCACTGCCAAAAAAGGAACAGAACGAAACAACGACAGACCATAAACCATAAAGTAGCACTTTCTTTTTGGCCAAAAGCACACAAGTCTATTTTCAGATACATTCTCTAAAATACTCAAGGCTAAAGGAAATATAAACACAACTAATTGTAAGTAAAGTTTCTTCTTTTTTTTTTCTTTTTTTTTGCTAAATCTATTCCTCTTCCTTTTAACGTTTTCTTATTTAAAGAATAAACAAAATAAAAAGGAGAAAAAAAGAGACATAAAAGATTTCATGGATTTTCTTTTGTTATAAAATTAAAAAAGAAACAATTGCGGAGGTCTATTTCAGAGCATTAAGTAGCTCCCATCTCAACCAGCTCTAGCCGAGTTCTCTATTTGAATTATTTAATTTATTTTCTCAGTAATAATAAAGTAATTTTCCTCCCCTTTCTACCCTTCTGATACCAACCAACAACAGTGCACGATTGCAAATTAAATATTTAAGGATTTGTGTTGAGATCTCTGTGTGGGTGTGTTTGTGTGTGTGTGTGTGAATCATATTTTGACTGCGGCTCTATATGCATCTGGTTGTATATGTGGCTGGGTGTGTGTGTGTGTGTGCATAACGTCAAAGTATTTATTTAGCTGAATAATTCTTATTTAAATTGGCCACACTGTTTAATTTGTAACTGCGTGTGTGTGTGTGGGTATGTGTGAGTGAGCTTGTGAAGCTTTTCTTCGTTTCTGGTCGCAAATTATAATTAAACTTTTTGAGTTGTTATGCATTTTTAATAAATTAGATCCCACAATAGAAGCCAACAGCAACAACTTTTTAAAGTTCTTAGTGTCTTTTTAATACATAGAAAAAGGGTTCCAGTCCAATTTGTCAAAGAAAGCACGTGCATCTTCATTCTAATAATTCCTTATAGGTATATGTAACTCAGAGTACTACTTCTAGTGGAGCTGGTACACAGTCCACTTTTGTTTGTGGCCATCACATGCCAGAAGTGACTTTCATTAGCACCAAAGTAGACAGCAAATCAAGTACCTGGAGAAATTTTGACTGTTTGCGAGATCTAATGTTGGAACTAAAATTTCCAAACCAAATGAGAGTTGCAACGACCACACCGCATAGCAATTTTATTTCAAGTGCACATTTTGAACGCTTCTCAAATTTGAATGCTATTCTGTAGTGAAGAATTCTCACTCGTATTGCAGGGATATCTCAGGTTGCTGAAGGATTCAGTGACTGGCAAATTTTTTCTTCTTAATATTCTTGAAAGGATTTCCTGTGCGTAGTTGTTGTTTTCTTAACTTCGATTAAGGTAAATGAATTAGCTAATTGAATGTGTTCAGACTCCAATTGGCACGAAATTAAACACCTGTTTTCATTATCATTTTACAATTTGAAACCGAACAGTACAAGTGCAGGGTAATGCTGGCAGAGAAGGTCCTGCCTCTATAGAGGGCTTAGCAGAAGAGATGCTCCATTATTGTTGTTGTTGTTGGTGTTCATCTGTTCATCAATTTAATCATCTTTATGAGCAACATGTTGCAGGAAGACTGACTTGTATACAAATTGCTTTTCATACTCCTGCACTTTCTTGCTAAATTTCATGAGATATTTTATATTTTTAAGACTCTTAGGAAGACTAAGAGGATTAAGCTTTACGCCCAATTAACTTTGTTAATTTTTTTTTCTCAAGCTCAATTTTTTCTTCCATCATTTGAAAAGGGAATAAATATGTATGATGCCATTGGCAGGATAATATTTGTTGGCCGTGATTGTGCGTATCTTTCATTTATTTATTGAAAATTTTTATTTTTATCGACTACTTCGCTTGGCAAAAGTGCTGTGCCAGGACACGACATGACTTACCAATAAAAAAGTAAATACTGAACACTCAGAGGACAGTGCAAATATAATTGAGCTTTTGCCCATCACAAGCAGCTAAAACCGATCTCTGACTATGTGTTCAATCGCAACATATTTCAATTTATACAGAGATCGCTGATGAAGGACACTCTTCACACAGTTGGTAAGGAAAAAAAATATTTTGAATAATTTCACGGATAAAAGATTTCTTCCACTATATGTTCCGTTCTTACTACTGTTCAGTGGTCTCATTTATCATGAGATTTGATAAAATACAGAAAAATTCCTTAAAATTTAATAATTGAAAAAAGTTAATTCATTCAATTGTAAAGTAAATGTGTTTCTGTTGCTCACTCATGTTCAAAGTTCAACTCAAATTTCATACTTGTCAGTCCTTCTTCGGCACAAAATATTGTTTTCATGTGACTTTTTACGTCAGCAGCATTTAAATTTATTTAATTCGTTCCGAAAAACAAAAAACAGAAAGAAAAATTAAAAAAAGAAAAAGCTCTAAAAGCATAAAATTGCATACGCGGTGTAGAAAATAGAAACAACAGGACATAAACACGTTCGTCCTACCTGAACACATCTTAAATTAAATTCAAATATTGTTCGTGTTGATACTTTTACAATGCACTGCATGGCCGAACACTACTTTTCATTTCCTTCTGGTTTTCATTTTTATTTATTTCTATTTTTCCTTCGCCCGGATGTCAGCAGGACCCATTCATCTATTATTTTTAAAACCATTTTTCCTTTTCTCAATTCCATAGTTTGTATTGTTGCACCAAAATATTTTCCATTCTGCTTCTTTCTGCGATTATTGTTCTATTTGTTGGATTTAATATTTTGTTTTGTTTCTCTGTTTTTTTTTTTTTTTTATTTTTTTGTTTCTTTTTGGTGTTTAATCGTTCTACGGCAGCAGATTCAACAAACCATGAAACGTATAAAGAGAATGAATTTTTCATGAGGTGTTAGCTTTTGTTCCTGGCAGAGCGACAAGCGCTCGCCGTACATTCTCTTGCACTTGAACTTAAAACCGTAAAGCGTCTATGCCGCCATCCGCAGCAGCATTTTCAGCTCCAGTGCCGATGATGGGGGTGGATGGATATTTTAAATATTTATAAATATTTTTAAACCCGCCTGTGCATAAGGCCTGTGATCATGTGCATGCATGTGTGTTTGTGTGTGTGTGTGGTTGTATGTGTTGGTGGCAAGAAAATTAAAAAAATTCTTCTGTGCTTTATTTTTTCGGAATTTCATGGTTCAGCAAATATTTTGGCGGTCATTGAGGGTTCACATATTCATATACGTTTGACTCGAGCATAGAACGTAAAATATCAAATCACACGATACTCAACCGTATTAAAAAATCTGCAGAGATTTTTTTCCAAAAAAAAATGTTACAAAACAGTCAGAGTCGTAAAAGAATTATTTGCAATTGAAAAACAATTTAAGCGACAGTCAGAGTAACGACTCGCAGAGTAGGAACGGAAGTGGTTTTGGAATGTTGTCGGGCAGATATAAAGGCTTCACTATAATACACAGTCGTTCGATTCTATTTTAAAAAATCGCATGTGCCACACTATCATACAAAAATAATGTTGATGGAAGCAAATGCAACTCTGATCGCATGAAAATTATAATTTTATAATATTTTCATGAACTTTTGCTTGGCATAAAAATATGAAATTTGTTGTGCACATTATATTTCCAGCAGAGATGCCATATTTAACAAATCTTACCACTGTGTAGGATAGTGAATCATGGCGTTAAGAAAGATTGTGAGATCGATGCTTTCGACTTTTTCCTTTGAGCTTTAATATAATTTGTTTTTGGTTGTGATTGCAATGTTTAAGAGACATAAGCATAATCACTGTTCACTTGGCAGACGGTAGCGAACACTCTTCCTCGCCCGTCTTTTCGTGCAGTATTGCATGCGATTGCATGTGATTTCTTATATTTGGCCAAAAAGGATAAAGTCTGTAAATTCGCTGTTTTTAAACTTTTTCAAATTATTTAGCTGGTTTTTTGTGAAGAAATTAGAATTTTTAAAACTGTTATATGAAAGTTTTTTCTTGTCATATACACCATTTTTGCATTTCAGGTAACGAAATGTTACCAAACAAAGTCATGCATCCGCCTTTGAGTTCTTTCAGTTTGCAATTAAATAAATTTTTAAATTTTGCCACATTAAGAAAAAAGTTGGAGTAAATGTTTTACATGCAGTGTATATTCTTAAACTAAAATGCTGTGGCTGTAAGGAAAAACTGCTTAACTCGTATTTCATTAATTTGATAAAAAAAAATTAACAATTTTTAAAGTTCAACTGAATTTGCTAATGATGATAGTGGAAATTCATGAACACGTTCTACATTGCTAGTAATTTAGGATAATATCGCGTTACTTCGTACCAGTAAAGTTTTATCTTGAATGATACAAAAGTCAGAGTAAAATAAAATTATTATTCTGTAGGAGGTTGTAAGCAGGTTTTAAGATAAGCGGCCAGCAAGTAAGCTCTATTCCCTGAAGTAATTCAATAATCTTAGTAACACTTGGCACAGGCATACTTCTATCATTGGAGGAATGGTGGCCAGTGTTGAGAACATAATTTTAGGTTATCTAGAGTTAATCACTTTTTCCTTTTCGGCCACTGGCTTTGTTGAATTTTCATACAAATTATTATGCAAGTGAAATTTCCTTGAGAACACCAAAAGGGAGCAATTTTAGATTGTGTGTCAGGTCTCTGATAAATCAGTTGACAGTGTGATAAGTAACCAAAATTATGATTTATTAAGTGATTCCTTGCATGGTAGAAATTGTGGACTGCTTTAAATAAAACACTCAATTCTATCTCATGGACTCGTTTGCTCATGGCGTACGGCACGTGCTTTTGGCAAGTCATAATTTTTAAACTTTAAAGGAAAATTAATAATTAAAAAAATGTTCAGTCTTTCAATTTCAAGCACAGTGAAGACTTTTTAAACTCTTGATTGGAATTGCTTTCCTTGTCTGAAATTAAAAAGTGCATCAAATGGAAACAGCTGATGTCATGGATTGGATCTCCAGCTCCGGCATTCATGAAGGAATTTCCATGAATATTCTTTTAAGCTTCAATATCGATTGAGAAGATTGTTGTCAGAGTGTTCAAGGGGCAAGGAAAGAGTCGCGGCACATACATTCCGCTCCGTTGGATCAGTATTACAACTTATACGTCGACTGTTGATGTGCTGCAACACTATTCAATTTACGCGCCTTCATACATTCTGTGACTACTGTTCAGCCATTTTGATTGGTTATACGAGTACTTTGCATTCTCAATTCCTCCCGTTTCAGGCATGCAACGTGTTTGAGACCATTTGGTTTTTAGTCCATTATTGGATACAGATCGTGACAGCAGCTTCTGTAACTGCTTTGACAACTCCAGGAGTTTTTCTCTTACCATTTTGTACATTTTCTTTTCCATAATATTTAGTGATGTCAAGTAAAAAAGTTTTTAGTGAAAAAAAACGCTCTAGAGAATTCAGTGATTATTTTCCTTAATTTATGACACAATTCGAATACTCTATATAATAAATTAGCCGCAACTTATACTTCGCTTGAGAGAAATTCTAAACCGCGTAATATAGAGCTGTACGTCTGAACGGGGTATTAGAAAAATATTTCAAACGAAAGTTCTAGCCATGTGGTGCCCCTCATGGCGTTTCGTTATTGTATATAATCAACGACCAATCAATTCGCTTAACTACTGCTGGACTCTCAACGTACGAAAAGTGAGGAATTTGTTACTTTGACAAAATAAAATATTTTTTGATAAAAAAAAAGAGCGCCGTTAAAACTCGAAAACTGTTCAAGTCAACAAACTTTAAGGAAAGAAATATTAACAGAAGACGTGCCAATTTAATTGACCGTTCGTAATAAACAAATGACGGGCGAGCAATACATATTTGATAGCAGATATGAAGTATTAAATAAAAAAAATATGACTTGCCCATAAATGAAATCCGGAATTATTTGAGTAGTCGACAGTGTACTCAAGTGTCATAGTCATTTCTGTGAAGTGGATGGCAAATATTTATTTAACTTGATATTGGTTGGAATTGCGATTCAGGGTTATATAAAAAAAATTCATTAACTGCTTTTCTGTTTGTCCGTCTGTCCATCTGTCCTTTCGTCTGTCAGTCGGTTTGTCTATCTGGCTCTCTGTTTGTCATTTAATTTTATTATTCGTCATTACACGTATGTATGATGTCTATATAAATGAATTTAATGAAGTTGGAAGTACAGCAGTGCTTACGAATGCCCCCCGGCTTCCCAGCCATACTCACGTTTGCTACCTTCCTCACGATGATGATCGTCATAAAAATGTATAATCAATATTATTTGTATTTACTTTTTGCATATATTTATTTAATATATTTATTTATTTATTTATTATATTTTATACAAAACTAAATGGAATAGATTCATTAGCAATTCTAGAATAAAAAATAACAAGGCAAAAAAAAATTATAATAATAATAGGAGAAAGGGGATGGGAGGAGTGTGCATAGCACACGGGGCAGAGATATTAAAATCAAAAATGGTACGATTTTTAAATTTCAAATTAAATTCATAAAGGACTGTAATAAACATAGAAATGTTGTTTCTGTTGTTCTTGTTGTTGTTGTGGTTTCCTTTCCTTTTTTCCTATTTTTTAGTTACATTCATTTATCTTAAAAAGCGGGAATCACATTTATTGGCTTCTATTTTCCTTTCTCTTTTACAAATATATTTTCGTTTTCGAATTGATTATGCAGTCGGTTGAATTCAATGAATTCAATTTAAATTCATTAGCTAATACGAACAATTTTTCCATCTCTGCTATTGCTATTTTTGCAATGGATTAAATATTGATCAGAATACTCGTACATACACTGTAGTATCTGTTGTTTAATATTTATGAATACTTATACGTCGACTGTTGATGTGCTGCAACACTATTCAATTTACGTGTTCATACATTCTGTGACTACTGTTCAGCCATTTTGATTGGTTATACGAGTACTTTGCATTCTCAATTCCTCCCGTTTCAGGCATGCAACGTGTTTGAGACCATTTGGTTTTTAGTCCATTATTGGATACAGATCGTGACAGCAGCTTCTGTAACTGCTTTGACAACTCCAGGAGTTTTTCTCTTACCATTTTGTACATTTTCTTTTCCATAATATTTAGTGATGTCAAGTAAAAAAGTTTTTAGTGAAAAAAAAACGCTCTAGAGAATTCAGTGATTATTTTCCTTAATTTATGACACAATTCGAATACTCTATATAATAAATTAGCCGCAACTTATACTTCGCTTGAGAGAAATTCTAAACCGCGTAATATAGAGCTGTACGTCTGAACGGGGTATTAGAAAAATATTTCAAACGAAAGTTCTAGCCATGTGGTGCCCCTCATGGCGTTTCGTTATTGTATATAATCAACGACCAATCAATTCGCTTAACTACTGCTGGACTCTCAACGTACGAAAAGTGAGGAATTTGTTACTTTGACAAAATAAAATATTTTTTGATAAAAAAAAAGACCGCCGTTAAAACTCGAAAACAGTTCAAGTCAACAAACTTTAAGGAAAGAAATATTAACAGAAGACGTGCCAATTTAATTGACCGTTCGTAATAAACAAATGACGGGCGAGCAATACATATTTGATAGCAGATATGAAGTATTAAATAAAAAAAATATGACTTGCCCATAAATGAAATCCGGAATTATTTGAGTAGTCGACGGTGTACTCAAGTGTCATAGTCATTTCTGTGAAGTGGATGGCAAATATTTATTTAACTTGATATTGGTTGGAATTGCGATTCAGGGTTATATAAAAAAAATTCATTAACTGCTTTTCTGTTTGTCCGTCTGTCTGTGAGTCGGTTTGTCTATCTGGCTCTCTGTTTGTCATTTAATTTTATTATTCGTCATTACACGTATGTATGGTGTCTATATAAATGAATTTAATGAAGTTGGAAGTACAGCAGTGCTTACGAATGCCCCCCGGCTTCCCAGCCATACTCACGTTTGCTACCTTCCTCACGATGATGATCGTCATAAAAATGTATAATCAATATTATTTGTATTTACTTTTTGCATATATTTATTTAATATATTTATTTATTTATTTATTATATTTTATACAAAACTAAATGGAATAGATTCATTAGTAATTCTAGAATAAAAAATAACAAGGCAAAAAAAAATTATAATAATAATAGGAGAAAGGGGATGGGAGGAGTAAGCATAGCACTCGGGGCAGAGATATTAAAATCAAAAATGGTACGATTTTTAAATTTCAAATTAAATTCATAAAGGACTGTAATAAACATAGAAATGTTGTTTCTGTTGTTCTTTTTTTGGTGTTATTGTTGTTGCTGTGGTTTCCTTTCCTTTTTTCCTATTTTTTAGTTACATTCATTTATCTTAAAAAGCGGGAATCACATTTATTGACTTCTATTTTCCTTTCTCTTTTACAAATATATTTTCGTTTTCGAATTGATTATGCAGTCGGTTGAATTCAATGAATTCAATTTAAATTCATTAGCTAATACGAACAATTTTTCCATCTCTGCTATTGCTATTTTTGCAATGGATTAAATATTGATCAGAATACTCGTACATACACTGTAGTATCTGTTGTTTAATATTTATGAATATTTGTTTTACCTTTTTAATTTATTCTCATTTCAAATTTTATTATTCTAGTAAAATTAAATGTGCGAGCATATAAATTGTTGCACACTGTGGATTAAATTGTGATTTGAAAACAGAAGAGAAAAATCTTTTTTCACTTCCCAACCGGAAAACCAACAACCACACAAATAACTGCTGTAGTCGACCAAAATGTAGACGCACTTCAGCTTGTAATTGGAATTATTGAGTGACTTCGATTAGCAAGTTGTAATTATTGAAGTGCATAATGATGAATAGAGGGGTGTGTGTTGTGTTGCACAGTGGTTACGACGGCACGATAATTGTATGTTAAATATAAATTCCATAAAAATGATTTATTAAATCAAATCGTTTAGCTGCTCTCACTCTAAAGTAAAATATATAAAAAAATATGTTTTTCATTTAAAAACAGATTGAATGCATTTGCGCATGTCACTGCAGGCGGTCTTTGACAATTGTGTCTACAACTCAATCAAATGAAATAAAATGATCATAGAAATGGTTGGAAATAGTAAATAATGGCGGCGGCTCAAGCCATTTGAAGCCAAATTTCGACTTTAAGAAATATTTTGCAAAGAACTTTTGACATGGCCGAAGGAGTTTGGCTTAAGTGTGATATATTAAAGTATTTCAATGCATTTTCGAAGTTGGCTTGTCAAGTTTTTGTGACCAGTGGCAAAAGCGGGGGCATTTCAGTGCACAAATAGCCAAATAATATTCTGCTCCACTGAAGATGTGGAGCTGGCAGGTAAATTTAAATACTCAAATAATATCTTAAAGAATATAATAAGAAGATCTCTATATGTTAAATATAAAGATTTCAATTTCCTTATAAGAGTTGAAGGGTTTTCCAGCATTTCTTTTGTGGCAGTAATAAAACCAAAATACTAATGAGAGTAGTTGCGATTCGATAAAATAATACTTTTCCTAGTAGGAATTTTGCATTTTGGTAACAAAGTGTCGTCGACAAGTAAAAAAGGCGTGTTACAGAGCAGCAGAAAGTTTCGTTTCAAAGTTGCTGCTTTGATTAGCTGCTTTGCATACGGATGCAGTGATACGATGTGGGAGTCGGGCACTATGAGGAGTCTTGCAAATGCCCAAATACACAGTACGATATTAATAGCTGAGCTGACAAGCCATTAAAACTAATGTAAGAAAATCTTGATCTATAATGGCGATTAGATTGCTTTCGCTTTCTCTGTAATAAATCAGTCAGTGAAGCAACACAAAAGCAGACGATCAGTGTGTCTTAACCGAAACCTTGAGAGCCTTAAGTATCCTTTTTATGTAAATTGTAAATTTTATAAAATTTCAATTGCTTGTTATACTGTTTTCCTGTTTGGTAATTCCAGCAATTCAAACCACATTGTGTTGAATTTATACACAAAAAAAAAGAAAAAAAAAATAAACAAAAAAAAATTTTTAAATATTTTTAAAATAATTAAAATATAATTTTTGGCCCATTTTAATTGGTGTTTAATACTCGTGTATAAATATCGCATTATTTATTATAAACTTAAATTACTCGTATATTTTCTGATTTGCAGTTTCGTAAATTCTTTTTTAATTAAATTATTGTTATTTATTGTTATTTTTATTACAATTATTGTTATTAATATTAAGTAAATGGGGTAACAAGTTTTAAATTCTGTAAAATCGTTTTGTAAATTTTTGTTTCAATTTCGCATGATTGTACAATTATTTATACTAAATTTTAATCTTTATTTTTATAAATAAGTGTCTAGTAAATAATTGAGTGTATAACTATTTGAAATGATTATTTTTTCCCCCCGTACTCGTTTGTTACTGTGGGTTGTATAAATATATAAATAGAAATAAAATTCTTGGCCCAACAAAAATTGGGGCTTAAAATGTCATTTGATGCTGCTCGTTTTTAAATTCTTCATATTTTTGTTTTGTGTTGTTTTGTTTTGTTTTGTTTTGTTTTGTTTTCCCTGTGGAATTATTTATAATAAAAATATTTAATAACTCTTCTATATTTTTATGCTTGAAATGTTACAAGTATTTCACAATTTCATGATTTTGTTTTCAGTGTCTTTTTTTCGGATTTATTTTTTTTTTTTATTTATTTTGTTTTTTTTTTGCAAATTTTGTTTATCTATATTTAATTAATTTATATTCATTGTAAAAGAAAAAAATTTGCATAAATATTTTTTCAAGTTAATTTTTTCCCTTGTTTGAGAAAAGCTTTTTCATGTGGAGTTGAAGGTGGCTGTGTGTGTGTGTGTGTGTGTAATTTTTTGCTGGGTAGTGTAAAAAAATTCATTATTTAATTTTAATATTTTAGATATTTTTTTCTGACTTTAATTTATTTATGTATTATTATTATGATTCGAAAAAATGTACTTTTTAATAAATTTAATTTTGTTATAAATATTTATTTATTTATTTTGTTTTTTTGTTTTTGGATTTTGTTTGTGTTGCTTTTGCTACTGCCGCTGCTGCTGCGGCTGCCGCTGCTGCTGCTCGTATGCTCGTATTTGCATAAGCAAGTGTATAAATAGATATTAAATTCTATAAATTTTTGAACAATTTAATACTTCATTTCCCTTTTATTTTTATTTTGAATATTTTTTATTTAATTTTTTTTTCCTTGTTTGGTCCTGTTTTAATCCTTAAACAGAGCAAATTGATGTTTTTGTTGCCGTTGCTAAATTACTTGTCATCATTTTAAAGCAGAGCATAAATAAAAACAACACCAACTGCATGTATGCAAGTATTTATGCATTAAGTAGTAAATAAATACATTATTCAAGAGTATCTGTGTCTACGGGACGTGTACTCGTAGATACAAAAGCACACGCAAGGCAACATGTACGAGTAAAGTGCCTCATCCATTTGCATGCGAATGGCTGCGAGTGTGTGCGTTGCTTTGTTTACACGTATGAATGTAAAACAGCAAAACAGTAAAGCAGTTGTATTTGAATGTGTATTTAATGCATCTGCATGACAATGACAATTTTACACTTGTAATGATTATTGTCGTACGAGTATACTTTTTATTTCTGTCACACAAACGCTGGCAACTGCTTGTAATTTAAATCGTTTGTTTATAATTTTGCGAATGTTATTGCAAAATAATTTAAATGTGCCCGAAACTGCTTTTAACTTTTAAATACGGCCGAAGTAAATTAAGATGCTATTGGTTGGAGAAAAAATTAAATTTAAGGCATTTGGCATTTTTCCATTAAAAAATGTTTTACTGCAAAAACAAAACAAAAAAAAAAGTTATTAAATTTACTTAAACAAAATGAAGAGGCAGACTGGAAGTAAATGAAAGTACGCAAATCAAGTACTTGTGAAATATTTTCAATTCGAACAAACAGAATATAAAACATAAAAGAGAAATTAAAAAAAAATCCTAGAACATCACATAAAAGGCTCTTACTGACTTCAACGTCAAAAAAAAAACTTCCGTCAAAGTATTCGGCGTACTTGAAATGCTAAAAATTGGCCATCTTGGTTAGGATAAGTAGAAGTAGGAGATTGGCAGCCAAAGTTGGCAATATATACTCAATGTGACAAGCCCTTTAAAGTACTTGATGGCACAAGACTTGAAGAAGTTTGTCAAAATTACAAAAACAAAATTTATTACGAATTTTATTAATTATAAATCGTTTCATTTTCCTTAAGCAATTACAGAGTAACTCATGGCAACGGGGCAAATGGTGGGCTATTAAAAAGGAAAGGACCCCTGTGGCAGAATCGAATAACATCTGGCTTTTCTAAAAAGGTTGAAATCAAATTATGAGTTTCTGAATTTCTCCTCACAGCACATTTTGCTAAAACTAACATCAGTTCCTTCAAGGAGTATGTACGCCTCTCTGAGTATGATTTGACACACCGCCGTGAAGTTAAACAAAATACGAGTAAAATATTTTCAAGCCTTTAAATACTTCGAAACATTCTGATTAGCTGAAACATTCTGATTAATTAATGTTTATAGCGAAACGTATGATATAATAGGCAAATCGTACAATTTGTAACACAACAGGAAAATGAAAACTTGTTACACGGTGCGCTGCACTATACTCAGCAGGCACGCTTCGACCAAGTTTTAAACTAATCTTATCAAAGAAATGTTATCAATAAAAAATAATGGACGTTGTACAGTCCTATTGTATTTTAGACAGGCCCAAGTGCAGTCCACTTTGGGAATTTTACAAAATCGAATAAGTTCATTACAAGTAAAAGTGATTTTTGTATTTCTCTCATCTCAACATTGTGAGTCCAAAAGTATATAAAATTATGTCGTAGCGTAATCGTAAGCGTTATTCATAAATACCATTTAGCAGTGCCACGATGGTTCCATTGCATAAACAAATTAAAAAGTTTTAAGCTATTTTATAAAAGATGATAATTATTCGAATGCAGGAATCAAAATCACTACATTGTTGTTACGTTTGTTACTGGCACGATTAAAATTGCTTACGACTAAAATCGATACGGTGGCTTAAACTGATATAAGAATTTATAAATAAAACGAATCCATCTAGTGTAAAAACGAATGCGTTAAATCAACAAGCAACTTTGCATTTTAGTTTTATTTGAGCAATTCAAACAAAAGCCGATTCACACAAGGAAATTTCATCAGTTTCAAGGAAACACGTAGTAGAGGAGCCTCTACGGAAACCACTTAAAGCAAAAGTAATGTAATTGAACAAGACAAAATTAAAGAAGAAAACAAAGGCAAAATCCCGGTCATGTTTGCTTGCCCTTCACACTCCTTGACAACAACACATCTGGGCTTACAATTCATTTCAAGAAAAGTTGCATCATGTAACCACAGCCAGAGCTACAACCGAGAAAAACAATTTCAAAATCATCCCTGGTTTTGCTAGCCCGTTAATATGCCTCTCTCTACTCTGCTTGCTAACAAAATAAAATTTCAGGCAAGTCGGCCCTTTTGCACCAACAAGTGTGATAAAGTACTTTCCTCTATTGGCGGAAATCATAATAAATTTTAATAAAGCAAAACAATTGATTCCAATTTGTTACTCCTGAATGATGAAGTCGTATTACAAGGAAATGATTTGTGTTTTCCTTTTTTTTTGTTTCTGGTTTTGTGCATCCTTAATTAAATTTGCATTTAAACGTTTCCATAAACGGTAATTATTTACTGTATATTTCCTTATGAAACGCCATTTATTTACATGCTTTTAATTAAATCGCCGTCATCGTGAGTGGTTTGAGATTTGCTGTTTTAATTACCACCAGCAACATTTCGATTAAAGCAGTTGCGATTTAATAAAAGTATCGAACAGTTTATTGTTTTAATTTTAAAATTTCATACATCAGTGGGCGCACTCACACATGCGTACACCAGCAAACATGATACATACAAAGCAATTAATTTTTTAATGTGTTTTATTAATGGAATTATTGTCTCAACGCTAAACGGCAGAGAAATTTCAATTTCATTAAAGCAGTTTGAAAAATAAGTACGAAAGTGAATGGGCTCGTGTCCTCCATCGCGATGAGATGCAGCAAATATTATTTCCCACTTCGAAGAGGTTGGATGCCATCAAATATTAAGTTTTTTGTTTGATTTCGCGGCGGGGTGAGTGGGGTTATGTGATACAAGTAGTCATGAAATTAATTTCAAATGGGAAAGTGGAGTGGCCAGCAGCGTAAGAAAGAGGAAAGAAGCAAATTAACTGAAGATTTGTTTTCTTAGTAAAAAAAGTGGGGGGAAAAGGGGTAGCAAAAAGAAGCATGGCTGTATTTACATGATGTAACTTTCTTTGAAATGAATTGCATGCTAGTTTGTGTAGTTGTGTAGTTCCGTTGGATACACTGAGCTAGTCATTTCTTATTTTGATTTCTTTTGTGGACCGCAATGCTACTGACTGGTCGACCAACCATGCAATGCATTGCGCTTAGGCGGTTAATGGTTAATGTTGGATCGAAGCAGTTGGTCAGTATGTTTTATATCTGTGCATAAACCTCCCTTGTAGAATTCTTTTAAGACCAAACAGATCCTCTAGAGCATACTTATATTCAAACATGAGCAATTGAGGAACTAATATAGAGGTTGCACGCTTGACCCCAGTAGTCCCAAGTTCATGGTGGCATTTCGTTCCATTTGCCCCACTGCATTGTTCACTACACATTTTGCTGCATTGGAAGCCAACTTTGTATGTGTGGGTGTGTGTGTGTGCGCATTGGGCTATGTTAAAATGCTCTTCAAAAGCTAACTGGATTGTCCTCTCATTCTGCCTCTTCCTTTCGTAGTCTAGTTTGTAGTCATAAGGCGACAGCAATATGTTTCCATTATATAATGAGTGCTAAAACTTGGTTAACCACACCAATACATAAACAGCAGTATTTAAATAAATAAATAAATAAGAAGTAAAAATGTTTTTGCTCGGGATGCCGGCAGTAAATTGTAATCATGTGACCGTACGGCTTGTCAATTAAATGTTTGCGCTACAAATAACTTTGAAGTACAACAACAAATGTGTTTGCACGGCTTATGTTTCCCCATGTTGCACTTGTTTGCCACATAGAATGCATGAGAAATGCAGAAAAACATTTTCCTATTGAGGTAAAATATTTCAAAGTATAAAAAAATGACTTCAATGTCACACCAAAGAAATCTATTCGAAAAAAATTTGTTTTTAGGCATGTTGAATATTTTCATGTGTGAGGTAACCTTCTCCCTGATTAGGTGGCCTTTAGTTTCTTCACACTGCCTCTCATCTTTCGCCAAGTTGGTGTTTCGATAATGACTTTGTTTTGGCTTTGATAGATTTTTATTCAAAAATTCAATTTTGGCCCGAACTATTGCCACTTGGGAGTCTTTCCCCATTGAACCATAAGTTGAAGAGTAAAAATTAAGTTCCATTTTAATTAAAATAAATAATTAATAAAGTTGTTTTAGATTTATATACCGGCGAACAGGATCGTAATAATATCGGATCATACGGGTATTATCGAATGTCACAATAAAGGAGAAGCTATCAATAACTTTATGAAATTTTCCAAACTATTTCACAACGAAATAACATTAAACTTCAACAAGTCTCACTTAAATAATAAAAATATTACAATTTCAGCTGATTTCCCAGTATGAAAAAATTCTCGTTTAGTTGTTTTTTATTTTTTTTTTTTTTTTTTTTTATAAAAACGGGATGTACAGAAATTGTAATGCTTTTTAAATATTTTGAAATTAAGCAAAACTATATATTGGCAGAAAATTGAAAAATATTGATTAATTTTTTAACTCTTTCCCACAGACGAGCATGTTGCCGATACTATTTATTGTTACCGGTTTTAAATCTTACGCGGAAGTTGGTCTCAAAAAGCCTATCGCCAAGTGCCGAACATAAAAGCGATAGTCTCTTCCCCACATATTAGAAGCGAGCAAACTAAATTTTTCCCTTCCCAATATTTTCGCGTATAAATGTAGACTATAAAGAAAAACCCCGCCTCTGAATACTTTCGCCGGTGAGCGAGCTATTTTCATTCCAAAATAATTTATTTAAAAAACTGTATGTGTGCATTTACGAGTATCCACTCTAGTCGTCAGCCGAACCGTTTGCTATTGTGTGTGTGTGTGTGTGTGTGTGCATACGTGTGTCTTTATAATGCATCTGCTTGTTTAATATATAAATATTGCTTATATTGTTATTTAATACATTTTTAAATACATGTTTGGTTTGCATTTTATAGCAGTTGTTGTCGCATCTATTTGGTTTATTATTCGTATTGCTGGTCGAATATGCTGTGCAATCGCCAACATGCACATGCCAACGAGCGACAAACGGTGCAGCAACTCCGAGTTGCGGTATTTGCGTTTTACTGGGTCGCGCCATATTCTATTCTAATTGCAGTTTAGAATTGTTATGCACAATATTTTTATTGGTATGAATATAAATGTGTGTGCATGTGTTTGCTTGTTAAAAAACTTTTGCGTTTAAATAATTTTCATGCACAATTCAAACAAATAAATTTTAAAATAATATTGAAGGCACTTTTTAAACTTTATTCCAACATATTGTTGACAGTAGATTTAACGATGAACATTTGCGGCGCGTTGGGAAAGTTTAGAAGTGGATTTTAGTTAAATTTAAAAACTTAATTTAAATCAAATAAGCGTGCAGCAGTTCAGGGCAACCGCTGAGGCGAATAATTGTAACTGAAACGGGTCATTTCATTACAAAAAGTAGTACAGACGGAAAATATACGAGTTAGATTTTTTAAAATCGAAATAATGGGGAAAACTACTTGCTAAAGGATCTGCTGTATCCTGTAATTCATACAGCGTTTGGTAAAAATTAAAAAACTAAATTAATTAGTTTTCTTTACCGATTTTGGACAATCCTTGTCCTTCAATTCTGATGATCCGAGTAAAATTCTGGTGACAAATATAAGAACCGCACTTCCTTTTAAATCCTGTTTTATTTTATTATATAAGCAGTATTTTGTAGCTCTGCTTGTGTGTGTAACAAAGTTTTGCTTCCCGGAGTTTTTATATTGTTTCATACGGAAAATGCAACCAAAATGCAACCGCAATCCAAACGGACACATGTGCACGATTAATTTGTGAAAATGGTTAAAAGAAAACAGAAAAAGCCAAAATGCAACCAAACTTTAAAACTTTATGGTAAATTTTAGAGCTGGCGCATGCAAATAGCAATAAAACTAAATCTATTATAATTTTTTAGAATGCTCAACTCATTAACGGTTGTGCAACTAAGAGTGGCAAATATTTCTAAATGTGAAACTTAAAATGGCAATTTCGTGTTTTGACACATTTCAGTTTCATTGAAAACTCAGCCAATGAGGGAAATTAAATGCAAACACCACACACTGCTGTAAGTTGTGCTAAACAACACTCTGCCTCAAGTTGCGCTGCACCAGTGAGTGAAATTAAATGCAAACATAAAGGATTTTATACACATGCCACAAAAAAGCAAAGTGGAAAAAAATTAAGGATATTCAATGGAAAAGCATTTCTTTAAAAAAAGGACTCTTTAACGCTCAACTAAAGGCTTTACAATTCTGCCCCAGCGGGCAGAGGAGTTACTCGGAACAACCAAATTAAAAATAAATTCCATAATTTCTTTTTTTTCCATAATTTGATACTTTGAAAGGGGCAACTCTTCTAAATATTAAATACTTTTTTATTTATTGTTTTATACGAGGGTGGCCTGAAAGATTCTGTTCTAACCTAGAGATAACTCTTGCAGAAAACCCAGGCCATTTTTGATTCGATTTATAATTGTAGATCAAACTTGAATTTACCACTACACTCCTGAAAGAAAACCACAGTCGAAACAATGGCTTGGACCTGCTGAACCGACCGCTAAGAAAGCGAAAATAATTTTATCGGCAAATAGGTTTATGGCAATGTTTTGGGGAAGTGTAAATCCTGCAATGGTCAATATTATGCAAAGTTATTGCAACTTTTGAAGGACGTAGTGAAAAACAAGCAACCACACTTAAGGGAGCACAAAATCTTGTTTCACAATGGAAATGCACTTGCCCATTCTTCAGTCATGGCGTTTGCTAAAATCAATGCATTGAAGTTTGACTTTTTCTCCCAGCCCATCATATTTACCAGACTTAGACCCCAATGACTAATATTTGTTTTCTTACCTTAAAAAATGGTTTGAAGGGAAGCCATCTATGTTGTTAATAAGTATTTCGAAGGGCTTGACGAAAGACACTATGAAAATGGTATCACCGCTTCAGAACATCGCTATGGAAAATGTTTTCTCTTGATCCAGATTGAGATTATATTGAAAACCGAAGCGGTATGAATCCTCAAGGAATCGGCAGGACGAAATCTGAAAACATCATTTTAGAGTTTTCATGAGTATCGTATCAGGACTCACGCAGAATGAAACATGTATTCCTCTGAACATTTGCATATGTAACAGTGCAGGAAAGTTCCAAAATAAGTTCCAAGCCACTTTGATTTTTGGGCTGCCAAAAATAATTATTTTCTCAGGCAACCCTCTTGATTGTTTTCAATGGTTTCATGTAATTCCAGTTTTACAGCTGCTGTGTTTCATATAAATATAACTTAATATAAATTAAGTTAAATCTTCTTGAGCCAAATTGGAACTTTATTTGTTTGTGTAGCACTAACAGAGTGCCAAACATTTGAGCTATAAAACACAATATTAAGATACTCTCATTTTAACCACCTTGCAAATGCCAACACTTTAAGCTCTTAAGATGTCTGTCATACTTAGCAAGTAGGGAAGCTACTGCAAGCAACGCCAGAAATTTGTAGCAAATTATTGGCAAAGTTTGAACAAAAATCTAGAAAAAAACTGAATATTGAAATTAGATTCAACAATCATTTAATCTACTTGTAATTAACTTAATTATTTCAGAAAAAGACTGCTCCTTACTCGATGCAACAACTCCAAAGCAAAAAGAATAGAGGCAAAAGCCAGCAGAAGATTTGAACACACTCACACACACATGTACACTTGCACACAAAATGGCAAACAACAGCATTCTGCTAATGCTTTAATCTCTAAATGCATCTTGTAGACAAAACTACTAGACTGGCACACACATGCGAACATATGAACATATTTAGTATATGAATAATCATGTATCTGGAGTACATTATTATGCATTAGATATGCAGGCAGACATTCACACGCAGCCACATGCAAACACTCAGACATGCATGTGCAAGCGCACAATGATGCAATTAAAATTGCAAACTAAACTGGAATAGTTAAGTTTCATTTCAGATACAATTGCTAATGTTGTTACTACTCCTGCTGCTCCCGCTGTTCCCGCTGTTCCTGCTGCCACTTCGTCTTTGCATTGATGTATGTGCGTACATGTAATGGCTGCTTGCAGCATAATTTTCCATTACTGCCTTTTAACACACACTGCGATGCGCACACACACTTCACGTTGGTACGATTTCAAACGCGATTATATAAAACAGCCACATAAACGAAATTAACATACACATTTTGAAAAGAGCTCACACTCATCCGTTCATAGACTTTAAACAACATTTTGTTACTGCAACATCAAAAGGAAAGCCCCAATAACATACGAGAAAATAGTTGCGGCAACATTTTGGTCTACATTTTGGTATTATTAATCTCATGCACACCCACATTTTACCACACGATATTGAAATCTGCATTTGTATTGGAGGACTTCATCCCATAAAATGCACTTGCAGTTCCGTTGCCCATCCATACAGTGCATCTGGTAAACATTTCGTTATATTTTCCTAAATATATGTAGAAGCTCGAGAGCGAGAAATTCAGAGCGCTAGCAAGAATCAGCTGGCATACATACACAAGCTATTGAGTCACTGCTTTTAATACAATCATAAATAGGCAGTTAAGTCGATAAATACCCGGCGTATGCATTCAATTTTCCTACATACGATTATGCACACCCGGACATGAACATGGCCGGAGCCACTAGTATGCATGACGATGTGCCTAATAAATTGGTGTTGGTGAGCAAATATGAAATAAACATTCAATCAATAACACCAGCCAAGCACACGGTGGGCCACAAAACAGTTTTAATAATTAAATGTATAACGTTGTTGCTCTCCAAAAAATACACATTGATAACATCTCCTTATTTCTGCCTTCTATAAGCAGACTCAAATGCAAAGCTTTTGAAAAGTACTTACGGAAATAACCAAAAGATTATGTGGGGGAAATGTAACCGACAATAATAACCGACAGCCTCATATGTATTCAAATCTGTGCATACTTCATAGGCATTATAAATATAAATAAATTATTAAGGCCAACGAAAGTCTGACTTTAAACAAAATTATTACTTGAATTGAATAACCAAAAAAAAAAAAAAAAATTAAAATCAAACAGCTGCTCGAAATTTTGAATATGGTGTCCAACACAGGAAAGAAACATCTCTGCAGAATATATCAATATATCTATATCATATCTCGGGCACGGCCTTAACAGAAAATAAAGCTAAATTTACCTTCAAGGCTTTGTAACTCCTGAAACAGTTTCATTTGTTGTAGTAGTGAAGTTGTCAGCAGTGGCTTGTATACAAATTATTGTCTAGCCCACTGTGCCACAAGCGTATAAGTTTCTACAAGTTTTATACATTTACACGTACACATACACCCACTTCTGAGCACACATTTCATCAAATTTTTTTGCGTATACTAAACTTAAAGTGCTAAGAAAATTGTGGCCAAAGGAAATTTATTAACACACATTTTGCGATGGTGCGTTCGGCAAGTAAGACGATGTTGTAAGCATCGCTACATCCATACGTCCATCTGTCCATTCATCCATGCAGCCACGCAGCTATTCAGTTAGCCATCCAGGCAAACATCTATATTTCCCATCGATCAATAAATTTAATGCTAATGCTGGAACAGCTTTACCTTCCACTTACACACACACACACACACTTGCATTATGCACGCAAGCATTCTTGCCGGCTGTTAATGAAGATGTTAATGCATGAGCTGCAACATGCAGCACATTGCAATGTGCCTCAATATTGCTGGTATTCTTTCTTTCACTTACTTTAAATACTATTTTCTGTCCTTGTTGCGTTGTTATCGATGCAACCGATACAGATGATGATGGTTTTTTGTAAATAGACGTTCAACTCTCGAACTCCTGATACTGCAGGTGCATTGATTTTTTATTTGTATTCGCATTTCTTGAAAGTGTGGGTTCATGTGCCTTCGTATGCGTGTGCATGAAAAAAATTTCTTTTCATTACTTGCTGTTTATTCACTACATGACTTGCAAGGACAACAAAAAACAAACAAATGTAAAAACTGTAAAACACTTTAATATTGTGCTGTATGATGCACTTCAGTTCTGTGCTGTATGCATGAATGTGTGTCTGTTTATCTGTCTGTCGAAATGGTCTGCAATCAAGCATATTTATAATGAATTACCAATACATGCTACATACTGGCAGGCCATTCGTATGCAATCAAGTTCTTTAAAATTGTAGCAAATCCTGTTGTTATTCTTAAAGTTTCGATATCCGTTTGTAAGAGAGTGCAATTGAGTTTTTATTTAAGTTTATATGTTGTTCAATTTGCTTGTTGCTATGGATGTTTTGTGTAGTTATTTAAGGACATGTCATTTGTTGTCACTGCATGCGATGTAATATCCTTGTTGCGGTCATGTATGCCTTTATCATGTTGTATCTTTTTTCTAGCCTTTTGATTTTTTAACTATAAAATGCCACCAGCATTGAAGAAAAGATATAAAAATAAACAAAATCACAATAATGGATCAGAATAATTCTGCTTTAAATTCTTTTAAATGAGAAATCTAATTGGATAGTAAAGAAGTGGTTAAAAACCCAATTACGATTAAAAGAAAAACTTAAGAACAATAAACTAAATCTGGTGTCATGCTTACCCGTTGTATTGTCTCTTCAAAATTCTGATGAGGCTCCACACGTTTCATTGTTCCACAACTTTTTATTTTCTCTGAAGTCTGTAACGAATGAGAAGAGTACGAAAAACAAATTTTATATTAAGTAATTTAAAGCAAATGTCTATAGAAAATATTTAAATTAGATGACCTTAATTGGTAAATAGTAAATAGAAATAAAGTGATGAGACAGATTGTCATTAAAACTAATACGAAATCTTTTGGTTTCAAAGGTCAAGTCAATGCACACTGTGGCGTATACATAATGAGGGCTGGCAAACAAAACTGTATTTTCACAACAATCATACGCCACCTGGTGCTGTTTGGCAATTTAAAGCACGAGTACATTGATACCTCGGCTAACGACGAATCCGTTTCAGAACAGTAATACTTAGGAGTGCCGACTGGAGGTCGCGGTTTCGATTCCAGCCTAGAGGCGGCCTGTTTCTCTGCGGATAAGCCGAAAGTTTTGCAGCTTATGTTTCGTGGCTTTTATTTCCACATCCTCGTTGGATTTGGCTATTAATTATACATTTTTTTTAGGACAATTTTAACATTAGGCCTACAGCCAAAAGGTATACAGAACATAATAAAGGGAATCTATATCTGGCCATTAAGAATGTTATACCAAGGCAATAAAAACCAGTTTCTATTATTATCAATATTAGAGAATAAAAGAAATATACATTTACATTACATACAACTCTCTATACATATCTAAAAAAAAAAAATTATTAGTAAAAAAATAAATTGGGATTCCGCCGATTCTGTTTACAAACAACTCAGAGAGCGTACAAGGAAAGGGAATGTAAAACATGTTTGGCGCAGAGACAAGCAATGTACATCAAGGCCTTAGTGTTTTATTCTATTTGGTTTTTCAAAGGCACACAGCCTGACGGACAGACAAGTTCATAATAATCAGGTCAGTCAGTTTATTTACTATTACAAGTTTTCAATTATAATCTGCTCAAATTTCCTCTCAAATGCCTATTGTCTCAGTCAAAGCCAACTATTTTCTATGGCAATTGTTTTTATAATTAATCATTAATTACTACAGAAATGTTAAATCAGCAAATGTGCACTAGTGTGCTTTGAGTATGTTTGGATGTGTGCGTTTATGTACGCACATACATGAACATGGCAATGTGGTTCCGTACTGCTTCTTCGGTTATCGCAATGTAACCACGTCTGTTTGCAGTACGGATTTCGTGTCGAGCTTACAAAATTTTCTTTAATCGAATTATTTGAAATAATCTCTGATATCTGGGATAATTGCTCAAGTAATTTCATTTCATATCAACCGCGTTAGACAACATTTGCAATTAGCAAGTTAAAATGTCAAATTTTAAGATGGAGCAACACTATCGAATGTAATAAAGATGTGCGCGTTCTTGCTTTGCATTCAACTTTATTGTAAATGCTACGGAATTTGTCTTCTGAGTGTAAATTCACAGTCCTATTGATATGAGGAAAAAGCAGGTTTTTCGTTTAATTTGTTGACAGCATTCATTACTACGAGCAATTATTTGAAATGTATTGCTAAAAGTAATTAAATGAAATTCACTTGGTTCCTACTCCTGCAGTAGATTGTGATGGGATTAGGAAAAAGTCTCAGTTGCAGAGAGACAGCACCTAATGAAGGGGTCTATTGTCAATGCTGTACATCGCCAATGAAGTAGTATTAGAGGAAAGAAGGGTGTGCATCTCCTCTATACGCAATCAACATTGTGAATAAGTTATCGGTGAGTGTTAAATGGCCAGTAACTACGCCTTTGCCTCTTCAGAATACCAAGCAAAGTTAAAGCAAAATGCTTATATATATATGCCGGAAGTAGCGATCGAATGTACGAGCTCAGTCGTTTCAAGTTTACGAACTTCACAGCATGAAAATGAAATAAATAAAAGCAGCGAATATCAATCTTTTCAGACTTCAGTTCAATCCCTGTCTGTGGTAATAATTGAGCTATTATTTTTAAAACTATGTTTCCTTATTGTTTTTTTTTTGGATTTTTTTTAAGAAAATTAAAGAAAAGTATTGACAACAATTATTTTGCAAATCAAGAGAACTAGAGCTTGAACTCAACTAATTTATGCAATCTTTTCTAATAAAGGAAATAAACAAAACTTCCCTGTTCTGTCTAATTTATTACTAATTGTTGCCTACATTTTCATTACAAGCGGTGTGCAGCGACACCTAAGCCAAGATTCACAGAGCAAAAACTGCCTCATAGAATCAAGAAGATTTTCTCTATGAAACATTTTTAGGCAAAAGGGTATCCCAGCAGAAAGAAGCGAAGATTTTTTTAAAGGGATTCCTTATTATTTTTATGTGGTAAATCTTATTACTTTTATCAAGAAGGAAAACACATAAAATCAAGAAGAAAACTTGTTAACTTTTTCTGGTTTTTTTTTGGGCACAAAAAAACAATTCTTGATTTTATTAGGTTTTCTTCTTAATTACATAAAAACTGGATTTCTTATTGATTTCATTAGATCATCTTATTAATTTTTTTAAAAAGGTTTTCCTTATTGATTTCATTATGTTGCCTTCTTGAATTTTTCGAAAAGGTTTTCTTCTTGATTTTAGTACGTTTCCATATGATTGTATGTAAATTATCTTCTTATTTTTAATAAGAGTATCTTCTTAATTGTATTAGCTGGCTTGTTATTTCATAAATATGAATTAAAATACAGAGATACAATTTTTTCAAGTTTTTTGTTCTTTTTGCAGTGTTAATTAACTATTTATTAGTTGTCAAATTGAAAATTTATCACATGTAATGCTTTTTATGTATAACGTTTTTAATTTTTCTATTTTATTCAAGACCTCTGAATCAACAACTTCTTTTTCAATTCGATTATAAGAAGATTAATATTTCACCATTAAAATAAAATACATACTCGAATCAATTAGATTTTAAGAGTTGCTTTTATCTAAAGAATTAAATAAAATAAAACTTAAGATTAAGAAAAAAGAATCCAAAAGTATAGTGGGGAGTTAATAAATTTCAAAGCAGGCTGACACGAAAAGAGGATAAATATTGCACGTAAAAAATAATTTTTATTGAATAAATTTCTTTTCACTTACATAAGTATTGTTTCAGAATTTACCATTTACATGCAAAAGAGAAACATTATCGACAATTAGTCGGATATCGGAGTGGATGCAAAAAATTCTGATAGACTTAATAGTTTGGGGTATGAGGGCTCTCCACTTTACACATATAATATGTGCCACTAGCCTTATAAACCTTCTTAAAAGTACTGTAAAAGGCCAGCTTGTACATACATTCATTGTAAGTCCGACAAAATCCAGCCTTTAATGAGCGGCAAGTTTGTAGTAATGCTCATAAGTAATTATAATTGAAAATTTTATTTAAGCCATATATGTAATCTATATATGTAAAAATTCAATAATATACTAGTAATAATAATATTTATTGTTTATTATTATGTAGGTGCATATAAAAAAAATAAAAAAATTATCAAATAAAATCAAGAAGTATTATATATAAAAAAAGTCAATAAGATAACCTGGTAAAATCAAGAAGAAAACCTTTTTGAAGAAATCAAGATAAAATAATAGTAATAAAATCTATAAGTTTCCTTCTTGATTTTTCCAAAAAGGTTTTCCCTATGAAATTAATAAGATATTCTTCTTGAAAACAAACCATAGAGATAGATATCTTGTAAATTTTGTTCTATTTTATTAGGTACTACTAGGCACATTTTGCTCTGTGTTGAGTCCACTTGCTAACTTCATGGTTGGAATGTCAAATTAGTAAGTTGTGTGAACACGCTGCATAGTTTGGCTTGAGCGCTCCTTTCAATTCAAGTTGATGTTGAGAGGCATCAAATTACCGTAACGTGTGTAATTGAAATTGATTGTTTTTACTTGGTTCATACCGACTGTAGAGATCATGCTACACTTTATTTAAATATTATTTAAATATGCCGGCATTATTGTTTTATAACCACGTTGGCGAAATTCGTTCTTCGATATTTTTTTCAATTATTTGTATTAATATATTTTTCTATGATTTTTGTTTTTCATATAAATGGGGAACTAATAAATAATATAGTATTATTGTAGAATAATTAAAAGTTAAAGTATTATTATTAATATTTCATTATGCCGAAAATGCAACGCCATGCATTTTGTGTCACGACCTGTTCAAGTGATTTGAAAGAGTGTCAAATAACACTTCGAAACGTGTTGGCAATGATGACTGGCATGTTACACTACATTACGTATATTTTGCGATTTTACAATTGAATGAGCCGCCTTCTATGAGCAATTAAAATGACAAACTTGCTCTCGTCTTTTTTGTAAAAATCGCTTCAAGAGAAATTTAATTGGAAAAGAAATTTGTTTATGCCAAATTTCACTTTTCTCAGGACAAGAAGTGTTTTGTAATCAAAAACTCCAATAAAGCATTTTCATCAAATTAATTTCTATTCAATCTTGCTAAAAGTCATTTATTTTTATAATAAAATGATCTGCACAGCGATTTAGCGAAAATTCTGCCGTTCTAAAGTTTAGAGGGGCATATTCAGAGAAGGAGTGGCATTCAACAGCATTTTTAGACTTTTTATGATCTTCCGCCTCCTACTTGTGCTCTCGGACACTCAACAGCTGATTGGAATATTTAATCGTCTGTTTGCTTTGGTTGCGTTTGTGTTTTTTCCATGCGGAGAGGGTGCTCTTGTGTGCTTCTTTAACAAACTTATTACATTCTATTTTATGCTATTCCATTTTGCTCATGTTGTTTTTGCTATTGTCGTTACGGGTGTTGCTTTTGTAATTGTTGTTTCGTTATTTTGTGTGGTTGCTGTTCATTTAGTTGATGACTTACTTGATGAGTATTTTATGATCATCACCTGTACCCTTTTTCCATGTAAATTTATTATTATTTCGCTTTTCCCTACTTTATTTATGTATATCCTGTCATGTTTTTCACCAGAATTTCCTCGTGCTTTTTCTAGCATAAAACCGAAAATAAAGCAAGCAAATGTTGGCAAACAATATGCAACTAAACGAAAAAAATGTCAGAATTTGCTTTTATCATCCTTTTGTAGCGAATAAACAGTGTCGAAGGTGTTTTTGTGTAGTTGCCGCCGCTGATGTTTCTACTGCTGATGATGATGTCCTTTAGTGGCCAGCAATTTAGTGTGTAAGTGTATTAAAGTCCAGTTCCATTCAGGATATTGTACAGGAAGCATTTGCTGCTATTCAAGTACACTTTTGTTTACAAGTGTTTTTGTGCTTTGTTTCTTTGTATGCCGTTTGTTTTGGTTTTTGTTATGCTTTTGCTAGTTTTTTCTTTTTTGTATTAATGTGTGTGTGTGGGTGTGTGTGGGCATGTGTTTGTATTAATTTAACGCGCATCTATTCTTTATAAAAACAGCCATATCCACATGCACGCTTGCATGTGTTCATGAATGTGTGTGTCTTTTTGGATACTTTGGTCCTTTAAACAAACAACAACAAAATGGCAACAGCAACAAAAACCACCATCATAGAATATGGGCAAGGACAAGAAGTACATTACACTACTTATATGCGAATGGTTATGCACGTGTGCATGTGTGCGTCCATGTGTATTAATGTTTCCACAGACAGACTCGGTAATTAATGTTTTTATTGTTACGCTCTCTTTTAATTTTATACTCGTATGAGAGAAAGCCGTCTTAAAATTACAGAAAAAATATGTTACCAAAATATTACAATCAAGAACTTTTTTAATTAATTTTTCGTTTTAATGTTTCAAAAATCAAAAATTAGCGAAATGATGGAATGGAATCTTAAATATAAAAATAATTAATGAAAAATATGGAATAAAAAAAATGTATACTACATCGTAGTTGGCATGTGGAATTAATCATTTTTGGTTTCCGAACATCTGAAAGCATGTCCTTATACTACAAATGTACGAATTTTTAACTCAGGCCGGATTCTTTTTTTTTTTTTTTAAGAATATTTTTATTTTTTGATTAGAGTGTTATCACAGAGAAAACAATAAAATCGTCTTTCACTTCCGCCCACAGGATCTTGTTCTTGTAACTAATAGAATTTAAAGCAGATTTTTAAATCACGTAGACCAGACATTTCTAAAAAAATTATTTCAAAGGAATCATGACAGGATTTGCACAAGGACCTTTTCTGAAGTGCGTCTGAAAACGAACTCCAGTATTTAACTATTAAGCCATACCAACTTAAGGTTGGCTTTGTTTGTAATGTAGCCTACGCACGTGAGCGTGCGGACGTCCATGGGTATTAATGTTTCCATAATTAGACTTTGTAATTAATTAATTATTTATTTTATTTTAGTTATTTTCAATTAATTATTGTCTTGTGTCAAGTGTCCTCAAAATACTTTTACTCCTGCCATATAAAAAGTTCTTGTACTGGCGGCGATTCTCATACTGGCTACTCCTTCGTTCTTCATTTATTATTTAAGCTCAATTTGTATGTGCACTTGTTCATGCCTCGTTTATTTAATTTCTTATACTTCCAAGCCGTTTTAGTAGTTTAAGGAGCACCATGGCGCTTTCGGAGCTCTTTATCATTATTCTTAGATTATAATATCAAAAGTGTTAAAATAATGTATTTTTTCGCTTAGCCAAAAATTGTATTTTGTTTTTCTTTTTTTTGTTATGCTTTTCATATGATTTTTGTTGGCACTTCATTAATACCGACAAAGAAAATTTTCTATTGCAAGTTGGTGTTTTATTGTTTGGAATTTTAAATGCAAAATTAGTTTAAGGAATAATTTGAGTGCATGTAGCTTTTGCTGGACATCACAAGCAAACGCTCTTAAAGGGTTAATTATAAATATTTTCCTATCAATAAGAACTCCTTCCTGAAGAGACCACTGAAATAGAGGCGAATTATTGGAAAATAAAAAGCACTTAAGATCTCTGTTTAGCATACGAAGAAATGCAGAGTGGAGCCGGCTAACTGCACAGCAATCAATTTCAAATTTATATTTTTGGGCTTTAACTCACAAATAAAGTAAAATAAGCGAAATATTTTTTATATAAAAGTAAATTTAAAATTTAATTGAACACACAGAACTATAAAAAAGAAAACTCTAAAGAAATTATTAAAAGGAACGTTCAATGTACAGGTTGACAATACTTTGCTGAATTCAGTTGACTGCTTCCATCAGCTTATGTGTATACTGTATTCGACTGCAAATTTAAGCTTTCGAAAAGTTTAAATTTTTTCAACTGGGAAAATACCACGCAACTCTGGTGAAGGAAGAACAATTAAATTGCACAATGACAATTATTTCGAATATTAACATTAGAAAAAACAGAGGTCGGAAGGAAGGTTGGTAACTGGTAATGAAGCTGGTTCGTATAATTTTTGCATAAAATTTAAAAATTTATTAGAAATTTAGAATTGTCACTTCTTACAAAAGCTGAGTTCAGACCGACGAAAGAAACTTAATATTTAATTATTTACTCTTTTTATTTCAGCAGATTGTGGAATTAAAATGTATTTATTTAATTTTTATAGAAATTTTATTATATTTTGGCTTTGAAGTTGAAGTGCTCAGCTTTTAAAAATAATAAGGTGGTGGCTCTCACTTTCAAAATGCAGTCGCTTAAGACTACGGAAGGGCCGTACAGAGATGTTTCTTTTCTGCCAATGACTTTTGCAATATTTCTTTTAGAATCTGTTAACTCTTTTCCCTTCGTTGCCTTCATGCATGTATCTCTCAGCCATGGAATGCCAGAAAGTTTTGAAAGCAGCATAACAAAGTTAAACTTTTAAAATCAGAGACATGACAACATTTATCAAAGTCCAAAGTCGACTCTGATTTACCGGATATATTAAAAGGAAACAGAAGCATCCATATACGGCAATCAAAGTGCTACATGAGTCAATTAAGTAGATAATTAATGATAGTGAGGAAGCCCTCGATTTGCAAATAAAGATAAGCGAAATGCTTTATTAAGAAATTTGTTATACCCCTGTTTCTGTTCCATAATGTACAGACTCCTTTGTAATTTCTTGTCATCCTTGTGGGATGACTCTGTTGCTTGTGTATTGAGAGCAGCGCCCATTTCCTATGACAATAATTGTAACTATTTTAAAGAAATATTTATTTAATTGGCCTTTAAAATCCTCTAGTTTCTGCGATATCCTTTTCGTTGACAGGTAGTGTTAACCTTCCAAAACAGGTGAGAGGCATTCTTTGATACGGACCATACAACACGTATTGCCGATAGTAGCGTTTTAATTGACAGTGGTAAATTTTTAACAAAATTATCTATTATTTGCACCACATATCATTTAGAAATGATTTATTGTATGAAGTTAATAATTTATCAATAAAATCGCTGATTAAATGCTGACCTTTTTTATGAACTTGAATAACATTTCAGGATTTTATTAGCTTAACTCAAAGTTTTGGAAGTAAAAAAAAATTTTGCTGACTATAAAAAATCTTGTTAAAAATTAAAATTTGTTCTCCTAATTTCAACTGTTGAGATTTGTTTTGTTTAACTCGGATATCAAATTACAGCTAAATAATATTTAACACAAAAGCAAAATCAATATAAATAATACCGCAATTTGTGGAGGGCCAAATAAATTGGTTTCCAGAAGTTAAGCTAGTCCTCCTCTAATTCTCTTAAGTAGAATTTTCCCCCAAATCATTTAGTTTGAGCAAAGAAGGGCATGCAGAGCTATTCACTGCTTGCTTATCCCCCATAAATAAAATAACTCTTTAGAGTGGCAGGATATCTGAAATAATAATTTTACTGAGTGTTTAATAAATAAAGTTTTTCCCTTTGAAAAGAAATAACAAATTTTATAAATCGGAAGTCCCAATTTTAAATTGAAGCGAAGGTCAATTAATACGCAAACTCTCCCTCAAACCGATGTACGTTTTAAATACCTTTTTTTAGAAACTTCTTTTGCTTATGAATATGAAATATTATAAATCAACGTCCCTTTATTGTAAAATAAACAATAGATATTAATCAGAGCGTGATAAATTTTATAAAAACCAACTTAATGCCAAGTTTATTGTTACATATGAGGCCCTTCGTATACAAAGTTAAGAACTTTTGAATTAAAAATTTTATTTTTCAAAAACTGCAGCCGATTCTGTACATAATTTAAATAGACTGCTGTGGCGTATGAGCTTTGAGTAAAACAAATAAATATTAATCATACGCCACATTAAGACATTTAGATTAACCGTGGCAAACACACACACATACGTACGCGAAACACACCCCTAAACGCTTTGCATGATGCTCGTACTATTCACTCTTAAAACTACGCACTCACAGATACCAATTTCATCTCAATATCATCAAACTCGTTTAATTTATAGAACTCGGTTGTAATAAACAACACTTTAATGTTGGCGATTCTAAATATTTAATAAAACAATTTTCACTTGCCAATAAAGAAAAGGAAATATTTATTTGCAGCTCCTAAAAGTATGTTAAAGGTATTCTATATTTGTGTTTTCATGTGAGTGGGTTAACTTTATTAGTGTTTTATTTTCTCGATAATTTTAGGCTCGATAAAAGAAAAATAGCAAAACCATTGACTGAACTTTAATAACAAATAAAAATCTTTGTGGCGGAACTGAACGGCAAAAAGGGCTCATCTTTTTAAACTGAGGGATAAAGATATACAAACATTGGTTATCTTCAACTGAAGCAAAGCATTTAGGCAAAGCCCGGTTTAATGTCATGTCGCTCGGTAGATTACTTAGTCAGCTTTCGTTCTGTAAACCGCCCGTCATAAAAAATTGTCATAAATTACTTATAGATTGTGCTGTAACATATCATGAGGTAATTGTTGTTGGAATACATAAGCCATGATTTTTGATTCTTTATCGATCTTCTCAGAGTTTGAGCAGTTATGCGACAATGTTACGTTCAATGTTTCTACAATATTACTTTCGGTTATGCAATTCTTTTTTTGTAATATTTTTTCTTACCTTCTTCTGCTTACATTTGTGCTGAAAAAAGTCAGCTATTGTAAAGTTATATAATAAAATTAATGGATTTCAAATTATTATTGAAATACTTCTCAATGTTTAGACTTTGTGAAAACTTTCCGTTTCTATTTAAGAAGAGGTGTTTAAGTCCGCTTTTGTCCAAACGGAACTTGTTTAAAGGTTTGCTAATGATACGTATTGATACGTGGTGGAGTTCTGAGAGAAGTCATCTGATAATCCGAATAATGAATTTCATTGAAATTTTAAATGAATAATTAATATTATTGTGAATATTAATAATTAATATTATAGTGAATAATAATAATTAATATTATTGTGAATATTAATTAAAAATATTTTCTATATTTATATCAAAGGATTATTTTCTTAAATGTGTAATAATTGTAACAAGTAGTGTACACGTAAGTACACGTAAGTACACATAATTAATTCATCTTGCGATTTCACATACTTGCTTTTGGAAAGACATGGAAAAGTCGGAAACATTCCTTTTCTTATTTCCTTTTCAATGCAAGGGGGAATGAGTTTGCTGTTATCCTGAATTATGTATATGTATAGACTTGGTCCTTCTTAATGAGGTTTTTATTTATTGGTTTAAGCATTGTGCTCTGTTACAAATCAGCTGATTGGTTTCTCTTAAATTCAAAATCTGTATATCTGTATAATTTTTACTTCTTATTTCGTATTTCAGAATAAACTTTTGAAAATAGCATTAAACATTCTTAAAAAAGGACTATTTTCGAAAGTGACAGGATGTAAGTTTAATAAATTTAGCTGATTCGTTCGCCGAGAGAACCGGCACGGCAGGGAAAGGTAAAAAACTAGATGTCATGAAGTATATAAATGTTACTTAAGACGGGGATTCAATTAAAAACGTAAGTAAGTAAAGAAACTTACTAGTATTAAAAACTTTTAATTTTAGAATTTTTTTCTCTGTGCTGCATGCCGAAGTTGCGGACAATGGATTTCACAAACGCGCATATATACGTTCTTGTTCATCTATGCTTTTAAATATTCAATAGACTCGGTAGGAAGAAATGAATAGTTTTCGCGGATCCAAATTACAACAATCAATTTTGTATGGAATGCCGTTATTTGGCTCCTGGCAAAAGGAAAACATATTCCTTTAATACAGCATTTGCGCCAAGTTACTTTCATATTCATTCTGATTAATAATCAGAAGGCGAGTGCAGTGAGTTAAGTGATGCTGGCATTTTTACAAATGCTCGTATTAGAAAAACTATTTTCATTTTGCTCATTTTAATGGCACACAACTACACATTGCAGAGCAGTTTAAAGTTGAGCAGCAATACAAACTCGAAAAGAAGGCATTTCACTTGCGGGGGTACAGTATACTCAACAAACTTTTACTACTCCCACAACAATTTTATGGCGCTTTAAATAATCCATTTCAATTGCCATTAAAAGAAAGCTTAACAATTAAGCTGCTTAGGATCATGCTGGAATCATCCTGTGGCGTAATAAAATGTATAAAAGCAAACAAGCGAGTAAAAGAGCCGCACGGTAGTTTGTTTAGTAGCCCTTCCATGCCACAAAAAAGTAAGACAATTCAAAGTAAAATTTATTTGCCTTCAAGTTCAAACCATTTTATCTGCGAATATTGCCACAACAACACACGAGAGACACTCACTGTACGCTGTTGCTCTCCTAATATTTGTATAAATATTTCCGTAAATGTGTTTGTTGCATATAAAATGTAATCCGAAAATTAACCTGTTTTAATCTTTTATAAGAAGTAAATGTGGAGTATTGTAGAGAGTCCTGCACTGAACACGGCAACCTCTACTTAAAATTGTATTTTAGTGTTGCGAGAATTATTTGCTGCATAAATTCTCGGTTGGCATAGTTGTGGGCTTCTTACCTTTAGTTGCATGCCTTCACTTGGATTCAGTTCATCGCCAGTTTGTCGTAAGCCGTTAATGAAACGAGCAAATACGGTACGCCTTTTGTGTTTGTTACGGCCTTCTGCAAGATAAACAACATTTATAGACATTGAAACTGAGAAGAACACAATCCTTAGATGCCTGAGAGCAGTAGAAATCTCTACTAAATCAGATCGACAAAAACAAAATAATAAAGAATTGAAAAGTACTAAAAAAATTGAAAACAAATAAAAAAATAAAACAATTTGAATTGTTAGAAGAACAGCGGCTGGAATGTGTGTTCCTGGTCTCCGTTTCTTTACCTGTAGCTGCGAATTCATAAAAGAAATTAGACCGTGCTCCTGGATAACTATGCTGCATGCCGCTACTTAAATTAACTGATGACTTGGAGTCGATAACACTGCGGGCCATACGGTGGGCCAACTCATTTTGGGCGTAACTATAAATTTCATTTTCCTCACGGTTCGACAAGCAACTGGAGGGCTATTGAAAATGAAAAGGAAAACTGATAGTGGCGTATCTTTAAATATTGATTTGAATGGAACTGCTTACCGAATACTTTCCTGGCACATACAATGGCTGACTGTGGCTGGAGGGCAACATGGCTTGATTAGCAATGTTGCCTGTAATCATAGCACTCACACCCATGCCAAAGCTGCTGCTCGCTCCACTACTATGGCCCCGTCTCAATGTACCCGTATTCCCACTGCCACCGGTGGCCATTCTCATATGCCGTTCTCTCCATTTCGCACTGCGAGCAAATTCAATGGCATCCAAGACGTCTTCATAAGGCATGTTGATTTCTTTGCTATAGTGAGCAGCCAAGCCCTCCAGGTAGCCACGTTTACCCTCCTGCAACATAGAACTCACATTATATCAAAAATAAAAGGCTAATTTTTATAGAAAAGTTTTTTTTATCAAAAATTATTTTCAAAGCTGTCTTGTATTTCAGTTATTAAATTTATTTCAGTTTTGATTAACTAAAGGCCACATGCCCTTTTCATGTGATTTTCTATCAGAAGAGCACTGCATAGAGACACAATACATTTCAAATAATAATTAAAGGAAAACCTTTTTTAAAAGCTTGTTTTCACAAAGTATCCTGGAGACGATCCAAAGTGTGAAGGTGCCGTGTGCTTGTAGGCTAATTTGGGGGAACAATAAATTACACCTAATTTGTCATTTTGACCTGTTTTAGTTATAAAGTTATCGACGTCATTCCTGAAAAATTGGCACAGCTTTTTAACCTTTTTTTTACAAAAGCTTTACAATATAAAGTTTTATAAGCTTTCCTCTAGAAGTTGATTTCCTTAGAGGAGTTTAATAATTCCTATTAAGCCTTAAAACGTTTTTTAATCCATTTTTGGGTTTTCTTTACATTTCAAAAAATAATATTCTCATCCGCCATTTCTAGTCAAATAAGAGATGTCTTATGAAAATTTTCCGTCCAAAAAAAAAAATAAGAACCTTATGAGAATTAATAAAATGAAATATTTCTGGTTAATTAAAGCAGACTAAATTAAAAAAAAAATAATGCCAACCGGAATATTAATTATTGTCTACAAACGATTTGATTGGCATTGATTTTGTGGCCTGTTGGCCCAGAAACCATCAAACCGAATACACCTCAGCAATTAATTACAATGTATTTCATTTCCGGTTATTTTATTTTATTTTGTTTTAAATATTTTCAAACCTTCTCATGATTTTTTGCTTAAATTTTTCACCTTCTTTTTTTTCATGGTTAGTAAATAATTTATTTATTAAAAGAGTTGATTTATATACACGTACAAATTTTGTTCGAAAACTTATGAAGGGGGTCTGATTAAAAGGAATAAAATATTGGGAAAATGAAAAAAATTGTTTTATTTACATTCGGAAAATATAATAACTGGCCGTTCTCAAATTTGCCGAAACGTATTTGTAGAAAAAAAAAATATTTTCGATGGAGATGAGATTTCAGGAGCGTAGTGCTCAACACAATACAATCCCTTTCAAATGAAGTACAACCCGAATGCATATTTAAAAGTATTACATTGAAAATTCCATTTTCACTGTAGTACACAAGTGAAAATGAAATTCCTGCAAAAATAACATTATGAGAAGCATAACGTTCAACAGCCTCCACAGGACGATTTAATAATACTACAGGAGACGTACAAGGAGAGCAAAAATCGATTTACTTTCAATGAAAATCAATTTAGATTTGAAGGAGCAAAATCGCACTTAAAAGTATTCGTATTGTTTGCCAATATTTGATTGAATTTCACAACGAGTACATGCCAACAAACCCTAATAAACACCAGGCCTGTTATTTGCATAAATAATTCCTTTTTCACTTTTTATTACTTTTCAAAATAAATGTTTGATTTTATTTATTGCCTGAGATCTGAGATTGGGCGTAATAAAAATAAATTGCCGCAAAGAAAGTTAAATACTGCTAATGTGCCTTCTTGAAAGGCAGATTATTAATAGAAATGAAGAAGAATAAAGTAAAATTTTAATTTAAAAGAATCTATTTACTCATCATTCTACAAACACACTAACACAAATTTACAAAGTCTATTTGTGTGCGTTTTCCCAGCAAACACCATGAAAGGAATTAACATTGCTTTGGGTAAATAAAACGCATCGAGAAGTGAAGAAAACCAAAACGGAGGAAAACATTTTTAAATCCGTTCTAGTGTGTGTGTGCTTGTAGGTCGTTAGCGGGGTGGGTGAGGAAAACCCTAAACCTTTTACCACGTTGCTGCAGTCGTCGTCGTTGTCTTCTCGTGTTCCAGTCACACACATTATGAAAGTGAGTTTCTGGTTGCCATATTTGTGTTGGGTCTTGCATGTGCACATACACACAAGTTCGTGCACGTGCATGTACGCGCATTTTTACGTTTAGCCTGTGTGTATATTGCCGTTTTCATGGACAACGGCTTATACTTTTTTTGCAGCCCCAATGGAAACCACAATGCAAAGTATAAAGAAACAACATTTCCTAGTACCATTCCGTAGCTACCAAATATTCCACCAGTTAATCCTTGGTACATCATGACATTTACATTCATTTAATATGTACCTCTGAACTCGCCAGGCACACAGCTATTCAAAAATCATTGTACACGACTTATGCCACGCATGCATACATGCACATGTGTTTAATACGCATAAGGAGAGTATTAACACGCATCCGAACAGGCAAATTGCTTGTGTGTTTTTGCCTCCGAAAAGTAAATGGGCTAAAAGTTGAATATGGGAAAAGAGACAAAAATTAAACGAAATGAAAGTAAAGTAAACACAAATACAAACACACCTACACACATGTGTTTGTGCCCTTATTTGTGCACACACAAACAAACTAAATTTTCAGTACTGGTGATGAGTTACAAGGCATCACACTCAAGCGTACACGCGTAAAGGAAAGACAAATTGTTTCGCATGCTCGCATATGAAATGCTCAAGTTTGATATTTATTTTGTGAGAATGGCGTAAAATTTGTTGAATATTCTTGCACGCATACCAAGGCAAGTGTGTGTATTTGTTTGCAACCAGTTAACATTTCCTTTGTAGACGACCCATCGCCTCTTCAGGGAAATCTGTGTAAACTTTCCGATTACAGTTTCTGAATAAAGTTTTTTGTACATTCTCTTCGAATTGGTGTAAAGCAAGTCTATGAGTTAATTGTCAAAAGAAGCTCATAACGCTCTTCTGAAATTAATGCGAATACTTAATACGAATTTGTTAATAAATTAGCGAGAGAATTCGAAAGGTTTCTTCGACATACTTGACCAATGGCGGGTAATAATGCAAGTTAAAGCAGCAGCATTTGGCAAAAAGTCTGATTTGAAAGTAATAGTCCCCGGAAGACTTTGTAAAAAATTTTTCAAATAATAAGAAAATGCGTGTTTTAGTTTCCGATTTCTTTTAAAGAATTAAATCAAATAAATGACAATATAAATCAATATATTCGCTCAGAGTATTAATTAAATTCGCTAACGCATTTATATTTATGTTGCTAAATCTTATAAACCCCACATAACTTTTGATAATCCGAACACAGCTGCCAACCCGTCTAACAACTCACATCAGCTGTCGCATTGCATCAGTCAGCTGATTCCACTCAATAACCCTGTGTGACAAAAAAGGCCGATTGTGAATACAAGTAATGTATTATTATGGGCATTTTGGAGCCTATTTTGGCAAAAGCGTTTGTAAATTTATTATAGTAAAAAAAGTCATACAAATCAAGCAAATAATGGGAAAAAAATGTATAAAATTCTTCACATTATTTTCAATTTTTTTTTAGTTTTTTAAAGTCACATTGCAAATCTGATGAGTGCTTCACAATAAATATTTTTAATATTACCTCAAGATTAATGTAAAAAGTATTATTCAGAAAAGTACTACCAACAGGTTTTTTACTTCACTCTTTTTGTCACACAGTGTAGGCACTTTATTTTTAAGAAGAAAAAATTATTCTAAACTTTAACTTTAGGGATTTACTTAATACCAAATAAAATAAATTCCAGTAAATATTTTACCGCTCATGTAAAAACTTGAGAGCAATTATATTGGATAATGAGAAGATCTGACGGATAAAATTCATCAGGTTTATGTAACCTCCCCACGATAAACTGTTGACTAGTACGATGTATTTAAAACGAATATCGATTTTTTTTACTTGACACGTTTGACGACCAAAAATGTTCACTGGGCATGCACATGCAGTGTGATGTAAGCAAATGTGATGTCAGATGGTTTAATAGATTCACGAATGGAAAAGCGATGGAAATAATGAATGAATGATAATAAAGTCGTTGGATGTGGAATCACAGGTAAGAAAATTCATAGTGAAATATGTTCGGATGCACACACACACATACAAACTCAGACGTATGAGTGATAGAAGTACCCTTCTTAATATTGGCCGTGTTGGGTGGGGGATTAAAACATTTCAGTACATGAAGTAGACTTCATATATTTATTTACTTGTCAATGAGCGAACTTTTTACCGCACTTCGAAACCAACAAAGTTACACTAATTTTCTGTAAAATTCGTTAATGTGTGGGCAGGTAAAGGAAACCACCAAATTCGCCCGCATCTTATTCGCTGCCGAAAATTCCATCAAAAGATTATCAGTGTCAAACAAAGTATGGCTTTCGAAAACTCTTGTGTATGATAAATTAGGAATTGTATGGCCACAAAATATCCTTTTTTTTTCTTATTAATTTTCTTTATAATTTTAACGAATGATTTCTCGTGCTTATTTTTTTTATCAAAATTATTTTCTAAAACTATTAGCGGCGTAAAATTAATTAGCTGGATTTTTTGTTTTAACAGTCAGATACGAATATTTCTTGATGCCTCTTTATCGTGGCAATTTTATAAGTAACATTAATCTCTCTTCAGGTTGTGGTCAGCCCTAGAGAATTACTAGCATAATATGTGAATAAGTCATTGCTGACCGACATTTCAGACGATCGGAAATTGAAAATTTATTTTCGCTAGTGGTGGCTTCCAATGAACACCAGTATGATGTAATCGAATTAAAAAGTAGAGAACTTTAGGCCGACAAGTTAACAGGTCCAACTCTGCCAGTATATATTTATTTGCAACCGGTACCTCAGAAGCAAAGTCTCAGAAATTTAGCTTTAGCTCCGATTCAATGCTGACGCTGTAAACAGCACCGCATGTTAACCGTTGTGGAACAAAAAAGGAGAAAAAATTAGTGGAGCTTCCTGAGCGTTATCATGTTTTTTTTGGTGAATTTACACCTGAAATCAGTAACTTTAAGTATTTTGAATTTTTCTTAAGAAGCTGTTATAGTCAGTCCCTGCAAGGGAATTAAGGAAATTATATCAGAACCAACTCAACAAGTTATGACATCGCTAAAAATCATTCTCACTCGTCCTTAATTTTAAGTAGACCTTTGCTCCAAATATGGTCTGCTAAAGCGATAAAATAGGCTTCATATAAAAATAAATAAAGAACAGAATATGGAAATATAATCGTCATCATCGCCATGTAAATGGAAATTAAAATTTATTTACCTTTTCCTTTTTGTCGCATATGACAACTTCAACAACAAGTACGCTAACGTTGCATATGGCGTACAATTCGTGTGGCATGTGAGCACAAATTTAAATTTGCGACCAATTTCAGAAAGAAAGATGAATAAACAAATGAATGGATGGATGTGGAGCTGGTTGTCAGAATGATGGTGATGCTGGCAGGGATGCCAGTTTTTCATTTCCAATGCCAAATTATAAAAATTTTCATGTTAAAAGGATATAAAGGATTCCATTTGCATGATTCCATTGAGGCTACTTAAGAAGAGTTTAAAATTTCTTTGCTTTTATAGATGGCGTAAGAAGGATTGGTCATCTATAACGGCCTTGCACTCTGTTAAAAATTAATCCGGACATTTACCAAACAGGATATGAATATATTTCGTGCCAAATACTTGTGAAATAAATTAGCAAAGTTGCTTTTAAGAATAACGAAGGAAAGTTTCAACGGCCACATCCGCCATACTTCCATTGCGTATAATAAACAGCTGATAGTTTTTTCATTAATTTCTTTATTGCTTTTCCAGCTCCAAATCAGAGAGTGAATTATTTTTTCACAATCGGCCTCTCTAATCCGGCAAAATTACAATTCGCCGTATCTTCTTAAAAGCATCAATTTTTTCCATTTTGAATTTCCGCAAAATTAAACTTTGAAATAGAATGCAGTATTTACTTCCAGAGTTCTTCTTAAGAATTGACTATCATCATGGAAAGATGTAACAAAAATTTTACACCGAATGCAAAGGCTAATTCTTAAAATTGAGACTCGAATATTTAATATTTATGAAGGACATATTAAAAATTGTACTTTTATTCACTAATAAATACTTAACTAGAGATAAAAGTAGCTGCTCTAAAATCTTAAGTTCAATACTGGTGACTTCCCTGAAAGCCATATCCATAAAGGCCATGTTTCACTATTCACTATTCTTTGTACATGCCATACTGTCATACAAATAAGATAGAAGCAAATTTTTTTTATATTACTGATTGAAATAAATGCAACTCTGATGGCATGGAAATTGTCATTTCATGAACATTTTCATAAATGTATGCAAATCGTATGACTTGTCAAAAAATCATTCCATCCTATTTTTTCAGCACACATCCCATATTTGATAGATTGTACGATTGTGCTGCAACAACCGTAACAAATCCTGTTTGTGATTTCCCTTTGCACGTTATTTTCATTGTATTGTTTCCTTGTTGACATTTCCCATTAACATTATCTTAAATAGGGGATTTTAGGGGATTCACATTTTGTAATGCTGGCAAGATATGGAAAAATCACTTGTCAGCACTAGATGCGGTTTCTGCTTTAAGCTCCAGTTGGGGTAACGATGATTGCGTGCTAGAAAGCAATTACTTTACATGAACACATACAATCTCTATCTCTTTCTCTGTCCCTCTCCCTCTCCCTCTATCACTAAACTGTTGTTTTCAACACTCTGTGCTACAGACACGAATAGAATTTCTTTTGAAATAAATGCAAATTTTGAATTATGAAGCTGTGTAGATAAATTAGCATGCATTGACACTTTTTTATTTGAAAATATGAACGAGCATGTTAATAATTTTTTAGAATTCTTTTAATGGCGCGGAAGACTAACTGCAATGCTTGCGATTATATTCGAGTTGCATAAATATTAAATGTGTCACTAGTTCAGGGTTAATAATTGTTATCGCCATACTTATCATCATACTCGTAATTACCATTATGGTCCACACAGCAAGTAATTGGTTGTACTGAACGAAAAGGAAATATAGTAAACATTTTGGAAATTAAGCTCAATGAAACTCCTCAATTACTCGGAAAAGGATATACAATTATAACTAAAAAGTATATTTTAAAAATTATGTTTTCCAATAGAAGTGAACAAGCACTGAGTTTACGTTGTTGTTAATTCTATATTTCGCAATAAATTGAATTGAAGGTAAAGTAAGTGAGTGATACCCTGTTCAGACATGCAACTGAATAGCGCAACATACTGCATCGTAATTTATCATACACTCAATTGAAATGGATGAATTCTCGCATTTCACAACTGATAGATTTTTTATATTATATTATATATTATACTCGTATACAGTTTTTAAATATATCAAACATAAACTGACTCTTTCTTTCTGTCAATTAAAAAAATCTTTTTAATTTGTGTCTAAATAGGCATTTTAAATCAAAATAGGACGAATTTAAGCCAATGTATTTTAAATAATCAGTAACTCACTTCAAGCATCTGGAGCTCATCAAACAAATAAAGATAAGCAAGAATTCCATTATTTCCGTTACATGCGACTTAATCCAACTGCATATTTTCTTACCTTAATTATTTTTACATCGCCGAAAACTATTTTATGTAAATTATAGCATTTTTCCCCCATTATGTTTTTACTTGTACGAGGCAAATTAAAAGAAAGAAACTTTTCGCAAAGATTTTTCTTTTTTTCATTTTCTTGAAGCCACAACAATTCCTAAAAGAAATTTTTCATTATTAATTTCTTAGTTTTAAGAAAGTTTTCTGTAGGTTTTTGCTCATTTTTATTTATTTTGCTTTCTGTTTCAACGAATTGTTGCAGCATACTCGTACGTATTATGCGATAATGCACTTTAAACTTTTTGTCTTTCGTAAATATTGTTTTAGCTGACTTAAGAAAGCAGCGTAAAACTGTTCGTAATGTTGCTAGCAGGCACACACGCGCGCGCACATACGCAACTTTGCACACAGTCATTTTTAAACATGGTGTAAATGAGGAAGAGGTAAAGAAGCGGGAAATAAGTTTAAGGCAGACGCGTCCGCACGAGATAATCACGCACGTTCGACAACTTGAAAAATAATTAGATTGTTTCGTTGCGTTTGTGAGTTTTTTTTCTTTTCGAAAAAGTACGGAGCAAGTACTGCAGGCTTTAGGTTTGCCTGCATGTAAACCGGCACCGGATATTGTAATATGCGGCAAGGAATCTGAATATTTACACAAATAGAAATTTAATTGAATTATTAAGCAAAAAGCAAAGAGCAAAAAAAAGAGTTCCGATCTCAATTTTCAGCAAATTGTTTTATATAATTCGAAATACATTATTATTGCCTGTCACACTAGGCAAAGGCTTAGCGATAATAATGATTTTGATAAAACTTTGCGACAGAAAGTGTTAAAGTGTTGCATTTATTTTGTCACAAGATCAGTTTAAAGTCGAATAATATTTTCGTTTAGTTACGTTCTATGCGGTCTTACGTAAAAGGGCAACATGTTCAATGCATAAGACATCGCAATATAATGCAATTCATCCGCAGGCGAGAAGCCATTTCCAATTCAAATCCCCAGGAAAAACACAAATCGCTTTCATTCTTAAATGTTTTATCTGACTCGACTAATTTTTTTTTAAACTGCTTTGAGAAACGGAAAGGACCCGGAAGCGAAAGGACATCGCTTATTTCTCAAAATCTTTTTGCCTTGAGAAGGACAACAAAATGCTATTTGTAATCTCTCGAAATTATTTCCTGGCAAATGATAAGTTGGCCACACTCACAACGTCTACGTCCGTTGCTAAAACTTTCCAATGAAAGAGAAAAATCCCTAAAGTTTAATTTAATTTTTTTTTTAGTTTTTTTTTTTTTTTTGTTTCATTTCAAATACTTTTCGTCTTTGATTCTTTGCCCAGATTTAGAAGTTTTCTACAAATCTCTTCTAATATTATAATAATACGATTGATTATTTTGTACACTGTAAGTCAAGATTATTCCAAGTGTATGTTTAAACAAATTTATCTTATTTTTAAGCCATAAAAACCAACACACACGATTTAATTGAATCTACTTAACACACTTTTTCGAAGGAGAAGAAAAAAGCTCAACAAACACTAAAGAATAATAATAATAATAGAAAAAACAAAACAAAACTACTTACAAGCTTTACCACACATACATGCAAACCTACACATGCTCATAAATTCAGAAGAATGTGTATCTGAAAGGATTACAATTTACAAAAACTTCGAGTTCCTTAATGGTGAGAAAAGTTTGCAAAATGTTTATGTGTGTGTCTGTGCGAAAGTGTGAGTAAAAGCATACAGTTTCTTTTTCCTCGTTAAACTCCTCACCGGTCATTGACATGTAAACGAAGGAGAGATCTTTAGTGTCCTTCGACTTCACAAAACATTTTTCAAACCCAAATTGTCACATACTTCAAGGAGCTCAGAGGAGGGGATTTAATGGATAAAGTGACAAGGTGCTGAAGTTCAATTTCTCATCTCTTGATTTGGCAATGATTTGATAAATTCATTCATCCCGCCTTTCACTAAATTGGATTAGCGTTGAGTACAAACTTGTTGGCAGAATAACTTGCCGAACTTAACGCATTTTATGTAATTCCACTACAGAGATGGCATTAAGGATTAGCGTTGTCCTTATTAGGACTTCCGCTTTAAGGCCCCACACTGTGTATCTATTTACTTTTACTATAAAATGTTTTTGCTAATTTTTATTTGTATTCTGAAACGTTGTTTGCATTTATAATGAAGTTACAGAACCAAGAGAGAATTCGGAAAAACTGGTAGAGGAAATTTACATGAAAACACACACACTCCAACTCACTAGAGGATTTCACAGCATTATTTAGAAAATAATTTTTTTTTTTCTGAAAGTTGTCGTAAGAAAAAGATAAAATACTATTTACAATATTTTAAGAAAATTCCTAATTAAATATATTATAATATTTCGCTATAAATCTGCACTTCTTTCATTATGTAGAGTAGAAACAATTTTAATTCCGTTCCACTAGTCGTAACACCAAAATCACTTCATTTCCATCACCAGCATTCTTAATAATTTTATCTTCCTGAAACACCTCAAATATTTTTTAAATCAGTTTAATTAACCTGACAAAAAGAATAAATGTGTAGTGACCAGGCCGTCATTAGTGGCTTCGGTAAAATCTAGCATAACATCCAGCAAATATTAAGCGGATATGCGAGAGGAGATTTCCGGTTTCAAAAATTTTTGCTTTATGGTGCAGTGCAGAAGTCTAAATAGATGTCGTTACCGCCCATCACGCGACTATATTGCCCATGTTCGTTACAACCCTTTTTAGATCGCTGCCCAAAGAGTCTGCTTCTGAGACATTTCTGAATTAATAACTTTAGGGATGAATGATGAACTTGACATTAAATGAGAAATTGAGCGTAAGAAGTCAAAAAAAAAAACTAAAAAAGGTTTGTATTATAGAAAAAGCTATTTAATCAAAAAAAGAAAAAATATTATCCTTTTTCTAATTATCAGTTTCTAAAAGGAAAAATATATAGATTAGAAACTCCACATCATAAGTTTATCAAAAAATTGTCATGTGGCTGCGAATAAATAAAAAAATTTATAACAGAGTTCGCAGACTTAACGGCATCGCCCAACGCATTAATTGTATACGTTTAAAAATAAAACATTTCTTCGATGGAAATCTATGCAAAAATCCCCTTTTTCGCATCGGGATTTCACATGATAATCCTTTTGTATTAATAAATTTATTTGGAATGATTTGCCTTTGCGTTGAAAGATCAGCTGCAGTTTGACCGTTTCAGAAAAAAAAAAATCCCTAAGAAAAATTCGTTCTCCATCCCAGATGCCACACGAGAGTTATCCGATTTTTATATATGAAAATTGAAAGCAAAAAATCTATACTTCTGCATAGTTGTAAAAATAAAAATAATTTAAGAAAAGGACACGAGCTTACGTTTGTAATTGTTTAATAATGAATTCTGGCAGCAGAATAAAAAAACCAACAGAGTATATTTTTGAAGAAAATTTCAAATACTGTTGAATGGAAAAAAACTAAAAAAAAATTTACAAAACGATCCCATAGTGCACATCCTAAAGTAAACTCTGATCATTTTTAAATTTACCACAAAAATTATACATGAAAATTTGAAATTTTAAGATTGTAAAAACACGAACACACTTTGCGAATGCAAGAAATTTACAAGTGTGGAAATTGATGCAACAATAACAAATTTTTTATATCCTGCACGCGCTTTGTATGCACTTGATTGGCATTGATTACAGAATATTTTTTATTTTCAAGAAGAATATAAAATATCGAATTTCCTTTATTGCTACTTTTAATAATTCTCTACCTCTTCTCTTCTTCTTTAGAGGATTTTATTTTTAAAACAGGAAACGTCACTTATAGAGACTCACAGTATCAAAGCTTTTACAGCAGGCTGGCCATCCACATTCGCTTTACGAAAATATTTTTTTGCCAATAAGTTAATAACTTTCTATTACAAACCTATTTCAAATTTCAATTAAATTATCCTTAATCGGTCTCAAAAATTTACATTCCGATTAACTTTCGAATGTTCACAAGTCAAACATAATGCAGCATTAAAAATACTCAGATTGCAATTTATTGCACATTTTAAAATTGTTCGTTGCCTTGGCAGCATGCACAAGCCAAGCACAGAGTAAATATATCTCAAATTATAAATTGGAGCATTAAAATATTTATAATACAAAATTTATCAATTTTACAAAATTCTAGTCACATGAATGAAGCATATACTTTCGGTTGCCATGAAATTGTAATAAAGTTATAAAAATATTGTGGCAATAATCACATCTAGAGAGCAGTCGCACACATACACAGCACAAAGCACAACACGAGTACAGATACCCAGCAAACAACAAATCAATGGCTTGAACAGAAGCGATTTTCGTCATCACAAAATTCTCATTATGGATTAAAAGTATTCCAATTTTGGTTGGAATAAAATTTTCTTATCTAGAAATGACTGAGGATGTGAGTTCGGTGGATACCCCAGCGATTTATAAAAAAAGGATATAAATTTATGTATTCATAATAGTAAAGTTGCGATCAGACTTTTTCTAACGCAGAACTGATGCAAATACGACTGCCCCATTTTACAAAAGGTTGTTTGCCGCCAGTTGGCGAGGAATGGATGTGATTGTTCTAAGCACACCAACAAACAGCTGTTGGGGTAGTCTCTTCTTTGTTATGAAAAAGAATTGCATGAGAACGCATTAGATATTGATAAATTTTTAATATTTACGTTCGCAACATTACTTCATTTTGTTGTTCTCAATTGTCGTATAGGGCAAGGCAATATAGGCAATATTGTCGCTCCCGCTTAGCGACAATATTTAAGTATTTAAATCCGCTAAAAAGGAATGTTTGCACTGAAGTTACGTGGTTGCCAACCAAAATAAGCAACCGATATCGATAAAAACACACATGGCGTTACAAGCATTCGACGGTACTTCGTAGCAATATTTAATCGGAACCTGAAACGATCCAAAACCGGTGTGCAACGCATGACTGCTCTAACGGTTATCCACAGTTTAATCCTACTAATTAAAAGAAAAATATATTTTTCATTTCTATAATGAAATTTGGAAATGTAAAATACCTCACCGGTTAATATGTAGACTCCAAGTCTGCCCAAACACCGGTATGCATCTTAACTCAAGTTTTTAAATTTAAAAAAAATTTAATCTGACGCAGCATGAAAATTTTGAAATTGCAACATATTCTTATTCGATAAAGTATTCATTGTGTCAAACCTTTCTGCGGATGCGCTGATGTCAGTTAGAGAAGTATAATGCACCCAATGTGACTCGGTTTTTCTGAACTATTTCGTATAACCAGAGATAGACGTCGGCCAACTAAAAAATAACTTAATGTCATCCATTAATTCAGCTCAAACCCATCAGCCCTCTCAAAGAGTATCCGCAGAAGTTGCAAGGAAGCCATATCCGAATAATCTGTGCTAGTTAACCTGACCAACATGCTTGCTGGTCGCACTCATATGGGACAACATTAAGCCAACCTCAAATTTAAATATGTGTTCATCTACTTTTATCACAGCCATTATAAAAACTGAAGTTATGAACACGAAGGCATAAATATACAGTGGCTGATGAAAAAGGCCAGAGATAATTTCTCAAGCAAAGGAAATTGCGCGTTTACACAATTTTATAATGGTCTGCCAGACGATATGAATATTCGGAAAGTATACTCCCATTTACAACGGCGGACCCGATTCACTCTCCTACACAATCGTACAATCTGCAACATGTGGTAAGTGCGGTGAAAAAATAGGATAGTGTAGCGTAAATAGTCATCTGTGTGACAGGTTTTTTAACTAGTCGTGCGATTTGCAACATTTTTGAAAATTTTCATAGAATAACAATTTTTATGCGATCAGAGTTGTATTTACTTCAATCAACAATGAAAAAATATTTGTATTTGGAATGCAATGGAAACACATCAGATTGTCATTTGAATGAATCAGTCGAAGCTATAGGATGTTGAAACTAGCCTTCTTATGTTATGGAATCGCATAGTTGTCTGCTGAATATTCGGTTAACTGGAGTTGTAGAACATGTTGGAACGACTATTTGTCAACACAGCGATCAACAGCTTCAAGCTTTTCAGACAACTCCAGGCAGAAAATTTAATCTCTTCTGGCCCGCCATTTTTCACAATATTGAAATCAACTTTTCTAACTGAAATCAGCGCATCCGCAGAAAGGTTTGACACAATGAATACTTTATCGAATAAGAATGTGTTGCAATTTCAAAATTTTCATGCTGCGTCAGTTCTTGAAACCCCGCAAACAATTAGTTTTACCCCCCTTGACCATCAGCAAAATATATAATCCTGCATCGGATGCACATTGGAATTGCCATGCAGGCAACAATAACTTTTCCTTCCACATTAATAAGCTTTGTGGAAGTATTTTTACCCACTGTAAAGCAGTTCCAGTAAGTGTGTTAATATCTACGAATATGCAATTTTGATATGCATAAATGTATAAGGATATATTGTTATTTTATGTTGCACGTATTTTTGCCACAAATCCCAACGAGTATTGACATAATTTTACAATACCAAGTCCATAAACACATTTACGGCCAGTATTTGAGTAAACGTGCCAGAGTATGTGCACACTTGCAACATAAACTTTGGAAGCACATTAAAAATGTGTCTCCTCTCTCCCCATTGCACACTCTTTTCCGTCAACTATCGAAAAAGATTATCGTTTACACTTTTGCAGTCCCATTGCCCTAAAGTACAGTAATGGAAGCGCACATTTAAACTTCAATAAATTGTGTAGCAAAAACCGAAATTAAAACGTACACACGAGTGCGAATTTAATGGAAGTGGAACTAGTGATGTACTGCTGGGTAAAGTTTGGTAACTGCTCATGTGTTGGTTAGTTGATTTTGGTCACTTGCCATACACAGCGCAATAAATTTATCACACTGAGACTTAAGCTGAAGAAAAAAAGAAAAGAAGAAGAAGAAATTGCTAAAATGAGAACTAAAATTTGGAAATATTTTAAGAAGAAATAACTGTTTATAACAACACATATAACGGATATAATCCAAAGGGAATTTATAGAGGAAGCGTCACATGGCACGATCACGCTGTCGCACGAGTACCGAACTCTATAAAATAAATAAAATGGAAAGAATTCCAAACAAACGAAAAAAACTTTCTGTGCCATGAGAATTTTAAGTGAAAATTTATAGCATAATTATTAACTAAACCAAAGAAACGAAGTAGACATGAAAAATAAGTTAACAAATCCTTAAAGAAAAAAAAAATATCCTGTTGTAATTGCTTAAGTTGACTCCCTGCCCCACACTGAACAGGACATTAAATTTTTTTTTTTTTTGTTTTTTTCGGTAATTTCTCAATTTGCTGAAAAAACGGGAAAGTAGAGACGCTTTTTAAAATACGCTGTGGCCCATTTTTATTTAATTGTGGCAAACCAGGTGACCCAGCAAAGGAGTTTAAAAAGTGTGCAGCCCATTTCTGGAATTAATATATATATTTAGACTTAGAAATGAATTCGAAACACAATTAAATAGATTTTTCCGAGGTATCAGCCAGCTCTTATTTTATTTAATTAGCCGATAATTAATTCTTTTTTATAATTTGTTTAAGGGTACAAGGTGGCGTGCAAAGTAGAGATTATATTCCACTCTATACTGTACCATATTTCAGTATTTGGGCTTTATTATAACTCAACCCCAATAAAAGTATCCGAACTGGTAACTTCTTTTTTTGGTTGATTATAAGTACGCTAATGACGAGAGGCAGTCAAACCGGGAGAGATAGAGAGAGAGAGAGTGAATATCAGGATGCCTTGAATTACAAAATGCATTGCCATCTGTCATAGGTTACTTACTGAAGAGAATACCGGTTAAATACTTGACATAATGGGTGTTAACTTTTAACGAAATCGGGTGACACATATATATTGGATATCCAATTCAACAAGATGCTTAGATAGTTTACGTAAAAATGGAAAAATCAGCTTAAAGAAAAGCTGGATTCCCCACTGAAAGTCTCTTCACCATTCCATTCAGCAATTAAACGGTGGGTTTATGCATTTGGGAAAGGTCGAACGAACATTTCCGAGGAGGCAACTGGGATATCACCTAATCGTATTCGCAATACTTTTCAGGACTATTGGAGCATAGAGAAGTTCTGTACTCAACGGGTGCCGCGTTTACTAACAGTCGATCAAAAACCAACGAAATTAAATTCGAACTGTTCCCCTAACATATTCACTAGGCAGAGCCCGGGAATATTATCTCTTTCCAAACCTTAAAAAATGTCTTGGAGGTAAAAAATTCAAGAGCAACAGGGAAGCCACCAATGCTGTTAATGCGTGTTTCGAGGTGTTTGACGAATCACACTAGAACATCACTTTCGAAAATGCGCTATATCCCGATGGAGATGATGTTCTCAAAATAAATTGTTTTTCTTTATCAGACCTTAGACCTTTCACCTCTCCCTCGTATATAATAAAATTTGAGTTTAGCTTAAAAATGTATTATTAGCTTATTTTATATATAATTGGTTTTTTTTCGCTGGTTCTAATATTTAAGTGATGACGTCGTAGTCGCATCTGAGTACAACAGAAAGGGTCGAAACAAACAAGCAGCTTTCTTTAGGATTAAGGTGATTAATTTAGAACTCACAATTGCCACCAATTATGGCATCCTCCGATGACCTCACAATACTTTCTTTGGAAGCATAATTTATTGCACTGCTGCTTTAAAACGTACGTCATTTGGATTCTTAAATCTGACTTCACTTCCATTTGAAGCCCTTCATAAATGTTAAGTGACTTTACGTCGCACTCTGGTGTACAACTATTTCGAAAGTCACCAGTTATATTCCTGACAAAACAAAAATTTTTAACAGAAACATTTTTTATGGATCGCAGCTGCTTTTTTCCGTAGAAAAGGGAAGACAACATTTATTAAATTAATTATTTTTACTAATATTTAAATCGGTATGCTTTCATATTTCGCGAGTTATGCAATCCTTCTTCTGCTGTTGGCTCCTTAAGCAGAAGTAGTATTTCCTCGGTTCATTCAAATAGTTCGATATAAAATTTTGAAATCTTGATCCGTTTAACGACAGATTAGATCATTTTCAATTAATTAATTTCAATTAATCTGAATGTACGTGCAGAGCATATCTAAATGTAATAGAGTGAAGTGAAGCCGATGCCTTATAAGCGCAATATAAATCTGTTGATAAAGGACAACTCCAATATTCCATAACACTCACTTTACTAAAAGCTTTACAAAATAAAAATGTAAAGGAAATAGAAACTCTTAAATTCCACCATAATTTAAAATCACAAGTAAGACTTGTTTGATATCAAATTCTTGTAAAAAAAATTATCGTCACTATTTTAAACTTTTTCTTGGCTTAAATGAAGCGATTAAATTGGTTTTTATATACAGACTTTAATAAATAGAAATCATTTAAAAAAAAGCATTGAACACTGATTAAGGAAGCAGCTCTCTAAGAGCAGCCTTGAAACTTACCAGACAAAACTGAATTCAATTTATACTTTTCAATAAAAAACACAGAAAAAGAAATCACTGTACACATGAGCCTTTAAAAATCACTCACCGGCGTCGAATAGGGATGAGCCGTCAAACGTATGCCATCCGCCTCCAGATGCCTTTTAATCACAGATTCTAATTCTTTCATCGTTGTCGGCGTATCACTCTCGGCCGCTAGAATTTCATTACTACTACTCAAGGCCTTCGGATCGTTGATCATGACATATACCAAGGCAGCACCCTTCTCCCGCAACGTTCGTACACTTTTCAATAGTTTACTGCGATGCTGGGCATTGTCTACGCCAATGGCATCCAAATCAATTTCACCAATTTGCTTGCATATCTCCAACTCGTCGTAGCCGTTCTCCATGAAACTCTCCGCATATTGCTGCAAACCTAAAGCTCTCAACCACTCACAAACGATATTGTTATGTGGCATATTTTCGTATCACGTAATGTGAGGAGGAGGTGTAAAGTCAAGCGGAGCAAAACTAACTTTTGGCACTTTCAAAGCTGATTTCAATTTCGTACTTGTTGTGTTCGCTGACGACGATGTTGACGACGAGGCAGTTGAATTTGTGGGCGTTGCAACACTGATTGATGCCGATGCTGCAACCGAGATGTTGCTTATGAGTGGCGTAGCATTTGCTGTTGAATGGGCTACTTGAGCTGCTGGACAGTTTGTTGCCTTCATAGCATCTATTATTAATGGCCCTTTTTCGGTAGTAATTGGAAAATGAAATAACTGGAAGAAAATACATTTTAAAATGAAGATAAAATTGAATTGCAGATATAAAAATGTTAGATGATGTTTGTTGTCAGTAAAGGAGGGCAAGTGGAAGAAAATCAAATAACGGTATTCTTAATGTTAACGGCGAATAAAACGAAATGGAAAAACCAAAGAGAAAAAAGTATTTGATAGAATTAATTTTTCATAAATAGGAAATCAGGAATGTTGCTCTCACCGCAGTCACAAAAATTATTTTAAGTTAAACATAATTTCGATTGCAAAAGATTTTTAAGTTTCAAATAATTAAATAAATAATTTTTTTCGTTAACAAATTAATCTCGTACAATCGCAGAATCTGCAGATGCGAGTATATAAGATAACGCCTTGCATGGAATTTCTTCCTGAATCTTCAAAAGCATTTTCTTATATTTTTTTATTGCTAGTCAACTTTACTTATAGCCAAAAGAGTATCCGTAGAGTTATCTATATTAAAAATGGAAGCTTTTAATGCAAACGAATTAGTAAAAAATTTTCCTTTTTAATTACTAAATTATTAAATATGGAACCACATTCCCCTTTGAATTCTAAATTTAATATTAAAATGATTAATATTCTTTGGCTCAGCAATATAATATTCAGATATTTGCTTGATTTTATTTGTCCTATTTCGTGACATTTTATTTCCTTTCGATTATCCTTTTTTAATTATGCCATACACATTTGCGTCTGTGTGTTTGTCTGTAGAAATTTGAGCTTAAACGATATTCCAAAAATTATTTTATTTTGTTCAACATAATTTTCCAAAACTTTCATCAATTAACAAAAACTATTTAATGGATTTATTAAAAGAAAACAAAAATCGTCTGGTTTATGTTGACTTTAAATTCTGATAGTAGCCTTTGGCAGTAAAGGCAAATATCGCAGGAAGTGTTAATTTATGTATAGAGTTTTTACAACATTTTTCAATTAATAATCTCCTGAAAGTATAAAACAAAATGGTGAAATATATACACACATGTATATATGTGTGCGTGTGTATTTGAGAACGTGGTAAAGCTTTCGATAGTCTTAAAACGTATAAAACGTATTTATTTGTGACATTAAACCCTTAAGATATTTTCTTTGAAAAGTCCTTCTATAAAATAAGCATGAAAATAATAAAGTTTAACGCAAGCCTATAATTATATCATATCTCTGTGTGTTTATTTGTTTTGGCACATGTGCGTAAGTATGTGACAAAATAATTATTAATAGTAAATAATTTGGGCGGGGGAGAAAAGGAAATCAATTTGGGATCATAATTTAAATATGCAAAGCATATACAAATCATATCCTTTTTATATACAAAAGTACATCATTTATTTATTATTTAAATCAAGTATATCCTGAGGATACTTTAACACACACACACAGGAACACGCATCGTAGATAAACAAGGAGAGCAAACAACTGTAATATTACAGTTTAATTTTATTTGTTTAATACTTTATAATCAGTGCACAGCAAAGAGGCCAGAGTATGCAGTTGATTAATCGAGGACTTTCTGTACAATTTAAATTGTAAATTTCGCTCAAAGGATTGTTAGAATAATTTATCACAATTAATCGTTGTCACGATTAAAGTTCTTCTAGTTTGTTTCTTATCTTTTAAATTCGTTATTTTCAATTGTTTACCAGCTTAAATTTCTCTCTTTAGTATAAATATTTATCTGTAACCTTCTTAAATTTTTAGTTCTTGTGCCGTAGGCAAAATAATAAAAAGAAATTAATTTAAACGACTAGTTTAATTTCAGGCTTAATTAAAATAGTAACAAGTTCCTTAAATCAGGATAGTCGTTAAATAGCAAGAAATTTGTAAATGCAATTATACAAAAAAAAAATATATATATATATAAAATATAAAAAATATAAAAAATTTTGTTATTATAAATAAATAAAAATAGCGAAAGGATTCAACTAAATCTGTTAATTATATTATTTTATTCGAATTAGCAATTTTATAGCGGCTTGCAATATTTGAACAAGGATCTGGCGGTAATAAGATATTTATTCTACGTGGGTGTATCGGTATTCAACTATACCGATTGTCTTTATTTATGCTAAATTCTGGTTAGGGAATATACTTCTCATCCTTAAAAGTACATGACACAAAAATATCTTCGTTAAAACTTTTTATAGCGGAAAGTTAAGCTTATTTAACTTAAAGAAGCATTCAATTAACTTGCCAGTAAAATTTTCTGGGATTCTACTGTACTTGCATTAGTAACTCAAGTGACACAAGAGAGATGTTATTTGCTAAAAACTGTTGGAAAAAAGTCATTTGCAAGTTGGCTAGAGGTCGCTTTTCTCAGTGCCAGGCGGGTTATCCTTCGTATATAATGAATATCCTTTAGAAAGTCAGATATGATATGTATTGCAGCAAATTAACGCGGACTTATTTTACTTCATTTTGAATTGCAATTTTATTTTTTTTTTTCTATAAACAGACTTTAATTTATTATTTTTATTATTTTTTTTTTTTATTTTTCATTGTCTTACAAGATGTTTATGTTCGGACTTATCTTTCTTGTTCCCCATCAGTAAATGAGAAGTCCAGACCAGTTTACGTCTCGACTTGGAAATACTCGCTAATTGGGCAATTTCTTAAAAATCATATTTATTCACTTTTCTCATTTATTGGTCAAGTGTATTGCAAACAGATGACTCCTCTCCCAAGGATATAATTACATAACTTAAACAGGGTACTTAGAGTAAAGAGCTCAGAATTCGGAAAAAGGATAAAGAAGATGGTCAGAGTTCTTACTCATTGATTACTTCGCCGATTTAATAAGGCTACAGAAGAGCGGCATAGACACCAATTTATTTTAGTCTCAGATAAGTTGGGCGGATCAATGAAACTCACCTATTACAAGCCCATGTACAAAGTTAACACATAACAATCCGATATAAAATTTTGCTGCGGATTATTTCATATTAAAACAATTAAACTGTATCAGACGATGACGACATATGAAGATCCAAGCAAAATGAATCTCCGTTCCATGCATTTGTAAACTAATCGCATTGCATGAAGTAAGTTAATAACCAAATAACTGGATACTCTATTAGATGCACGCCCACACACACCTTTTATAAAACATTCGCAAATGTTCAGATTTGCTGACAATGATATTTAATGATTCCATTTTGTTTTTGCGTTAACAAAATCCAGTTATCAGTAGATGCGTACAGAGTTTTGCACATACTCAAAGGAACACATTTGAACTTATTCAACAATTGCTGTCTCCTTGCAATTAGGAATATTTGCATACACACTTACGAGCAATCTGTAGGAGGTTAATGAGTAGCGCATTTGTGTGCGTGAGCCCGCATATACATTTTTAATAGTTTCAATCTCAGATCAACAAGCTAAGGAATATTTAACGAAAATATGTATGTTTATTCCCAACATTCATATGAACTTTCCAGGGAAAATCGAATACGAAATGTATAAAATTGTACAGGAGATTAAAACCATCGATTTGGCAAAAAAGGCGAAATTCGTCCTTCAGTGTATCAAGTGCAGGTAATTTAATATATCTTGCAATTAACAGCATAACAAACTTGTTATCTAAATGCAATAAACCACCCTCGCAATTGGCTTCTTTAAGCACATGCAAATGGATTTATGGAATATAATAAACACGACAGTGGACTTATGGAGAATAAACCCATACAATACCGGTATGCCAGCAAATGTGTGTAAGAAACTAACAGTTACAAATATAATTGAAGTGCATTTGATATCATAATGCATTTGTGTTTATCGGAGTTCAAGTAATACGTAGGAATTTTTATGGAGTCAAGCGAGCAATTCATGTCTGGGCGTAAACTGGCAGTGCAGACATGGCAGGCTTGGCAATCCTGAGATGATACTAAAAAAGTATTTTTTTTTTAATTTTTCCCTCATATTGAAAGCGGGAACATTATCATGGAGCTTTGCACCGGGGAACGAACTTTACAAATCCTAAAAATTTATTAGGAAAATAATGAGAGTGCTATCGGAACGTATCTAAAATTAATTCCAATTTTCGGTCAATTTACTCTCAGAGGAATTGTTAGAAGATTCCAGTAGAATCTAAGTATGCATTATGTTAAACCACCAACGAGAGCAGGGGCAGCTCGTTGCGAAGTATATATTGGTGATGTTGGTCAATTCCACATCATGCACAGCAATTGAATCCTTCTCAGAGCACTACATCGTGTATTTTGAGAAGACATACACGCGGTCATCCATATAAGAACCGAAGCCGCAAGAGCATCTTATACATCGTACGTTTGCTGATTTCGATTTAGAGCAACTCGAAACAGTTCATTTTTTTATCGAAAAAATGTGTTCGAATTTTTCGCTGAATGGTTCTTGAAGTCCACCAGGCACTAACTCATCCATTAGAAATGACTGTCTGGTACGCCCGTCGTACTAGTGGTGCCATCGGGCCAGAAAACAACGTAAAGATGGATGCTGAACGATTATTTTCTTTCCAAAATGAAAATGGCTTTAATGACATGTTCTTTAACCAAGTCCTTGCAACTCTACATTCAGCTCGTGATGCGTGGAAATGTCAACTATTTATTAATTTAACGTTTTATACCAGTTAGTTGGCCACCAAGATCTTGTGTTCTAACGCCGTTGGACTAGTTTTTGTATGGTTAAGTGAAGTCTTTGCTTTATGCGAACAATCCACAAGCAGTTGGCGCTGTGGAATTGGATGTTAAACGTCTCACCGGTAAACTGCAGCCTGCTTTATGCGAAAGAGTATTTCAAAATTGGAAGGATAGTGTGCAGTACTATGAGGGGAGACGTAAACACAAACTAATCGTCTCAGTTTTCAAAATAAAAATAATTATCTTGATACCTTATACGAGTTAAATTTTTATATAATTGCTTGCCCAGTTGGTTGCCTGGCCAGCTGGCCACAGTGAATCCTGGATAACGCCTACTAATTGCAACCAAGCAAATTCCCGAGGAGTAAATCTCAATTAGGGCCAATTACAAAGTTTATTATTATGGAATTCCTACTGGGAAGAGGTAAAAATTTGCTTTTGCCTTTAAATCTTTTTCGTTTAACCTTTGAAAGGAATTCTGTAACAAAGGCAGGATATTACTTTTTCCTTTTGACCTTGATGAAACATCCTCGTATGAATTAGCCCAGACTACTCAACTCACTTAATGATTGTTGGCATTAACAAACACAAGCAAATGAGCAGTTCAAGTGACAGATAAATTCCGAGTCAAATGTTATAAGCAACAGAATAGTAAAACAAAAGAAAACAAACGAATGTTGTATTACTGAATGCTTTCAGATAATTCGTAGCAGACTTAAATCTCATCCAAGTAGTCAAAGTCCTATAAATACTGACAAATGCTTAATGCCTTAAATCAGAGCACACTGGGTTTGCACTGGCCAACTGACGATTGGCACTACACAACAATACACAATCAACCGAATAGTTTACGGTTGCATGAGCTGCTAAATCAACCCACAAGTACACATGCTCATATTTTGTTGTATACACAATACAATTCAACAATAATTCCAACACAAGCAAAATCTGTGTCGGCTTGTTTTGTAAGGCTCGCTTTACAATAGCCATTCAATCTTTTCAACACAATCGTATACCAGCGAACACTTTATGTCGATGTTTATGATGTAAAAGATTCTTTAAAGATCCTGAATTACTTTTCACACAATTCCTTTAAGTAAAAGTGCATCTGTATGGCAGACCTATTTTTCAGGTGGTACGATTTGTGTAACTTTATAAAAATTGTAGTGAAACAAAAATTTCCAACCGATCTCAGGAGCTTAGCTGCTTGATCGGAAAAATCGGTTTGCATCCATATCATCTACACGTTTTGGATTCGGTTTGATTTCTAAGATAATTTCTTGGGGATGAGTCTTGCAACTGCGAAGGATATAGGATATCTAAATCCTTGTACATAAAGAGACAGATCATGGACACTGAATAAGAAACGAAATTCAATTTCTTATTTTTCGTGTTTGTTTTTTATTTAAAATATTGTCAGTGTGGTATACAAACAATTTTCTATATAATTTTTTTAAAAAAAATTGTTTAAATACTTCAGAATTTTTTATCTGAAAATAAATCGCAGACTTGTTTATATAACATAATTTTGAAATTATTTTATATTTTTAAATTTCATAGTTTTCTTCTTAAATACTTGTAGTGTTGATAACATTAACAAAAATATACTCATACGTTTTCAGTTATTTATTTGCTGCCAAGCGATTTTAAATCATGCATTTCATTATACTAAAGCCCCTTTAACCGATTCCAAATGGGAACTGTAAATCATAAAATAACTAAAAAAATAAATTGCCTGATAATAATCTTCTAAAAACCTGTACAGTAGCGACCATGTTAAGTTATGGAAAAATTAGCTGGCTGTAGCACGAAGCACCCATTGAGCCACGTACCAGCTTCCAGTAAGCACGAACTTACGCCTACAATATATACATAGTGTCTAAAAGTTGCATATATAGATTGCAACATACTTCATTTTGGAAATAGAACTGACCACAACTGAAGACTTGAACTCGATGTTTCCAATAGTGTACACACATGCAGAATATCTCAAAGAGTTGTTCCGAGTTCTTAAAAAATCCTCTCAGAAATATTATAAAATTATTCACAGTAACTTCATAACTTCATAGATGTCTACCAAACCACCTTTCGAAACGTATTTGCCAATCTGTGCAGAAAATGTTTGTTGGGTTATCTTTACAAACGCATACATATAAATGTATCTACGTATGTCATTTTTAAGTATTTGTGTGAACATTCAAAAAATATTTTTGTGGACATTCCACTTGAAATGATTGGGGAATCGAAACCTGATTCACATATTTCGAAATACGCACATATACGAAAGGATATTAACATTTTAGCTTCTTTTATTTTATAACAATATTCACTCATTATAAACGAAAAGGTTAATAAATTGTTTCGGAATTCCTGCCAAATTGTACTATCAGGCAAAACAGGAAATAAAAAATGTTTTGTGATTTTTTTTTTATTAAAATATTTATATCTTGTATTTAGTGTGAATTCGTTATTTAATATTTTTATTTATAAGATTTAAGACTACTATACATGGGCACTATGCAGTGGCGCATGTTTTCTCTCCAAAACAAGCACTCCCAGGATAATCGCTATGTAATGCTTTGAGACGTACTTGTGCGATAAAGGCAGTGGCAGAGAAGACTGAGTGGTTTTATTGAGGGCCTTTGGAGTCAAACTATGTGCTGCAAAGTAATTAGTTTACATTATTTTATTTTCATGAATTATTTTTACTTCGCCCTTGACACTGCTGCCGATGAGTGTCAATGGAGGTTGTATGTCACCTGACTTACATTATAATGTATGTAAAGAGTGTGCTGGTAAACGTTAAACGCCGACCCATAATATCTACGTTACTTCAATATTCCAGCAATACTCGAATTATGAGTAAATATCGGGTTTTACTACCAGAGCTGAGGGGAAAGCTACGATCCCAGCCAGACTTGTAGGTTACAAATCATCCCATTACAATGATCGATATTAATAAAAATATTTGTAGAATTGAAAAAAGTCTTTAAAAGAGATGCAAAATAGTTGAGATCATAAAACAAACTTTAATTAAAAATTAGTTTGTATCAAACAAGCCTTGTGAGCTTTCTCGGCAACGCCATCTCGCTTTTATTGTAACGTATACCTTCGAAATCTCCCCTGAACTATTTTTATTTGCTTCTCAGGCACTTCCGTTGCAGGTTTTGCTTAATTTATATTTCGCTTTCACATTCCCCGTCATCCTGCTACAATTTATATGGCACATGTGTGCCTAAAGCTCATATATGCTTTTGTTTATGGACTTGAATATTTAAACGCATGACCAAAATTGACTTACTGGGGTCAAAGAATTTCTGTAACCATTTCAAGGCACAGAATCATAAGTAATCACAAGAGCAAAAGGAGCAGAAAAACAATAGCAGGCCAAAAACCACAGAACGTTGGACCGAATTGTATGCAGAGGCATCCCGACATGCAAACGTGTGTGTGTGTGAGTTCAATTTCTTGTATGTAAATTGTTTCTTACACACTTAAGGAGTAAACAATTTTAGCTTGTAAACATTATAAAAGATTTAGTATGTATTTAAGGTTTTGAAATATTATGTAAATTTTACTACAATTACTAACATTTGTTTTTTGTATCTTGTAGGTTTGAATGTTTATTCGGTTAATAGAGTTTAAATTACAAGTGCGTTCTCATATTAAAAGCTGACAGTTTGCTACGAAAGTATTCATCCGCCAGGCAGATTTTAGTTTTAACTGGAAAAAAACTATTTTACACAAAATTTTATAATAACACATATAAAACTGCTGGCGGCTTGAATGTGGAAAATGTAAAAGCTCGTTTGCTTATTATTTAATGGATCCTGCATGGCAAAGCAACTGCCAGCTGATTTGAAAGATCCAGCTGACTTTTGATGGTAAGGCGAATTCTTATTAAAATGTATTTTTTTCAAATTATTATTTAATAAAAAAAAAGAAATATTTCTATACTTTGAAAAGTTTTAATTAAAAAATATATAAGAAGAAGAATAATATTGCGAATGGAATTAATAAGCAAAAACGCAGAATTGGGGAAATTTTTTTTTAAAATACATCTAGTAACACATTACTTCTTTTTTTTTAATAAATTTACTTTAATTTATGTTATTTACTTTAATTAAAACTTTTATTGAAAATTTCAAAGGGCATTCATATTGTGGCAATTGCTTGGCATTCCCATATCTCATGCGATTGATACGTTTGCCACCTCACAGTAAATTCGCCTTGAGTATACAATCACAATCCTCTCAATCCCTTTGAAGTTTCACAGACTGAAGGAGTTCAGTTTCTTGATGGGTTTAAGAAAATTTTCCATCCAGAACTTGTTGACCTTTCAGTATTTAAAGGACAATGTAATTGAGAGCATTAAATTTGCCAGTTGCAAGCAATATAAAATATTCAAGCTTATTTAATTAGGATGGCCAACTTATTTCAATTTAATTAGGTGCCTTCAATTTCTCCTAATTTGTTTGCATCTGTTCCTAAGAAACCAGGTTGTATTTTACCACCCCTTTGCAATACATTTGTCCTTGACTGTATGCACAACAAGCATGGATGTGTGTGTTTCTGCAATTGCAATTGTATTCGTGTTCTTGCCAATGCATTAACATAATCACACACACACCCACTCACTCCCAGAGCGACACACACATCCATATTTAATTATGTACATCTATTTTTAATGCATTTTTTGGGGTTTTTATGCCACATTAGGCAGAGTTTAAAAACTAATTTGAATTCTTTAGATTTGCAAAAGGCAAAGTGACAAGGGATTGTTACTTAATTCCTTGCACTTTATCCTTGATAGAGATTTATAATGATTGTAGTTAAACATTAAACATATTTGAAATATATGAATTACAAGGAGTTTTAAATATATCATGTGGTTGTGCCATTAAATTTATGGATTTCCAAAATGCAGATTTAAATGAGAAATTCCATATCGTTTTTAAAGCGTGCTAAGCACAACTTGCAAATAGTTCGTACACTAAATAAATGGCCAGAATAACAACTCATATGAGAAATAAGTATTTGAGTAATAAATTTTTAAAATGACTTAAATGCCAATTTTTTAGACACTCACTTACTGTCCTTAAGACAATAAAATGAATATTATTTAAAAATTCTTTGAAACAATTTTTTTCTTTTATTTAAAAAAATATTACGATCTTCATAAGAATGCTGGTTTTATTTACACTCATGTCTTTTTTATCATCACTTCTGTGTCTTTCTTGAGAATGATGGGCGAATGTTCCATATTTTTTCTTGGCACACTCTGCTTATTTCTTTTATTTTTTTTTTCTTATTTTTTTTTTTTTTTTATTATTATTTTATTTATTTTTCCTTTCTGCCTTATTTAATGCTGTTGTTTCCTTTTTTCTGGGCCAGTTATTTGCTTTATTATTTTCCGGCGCCTTTTGTAGAAATTCCCAACAATTTTGTTTTCTAGGCCAACATTTTTCCTTATATTTTTCAACTTATTTGGAAAGAAATTTAAAGAGAAGCTTTCCGGCAATTGAATAAATAAATAAAAAGTTTAGAGAAACTGTATGCATTCATACTTTGAAATGTAGTGTAGTGTTTATTGAAAGGAATGCTTAGAATAATTGCTTGCTGCAGGCTTGAAGAGAAAAACTATTTTAGTAATTTCAGAAGTAGATTAAGCTAATTCGGAGACATAAAAATCCTTAAATGTTTTAGATATATGGTTTGTATATTTTAATATTTATTCAAGAAATTATTATTCAAGGATTTATCGTAAGAGTGGCCAGGGCAAGGCAGCAGCTAGTAGCCAGTAGCCAGTAGATATTCGATGGTTTTTGATTTCGACCTACAGGTTTTTCACTTTCAAGCGATTTTAAAATCGCCCAAAACGAAAATGTGAATTTGATTTCGAACAACAGGATGTTTTTGTACGGCGAAAGATTGCAACATATCATTTAACAAGAGCTGTGTTGCCTAGTAAAGACAACATGGCCTTTTATCCAGTTGATTTATCAGTTTTTCACTTTTAGACGATTTTAAAATCACACAAAACGAAAATGTGACTAATTTCGAACAACGCGATGGCGAAAGATTACAACATTTCATTTAACAAGAGCTGGCTGGCCTAGTAAAGACAACTTGGCCTTTTATACAGTTGGTTTATCAGTTTTTCACTTTTAGACGATTTTAAAATCGCCCAAAACGAAAAATGAATACAAGAGGCACTTGTATGCAGTTCCATAATTTTCCGTTAGAAATCCCAGTTTCACATACAATTCCGTGGCAGAGTTTTTTTCATTTGATCTCCACATTTGGCGGTACCAAAACAAATTCTCGTGTTATCTTCCAAATGCTTTAAAAGCTCTTTTGCCAAATAAAGCTCTTGTCACTGTCTCTCTAAATGAAAAATATTCCACTCGGTTCCAGTGCCAATTAATTCTGCAAAACGCTTTTGCAAGGAATAAAAATTATTTTCTGCTGCCTATGCAAAATATCAATATGTCGCCCTTAAATAACTTGTAAAAAATAATTACTTTTTTAAAAAAAAAAAAGTACCCTCTCATAAAGTACCCTCTTTAATTTCAATTTGATTTATGGACTCGTCGTATAATGATAATTAAATTTATATAAAAAAATGTTTTTATTTACTGTTGCACTGTGATAAGTGTTTACCTGTGTTTTACGCAACATTGTTTATACGTGCACAAATACAAACGCACAGCAGTCATGCATTTGCGACTGTTGTGTGTCTGTGGTGGTGTCGTGTGATAACGCATGTTGGAAGAGCAGAAATTAAATGAAAATAAAATATATGAAAAATCATTCCACTTAGTTTCTCCTGTTTTTAGTTTATTGCAAGAACCGCACTCAGGGATTAACTCTATTGGAGTTAATTAATTTTAAATAAAAAAGCTCCGTTTTTTGCAACAACAACCGTCATTAATTATAAAAAAAATTAATGAAAATTTTTCGTAACAAAAACAATTGTCACATAATTTTCTGTCTAGACATGGAAAATTTAGTATTTTCAATTAACTTTGCATTTTTAGGCGACCATGTTTGTTGCAGCTTGTTCTTTCGTATTGTTGTTGCTGGAGCTTTTGCTGGAGCTGGAGCTGTAGCTGATGTTATTGTTGCTATTGTTGTTTTTGTATTTTCCAAACGGTACTAAATGTAAGTGCAGTACAACCCTTTCAAAAATGAGAAATACAGTAGAACATTATAAAGTGCACTTGGGCACATTTCCAAGTGGGAATGGATCAGTCAAGTGTTGCGGTTTTTGTTAATTAATGAGACTGGAGATCCTTTCTACAAATCAAAAGATCGAAGGTCTGTGGCATATATGGATCAGATTTTTTTAAATTTGATTTACTCTCAGAGACTGGAAATATTGAATTAAAAAATGTTGCATATTTCCTTCACATCAGAAAATTGCTGACTAAAAAATTAAAGATTGAATCCTTATCAAGGATAAAAAATTTTAATTACCTTCCGCTGCTATGAGCAATATTCCTCTTTTATTCAACTTGTTAAATGCAATATTTTGCATTTCCAAGAGGTTAGCGAAAGAAAATTAAATAAAACAAAAAGTTATTATTCAGAACCACAAAGAAGAGAATAATAATAAATGCAGGTTGAAGAATAGAGAATTGAAATCAAAAACTTTAATTTGCAGTGTATACTATACCCAAGTTGCATTTATGGGCGTTTTACTGTAGCTTTGCATGAATAACAAATGCTACAATTGCACATGGTCCCTGAGACAGAAGGAATGCTTTGCGGGCATGATGTCGTCACAATATACAAAAACAACACAAAGAGTATCATTAAAAAAGTATAGAAAATTTAATGGGGAGGGTGAGTGAGGCAGTTACGAAGCCAAACAGATCCTTAATGCTTTCAGAATTTTATTATTGCTGTTGTTGTCATCGGCATAAAAAGAAAACAAAGACATTTGAATATGTAGTGAATTACCTTCCTGCTGCCTTGCATCGGTTGTTGCCTGAATGTCTCCGTCGGTGTGTTTAATGCAAGTGCCATATAAAGTGCATTTAATATGCACACAATGAATGCAAAGCAGCAGTGCCACAGCCATCAACTATCGGCTTTTAAAGTGTTCTGTAGTAAGTAATTTCTCAGTATTGAAAACAATGCACATTCCCAACAAATTTGTTGAAGGTTTCAAGTACGACTACCAGATCAGGCAACATTTAAATATAAACAGGCAACAAAAGTGATACGACCTAAAAGGATTTCATGACTCTGTTGACTTATTCAGTGGGTGTTGTGCAGCTAAAACCGTTGCTAATGGCGTTTGTGTCGAGGGAATATACATAATTCGCATTTCATATCACCTGACTATGAATGCCTTGCAAAATAGTACAATTTAGAGAATGTTTTCGTAAGCTTTCAACCTCTGACGGCTTTGAAGGAAATGTGGTTTAAACACGTTATAACTCTTCTCAGATATTCTTTAGTATTATGAGAACATAAAAACTTTAGGATTTACGAATTTACTGATAGTCAAAAGTCAAATGCTTCTTGCAGCTGAGCGATACAGCGAAATGAAAATTTCGTTGCTTTTTTATTACGTTCCAAGAACAAAATATACACACTCGCATCGCATTTCTATTACGTTTTCCTTTTCGCTACGTGCATTATGTTTGCTCAATACAAGGCAAAAATCCCATAAAGAAAACGCACCGGACACAGAATATCGCCAATTATTATTATATCGCTTTATTATTTTTGTAATAGAACTAAGAATGGTTGTAGAAGATCACCTTGTGAAGATCACCAGAATTGGGCAATTAATGAGCTAACGTATCTGCGTCTTATTCTTGTAAGTTATGATACTTTAAAATAGTTTCAACGATATGATAATTTGACTTTGCTTGATAGTCAGAAGACGAGAGGGGAGACATATACAAATCGGATTTTTGTTTGACACAATGGCTCACAATGCAAGTATTTGAAGTTGTTGTAGAACGATATAGATAATATCGGTTAGCCGTTCGCAGAAATTACTGTGCGAATAGTATGATAAAGTCTTATCGGAAATTTCAAAGAGTTATTAAAGGCGTCGCTTCACTATCATGGTTACTTGTACGATTTGTGAAATATCGCATCTCTGCTGAAAAAATTTATTAGTGTGGCATAAAAATGACCGATTTTTATGACCATGTGATTAGAGTTACTTTCAGTTCAATTCAGCAACGCTATTTTGAGGCGACATCACTATCAAACTTTCGTTTGAATGAATCGTATGATGGTCTAGGATAGTGAAGCAAGGCATTAAAGGGTCTTGCATTCCATCGTATCACATTCTATTTTTAACAATATTGTCTTCAGCAGACAGAACTTGAAATGGCGGCCTGCTGAAGAGGAAAGCTCTTACTGAAACCTCAATGCGGATCTATGCATATATGCATATGCGCTGCTGGTTACTTAGAGGTATTAGCGAATTTTTGTAGTTTTGTTATAATTTGTTTTCGCCAGTAGATGCCACTATTTAATATTCGCTTTAAACAACCGCATAGTTTTAGCGAAACTAAATCGCAAAATTAAACGGAAGCCGAGTTTCTTCTGTCATTTACTTGGCAACTTAAACTCATCTTGTGACACCCTACTCAATATTGATTATATTTAAACTTCACAAAAGACATTGCCTGGCAGATGTGCTGCATATTAGAAAACTCTCTTCTCTAAAAGAAAATCTTAGAAACCCTTTATAAATTGTTGACTTTGCATCATTCCTGTTTAAAGTGCAATCTTTCCTAGCCGTTCTTTAATAAATCATCTAGACGGTAAATATTTGTTATCGCGACTGCCAGCAATAGCCTCCTTACAATACCTCTAGCGCCTAGAGTATTTGCCAGGCTTCTGGTCAGCACAAGTGTTGTATCTTATAATGTCTCACTTGTGAACATGCGGAAGGACACTTTTTAGCAAAAGCAAAACAAAGAACAAAACACGATTCAAATGAGAAATTTAAATAATTGTTCTAAACAAAAATGGTACATTAATTAATGACCTTTTCTTAAAAAAAACTTCATTGCACAACTTTGCGAAGAGATTAATAAAGTTCTAGTTGTGTAGGTGAGAGTGATCGCCAGTGTGGTTGTAGTTGCACTTGTAGTTGTTAACTGAGAAGGACTTTGCAGAGACAATTGCTTTTACCACTGCCACTACTTCTCGTACACACGAGTGCAAGCAGTCACTAGTATTGCAATGTTTTGCCATCGGCACGCATTTGCAATGGCAACATCGTCGTCATCATCGTTAGTTGCTTTTCTAAAGTCATTAACGTTGCAAATGGAAAGAAGAACAACAATATTAAAACTACAAAGTGCACGCTGATACTCGTTGAGACATTTCACTAACTCGCAAACACATACTTGCAAATGAAATCTCTTAAGCATTCATTCAACACAGATGCAGAGGGTTATTGCTTAGGGCCAAGGTTGCCTCTCTGTCAGTCCATCTGTCCGTTTGTCGTCTGCCTGTCGCATATTAAATGTCATTTACATTAAAGTTCTTGTTCTTTAGAGTTGCCTGAAAATTAATAGAGTTTTTAATTAAGAAAAATGATTTAATTCATTTTTAAATAATTGTTTCGCATTTCAAGATAAAAAGCAATGCGGTAAACGGGTTTTTGATGTTGAAAAGGTATGCTACTCTGCTTCGGGAAAATTAGTCTGCTTTCATGCACTTTTCTTTTAAAAGCACTTTGAAGAGGCTACAAACCGAATGCATTGTTAATAATGTGACAAGAAATGTTTATTCCTTTCGTGTCATTTCGTTTCATTTTGTTTTTTTTTCTTTTTTTGGTTTTTCTTCCTGTCTCGTCTTTTAAAAATGCAAATTTTAGTTGGTGTGAGATAGTATGTGTTAAAGCAAGTATGAGGAATGGAAACGTAAGTATGAGTTGAAGTCACAGTTAACTAATCAGGTGCAATTACATATTCATGCCGCATGTATACTAAAAAATTATGAATTTATTTAAAAAAAAATTTATATATTTATCGCAACATTTTAAAGAATATTTTTTTAATTATTTGCAAAAACAATAAATGTGATGTAATAAAAAATTTTCAAGTTCTTGATGTTGAAATGCAAAAATGCTTGCCGAATCCACATACAGAATAGCTGACTTAAATTCTACAATTTCATTTCAATAAATATTTTTATAAGGAAAAAATATTTTCTTGAATAAATATAATTTTTTTTTTTTTTCAAATAAATCTATAGGAATATAAAATCAATCAATTTAAAACAAAATGCTCTTAGTTGGAGGTCGGAATATAAAAACAAATACGATTACAATTTTGCGTGTTGGTAATTTATATATAGCGTCGCTAGAAGTGCAATAACAGAAAAAGGTAACAAAATGTAGCACAAAAGCTCCGAAATAAAAATATAATTACTCAAACCCAAACAATAGCAACAATAGCAACATTGACCGTAAACCAGCGACAGTAAAAACAGTAAAAACAACATGAATAAGTTAAAAACACATGTCTGCAAATAACAACAAACATAAATTTCTATAAAATAAACATGAACAACAAAAAAACAACATGTACACGCATCCATTGCAAAAGCATACCCGTCAAGGACCCCAACTAAGCCAACACCAACCCACAAATATGCAAAATATAATAACATGCAAAAATGGGAATTCATGTGCATATGTGTGTGTGTTTGTGTGTGCGCTTGTGTGTGGATAATATGCATGGAATATGTACCATATGAAATGGTAATTTGTGTTTTAATCCGTTTGGTAGACAATCCTTTTACTCGTAATCCGTTATAGTATGCGATGGCATGCGTAAATTATTGTATAAATTATTGAAACACTCTAATAACAAATGAGAAGTACAACAAATAACATGCAGTATTAATTACAACTAATGCGATTTGTAAAAACATGTAGCACAAAGGCAAAAGAGAGAGATGGCGACAGAGATAGAGAGCGAAAGAGAGACTGTGGGAGAGGGCAAACGCGAGTAAGGTGGAAAGAAAAGCAATATTTATGAAATGCAGTGTGTACACTACAGCCCACATCCAGCCAGCCAGATGTAACTACAGAATAACTTTATATTTTTTGCGTGTGTATGCCTGTGTGTGTGTGTGTATGATTCTATTATTTTACAAGTTTTTTTCTATCGTTGGGAAGTGTTTTTATATATATATACGATTTTGATTTATGTTTATTAAATTTATATCGTGCAATGTGGGTAAATTGTCCAGTGCCTTTGCAACTTATTTAATGTCCTTCACAATCTACCTCGACTTAGTGATTCGCTTCTCTCATTCAGCTCAATTTCTCACTCAAGCCGACACTTTGCTTCTGAGCGCATCAGCTCTAATTTTCATACGAATAAAATATTTTGTAATCTTTCAGTCACAGAATGTTTTAATTTATGAATGAAGTTCATAAAATGAAGAACCACAATGCCTACACACTGATATACGAAGCTGTACCGAACCACTTTTGACTACATGTATGTGTTTAATCCGCGGTTTAATCACAATTTAATTATTTTAGAAAGCTGCTTTAGTTTTGTACATAATTTAGTTTTTTCTAAAGCATTTTTTTTCCATCTTGCTTTACAGATCGCAGATTCGCTGCATTACAGCCACAACCCGAAACGGGTTGTTTTACTGAAAGAGGGTTTAAAGTTTTCACAGGACCCAAAACTAATACTTAAGAAAAATCATTTCCTCTTCCAGCAGTTTAAATTTATGAAAGGCAATGTGGTCACAAAGTGACACACATTACAAAATATTACTCGAGCGAGCACACGAGAGGTGTTAATTTATTAATCAAAGAGAGTATACTTTATGCGGCGTAATTCATTGCTTTAATGTACTTTTTTCCTTGTAGTTAAGTTTCGAAATAGAAAACTTTCTAATATTTTTTTTGCGATGCCCTACAAGGTGCGAAAAGAAAAGCTGCAAAAAAAGGGTATAATAAAAGGAAGATCTTGGTCTTAAATATAGAATACTAGACTTTTTTATATCGATGTCAAACTTCCGTAGGCGAATGAATAATGCGCAGCCTACTAAACCGTAGGTCGCGGGTTCGATTCCTAGCTAGATCCTGTACTTTAAAAGTTGTTTATTTTACATAAAATGTTTTCATGTTACTCTTGCCAGAGGAATATTTGCTAGTACTCTACATATCCTAATAAGAGAGTGAAGTGTTTATTTAAGAGTACACATTTTTTAATAAATCTCTGTTCGGAGTTCAAACCATGGTTGTGGCCTTGATGATAATTTTTCAAATTATTTGCCACTATACAGTTCAAATAAACTCACGTAACAATTATAGAGATAAAATAAAATAGAAAATGTAAAACCAGGTCTCTTGAAAACGTGAAATGCATTGCACAGAGTATGAGCTTTAAAATAAAAGTTGTCAGCGAGTCCATAAAATTTCATTTCATATTATAAATAACAAAATGGATAGTTTTTGCAACGCTGCGAAATAGTTTTTATTTAAAAATAATCACGTCATCGGAGACATGAATTTTTCACAAATTGTTAAAGAGGATTTTTATCTGAAAATGTGAATAGAAATTTTTAAAAGTTTTATTTTATTTACGGTAATTAACTAAATCTCACACATCAAATCCCCATAAATTATTATTCAGCAGAATATCTTTAGAGCATCCAGCATGCTTGACTGGCAACACCGGTGTGTTATTGTCTTTTCTTCTTTTCTTTGAAGCCGAAATAAATTCGGTCAATGTAATATATTATATCGCATTGCATTTAATGCATTTAAATGCATTACCGGGTTCGTGTTACAATTTTGAATTTGATCTTTTTCTTTAAGGAAATTTATTTAAAAGTCGGAGCAAATGGCGAAGTACGCATAAAATCCTCAAAATTATCCTTTTCAGTTACTCGTAAATGAAAAAGAATTAATTTTTGGAAATTTCATTAACCCTCAGATTTGCTTTAGTTGAAGCAATGCAATAGAATATCAAAGAAATATTCAATATTTAATATCGCCTTAATATATATGATCAGATTGAAAATGGATGTACTTGTCAATTCAGCCACGTATAGTAACGCTTATGAAATTTAAAACCATCTAACTTACATACTTATTGTGAGTATTTACAAAATATAGTCGTATGCATGTAAGTATGTAAATGTTTGTTATTTGAGTAGGAGTATTTCTATTAGTTATTGATGTTTCTGTTCTTTCTGAGGATGATGGTGAGGCCAGTGATGCTGTTGTGGGTATTTTTCACAGTTTGCTTAACATATAAAACATGTTCATAAACTCAAATATCCAGCACAAATTTGCAGGAAAAAAGTTCAACTAATAAAAACTTTCAAGTAGCCGTACTGTTTTACCAAACAAAAATATAATGCCAAAGGATTACAACTAATTTGAAGTCGGGAAAAACCAATGGAGTGCAAAGAAAGAGGGCAATCTAATGCCCAGGACTAGCAAAAGCATTTATAAAAACTGGGGAAAATCAGGCACGCAGTTATTGAATAATTTTGTTAAATGAATTTGCATGCAGCAGCGTTATGGAACTCATCATCATTAGCAAGAGCATAGAAATAAATATGGACGAATAAAGCATTATGCGCACTAATCCTTTTGTTGTACATTTGCAGCCAACACAAATGCGGCTCATCAAAAGCCGCAGAAACTAAATATTTATGAATGTTGCAAAAACTGACAAATTGAAGCACACACTGGACGTAATTAGCGGTGAAATTGCCGGATTAGATCAACAGTTAGCACACACACGCACAGACACACACTCAAACACTCTTATTCATGTAGTTCAAGTGCTAAACGGAAACGGATGTGTTTACAGAAGGCGCCTAAAATAGTAGTTTATGAAAACATTGAATTAAATTGTTATATTCAATATTTGAGCAGTTATCTATCATTTTGTATGCATTTTTATTGTATTTAAATATTTGGTTAATAAAGTAAATGTATAAAGAACAATTTCAATTTCAAAGATTCTCTTAATTTTTTAGCACAACACGGGCATACTCACACACACAGACACATATACATTTAAATCATCATTCATATAAAACCAATTAAAAAAGCTAACACAGATCAAACAAAAAATAAAAGGCACAGAAATAAAATTGGAGCACACAAATGTTAGGCCACAAGTGGGCAAACAAACGAACCGTTTCACCTGCAATCACACGACGACTGGCTCCACAAATAATGTAAAACTCTTTCCAAAGACAATTTTAAGGTTGATTGCATAGCCTAGCACACTGCCTGGCTAGTGGTAAGGCACGTCTCGGTGGCACTGTTAAGGCAGGCAGGCAGGCAGGTAGGCTGGCAAGCTGGCAGGCAGGGAGGCAAGCAAACAGGCTAACCTGGTTACACGGTTACACGGTTACACGGTTATACGGCCCGTTATACGCTTGTTATCCTTTCTGAGGTTACGCTTGTGGTACACACTTTTGAAACAAACGCAAAAAAATAACGCAAATAAACCGGCCTTCTACTCTGCTTATTCACTCGTTGCTGTTATTGTGTTTATACCGGGCTATTTTTTCTGCGTTTCGTTTTCGCTTTTCTTTTTATTTCGATAATTTTAGCACGTTTATTTAGCAAATAGCATACACAAAATGAACAAAAACAATGAAGCACAGCAAACAAGAATAACAACTTGGAACACGAATTGTTAATACTTTCCGCACAAACCAAAAAACCCAACCAAAGTATGCAATGCACGCCAGCAAACTGTGCAGCAGGCTGACAAACACCAGCTCGAACCTATTGGTGTAAATGCATAAAATGTTGAGGAGAAATATAAAAAAATTGCTGCAAGAAAAAAATTTATATCCCAAGCACACATACACAGGCATGCTGAAGAAAGAATACAGCTCTCATACAAGCATACGATTCACCTACAGCTCTTTTCTATAGGGCTACTACGATTATGACGTGCAAAATGTTTGAACACGAAAAACATTTACGTGCTTTCGACTCCGAATGTTTGCGTGACAATCAAGTATTCCAGTAGTGTGGTTGGGACTGACTAAATGACTCCCAGTCTTCATATAAATGTACGAACAGCCAGCCACTATCAAAGTGAAACGTTTGTGCTACAAGATTTGCATTAACTGGTGCAATTTGACAAGTTTTATAATTTTACGATTTATTGGCATTTGAAGAGTTTAAGTAACTGCTGGGGAATTCCCCTGCAAGACTCTAAAATATCTATAATTGGTTCGTATTGCAATATGCAAACAGAAATTGACACCTCATGCAGTCGAAGAACAGCTAAAAGCATTACGAATTGAAAGTAAATTTGACAAAATAGCTTTTGGAAATAGTATTCTTTCCTTTTTTGAAAGCTTTCGTTCGCATATTGGATTTCCCTCCCAATATTTCTTACTCATGCTAAAAATTTGATAATGTGGAAAAGCCGGGCCTCTTGGATATGCAGTCTACAGAATTCCGATTTCAAATCTCATGCCTCAGTCATGAACTCACAAATTTCCTCTATCAATTCATATATATTCATATCTCTGCATTTACTTTTGATACCACTTTTCGGGAGAAGAAGAAATCCTATGCAGAAAACTTTTATTTATTTTTTTTTTATTCTGGCTATTTAGGATCTTTTTACAATGTATTAGCAATTTTTGTGCAGATATTGGCACGAGCTACCATGTAGCACACAATGCGAAAGTCCTTATAACGGTTCAAAAGTCGACGGGAAATAGTACGAACTTCATATAATGCGACCATGGGGTTTATAACAATTTCGCTCCAAATTAAATCCACAAAGAGAAGTGCAAAGCTTTCCCATTATTCGCATAAGGCCCTGGTGAAAAGCGATTCAAGTTTTCTTTAAGCTTCTCATTTCATTCGTTAAAACCATAAAGAAAAGTAAATGCTCACGATCAGTGCCTGCAACCGGACTTCGTGTACACACTCTACTGTACAACATCAGTGCATTCATTTCCATGGTGGTGGTGTAGTCGTATAGTAATGATTACGACGCAGCTGACTGCAAGTGTAAATGATACCACAAGGCTTTACAACAAACAGACTACGAGCCATATAGAAAAACAACAGTAGCAACAACGCTGTAAAAGAAGAATAAACGTTGTCGTCAACAACACCAACTTAAATAAGAGGAGAAACAAGCATGTGTTGGTAAGTGTGAGTAGGAATAGATGTCTACTCGCACATAAGCCTAAGCAAATCGTATAAACCGCACACAAAAACGTCTAAGTATTTTAGATATTTTGCAAGGCAAACTTTATCTATTTTTATTTTTTTATCTTGCAAAAGGAGTCAGTCATATTCACATATTGCCAGCATGCATGCATCAATATTCCAAACCAGTCGATGAGAGAGTGGAAGAGAGTTTGAAAAAATGAAAATAATTTTACAGCCAGAAAGGACGGACATTTTGGGAATCCTTACAAATATGACAGGCAGACATACGAGTATTCACAAAAATATTCCCACATACATACGTACGAACGTACTCGTATTCACCTTCACATGGCACTGCCAGTGACATGTTACTTCTTTTATTTTCTTTTATTTATTTATATTTTTTTTACTTTTTTGCAATCAACCAGTCAGTCATGCCACACAACTGGTTTTTTTAGAATCTGGTGGCAAATAATACAAGAAAAGCATGAGCTTTCAAAAAAAATAAACAGAAAATAAGTAGGGAGAAGCTGAATAAAGTTGCAGCAAATGAAGTGCTCATCTTCATCACTAAATTTTGAATCAAAACACAGCATGTAAAATGATTATAAAAGTAGTCTGGCTTTAGTAGAAGGATTCTGTATTCGTATGGGCACTGCTGAAATTAGCTTTTGTATCATATATAAATGATTTTGGTTTTGTCACATAGAAAAAAAAAATAAATGAGTTACCTGTGGCTCTAAGAACCAACGAATGCGGTACGCGATATAACAATGTAAAAAGCTAATTTCTATATTTCATACAGTTTTCTTTTGAATGCAAAATTTTAGAGAATTTTAAATATATTTTTTTGTCAACTTGTGTTTTTTGTTTTTGGTCTGGCTACCCTGCTATGTCGGGTATACTTTCAAAATCGATTTGTACCGGCCGTTTTTCATTACTTTGGCTTCACTGAGGTCACTTTAATATTCCAATTAAATTATTTATTCAGTCTAAAAATTCCAAAGGCACGGCAAAATTTAAAACAAAAAAAAATTTTAAAAAAAAATTAATTAAAATAATTGAAATTTTTTTCTGCAATGAAGAAATAAAAAAAAAACCCCCGAATGTAAAAAACTAAAAACTTTAACTAAACTAATAATTTTTAGCCAACCTAGACTGCCAAAAGTTCAACTGCAGGGAATTGAGAAGCACATCTTTATGTCCAAACAGCCGAAACTACACATTTTTGGAAAAGTTAATTCAACACAAATCACTAAAGAGCACATAATAGTCACCCTACAGGTTGATGGTTAAACGCTAGGGAGCCATTAGGTGAAATAAAGTTCTGATAAAGCTGAAAATTTAATTGCTTGTGATGCACCGACTGCCATACATAAGCCCCCGCTGCAACTAGCCTGCTGAAATACCATGAAATTAATTGCAGTCCGTACAATTGCAGTTGAACTCTGCGACAGACAACTTTTATACAACGAGTTGCTCCTCATTATAAATCCGATATTAAATCCACTAATCAGAAATAAATATAACTACCATGTCATAAATCAATGGAAGAGAAGTGGGAGTAATGGAAATATCAAATAACCTCCGCGATAGAAATCCATTGTGGGGCTGCCGGTACCTGTGGTGGCAGTATAAAGCCACTGGTGGTGCTTTCGGAGAGAACCCTCAAAAGAGAACTCTCCTACAATATTCAACCCTGAATCGATTAGGTTATGCTAGACCTAATCCCAGACCAACAAGCATAGCTTGCCTTTACATTTTAATTACTTATAAGCACGCCCGTTGCCCTGTTGTTTCATGGATTGGGTAGCGGCAGACAAGTTTTAGTTTTGTCTGCCAAAGTTCATGGTCTGGAAACGCAAGATACCTTTTCCCCAAAGTGCACCCCACCAACATGTAAATTTTACCAAGGTGCATACTGTACTACCCGGAGGTACAGGTTGACGCACAATAACAACGGAATGCCGAATTTATTTCTAAAGTGATTTTGATAAATTTATTATCTTTAATCGAATTGAAACAAAATATAATTTCCGCCCACCGGAAATTGATTTTCTTAGGCCAGGAATATTCTTCACCTGTAGATATTTTATGTCAGTTTTTTTTCGCTTTATCTGAAAGCGTTTTCGATATGACCTTCCTTATTTTATTTTTCATTGATTTGGAAAATAAATTCTTTAATTGGCGTTTTAAAAACATTCAGGATACCTTCGGTGCTCTCCTTTACTGAAGATATTCTGTATAATTTTTATTAATTTGAATTGGCCTCCTATTTATTAGTGAAAAAAAACAAAAATAAGAAAAATAAAATTTTTAGGGCTGTTACTTTTAATTTTAATTACAATAATTATGAATTACTACGATTTTTTGCCAATGCTACTTTAAGAATTTTATTAATTTTTACAAATTTTACACACTTTTCTTTTTTGAGTACAAAAAAATTTGTTTTGTGGAAAAAAATATAACTGATGATTTTATCCTTGCAATTGTTTTAAGTTTGGTTACACATATAAATTTTACTTATAGAATTATCAAGCAGACAATATGATATCCTTTGTAATCTTTAAATGCAATTTTGCAACACTTCCGGCCACTGATCAATTAATGCAGAAAGAAAAGGTCCACGATATTAAAATAGATCATGCTTCCACAGCGAATTCGAATCAGCAAAAAACTGGTGCATTCATATACGAGTACAACGAATTTATTAATACTGAAAGTGATGCAGGGACACAAACTGGGGCCGGCACACACAGGAGTAAAAGCCTGAAAAGCAACAAGGATAAAGTTACAAACAACGGCAAAATGAAAGAGTATAAAAACAACGATTAAAAATATTAAAACATTAACAGAACATGAAAACAAAAAATAGACCATCACCAGCACCAGCATCAGCACCATCAGCATCAGCACCATCAGCATCAGCATCAGCATCATCAGCATCAGCATCAGCATCATCATCCCCAACCATGCTCTCAAGTGGTTGATTTTTATTATTATAAGCAGCACATACAAATTTGAGTACGCAACATCCTTAAATAACGTCTGCAGTCAGCATTTTGTAGTTGCTTCGAAATAATTGTGTCTTTTTGCAGATTTTTAAAATATGCAACGCGCCTGCTACTGCATTTAGCTCACCTACACATGGACACACATTTCTGCTAAACACAAAAATAGGCAGACTAAAAGACGAATGCATGCACTCCATTCATTCATTTAAATTTTTCGAGAATATACTTTGTAAATGCACACGTTGCCGCTACTAAATACTGTTTTGGCTACGGATGCTCACCAAGCAAATCCGACGCTCACTAAACAACACGGAGGTAAATTCTTTCTTTTTTCTACTGACGTTGCAGTTCCAAACAGCTGAAACAAATAAAGCAAAAATATTTTTAGGCTCTATAAGCAGCACAACAACAACTTGAACAACACAGCCAGGATTTGAGAGATGCTTGCATACGAAGCCCAACGTTCAACGTAACTGATCAAAACGTAAGTAGAAAAAATCCATAAAGATGTTTCCTTAAAGGGTTTTTTTTTATTTTTACTCCTGTCCTGCTGGTTCTGATTTTCTCTTTATTTTTTTTTTTTTAATTATTTCACATTCTAACTAGACACAAAGCTTTGGGCAAGCGAAATCAGGGATGAAAAATAAGACAACACAAAAAAAAAAAAAAAAAAAAAACGTTAAACAGCATATCAAACACGTATGCAACGAGACCACAAATAAACGTCAAAACCGTAAAGGCCGTGTTTGTATAACTTGTTCGTACCAGGTCGTAGATACCAACCAACCAGTATGCCTACCAAATATTTTTCTCCTTTACTTTTTCTCAATAAATTGTGTGTGGTTTGAAAGCAGAAACTTTATATGCAAGTGGTCATGTTAAAGTGCATCTGTGTGTTGTGTGCCGTGTGCTGTGTGCTGTGTGCTGTTCGGCCTGCTGTGTAGGTTTTTTTGGATGAGTTTTCCAAAACCCAAAAAAAAAAAACATTGTTCACCATAAATCTCCATACAGTTTAAAACACATTTGAATGATTTTCTGTCACTTGCAATTTAAGCTCTCATTTTTCAATTGGATTGAAGAGGTCAAGGTGATATTGTGAGCAGTTGGCCAGGGATTCATAAAATATGTCAGGGAAAGCTCTATATAAATTTTTATTCGTGTTTGAACAAACTCTTTAAATTACATAAATTGTTAACTCTTTCATTAAAGGTGGAAGAATACTTTGGCGACGCACTAACCTACAGTTGCACATAATAAAAGAGAAAAACTTGAGTTAAAAAAAATAAATGCATTACTCATTAAAAATGTGCCCGTAATCAGATTTGAATAAAAATTCGTTCAGGCGTGAAGGGCACATAGCTGATAACGCAATGATATAAAGGCTGATATTTGATATAAAAAATTCGATGGGATTCTGGAACAGCCAGTCTTTAGCCAAAGTTTCAGCAACAAATTTCTATACGTACATACATATACGTGTTTGTGTGTCTGTCGGTCTCAATAAAATAATTTAAATTATGAAGCAGAATTGTGCAGTATTTTATTATATATAATTAAAGAAGTTACTGGTCTATTTAAGTTACTCTTTTTATTTTGTTCGCGAGGCTTTCATCCACAAATTAATTTTTTTTGTCACCTTTTCTCCTTCGGCCTTGTAAATTTTTCAATTTTTTTATCCTGCCAACTGTGACAGCTTAACTTCTTACTATTAAAAATTAAACTTAATAACACACAACAAATAGACCAGCCCACACAAACAAACACACACACATGCACACAATTCTCAACAGGCTTTATGAGAAATATTAAACACAATCAAGCGAAAAACAAGATAAAAGAAGCCAACAATAAACAAAAATTTAATACTTCCATAATACTTTATTAATAATCTCTCGATCTAAAGAAATTTTGCAAAACATAAAACAAAACCAAAAAAAAAAAAAAATAAATAAATAAAAGGACCAACGTAAATCTCCCAGCAAATAAGTGCGAGCAGAGGATAAAACAAATGTATCACATACTCAAGCATGTAAGCAAGTCAATCAATACCAAAATGGTTTCAAATTACTCAACATGCACATGAATTAAAGATAAATTAAACCACAAATTGGTATGTGCAGAGTAGCACACACGCTTGTCCAAGAAAAGCCATACACTCGCAGGCACATGTATAGAGCCCCCTCTGTCAGGGAGGATGCCACAATCAAAACTGCAATTATGAACTGGAATAATTAAAGCAAAGGAAACGCTCCTGAATGGTAAACTGTTACATTTGAAGACGGGCTGTATAATAAATTTTAGTAGACGGGCAGTCCACCAACACTCACGTGCAAAAGTATGTTTGCACCAGCTGTAACAGTCAGCAGTGCTGTATAGAGAGCTTCTCTGTACAGTGAAGCACACCTTGTGACATCACATGAAAGATATCTCGTGCATTATTATCAAATTTCCCAACAAAAACATTAGATATGAAAATGTTTTCAATTTTCTTGATAATAATTTGATTTTCTTGCATTTTTGTCTTCATTTAATGAATTATTTAAGGAAATATCAACCTTCAGAGTCGAAAGGAAAATGTAATTAGGGGATTCCCAAAAGATAAAAAATTGTTTAAATTAATAAAAATGAAACACGATCAATTTTAAGACTGCAATACACTTAGGTTAAAAAAACTCACAACTAGTCAATGAATATTTGGTAGGAAGGAAAATGGGCGTGGCGAAAAATCACTGGAAAATTTCAAACTTAATGAACAAAATATAAAATATTCCGGGAGACACATCTCAGCTGATTTCAAGGGCGCATTTTCAATGGCTGCTCATACTAATCTGTCGCTGGAACATTACTATGCTTGGTAGTGCAGGTTAGGAACTCAATACCGCGATAAGCATTTGAAGTTACAACAAATTACTACGCGCGCAAATAATTAAAAATCTTACCGAAAGTGTTTATTTTTTACAGCAACTCTATAGAGCGATGCAATAAATTTATTAATTACGCCCCGGAAATTTGTATTTTTTTTTTATTCAGCATTGGCTTTTCCTTCAAAATTAAATTGAATAAAATTTATAAAAAAATATTGATAAAAATATTGAAAAATATTGAGTCACCATAGAGTCACTGAAAACCAGTCTACCTATAGATAAGTAAAAATCTTATCAAGAGTGCTAACAGTTGCTAAAGAGCAGTCCTTAAAGTTACTTTGAGAAATCGATTTTCGTAATGAAACCACAAAATCTGAGACTACAGTTGACTATGCAAGCAAAGATTTATATAGAATGCATAAAAAGAGCAAATGATGGTCACACTGTCTCCATTATTTTAAATTATTAGTTAATTTAAAGTCAATTATTTTCCAAATTGAAATAAATTTTCAAGTCAATCTACTTTTAAGCAAATTGGCCATTCTGTATCCGGTAAGAAGCTGCCGAATAGAAAATTCTAAAATAATTACCACATTCTTCTGGTTTATGTTGCAAAAACAAGTGAAGGACTTGAAGAGAGAAATTAAACTAAATCTAATTAACACAAGGGGCTCGTGTGTCACTTCAGCCAGGATTAATAACATGCACTGACTGAAACTAATGCAAAACTGAAATTGCTTATTACTTATCTTGAAAATGTGATTATTGTTGTTTGTGTCATTGAGGTGTTACTTGTATTGCGTACCATATTATTTCTGTAAGTGCAAGATACGTTCGCTCGTACATATCATACACACGTTGCAACATGCAACAACTGAATACAAGTGCATGTACGTGCATACGGATGTTATGCTGACGTTGTGTGTTCGGTAATTGCATGTACAATGTAAATCATATAATGGAAACGTGTGTTATCTGGGTCATCTTTATCGTATCAAGCTCGTCTTGTCATCATCATTATCATTGTAATCAAATTCATCTTCATTATTATTGGTAGGAACAGAAACTGATTGTTGGATTGCTGGTAACAACTGGTAAACAATTTGATTAACTAACCGTACCAGGCAGACACAGTGTCACACAATTGGACTTGGACAGGAGCAAGAGCAGGTGGGCAGACTGTTGGTGGGAGTTGATAAATTGCAGGCAGAGCATACTTCTTAAGAACACAACAATCACAAGAACATATCACGAACTTCAATAGGGGATGTGTGTGTGTTCATGTGTAAGTGATTGTATGCATGTGTGCATCTAGCTTTCAAACAAATACATGCAATAGGTATGTGGTGGATTACATGCAATAAGTATGTATGGCATGCATGCGAATAGAAATGAGTAGGCATCGTGTTAGTCGCACTCGTGCTTGTGAAAGTGAGGGAAAGCTGTCTGGAATATTTATTCTCAAGAAGCACCACTTAAATGGCTTCCTCTGTGAGCTATTAACAAAAGCTCTTAAAGTCTACAAAGTGAAAAAAGCGAAAAACGAACAAAAAAATGTGTAATGAAAAAGAAAATAGAAACGGCTACACTTTTATGTTAGAAGAATCCAAAGACTTTTTGTTTTACAGGCACATTCATACATGCTTACATGCCGACATGCTTACATACACAGACGTTTGTATGTATGTGTATATACGTGTGATTGGATGTGTAGTCATACACAAGTGATTGCATGTTCGCTTAAAAGTGTTAGAATGTCTGGATGATTGTATTTTACTCAAAACAAGGGTATTCCTGAAGATTTCCTCGACATCGGGAGGTAAATAATTTGAATTAATTTTTATAGTGAAGCGAAACGCTGTCTAAGCTGTGGTTCAGCAGCTTATATAAACCTACTTCCTTTCTGTATCGCTGATTAATGTGAGAGAAAATACGTTTTTCTAACATATTTACAGAAAAATATAATAGGTGACATTTCCAACTAAAAACTAAAGGAAAAGCACACAGACTATTGCATTAGCAACTCCATGTAAATTTTGAAGCTGTTCATTGTCATCTCATTTATAACATACTGCTTGATGCACAACTCATATTTCCACTTTACTGCTCTATAATTTCAAAATTCGCCAGCATATTCGCCACCGTCAATAACCCGCATCATAACATTTTCAGTCTTAAAGCTTCCATATCATTTGAATGTGTTTACATGGATGTCCTTAATGATTGTTGTTTGGTAGTCAAGAAAAAGCAAATTATATTCGATTGCAGCAGCAGCACCAGCACCAGCACCAGCAACACATGCGCCATTATGCAATTCAAGTTCCTTTTATTTATTTTTTTCTGTGTTTTGTTTAATTTCTTTTCATTTTTTTAATAAAAAAAATTGGTTTTTTGTTTGTGTTTTTTTGCTTTATTTTTTCAATTTTTTTTTTCTGTTATTTTGCTGTAACAAATACTTTTTGTTGTTGTCGCTTTACATGTTCTTGTCTGCATGGCATGCATGAGCATCTGTATGTTATGTGTGTGTGCCTTCGTGTAGTACTGTTGTTGTTTTTTACTCTTCAGCACAGTTGTTTGCCTATGTGTGTATGTGTGTAAATGATTATGATTTTTGTTTTGTTTTGTTTTCTCTGATTTTAAGCTGTGAAATGTCATTAAACTTTTTGCAGCATGTAGTGCAAACAAACACTTGTTTCTGCACACACACACACATGAGAATATAACTTGTGAAAATGTCAATATTTCTGAAGAGTACCTTTATGTATGTATAATTGTGTTTGTGTGTAATACCATTTAACCTTATATGTATTAAAAATTTCATTTTGTTTTCATTGCTGCTGTTATTTAATTTCATCTACTGCTTTTGAGAAAACTTGTACAACCTGAAAAATGTACCCCACTTGCACCGTCATTGTGGCAGTATACTTAATTAACTTGCAACACCAGACTGATTAAAATCAACGGCATCTAAAACACATTGCCTTCCCCCAACTCGCCATTTTGTCTTAAGACTTTTCAAATTTATTTATTCCACTTTTTGTTAAGGGAACTTCTAAAACAGAGGCTGCATTAAAACAAAAGGAAAATGTAAAGAAAACTATAATAATTTTTGTTGGCACTTGAAGTGACGCACCATCAACTCATTAAAATGAAAAGGTGTCCAAAGTGTCACGTGATAGCCATCCAACCAAACGCCTGTTTCCTTATTAAACAAACATCAGCATAGAATTCTGAGCAGTGTTGAATAGCAAAGACACACATTGACTGCCACACGGACGGTGCTATTTACTCACGCACACCCACACACGCAGACACACAAATAAACAAGAGTAAAAAACACACAGGTAAATAAACAAGCAAGCAAACAAGCAAAGCGACAGACTGAAGAAAGGCAGTTCAGAATATTACAACTACAACGATAACGACAAAACACCACAATCAGTCTTGTCAATAAGAAGAAAATGCGAAAAACCAGACAACGTTCTACCAATAATAGCAACACTTGTCTGCAATTACATTCTTACGAGCGAACAACGTATGGATGCTGGTGTACACAAATGCGTGCACATTTGCATCATGATGACGTCTGCCCCACGAGACGAAACAGTTGCATTTAAACAATTTGCACACACAAGCACTCAAGTGCATACAACTCATACCCTTTCAATGCAATAGCAGACTCTAATGAGCGCACACTCACATACACAAATTTCTTTCTAGCTGGCAGACGTTAACAAGTGCACTTTAATATAACCCTGAATGCTCTTCGCAAAAGCTGGATTGAGAAAAAAAAAGCAAAGCAAGGAAACAAATTTAAGCTGAGGAAGACACAAAAAAAAGAACGTGACACAGATGAATGCTGGTGCGACTACTTTAATGAAATGAAGAAGGAAGCTGACGTATATAATCACTTGCGTAGAAATGAAAGTTTATCCAAACGCTACCAATTTAATTTATGAAAATCAACATTAAAAAAATGTTTCATTGCAGAACTTCGATTTGGATTCCCCGTGCTTATGTTTACTCTATGAAGCTAATCCAATAGTGCTTCCACACATACAAATTTTTTGTATAGTTAAAGGCTGGTTTTAACGTTAAAAACATATACCGCACATTTTGTCTACACCCTTGTAAATTTCAGTTAATCAGTTTTTATCATACAGTTTGTTTAAAAAGTGAATACACAGTAAGCAGAAGTCGCTAATAAGAATCCCCGCACTTGTTGCCATATTTTTCTTAGCACTTCAATTCTTCGCAAACAACATTTTATTAGTCTTTTCTAAAAAACAAAATTAAATCTTCGTCTAAAATGAAGAGCTACTGGTAGACTTAAATATTATACGAGTCCGTGACACAATGCACCAGTTTCTCTAAAAATGCTCTGTTTCTCTAAATGGATGCCGTTGCATTCATTATTTAATTGCATTTCGTAAAATCTAATTAAGACCCATTAAAAAGTTTCCGAAATGGTTTTAGGAATTTACTTTACATGTAAATAACTGGATTTTTATGATTGGTTTTAATGCCCCCTCTGTGGGAAAACAAACTTATTTTTAATTTATATTTTAAACTAATAAAATTGTAAGTTCAATTAATGAATATTAATATTAAAGGGGGATAATACTTTATGTTGAGGCAAATTGTACCAAACTTTAATTATTTATGAATATTTATACTTAATATATTTTATTAATAATTATTACACTTTTCTGTTACAACTTTCTTTATTTAAGTTTGCATATATTTTATTAAAACAAATTCATTGATTTTATATTATATTTACCGATTTTAACTTATGAATAAAATTGTTGACCTCTACCGAAAAATATTAAATTGATTTAATTAAAAATATTGAAATTTTATAGGCGTCTTTACATTTCCACTAATGCAAAATAGATACAATTTGATTTTCATTTTTCTCAGCATAAGCATTCGTTAATGCCCACAATGGTCATGATTCGCTATGCTCCATTTTCAGACGACTAGTCGACTATGGCCTGTCTGCTGGAAATTTATGATAGTCTGTAATAAAAATTAATCCACTCGTCTGATATTTTGACAAATGATATGACTGGCAAAACTTTATGAAAATGTTTATAAAATTATCATTTCCATGTGAACAGAATTACATTAATTGAACTAAAAATGTGTGTGACTCATATTTGTATAATAGTGCGGCACATACAATGCCGTTTTGGAATCACATCCGATAATCGTCAGTAGCATTCTGCAACTAATTCTTTTTTTGGACGTCATTGCCTTCAAATAAAGATCGCCAAAAATATTCCATAGCTGTATTAGTGGGAAGTTTTTCTAGTACAGTGGGAGCAAAAAGTAAATTCCACTTTTATTCTAGTTTTCGGTTTTTTACATTTTTAAATTTCATTTTACATTTTTAAATCGAATATCTAAGATCTGCGTTTATGACAGTTTAGTTTTGAATATGACAATTAAATTTTTCTACTTTGCTTTGAACTAGCTCATTATAAGGCAAAATAAAATTTAACTATAAAATGCTTTCAAACAGAGCTTTTCAACACAGCTTTCCAGCAGAACGAAGCGAGTCAGTTATTTTGCTGAGCACCTTTTACTCTTTATCAAATCATTCAAGTTCATGTACTTACGGCGTTTCTAAGTTTGTCAGCATTCGTTCGTTCCTTTTATATCGGCAGTAGCTTAGCTTGACTTACACATACCCAAAACTTACAATTTGAGAAATAAATTTTTATTTTACCTTTCAAATTTCACGAAAACGGTAAAACATTTTCTTCTGCCTGAATTCTTGAAGTGAGTATACTTCCCTTCTGAGCGTGTTCAGCATTTCATTCATTACTTAAAAGTCAACACATTTTTCCCCCCTTTTTTTTTTGTTTTGTCTGGCATATTTTAAATAGAGGTTGTATGCGTGAGTTTTTGTGTGTCTCTCTATGTGACTGGGTGTGCAATGCAAGTGTATTTGTGTTTCTGAATGTGTCATTTTAAATTGTACAATGTTGCGTATACGCAATATGGCCACTTTACGTATTATTGCACATTGCACATCGCAAGTACCTGCTCACGTAAAGTCTTACAAGTAGGCAGAGACGAGTGCATTATTGTAACTTGCATATGTAAATGCACGTGCACGTTGATTCATGATGCATACACGAATCCTTGACAGTGTGTGTAAAAGGTATTTTAAATATCTCGGGCAGTGAGGGAAATGTGCAGAAATGCATCACAATCTTCAAGCGATAACAACTGCAGCCAGCAGAAGAACAAAAACAATTGTCTCAACGCATTCATGTACGCGATCTTATAACATGAACATAAAGTGTGAAAAGCCCACTTGTTTACTTTTATTTCTCCTGTGCTACTTGCTTTCCCCAACTCCAATTATTTTCTTGCTTTTTTTTTGTCACACACATATCACGGCTTTTACTTATTCATGTCAAAGTGGCATCGAAAAAATAATAACACGCATGTTTTATGTTTAAGTCTCTATTATTATGCTTATTCGTCTATGTAATTTTTTAGATTAGAATATGTCAACACGTGAGCGATTTGAATGTGTGTGGTTGTGACTGTGTTTAATGGTGTTGAAATGGGAGTGAGTGTTTTATAAAATGTCAAACAAACGCAACAATTCTACACATTTCTATTATCTGGTTTATTTTAAATGACACTTTGGAATCTTTCAATTGCACTAGATAATTTTTTTAACCTTTAGAGTCTTGTCTCTGGCAGATTGTTTGTACTCATCCGCCTTATAGGGGTTCCCGCTTTTTGCACTTCCGCAAACGCTGGTTGAACATTTGAAAGGGCTTTAAAGCAACAAAAATCTTTTCAAGAAGTATTTACGTTGAGTGTATTTTATGCATCAGTGCGACTTTAAAACTATTGCATTTACATTTGTGAGTTCTCTAGAAACTGAAACTGAAGTGAAGTCTACAAGTTTGCTCGATTAAATTTTATCATTATCGCAGCTCTGTTTCACAATACTTGTGCTCTGTGCCACATTTCGGCTGAATATATTTTTTCACTTTCTGTTTGCATTGTAAGAACCAATTTTAAAATCAATTAAAAATAATTATTAATATCTAAATTGAATTTTAAAGAAAATTTAATTGATAAAGATAATCAATTGTCAGATTCATGTTGTTACTAGAGAGTATCAGCTGATTTCAGTGGCGAAAAGTTTGAAAGAATTGACAAAGCAGAAATGGCTTCTTCATGGGAACTAAATAAAAACTAATGATGTCCTTCTAAAATGCTTATAATATTTTTTTTCTTTTTTTTAGGATGTCTACTTAAAAATACTTAATTGGCAACACTGGCATTCTTTACAACCTGTTAATTCCTATCCAAACCAACTCTTTTTTTACAGCCAGTTGTTTATTCTCTCTTGCTTTGAAATTTTTACTAGTCTAACAATTTGAATTGTTTTTATGTGGGCTTGATGTATGAAAATTTAAAAACTAAAATTTTATAACGTTGAGAAGTTTCTAAAACAAAAAAAAAATACAAAACAAAGCTAATGCATGTCGCCTACAAGTGAGTTAAACTAACTAACTGGTTTAGCGTTTTTCTAACTTAAAAAAAAAATTTTAATTTATTGAAAAATTGTTTTTACAATTCTTATACACATCTTTTTAAATCCCCCTATTGTGTAAGTGGAGGTTTAATGCAAAATCAATAGTTATTTCACAGGGTGTTTGGTTAACGTTTCTCTGCTAATCTGTATCGAATTAAAAAGGAATTATATAAAATAATTTATTAATTTTCGTGAAATCGAGTTTAATTCAGGACCAAATTCAGAACAGATTGCTGCAGAATGCCATGACATAATAAATCAAGAATGATCTGTTGTACAAAGTGAAGAAAAAAAATGTATAAATCGAGAACAAAGAAAAAAATAATTAAATATATATAAATATCAGACTTAGTACAATTAAGTACACTTCTCATAGACTACGGAGAGTTATGAAAAGCATATAAAACGATCCGGCGTATTTCTTGAAAGAGTGAAACCGAACCCGATCAAGATAAGCGCCAGCCAACACAATCTCAGTATGGAATGATATCGATTTAGATAATTCAGTGCCGATTTAATATTTTTTTTCTGCACTCCTCAATTCTGAACGAAAAAAATAAATATTATTCACTGACTATATATATTAACTATAAAAAAACCGATTTTTGTTCTTGATTTCTAATTGTTAGCAACTCGTGTAAGACCAACACTAAATGCTTTTATTGTTAAGTGTAGGGTATAAAGTTTGTGTATGTGTGTGAGTTTTTTTTTTTTGTTTTGTAATAAATTAGAAATTGTTAATTATGTTAAACAAAAAAACAAAAGAAAAAGATACAGAAGCACTAAATGCAACAGCTATTCGAAAGCTGTGCGCTCATCGTTTTGATTTTCCTCTTTGCGATTGAGATTTAAATTTTGCTTTTATTTCAAACCAGTTCTCCTCACCGCCAAACCGTTCATTCACGTGACCATGTAAAAGCAAACACGGTGGAGCAATCGCTGAACTTAATGTATAATTATTTATTGATTCCTCAGGAGAGGATAAAATTGAATTTAAAAGCTTTTCTGCAAAACAATCGTAGTAATGCATAAAGTGGTGCAAGATTTACTTTGCTCGAATGAATGCAGTTTCTTAGTTGCCGCACATTTCTTTAGCAGTGTCTCACTTTGTCTCAATTTCATGCAACTGCATTGCGGATAATTGTGTTGCCATGTAACAGATTATCAACTTGTTGTACAGTTCAGAAAAAAATTGGAAAATATTACTTTTCAAGGACCAAATTTCATAATCCGGTCAAGGAAAATTCTTTCTTCTAATAAAAAAACAAAATTAAACAAAAAAAATATTTTCAAAATACTAATCTTAAAATACTAAAATTAAAGGTAATTGTGATAAAGTTAATATTAAAAATTGTTATATTTTAAGTTAAATTTAAAAAAATTCATTTATTTACAGTAAATTTATTAAATAAATTTTATAAATTTTTTTTTTATTTTTTTTTAAATTTTTTTTATTTTATTTTTATAAAATTTCATAAAATTCATACTCGTTTAATAAAAAACATTGCTAAAAGTACATTTTTTATTAAAGAGTACTGTATAAACGAAAAGTACCTCAAAATTAGATGACTTTTATATAACAAACAACTTTGGATGCAGTACCTCTTTTTTATAAAGAGATTTTATAAGATTTTATAAAAGAGATTTTATAAGATTTTATAAAAGAGATTTTATAAGATTTTATAAAAGAGATTTTATAAGTACCTTATAGGCTTTATATAGGCTCATTCTTACTTTATAAAAAAGGGTACTTTTTTTGCTAAACAGAGATTCTTAAAAAAGTTCTTGAGACTTTGAAATAAGTTTTTAGGTTTGAACAAAAAAGAATTTGTATTATTAATTAATAATTAAAAAAAATACAAATTTTAGCTGTAAAAATTCTCGTTTTGATAAAGATTTATTAACTACTAATTAGCGCCTGATAAAGTACCAAAACTTTTTATGCAAAAAAAAAATTATAAAAGAGGTACCAACGATTCGTACGTTTGTTTCCTTTTTTAAATAAAATAATAAATTGGATTTGGAATTCTTTATTTAAGTGCAAAAGTTTCCGAAATACCGCCTTCAGGATTTTATCTATTCTTTTTCTTTTTGACTCATTAATTATTCGGCTTGGTGAATAATACCCTCTAGCGACGAAAAGGGAATTGAAATCTCAGTTGTTTCAATTTTTTTTTTTTTGCAATTTATCCCGAACTTTCTTCAATTTTTTATTACAAACAAACACTCTATAAATTATTGGAAGTGTTGAAAAAAAAACGAATGAAATCGCAGCAGCCGTGACCGAAAGCAAAATAGATAAATTTTTATTGCAGATTATTGATAAGCTTAATTTAGTCAGAGCTTTCGTTTTTAATACAAGTGCCGCTCATAAATGCAGCTTCTGGAGAACAATAAATTATAAAGTGAATCTTCTTGGTGAAACTTCTTTGAAATGCGGCTTTTAAATTAAAAATAAATATTTGCTGAAATTAAGTGGCATTAGATTTCTATTGCAAGCAACTTTTAATTTATAACTACTGAGTCATTTATAATATTTTCAATAAAACAACATTGAAATTTGAATTTATTGAATTTGTTATAATAATTGTTGAAAGTTGCAAACAACTGACATCATTTGCTGGTCTTATTCTTGAAAGTATTAGAATCTCATTATTACGTTCATGCAAAGTAGGCAAATGCACTTGACAAGAATGTGCTGCGAACATGAATACATACATTTCAGGCATTCCATTAGTCAATGCACTCAGCAGAACACACCCAATAACTGATTTACTTACTCACTGCAACAAACTTGCTTTCACTGTTCATTAACTCGTACCAGAGCACATTTCAATAGTGAATTTTGTATGTACCGGCGTACATGCGTGTCTTATCATTGTGTCCAATATGTGCGTGTACATGCGAGTATTCAAGTTTTGATTTTCATGGGAGCACAGAATTAGTTTATTATTTTTTCTTATGTATGCCCGAACGAAGGTGAGAGGGGCTGGGCAAAGAGAACTGGTTTTAAATACGCCGCACTTGTTGCAGAATGATCAAGAACGATCCACAACAGCAGTAAATATCACTTATGAAATGATGAAAACGAAACATTAAAACATTTTTTATCGATATTTTCTATTTTTTCTTAACTGAGATATTTACAAGCAGTAAAATAGAATGACAAGCGACTCACAACGAATTACTAAATACCCTAAAAAGTTAAAAATTTATTTCTTTTTTTTTAATTTAAATAATTTAAAATAAATGGAAATAATTTATTTTATTAGTTGTGTTTGACTTTTACGTATTTGCACTTACAAACCGCTAGAGTAAATATAGTGTTTTTACTACTAGTTTTAGTGCTTTTAAAAATTACTTACATAAGCTTTTCTAAAAGAGTATAAGCTTTTCTAAAAAGCTTTGTGGTTCTGTAACGATATGTGCCCTCGGAATCCATTACTTGCAGAATACTTCGTAGTCTGATTACTTTATGTTTGAAAATTGTGTGAATTTATTAAAAGCTGAATTGAACCGAAACTCCATTTTCCATACCAGAAACCGACTTCACACTCTGTTCAGATATAAATTTTAGGGAAATTAGTTTTTTTATATAGCAGTTGCATTTAGGGCTGCGAAGCACAGACGTGGCCTGATTGTTTTTTGTTAAGGGTCTTTGGCCCAAAGGAGCCTCCACCGCATTTAAATTTGGAATTATAAAACAGAAATCGATAATTTTAACCCCCAAAAACCTTCGTACCAATATGCCTCCTAGTTGGTTTAAGCAAAATGTCTTACATAGGCTGGTCTTAGTTAAGAACTCATTGAGAATTCTTCCTGTAGGCCACCGTAGCATATTCGATCACTCCGTAAAATTAGCCATTTTGGAAAAGTTTTTATTGACTTTTCTCCTCGTTACATATTAAAGCTCAATCGGTGAATGCCAATGAAATCTTAAAATTAATTTGTTTTAATTGAAAAAATCTAGAAAAAAACATTTTATTTTCGTAGACACAATTGATTTCAGAAAGAGATTTTCGTTGGCTTTTTATGAAACGTTTATTTTTTTTTTTAAATTTTGTTAACCATACAGATTCCAAACGAAATACCGGAGTCAGTTTATTCTGAATACTTCAAGTGATCGCAAGTGCAACACGCTGAATATTTCAAAAGATAAATCTCGCAAAATACAGAAGAAAGAAACAGCCAACAGCGATTCATTAAATACTTCATGTGTTTAACTTGTTTTTTTCTTATGTTGTAGCTGTTGTTTTCGCTTTTCGCATTGGCTATTACGAGTTAATGATTTGAGTCTCTTTTATGTTTTTGGACTTAAACGAAACAATTAAGCACTTCAGTTTCGCTGCTTTGCTGCAAACATTATCATCAAATTTTGAAATCAAGAGTTGTTCCCCCTGAGTGCATTTGCAACGTAGACCATTTTAAAGAGTTTGCTGACCACGCAGCTAGTGAAACGAGAAGAGGTAAACAAAAAAAACGTAACTTTTAGCTGAAGCATTAAACACTGCTGGTGCATCAGTGCAGGCATTTGGTGAAACTAATAGATACCAGAAAGATGGAACTGACGACTGCAAAATTAATGCAGTTTTTAGTCGTATTGTTTGCGAGTTCAAGGAATGAAGCACAAGTGGAGGCGGCAGTGGGCTTATATGGTCCGGATAGATATGAAGGTGAGCGATAATTGTTAGAAACGACCTTGACTGTTTTGCTTTAATTATTCAAATTATTTTCAACAGGCCTTTCTGAAATTTGTTTACTGCCCATGGAATTCGGCTACTGCCGGGCCAAAGTGCAACGCTACTATTTCGACATAAGACGCATGAAATGCACCATGTTCTTTTGGGGCGGCTGTGCCGGCAACGAAAACAATTTCAAGTCTCTGGAGGAGTGCAACCATTACTGTGCATCCTCCTATGAAGATCATGTGCAATACAATCATGTTGAAGTGAAGGAAAAACGGCCCGAAAATCGGGGCTCTGCTAACGCGAAATACAATAGCAGAGATGGCAGTAGCAGCAGCAGCGGTCACAGCATTTCTAAGTCGGTGCCGAAGTTTTCTTTGAAAGCGAATGCCACTTCGAAGGAACCCAACTACAAGGGATCTTTTAAGGCCAGTTCCAAAAGCTTCAATGTAATCCCAGCAGCTAAAGCTAGCAACGTCATCAATAACTACAACAAACCAATCGATGTGGAGCAGAATGATGATTATGATGATTAAAAAGCGATAGGGGAATGAATCGCAGCAAAACTTTATTTATACTCGTATTTATAAAAAAAAAAAATTATTATAATTGTTGTAAAATACATAAAATAAATATGCTACAAACTAACTTTAGCTAAATATATCGCGTAGTGAAAATGTTAATGCCTTATCACACAATCTCAAAGTTTTTCTTATAAACTATTTACACAATCGCGTAGAACTTTAGTTACATTGCAGCTAAAGTTGGTGTAAAAGCTTTCTAGCTAAGCTTCAGTCCCAATAGTGACCTCTTCTGGTCATGCCCTACCAAAAGTTATTGGTGGAAAATTTAAAAACCGACTCAGCCTGTTAAGCAATTAATGACAATTATTTTACTTTTATGTTTTCATTTTTACAAAACTGAACATTAAATTTTTGGTTAAAATTCAACCAAAAACTTAATTAATACAGCAAAAATCAGTTACAGAGAAAAGCTTTTTAATTAACAAATAATTTATTTGAATTTTTTTTTTTTGTTTGCCGGAATTTGCGGTAAGCAGGAAGAAAAAAAATATTAACAAGATCAGCTTGAGCTCTAAATGTAATGTGTCCATAAAAACATAGACTTGCTTCACCACACATCAGGCAAACCTTTTTGTACGAAATTTCTTTAACGAAAGCACTAATCGACGACTAATAGATTTTATATTAAAATTTATATTGCACGTAAAAAGATATAAGTAAAGCAAGCACTTGGCCACACTGTGAATGAAGTACTTACTCTGTGCTTAGCGCACCTATTCCCATTAATCTCTAAGTAACATAAACATAAACACATTTTAAGTTACACTAATTAAAAAAGTAAATATGAAATGGGAAATATAATAAAAAAAGTCGACTTTTTCCGCATTTAACGGCGGCATGTGCTTGCTATGCCAATTAAATATGAGCATGTAAAGCTTTTCATCCAGCAATTACAAGATATAAATTACATTTATTCTGATAATTTGGAATCTTTACGGTGTGCTGTTAAGAGTGTTGAAACTTTTCTCTTACAACACCAGACAACTTCAGCATTATTGTTATTACGAATTTATTGCGTTCGTAGCGAAGTGCCTGAACATTTTTACTCTATTCGTTATTGGCGATACCGAAAATTAATTAAACAAGATTTTGCTTTTTACTTACACAACTTCCCGTAAAATGATTTAAACAAAAATAACGACTACGGCCACAGATGAGCTTTATGCGTGAACCACATTGAAAAAGATATCATTTCAACTTTGACAACGAAGGTGTTACAAACGAGCAGTCGCAAGAGAGATAACATACAAACGCATCATTAAAAGCACAATAAAATGAAACGCTTATTGTCTGTGGTGAGCAAACAACACAAGTAAAATACTGTTAATTAAAGTTTAATTAAAAGTTTATTAATTCTAGTTTTTGGTTTTAGCTTTGGCAGTGCAAAGTCAAGAAAGCTTCCACAACAACTCTCAAGTGAGTTTTCAGCCAGAAATGGATCAGCCGGTGGCACCAGTGAACAGAGGTAACAACACCAATGACTATGAGGTGACATTAACAGCCTCAAGAAGAATATTTGAAACCCACTTACCTCCCAAGGAGATATTTGTAATAAAAAAAAGGTATGCACACTTGCCGGGAAATGTGAATGGAAATTATCTAACACAAGAGACTGGGCTTCATCCATCGGCGTTAAATTCCATACAAAATTTCAAAGATAATAGAAATTTCCAGCAGTTGACTGTTATTTCAAATGAATATAATGGAGGTGCAGGAGGCGACCACAAAGAAAATCATTATTATCCCTTTGAACAAAATTCACTTAATCAAGAGATGCAATATCAACAGCCAGCAAAACACAACGGTGCTCCAGACGATGGTTTTAATCACAATGTGGCAGCAACAGGCACATTTGTACAAACCCTACAACAGCAGCAGCAACATCACCAACTACAATGGGTCGATGATTCCCCAAAACAAGAACAACAGCAGCAAGACGTTAGTCCTTACCCACAAATATTACCGCAACAACAACAACAGCAGCAACAGCATGTGCCACAGCATCTGCAGCAAGTCAGTGCTTTCATCCAAACAACACCGCACCAACAACAACAGCAGCAACAGCATGTGCCACAGCATCTGCAGCAAGTCACTGCTTTCACCCAAACAACACCGCACCAACAACAACAGCAGCAACAGCATGTGCCACAGCATCTGCAGCAAGTCACTGCTTTCACCCACACAACACCGCAACAACAACAACAGCAGCAAGAGGATGTGCCACAGCATCTGCAGCAAGTCACTGCTTACACCCACACAACACCGCAACAACAACAACAGCAGCAAGAGGATGTGCCACAGCATCTCCAGCAAGGCACTGCTTTCACCCAAACAACACCGCCACACCAACAACTACTGCAGCAACCCCCATATCCTCCCAGGCAGCATGAACAATATCTGTTAATCAATAACAATCCCGCACATTCGAAAAATCTATTGGACAATTTACTCGATAACCATAAATATGTCTCACAATCGGAGGCTGCCCAGCTCGATGCTTATCCTTACAAGCAAGTAGCTGGCTTTGCCCGAACATTTATGCGTACCAGCAGGAGATGTTATGCCTCGGGCGAGTGTAAAAATAACGAAAGTGGGCCGGGAGCCAGCAGCAATACAGATTTCTACCATGAGTCGATTTTGAAACAATCAAAGCCCAAAATTGAGCCGCAAGCCAAAAAGTTCAATTACATATTTACCGGCAATCCATTGACAAAGTATGTGGTTAAAGCAGAACGGTGCATTAAGAAGGAATCCCAATTGAGTAATCGCCGCCTAAGTCCTTACAGCGAAATCCTGATACCGCAGTATCCTTTCGATTAATCTTTAACCTTTTTTTGTTATATTTTCAAAGTTTCAAATTTTTGGCCAACATTCGTAAATGTTATGAAAAGTTACCATTTCAAAGTTTTCCACTGGCCACGATTTTAGTCAGTAGCATTTTTACCGGTTTTCTCTTTTCACACTTTTTACCAATTTTACACTCATAAACTAAATTAATTTATTGCTGTTGGTAATATTTAGATTGAGCTGTTTCTCTTAATTGCTTTACTAATTAAAATGCACACAATCCCATATTTAATCCCGGATAAGCAACTCTTTAAAATGCGAGATACCTGTTTCGCTGCAACATATGAGCACATTTTTTTTTTCTTAAAATTAATTTATAACTGTCCATAAAATCAAAATTTTACTGAAATAAACCATTTAAAAGTTTTGAGGTAAAAAATAAAATGACATGAAACAAGTTTTGTTTTGTTCGAAATGTTGTTGGGGTACAGGGGGCTGCACCGATCTTCATTAAACTAAGTTAACTATAATGTTTCATAACTGTAACTTCTTTATCTCATACTCATCACTCTCTTTGGGATGACTTCAAATATAACGACGCGAAAATACTCCGCATTCAAATTAAATCGAAATCAATATACTATACAATATATAAGTCCAGCACTCAGAGGATGGGCCTACTCACGCAATGCCTTATGCCGTAGTGAATAAAAATACTCCGCATTCAAATTAAATCGAAATCAATATACTATACAATATATAAGTCCAGCACTCAGAGGATGGGCCTACTCACGCAATGCCTTATGCCGTAGTGAATAAAAAGGGATAGTGATGTTTAGCGTTTCAAGTAATTGTGTTCACTACGCCAATAAAATACTGCAACTTAACAACGTTCAAGGAGCGAGTTTGTGCTGTATGTAAATGGCTTACTAGTAACTGCTAAGTGACCAGTGACTAAAGCTGCGTTACTTGAAGGTTTCACTTGCAATAATATACATACGATACAAAAGCACTTTGTAAAAATTCGTAAGAACTTTTCGTTCTACCACTGCCGAAAGTAGGGGCCGGAGCAGCAACCTCAGCCATTATTTCCATTTGCAGAAATGCAAAAAAATTTTCTTTAAAAATTTTATATGGAAAATCCTTTTTAATACCGTCGAAAAATAACTAATGAAATGCGCATGGCAATCAGCTGATACCCGTCAATAGCAACTTTCATTGCATTTTAATTAATAAATCAAACTGACTATTCAGCTGTATACTAATTTGGTGCACTAAGCACGGCTTACACATTAAATTAATAAAAAATCATATTAAAAAAAAAATGTATTTCTAGATTATTTAGAATAAAATCTAGTAAATCAATAAAATGTACCTTCTTAACCACTGTGCCTAATCGGACTAATACTAAACGATTTTACTTTTATTTATTAAAAATTACAAATCGGAAGTTCATATTGAACACAAATTCTTTATTTCATTCTACGGCCACTAGAAGATGATGAAAATTAAAAACTTTAATGAATGCAATTAACATTTCGACTAAAATGTGTAGCAGTCAATATGCCAACAGCACAAACAATAACAAATTAAAGTTCAATATAAAATATTTACCAAGTTTACCAGGATATCGTAAAGGAGTCCTTGAAGACGATCAAAACATTCCAATAATCTCATTATTGCTGCACTCTATGGCTTTGATAGGCCACAGAGAGGGGTATTATGGGTAAACTAGTCGTTTAAAAAAGTCGCCAGAGGGCACTTGACAGTCCACACCTAATTTAGTTTCAATAAGAAGAACTTTCTATAAAACCGGAACTAAATAGAGAAACAGACAACAAAAACACTCTGCAGTCAGCTTGTCTTGAAGAGACAACAAAAGAGGATGTGCAACAAGTTTTCCCTTTTTAGAAAAACAACGATTGTAAAATAAGCAACAACAGCATCGCTGGTAACGAAGCGAAAAAAATCTACTAAAATTTAGTAGCGGAAACAAAAGCATTGAAATTAAATTTCAATCAATTAGTAGCAAACACAATACCTTCGACGTGCCCATTTTGTTGCACGACGACAAGGATTAAGCAAGCCAACTGAAAATTGTAGATGCTGCTGACCTCTGCTGGTACTGCAAAAAGCTGTCTCACACACACTACTGCACATCCACAAAGCCACATGAAGATACTTGAAAAACCATTTGAACAATTTAATTTCCTGTTTGAATAAAAAAACCCCAGAGGTGCAAATAGAGAAGGGCATGCAGGGTCAAATGCATGCTGGTAAATGCATGGCAAACATTTTCGCCAGTCATGTTCTTGCACTGAAGGAAAGCTTTTCGTCAAAATATAATTTTTTTTTTTAATCAAATCGCAAGTCCATTTGATTACATCGCGTATGCTTAGCAGTCAATCTAATTCTTAATAACTTCCTACAACCGTTTTGCATTACAATTTGTAAGTAATTTTTTAAGAACACTCGAGAGCACTTGCATTTGAGAGCCTAAGCGAGCTTGGCTGTGGGTGAACATGAGCGCAACAACTTCTTTGGACTTTTTCAAGCAGTTAAAGTTTATTGCATCAAGCAGTCATCAGTTGCTAAATTGGATTTATTTTTGATTAATATTTCACGATTTCCAAATTCAAAAGCTCATTTCCATTGATAATATTGTAAAATGGAATCGAAGACAAATCGAAACGAAATAATTTTTCTTATGATATTGAAAAGTTAAACAAATTTCTGATAAACTCAGTTGCAACACATTTGAACAAATTACCGCCCCCAAAAATTGATACATCTGAGAAGCAGCACGCAGACAAAGTTGAAAAGCTCTGCATTATACTCGTACGTACAAAAGCGTTTGAAGATAAACAGAAGTGATGAAAAAAAAGTTTGTTGAACAAGCAATCAACTTTAATCAGGCATGCCATTTGATGTTTGATTTATTACAATGTTGAATTTTAGAAATTTTATTGAAAATTTTTAAATTTTTATTGACAATAACCTTGAGGACGGCTTATTCGCTTATCTGAATAGTATCTAATTAAATAACTTTATTCGTATATTTATTGGTGAAATGAATTCATAAGAAATGAATTTTTTTTTCACACAGTTTAAGCTTTTTAATACATAATTGTGCTTTTCCTATAAAACGAATATTTCACAAAAAATATTTTGAAATGTGATTATTAATGAGAAGCCACTGATTGGCGTGAAGGTCACGTTCGCTTGCTGGCACAACGATGCGAATTGTCAAATATAAAAAATCTACTAATCCAATGTGATTAATGAGTGATTAACTAAAAGTTATCTGTGCATCTGACAGCTTTTTCTTTATTAGGCGAAATGTAAACTTTCATGAAATGGCTGTGCGATCAAAGCGGAAAGTGAGAACATTTCATTGCAGCTTTTTTTATATGAATTAATTTATGCGGTTGTATTGGATAGAGTCTCGAGACCTCCTTACCAGCACCGCTCAACAATCAATTTCATTACTAAATTTCTTATACTCCTTCTTTATTAATACAAATTCATTGAATTTTATATTATATTTACTGATTTTAATTAATGTAAAATAGATGCAATTTGATTTTCATTTTTCTCAGTATAAGCATTCGTTACTGCCCACAATGGTCCTGATTTGCTATGCTCCATTATCAGACGATTGGTCGACTGGAAATTGATGGTAGTTAGTAATAAAAATGAATCTATTCGACCGATACGACTTGCAAAAGAGGTGGACATTTGCATTAAAAAATAAATGTAATAAAAAAATGTTTGATCCCCGACTATTTCCATTCTTTGATTACAAATCAAAAATAACTCTAATAAATTAAAGTAGCGAAAAATTGTGAGCAAGTGAATTTAAATTTTTTTATATAAAAAAGTTAATTTAAAATAAATTCATTAAAACCAACTGATGACCGAATATGCTGTAGATTTAACCATTATTAGGCTTAAAACCAATTAAATGTCTAATAAATAATTGAATAAATTTATTCATGACACCTTTTTCGCTCGCTCACTCAGTTTTTCCTAATAGATACTAAAAAAGACTTCCTATTTATTTATCATCATACGAAAATTTAAATACTTTGAGTTATTAATAAAAATTTAAATAAATTAAATTCAAATAAATTTCCATTACAGTTTTTGTGTAACGTCTACTGTAGGGTAGCGCCTGGATAGATTAACCCTAATTTTCAAATTTCTATTTCGTACAATTTGTAACTTCTTCAGGCTGGTTTTTACACATTTCGTAGACCACACCATTTACAGAACCCAATTAATCACAATGCGATTCAAAGTAAGATCCTTTTACAAGGATATTTGTATGATTAAATGAAATGATTTTCAATATTTTAATAAATTTATTTTAAAGGCACTTTTTTATAAGAAAACAAGGATTTTCATTTACTGGACTCATATTTACTCATTTTTAAAACTTGTGATAAGTAATCAACAGACAGAATGGTCGGCCAGAAATAATTTTTTTGTCAAATAAAAGTGGATCAAATGCAATTGGCTGACGTTATTGACTCCATTCACATTCTATCTGCATTTTTAATTTTCTTGAAATTGACAGCCACTGTTGTCTTAAAAAAATGTAAAATCTCTTGGAAAGGAGTGAGGCATTGAAATGCTTGTTGGAATGTTTAAATGATGAGGGCATGCCCACTGTGATATTATTTTATGGGCAAAATAGAACAAGGAAAAATGTCTAGAAGCAAAATAGCATTCCAATGCAATGTCTTGCATGATGCGACTGCTGCACTTAGAAAATTCTTAAAAAAAATTAAACTTCTTCCACAGAAATAAAAAATGAAAATGTTTTTTATATGTCGAAATAATTTAAATTCAAATACAAAGATAAATAAAAAAATTAATCTAAAACATTAAACAAAATGCAAACTGCAAACTGCACAAAAACACAATCCTCAATTAATTGCAGGCAAAAATGTGCAGCGAAGCTCAACCCAACGTGTTTATTGTTGGTTCAGTAGCATGTCATAATCGAATCTTTCCCAATCATTAACATTGTTATGCGGTACTGCTGAACCTTTCTCCAGCGATCTTTGAACACGTCGTTCACGCTGTACATCCAACTCCTCGAGATGTCCTCGAAAGTCCTCTTCCCGCTTAGTCAGCGGTTGGGGTGCAACGAACACATTCGAAATGTGACTTTCAGACATTTCCATTTCTGCCATGGCATCATTCGGCATCTTCTCAGCACTAAAGAATTCATCAAAATTTTGATATTGCATTGCCGCACCAGGATCATGACCATCTGGCATTACCATGTCATAATTACCATTGTGAACCATTTCATCATCGGAGACGGGTTGCGGCAGTGCTCGTGTTAAAGCCATCCAAAAAAGGATCATCATTGCAAGGCATTTCATGCTCTTTAGAAAAAATTTTTATTTCCAGCATACTTTGATTAATTTTTAAACTGACTAAAATAAACTTACGTGACTAATAATATTGGCCCCCATTCTGATATGCGCTTTAGTTCCAAATTAAGTTCTGAGAAACCTTGAGTATTATAACTAATTTAGAATTTGTAAATGCAGCGATTTTTATACGAATATCACCCACTTCTTACTTTGAGATCAAAATTCTGAAACAATTTTAATATTTTATTACATAAATAAGGAACACTTTTCTCTTATTTTTTTTTTTTTTTTTTTTGTTAAAAACCAGCTTTTGTTTTTAAAAATTTAAAGTTAATGACTCCCAAAAAAAAACAATTTAACAAATAAATATCAATTCAAAAATTTGTGCAAAAAATTTTATTTTAAAAGCAACATGTAATTTTACAAAAATTAATTCAAATGCAAGCGAACAATGAACTGGCAATTTCCTTCCAAGTCAAATAAAAAAAGAAATATATTTAAAAATTGCATGTTAACTCGGTGACAGATAAGCTGAATACACTGCTCAACAAAAATTTTTTATAATATTTTAATATTATAGAAAGAATCTTTCGAATCAAAAAATCACTAATAAAAATTTACATTAGAAGAACTTTGTAACGAGAAAAACACAATTATCTTTTATATAAGACCACCTTTTATATAAGGGTCAGATCCCACCCAAGCTACGCCTTGTACACGATTTAGGAGATAGGGAGAGAAGAGAGAGTAGACTTTTGCAGCGAACTTTGCTCTGTTGTTCTATCATCGATGTTAATTGTTTGCTGATCAGGGAACAATTAACGCATGCACAGCTCTGGAAGTGCTTGAGATAAATTCATGAGAATTCGGAGATGATCTCACAATTTTAGCCAATCATTTATCTTGATTGGCTATGATCTGGCTATTGGCTGTTCATCTATGATCTGGCTTATCAGCGATATTTTGACGTCCAAAAATAGAGTGAAACCTTTTCTAAAGAAGTGAATAAATAACAAAAAAATTATTATTATCCTAAAAACTAATTCACATAATATTTTTAACAATTCCAAATAAGGATACAGCAGGATATAAATAAGTTTGCAATATATATTTATATTATGAATTCTTATTAGTAAAGTCTGTCTCTCCAAATTTAAAAACAAAAATTAATATTGTGAAGCGGGAATAATTTAATACTGAAAATGAATATGCTGTGGCCAGATAACTATCATATATATTTTTTATGGTAATGGAAAGTAGATGTAAGCATTTCATAGCGATACGTTTGTTATATCCTCATAACTTTTTGATGTCCACCCAGCGAGCATTTGTACATAAAGCAGCTGACTGTCACACAACTGCACAATATTTGTTTTGCTTTGGGCAATCAGTTGGGTTTGAGATGTACCCGTACACGACTCGATTTCTTATATAACTCTACCTCGCCTGTTGAAAAATGTTATTTATACATTAAGTTTAGGCGCGTTGTACGTTGTCATGGATTTCATAACTGGCATAACTTGTGTAGCCAACTGAAGACGATTTCCGACTTGTGCCAGCAGACCCATTACAAGCTACACGCCCAAAATAGTTTGCTTATGGAGACTCTGGCTGGCAAAAAAGTTCTACTTGGTGTCTGTGCCTGTGATTATAAATTTAGCCACGACTGTAGATACTGACACGCATTGCAGGTAATTATCACAATCCGTTTTTATGATATTTATGCAAATTTAAGACAAATTAATAATGACGACAGCCAACAAAAAAAAAGTTTAAATAATAATATTTATGGAAAAAAGTTCATTTTTAAATTGTTAAAAATAAATTCGTTGTTTCGTTATCTTATTTGCATCATAAGAAAACTGAAACGGTTTAAATACTTTGAATTCATAAATATATAATTAATTTATAATTTAAAATTATCAAGTTTGCTAAATCACTTTCGCTAAATAATACAATTTTAAAGTCAATATCCGCAGATTGCACACTTTGTTTTGTTTTTATAATAAAAATTTCTTCAAACCAGCAATTAATAAAAGCGGGGAGAAATAAAAACAAATGGAACGATTTAAATATTACAAAAGCAAAATCAATAATTAACAAAATAAAATTATATTAATGAGGTTGTTGCTGGTCCACTTGGCATAAATAAATTACAATGTTAAATAAATAAAACAAAAAGCTTTAAAAACCGCCATTATATTTCACATAAAAAAGAAAATTTTAAACATTAACACACAAGCAATACCGGCCACCCTCCGTTCAATATCGCCGACAGTATTTTAATTGTGGGAATTTTAATTTTTTTATTATTATTTTTGCGATCTTCTTATTTTCTATTGATTAAAATGCCTCATTGTATTTTTCCAAGCCCCTCCCCATGCCTTGTTAATCAAATGAACTCTGAAAATGCATAAAACAAGTTCTTATTTGACACAAAAGTAATAATAATTTGAATACAAATAAAATTAATTGAATTGAGCAGGAAATCATGAATCACAAAGGAATCAAACAGGAAAAATTAAGTATAATTAATGATTATTCAGTATAGTCTGGCAAAAGCCAAAATACGAAAAATGAAAGTATTTTAATAATACTTTTTATTTGAATCGGTATAGACGTCTCACGACTTGATTCTTGCTTGAGAGGATTAGTAGAAGATTCCCTGGCAGTCCTGCTTGGAAGAGCCAAACTGAAAATTGGCTTACAGGAATGTAAGCAAAACCCCGAATTTGGATGCATAAAACAGTAAAATGTTTTATTTTATTGGAAAGATGAAAATTGGATAATAAAAAGTAACCATGATGATGAAAGAGATGTCCACATGGTGCCCAAGGATTAGCTCAATCGCTTCTGAAAGTAACATATTACACCATATCCTGATGTGTTCAGCACAAACGCAGTCTTCTTAAGGATCTGAAGGCAGCCTGCTTTAATATTATTTGCTCACATCTCCAGACAAGTCAAAGTAATTTTTCTAAGAAATAATTATTTTCAAATTTAACGGCCGACTTCAATTCATGTACCAGTTATAGCTTGTAAGCTCTCACAGGCAATTTCTTATACAAAATTCTGGATGTGCCCCAATTCTAAAGAATCTTACTGTAATATACACAGTTTATCTGTGAAATTCTTGACGATAATCTCAGAAGAATGATTATGTTGACCGAACGGAGCTCTTGCAGATTCACTGTCAGTAGAATGTCAAATGCAATTCTCCAAACATACTGTACTGGTATTATTCTGATATCTTAAGCAAAGGATTCTGAGTCCTTAAACTGGCCATATTGAAATAATTAAAGATCTTTATATTTCTCAAACAGAAAACGCAGGAAAATTTCATTAGACTCAGAGTTATCAATAGTTAGCCCCGAACAGTTTATTCGGTGGGAAAATCATTCTGGAACTAAATATGAGTCTCAGACGCATAAACAATAAACGGATCATAAGTTGCAAGATTACAGCGGCAAAGACCGCTCAACCAATACCTCACTCGACTACACTGATCAAATCGCATAAAATCAGTAGCGTTCACGTTTGCGTAATACCGGAAATGAAATTTACTGGCAGTTTATTTTGTTTAATTTTTGTAGGTAAATAAATAAAGTATGGTGTGCATAGCGGGAATACAAAACACACATGTTTACACACATTTAAATGTTGTAATTATAATAAACTGATAAACATTAGATTTCATAATTATCAACAAAACTATTTTGCAAAATTCAGCAGATTTGTTAGTTTATAATGAAATTACCCGCTTATTATTTTTTTTACTAACTTAATCTGCAAAGCTTTCGGCTTGTGCGCATGAAAACAACCAGGCTCTGGGCAGGAATGGAACCCGCGTCCTCTGCTTTAGTAAGCTGTGCGTTATGCATTCGTCTACGGAGTCAATCAAACAACATTAAGTTTGATAAGCTTTATAGAACGTTTAGGTTTATATAATAAATGCACGCAGCTGCAGTTTGCCACATACAGTGGAGCATCAATAATTGCCACCAATTCAGTCTCCTAATTTCGTTCGTTTCCTCCTGTGGTGAGACTATTAATGGATTTCGATTTAAGTGTAATAACATTGAAATGTCTCTGGATTTGAATTACAAGCTGTTCCTCTTGCCTCCATGCAAAAGCAAAAGTTTTCTTGCGAAACTGCTAAGAGTAAATGTGTAATATATCGAGAATATGGAAATTTCATTTGCTGTACTTTAAACCATATTCGAAAATTCAAGTCTATGGCGCCTCGTAAAGAGATTAATGAAGTTTTACACAACTATTTTATATAATTTTTCCACCAGTGCAGTGAAGCAACAGTTGTTCATTAGCATGATAAATTGACCAAACCCTTCCCCTATTTCACACTTAATAGCACTAATTATCTCCCATCTGTTTATTTTCTACCAGAAACGAGCAGCTCTCATTTATTATTTATATGCCATTGTGTTGAATAATTAATCATATTTTTTTAATATTTTATTGAATTTATAACAATTGTCATTTTATATACGACCAATTAAGAATCATAAATTGACAATATTAACAGATTATCGGTTTTTTACAACGTGTTAAGTTAAATAATTAATGTTCGTTCATGCGTTTTTAATTTAAAATTTATTGCATTATGAAAAGCAATGAAATTATTATACGCAACACACCATCGCTTATAAAATGCACTCTTCTGCATAAAAAATGTGCATTTAATGAAATAATTAATAATAGACATTGAAAACACATTAACGACAATCAAAACGAACTTATAAAAACCAATTTTACATACTAAATGATGTAATTTTAGACAAGAAAAACGGAATGTGATATAATTAAATTATTTAAAACATAAATAAAAGAGAAATTTTGATAGAATACAAAAATGGTTTTTATCTTAACAATTTAATATTTACATGGTTTGGACCAAAACCTTGACTTGAAAAAAAAAAACGAATAAATTCCTTAAGACAGTTTTGGTTTTTTCGATTAGAGGAGTAGAGGGAAAAAGAATGTGTCTACGGTGTTCAAGAAGATTTGCTTGTCTAAACACCGTAAGCAAAGTTAAAAAGAAAATTAAAATATCTTCCTCGAAATAAACTTTGCATGTCTAAACGAGGTCGAAACACTGCAAGAAAAATATTTAATTGAAAGATTGTGCTTAAGCTTTAAGAAATTTCACATAAAGGGGCAACTACACTACAATAAAAAGATTTCCTTTCCAAACAGAAAATAAAAACAGCAGAAACTTTTTTCACTTTTTTATTTAATTTTATTAACTTCTTATTAAAAAATTTTCAAAATTTTTTATCTCTCAAATAATGATTTTATTAACCAGAAAAATTTTCTTTCTCTGATATTTAAAACACACTTCGAAGCCCAACAAACTTAATACAGGGTGGCTGATGAAAGCCGCTACCAAAAAAAAAATTGATTAACTTTTTTTCTATTTAAGAATGCAGATTGACTTTTAAATTTAACAAAAATGGATAACTGGGACATTGAAACAAGAATTTGGATTGTCCGCCGCTATCACGCTCTGGAGTCCGTAGTTTCGGTTCAAAGAGAGTATAGAGGCGCACGTTTGGCGGCAATCCTCAAAGCAGATGGACCATAATGAGAGTTGTAAACAATTTTGCCGAGCATGGGACAGTCCACAGAAGACCTTACCATCGAAACCCTTCAGTTCGAATGGAGGAAACAATCGCTGCTGTAGCTGCTGCCATACAAAACAATCCACGTATTTCGAAAAGAAGCTTATCTGCTCAAATGGGTATAAGCAGACAGTCATTACAGTCAATTATGCACAAAGATTTGGACTTATTCCCATATAAAATTCAATTGGCCAACCAACTGAACGCTGCAGACTTGCCGATTCGCTTGGAATTTTTTTTTGGTAAGATGCCGCACATGCATCAACGAGCAGGGGGGTATTTAAATTCCATTATTTTTAAAACTAATTAAGCTGTACTTAATAAAATTGAATGAGCTTTAACATGAATAAAAGAAAAATGAATTCCATACACTGAAAAAAAAGTTATTTGAGTTTCTTAATGTAGCAAAATTTATCAGCCACCCTGTATTCAATTTCTTACTTATAAATTTTTTTTTAATTTATTGCTCTGGGATGTCAGAGGGCTGCGCTAATGTAGATTATCGTGGAAACCGCTCCCAAATATTTTATTCGACCAACGACAGATTTAGAAAGTTTGAATTAAAACTTAAAAGGAAATTTCTTAAAATCAAAGTTGTGGGACGAAACACAAATCACTGCCACCATTTTCCTGTCCAATTCTATATTGTCAACTTAAAGTTATAAACGGAAAGGCATAATGGGGGCAAAATGAATGTATGAGGCAACAACGACTAAAAACTTTGCTTCAAAAAATTTAATAAATAGTTTTCGTTGGCCGAAAAAACTATCGCTCGAAGCTTATAAAGTTATTTTGTAAGCTTAACGATATTTAAAATTGAAGCTCACAGTTCTTTATCGCAACGTTTTTTTCTTTTTTTTTTTTCTTTTAATATGTCTCTAGACAAATTCAATTGATTTGATTTATTTAAATCAAGTGAAATTTTTTTCACTGCTTGCTTAAGGAATGCTTGAGGAAATGAAATTCCTTTTACAAAGCAACTTCAAAACTTTACGTACTCATTGTAACAACCCTTTAAAGTTCAGTCGTCACGCTGCAGTTCAACTTACCATAAACATTCTTCAAGGTTTTTTTTTCAAGTATAAAGTTCTGCCTTGACAAATGCATGCAAGAATTTCAAAAATTGTTGCTTTGCGTATCAGTATGGAAAGGTAAGACTTTGTTTTTCTCTTGCGGGAAAGTACACAGTGCGGACGATTATTTTCAGAGAAACAGATAATTTTTTTAGCTGCAACGTTCTTTGAATAAAAGAGTAATTTATAGCGTTGTAACAACATTTTAAACTTCTGCAACAACTCTCGAGTTTCTCTAAATTTTAAAGTTTTTATACAAAAAATCTTAAAAAGCATCCAGGCTGCCGGGGATATGGTCCTGCACGTCTGAATTTAAAATCAATTTTAACAACAATTATTGATCAGTGTATTGTGGCGGAAACGCGCTTCATAACGATGGCAGTATCCGCCACTTCTATTCAAAAAGCCATTTACTGTTACTTTAAATTTTACAAGGCGCAATAAATTTTCAAAATTAATATTCAGTTTCAATTGAAAACGCATTAAAATTGCGGTATCAGCGATATCAGCTTTCTCGCAGTGAAATTAATGGTGGGAAATTATTAACGTGGAGTTTTAGGTTCTGCTTAAAGCTTTTGTTCTTGTATCATTTGTCGAAGAAGATTAGCTTCAAACACATTGTTTTCGCTTGAGGCACTACTTTTTAGTTCTCGCTGAAAATTGACAGTTTATTCACATTCAGAAGCCTCAGTATAATTTTTCGCCTTCACACCTCATACGGGCGCTAACGAGTCTTGCTGACTGAATTTTTGCTTCCCCAAATTAATGAATCAATGCGACTTCTATTTGTTGCAAAAGTAATTTTTCGACATCTTTACCGCTCTTGCGGTTTCACTTATCTGCATTGTTACCGGCCAGCCAGTAACTCTTGAAGTAACTAGAAGACAATATTTCAGCCACCATTGCCGCCATGCGGTAGATGGAAAAAGTAGTCACTAATGGAACTGATGGAACGGACCACGCAAGTTGTAGCCGCAGTAGAAGCATGCCAGAAGTCATATTCAGATTTTCATATAGCCGATATCATTTAAAAAAATATTTATTCTTTCCCTTTTTCTTAAACAACGAAATTTTACTGAGCTCTATAGTATTTAATCAAAATGACTTTTGCTTGAAGCTTTAAGCTCAACTAGTCTTTTGAAACATAAAAAAATTCAACAAATTATTATTACTTTTTACTCTTGAATTTATTATTTAGCAGCTTGTCTATTTCCTTTGACCGGCTCACTTAGCAATTAGTTCCAGTTCAGTTGCCCCCCATAAAAGCTTCAGAAATTCACAAAAAAGTTGCAACAAAAAATTATAAAAAAAATAAATATTGCGAGGCTTAAACACAACGCAATTAATTATTTAAAGAGAATATTTCCCCGTAAGATAATTCTAATTTTCATTAGAATGTGTGTAATTTGAAAAGGCATAGAAATCCTGCAGAAACAAGCATGCACGTGGAATATTTAACATGCCAATAATATGAAACAACTTTCAAAACAATAAGAGAACAACAAAAGTTCCCTTTTCAAAGTAAATAAAATTGTGATTGTGTAAAAAAGTTAAACAAAAAGTTTGTGTGTGTATTTGAACAATGTCTTTGATCCAGCGGCACGCGTGTGTGCTCCCGGATTTATGAGAAATAACAAACATTCTGTTTTTTAGAAACTTTAAATACGTCAAATGAGTTGCAATGAAAAGATATTCTGTATATTTTGAAATCAGCAGAAAAAGTTGTTTATTTTGTTAAGCTGCCGAGCTTTTTATTAAAAATAATTGAAGTTTAACAAGCTGAAATTCTTTAAATCAAACTTGAGTTACAGTTTAAAAATTAGAAAAATATTAAAATTATAACTGAAATGCACAAGAGAAAATGTTTAAAAAATTTTAATGAAAATGTTTCTACTTCTAGGCGTTTCAGTGCTTTGCCAGTGTAGATAACACCTCGTTGCAATTCAGGAGGTGAGTTGAAAATTCCTTAAAGGCATATAACACATGAGGCACGCCAATTTATATAACAAACTTTCATATTAAAAGCGGAGAAATCTCAAAAGATTGAGCTCCACAGATCATGAAAAATTTATTTATAATTCCGTGAAATCGCACATCACACAATTGCATTTAATTATTTCAGGAAAACAAATGAGAATTGCAATATAAAAATTATATTAATCTTTATGATTTATAGTACAAAAAAAATAAAATAAAGTAAATTTGTAACGTCTTTGATTCTACTTAAATTCTTTAATTTATTTCTATTTAATAAATAAATTACATTAACAGCGCATCCAGTACGGTGTTCATTACGGTGTCCTTTTTAATAAATAATAAAATTTTGTTTTTATTTTTAATATTTAATATTAATTTTTTTTTCTGTCATACAAATTAATCGAGAATTATTACACAAAAATAAATTTTATACGATATGAATCTAATTTATAACCATCCAGTATTAATTGGCTTCTTTGTTTCGTTTTTCAATTTAATTTTTTTTTTTTTTAACTTCAGTTATTTAGTTGTTAAAAATTTGTTAAAGAAATGTTGAACCAATTTAAAAAATATATATAAAAATGAGAACTTAAGATTGAAATTTGAAATGAGAAAAGTAATTATTTTTATATATAATTATTATATATATTATATATATTATATATATTGTTATAATTATATAATTATAATTTTTTTATAGTCACTATAGTTAACGAATACAATTATTAAAAACAATAAGTAAAGTAATAAAATAAAATATTAAATAAATAAAAAACAATTTAAGGAAAGAAAAAAAGCTAAAAACATTGATTGTATTTTTTTTACACTGAAATACTCTCCATTTGCAAGTGTTGAAATAAAAAGCACACGACCACAGCCAGACTCAGGTCAAGAGGCAACAGGGTTGCAATATTTTGTTGTTGGGGATGACCTGTACTAGGATAATTCACTGCGCAACGCCGCTGGTGCTAGATCAGGGGCTGCCGAGATGCGTTTTCGTAGCCACTTGATTTATTGTTTCACAGCCGATGCAACGCTGCTAATAATAGTCAGTGAAAGGGGTACTGTGAAGGTAGTACTGAGAAGGAGGGACGGTAATGGAGGGGACAGTGAAGGGAGTACGAGCTAGTGGGGGCTAACTGGCCACTGGTCAGTGATCATGCCATCAACATTAAATAAAAATATATTGAATTATATAGGAAGATTTCATAAGCATTTGTTGTGTGAATGCCGAAGTCCGAAAGCGTGCTGGCTTCAATGGGTTAAAAATAAAACACCACCAGAATGTTTCCCATATTCAAGCAAGTATCAGAATATTGCGCTCCCCCCTCATTTGCTACATTTTGTTTTTATCACATCTTTGATATCATTCGGTTATTAAAACTCAGCTCTGAAAGTTTTTACGAAGTTTAATATGAAACCGCACTCTCCGCTGATGCATAAGTTTCAATAACAATGACAAATAAATATTTAATATTTTAAAATAATATCCTTAACATTTTACAAACATTTTGCTATTAATTGCAATAGTCTGTCCGTTTTATCTTCCGCATTGTCGAAATTAAATACAAAGTAATTGCGGAGATTTTCTGATACATAAAAAGAGAAAACCTTAATGTTGCTGGAAAACCAATTAATTAATAATTTTCCTTTTTTTTTTAACCAGCCCCACACAAACTCAATCCTACACTGCATTCGAGCACTCGAGCACTCGCTGGCACTCATCAAACATATAAAAATTATGTTAATATTGACTTTGGTTGCGGTTGTCTTGATTAATCAGGGCATCAATCATTAAATGCAAATTTAATACTTTTTCGGCTTGGTTTTTTGTTGTTGTTTTGGTTGGGGATGTGCGTTTGTGTGCGTGCGCTTGCATATTCTGTTGCCGTGATTTTTATTTTAACAGTAATTGTGGGAATTTTCAGTGTTTTCATTATTAATTATTATCATTATTATTTGCACGTTACCTGCTGGCGATGACGATATTGATGGCTGCACCATGCAAGCGATGCTGATGATGTTCTTATTCAAGGTCATTTCCTTTTTGGCTCTTATATAACATGGTCGTTGTTTCCTTTTTGTTTTTTGTTGTTCGCTCATAATTTCAATTAAATATTCTTTTTTTATTTGGTGGAAAAAGGAATGACATGGTATTAATCATGCTTTATATGATCCATAAGCGATGAAGTAAAAATATGTATTCATAAAGCACTGCAATTTATACACTGAATCATGTATGAGTGTGTGTGTCTTTCTACAGTATCGAACAATAAAAGCTGTTGCAAAATAATTTTTTTCGCTGATCAGAAATAAACTAAAAACTCTCATGAATTTTTTTAATTAATTAACGAGATTATTACCAGCAATCGTTTAAGTGCTTAATGGGTGCCTCCGTAGGCGAGTGAATAATGCTCAGCCGAAGGAACCGGAGGTCGCGGGTTCGATTCCTGTCTAGACCCTGGGTGTTTTCTGCAGACAAGCCAAAAGCTTTGCAAATAGAGTTGGTTAAAAAAAAAAAAAAAAAAAAAAAAAAAGTTCTGGCAGCAAATAATTAAATGAGAGCCCCACTCTCCTGCGCCCTTCTTCAACAACAACGCCTTATCAGTGGGGTAGAGTGGAATGGCTATCAGAAACCTTTTTGGCACCTTCTAATTTGAAAAGGAAGTGCTCAATACTGCTCTATGCTTGGCTCAAGTCAAAGTAGAAGCTGTCAACATCTTGATGAGAAGATGTTATGCTCCCACCAGAGGGATTCTATCCATCTACCTCTTCATGACTTGTCTACTGTATCATTTTCCCTTACAAAAATTTGCTGCATAATATTTTTTTTTTGTCTCAGAGCAAAGTGAAAACAAATCGACATTTTTATTAGAAACGTACCGATGGTAAAGACAGAATTCTTGAAATATGCAACAAAATATATTAAAAAGCTTGTGTCACACCCAAATCCTTTAGCACGCAACATCTTAAATCACCGAAGTCACACTAGGCTGAAAAGGAGAGACACTCTTGCCCTCTGCGGAAAGTAAGCGGCGTATCATCAACATCAGTGCAACTGAAACTGGCTCGTCTGGCATTGGCTGGACTTGGCAAAATAAATTAAATTAAGATTGGATATACTTATTGTTAGTTCTGTGCGAAAGATTCAATAAATAAAAAATTAATAAAAAAAAAAAAAAAAAAAAAAATTTTATTAGATGTTGCAAAATTTTTCTCGTGTTTTCAGAAGTCATCTAGAGGTAGATGGATACCTCTTCATGACTTGGCTACTCTATCATTATCCTTTCATAAAATTTCCCGCACAATAATTTGTTTGAGTAGAATTTGTTGTATAAATTAGTATGACCCACAGCCTTATATGAGCATTAAAAGCTAAAGTTCCTTAGGCTAAAGTTCGCCATGTATTTATTCTTTTGAAAAAATCCATTCTTCATTCTTATTTCATATTTTTTTTTTTTTTTTGCACAATGGTTGGCATTAATTTTTTTTTTTTATTTTTGTTTTTACACCACTTTTGTTGTTCAATGTTTATGTTTATTATTTATACACTACAGCAGAATTTATAAATAAATTGCAACAGTTATTAATAACAATCAAGCCTGCATGTGTACGTGATTTACACGGTCGGCCATTCAAATGAAATGCATATAAATTTGTTAATTTTGTGGGGCCATAGGGCGCAGATAAGAAAGAAACTCCGTGCGTGTATATAATAATTTGCAAAATTAACTCTTTATGAACCACAAGCAAATAACTATTTTAATGCAATAGTGTTTATAATAAAGCCAATGCAAACGAAAACCAAGCACAGTCTTACTGTCATTGATATACTGATATATTGATGGTATATGAGTTGGTTCTCCGGTTTTGTGTCTCTCAGTTTGTGGAGAGCGCTCAGTTATTTTCTGAAATTTAAATTGCGCAAAATGTACTTTAAGAAAAATATTTTGGCCCCACTGTACAGGTTGTAATAATTAATTCTACTGCATTTCAAAAAGTATCAAATATCTAAAATTAGCAGGCACCTGCTACACACACATACAGATGACCCCATAACACGTTACCAGTGTACCCGGACATCACATAAAACCAAATTCTCTAATATTTTAAACGAAGACAAATTTAACAATTTATAAATATTCATTTATGTTAATTTAAGGGAGCATCATTTGCTAACGAATCATTAAAAGTAAAGTGGTATTCTCTTATTAATAGTAACAGGCAGTGGCCCGTGCATTAAAAAACTTTCGCAGCCTGAAGACTCAGATATCGTACACTGCTTTATGTGTCAATGCAAAGTGTAAATGATTTAAAATGTTAAGCCTGAATTTAGTCTGCTGACACAAGTGGCTTTAAGAAACATCTAAAGGTTCAGCAATGTTGCTCTGAGCATTGTTGCAAGTAGGCAAAGGAGCGTATGAGAAGTGGGAAACGGGTGAAATAGTCAGCGATTACAAAGCCATGCCGGTGTAATGTAGTTTTAGTTACATTTACCAATTTCTTTACCACGGCAAGCAACAATTTCCATGAACTTTATTTGTGTTTTGAGAGTAGGCTGAAGTTTCAAGGATTCTATCGGAGCACGTTAATTAAATTGACTTGGTTGCAAATTGTTCATTTTCTGTGTAGGAAGAAATAATGCTTCTGCTCAGTTGTGTAATTGTAATAGAAATATAAACTCCAAGCACTTAACAAAAGAAATATTTTCACATGAATATCAAATCATTTAAATATTCCTTCCTGTTCGAAGGAAGCAACTACAATCATGTGCATGTCAGTTCCACAATGCAACACTTTCAAGTAAAGACATAAAAATTATTCATATTAAAAGAGATTTTATTCACTTTATGAATGTCTTGAACGTCAAACAAATAAAAATTATTATAATTTTAAAATAAATTAAAAATATGTTTTCATTAGTTTATTTGTTTTTTTTTTTGAGTATCTTCAAAAGTTATTTTTAAAATTTTGTCTTCTAAATGAGCGAAAGCTTTAATAACGCCCGATTTTATTCAAACAAGCTTCCGTTAGCGTGTATGAAGTGAAAAAAAATCGGTAATTGCTGAGGCAGCGATGCAATAGAGAAACAATAATTCGTTAAATATCTGACACACGAATTATAGTGGCTCATTTCATATTTATATTGTGGGCCGTAAACAATTATACGGTTGCACACATAGTGCATACGAACACACATCTACACATCCACACATCCACACATCCACACACAATAAATAGTTTATATTGTTATTTTGTGTAATTTTTTTCATTTAATTTTTTTTGCTTTTGCTTTTTTCCTCTACTTTAAACACAATTAAACATTATTGGTAATCCAATTATGCAACAATTTATTTAACAACTGCAATAAAATAAACAACTACATCAACAACAAAAGCAATAATAATAAAAAATAACAATACGATTTAAAATTTTACACAAACGCACACAAAAATAATAAATAAAACCACCCGCAATGACACAACAAAACTTTCCCACAGAAATTCTGCAAAACGAGCATGAGTGAGAGAGTGCAGCCATCGAAAGTGTATGAAACGGAAAAGGAAACGGGCATGCATACAAACACATGTTTATTCGGTAATGTGAGTGTCAAATTGAAACTACAGCAAATACTTAAAAACATATTCGTTCATGGGCTATTTAAAATTAAATGTTTGTGGGAGTAGAAACTGCTTTTGGTACAAAAGTTTTAATGCAATTGTCTTCCATAAATATTTTTATGTGAGTATTTAAAGAAAAAAAAACTCATATTTGTTGGCACTTTTGTGTACACACTGTACGAGGACTGTGGATTTTATATTTGTCAGCTTGTCCGTCTGCCTGTGTCGGCAGCATAAGTTTTGCATTTTAAATTTTGAGGTCTTAATCAAATCATAAAAAACGAAGAATGCTGCTACTTACAGAGAATGCGGGTGAGAGTGGGGATGTGGGGGAGAAAGAAAGTAGAGGTGATAGCCGTTGTGAGTGGATAGGAAAAGAGTATTCAATTGGTATTTTAAATTGATTACAGTTTGACCACAAAGTTGACATTGTTGCCACAAGTGGTCACACGTGCGTGTACATGCATGATTTTAGTATAGGGCATTGCATTCATTTGTTACCATATTCTTAGTGGCAAATGTGTGCATCCTTCTGCTACAATTGTACGAGTATTTAAATGTCGATGATAAAAAAAGGAAACAACTTCTCAACTAAAAGTAAATTTTATTTGGACAAAATTAAATTTTGTATGCGTTAAACTTTTGCATACATAAACGAGGCTCCCAAAGGTGCCAGATTTTCTCCAAAAAGTTCGTATGAACAAAATAATGCAGAAAAATATTTCGAACCCAAAACGAAAAGTTTGAAAAGGTAAAAGAAAGAACAACACAAGCAAACTAATTGTTTTTATATTCTTTATATCTATGACTCTATTTTAATAAGGAAAAAAGAGATTTCAAATCAAACACACTGTAGGCATTATGGCCAAGGCGAAAGAATACCAGGTATATCACAGTAAAAAGTTAGTGGCCCTACTCCAGTTTTAAACTGTTATATTTCTTTCTTTTTTATTTTAGGCTTGAGTTCACATGGTACGAAACTGCCTTGCAGGCATTTTCAATAAAAAATAATTTATAAAAAAACCCTTTACTAATTTATACTAAAATCTACTGATTTCTCTTAGTTCGATTGCCGATTCTCTAGTACGCTATTGAGATGTAAATTGGCGCACCCCAATGACAGTAGAAGTCAGACAAGAGACGTTTTTAATCAGCTGAAGTGCACATGATGCAACATGATATGTAATATTATTACAGTGTACACTTTCATACGCGGACAAGTAACTTTTCTGAAAAGGACAATGTAAAAAAAAAGCGAGTTTCCAATTAACACTTTTAGGAAACCTGAAAAAATTAATGGTTCTGCTGTTTCTCTTATTTGCTTTACCAGATCAAATCCAAACTGAGAACGTTAGTAAAATTGTAAGGTCCTGATATACTTTTGGCATATTTAAGGCTAAAACCATCTTAAACCCTTTTGATTTAAGTAATTAATCTAAAAATATTTAAATGAAGATATTGGCATCACTGTTGACAAACCCAGAGCCAGACGCTTCTGCTAATAGCTGTTCACACACTCAGCATATCAAGCTGTCATGAACATGTGGTACTGTTCAGTAGATTTCATAATTTGTATGCAACATAAAGAGGTTGCATCAGGCTAACTACATTGCTGGCAGTTTTAACGATGGGAAGGGAGGCAAATATGATGGGAAATTACATTCAATATGTGGTCGTTATCACACGTACTACCAGTATCAAAGAAAACTTCTGAAGTCTACTCTCAAATTCTGTCATGGCTGTGAAGACGCCGTATCAACTATTCGAGATTGTTTCAGAAAATTTTGCAACAAAACGAAACAAAATGCAAAATCTTGTAATATATTCCCCTCGTCATAGGCACACAGACTTATTAGTAATAAGCTTGGAATTGGATGTACTCGTATCTGCGCGTGTTCGCATATGTATGAAGGTGTAAATAATGTCACATGTAATCTCACATGTATATGTGCCTTATATTGCTTGAATGCATATCGAATGCCAGTGGCAGTACTTGAGCAGCAAAGGCATGCCACGTTTTAAAGTATTGCAAACAGTGCAGCCTCACCATTTTATTTCCCTTCTTTAATTTGTTCATTCCGTAGAAGACAAAGTTTTCTTCCTACTCGTACTTTTTTAGTTGCTATTTGTGTGAGCATTTTGTGGTTCAACAAAAGCACGTTGCATGCATCCGTTGAATTATAATCAGATCATTTCTAACTAAACCATAAAATAGTGGAAACACTCGCTGCTTAACAAGAAGAACAGCAATTATCTCTTGCCAAACCAATTTTAGTTGTCATTTGAGTAATTTTTTTCCTCTCTACATTCGCTTCCCTTAATGAAATTGTAATAAAATTTTAAATCATTCTTATTATTATTGTTTCTTGTGCAAAAGTATTCCATACCGAAAAGTTGTGGCAGCTTAACGTACTTTTGAATACGCTTTAAATCTTAACCATCTCAGTTTTGGCAGATTCATGGCATCAGTTTAGTTGTTAAGAGTAGTGTCCTTGGAGCTTTAAGTGTGTGTCAAATTTGACAAATTAAGATTAAATTACAATAAAACTTGTCTGTACACTCTGTATCAATTGTGTGTCAATTAATCCTTTTCGACAATAATTTCCAAGAGATTTTTTTTTTAGTAAAAGTAAAACGTATCAATTTGTTCTACCACGTGATTCGAGCAATTAAAAATATTCTTTTTTAAAGTTAAATTATTTTATAAATATTATTTTGCTCCTTGCAACTTTATTCATTCGCACTGCATTGTAAATTTTTTTTTTTTTTTTTTAACGAAAAGGTCATGAAATGGAACACTGAGAGCCTTCTTCAATATAATTTGGGCTTTGCGGATATAATCACTTCAGAGAACTTTAAAAGTTCCTGCAAAAAATATCTTCACATATTTTGGAGAGTCATCAAATAGACAACAGAGCTTAACCGCCCAATTTTTTGGTACACTATGGGCCCATTGTCATCACAAAGCAGAAAAATATTGGACTCGTGCAAAAGGCGAATTTTATTGAATAAATATTTCCGCAAAGTATAAGCAATAAAAGGCTTGATTTGTTGCTTTCTTGCTTTCTTGGTGTCTTGCTTTCTTGCTTTCTTGCTTTCTTTTTCTTTTTTGTATCCCTAATGATGGCTTAAGTACGACCGGAAACTTTTTAAATAGAATCGATGAACGATTATAAATAACGAAACAAAAAAAATTTAGATTTAGAATGATGTTTTGGTTTTATAATGATTGACTTTATTTTTTTCCTTAGGAAAATACCCAGAGTATTGGCAGGAATCAAACTACCACCTACGGCTTAGTAGGCTGCGCATTATTCATTCGCCTACAGCGGTACCCATTAAAAATCTTATAAGCAAATAAATTAGATACTGCCAGTACTGCCACATTTACAAAAAATAGTTGATCGTAAAAACTATTAACACCAAATTTAAAGAAAAACTTTCGGAAAACAATAGTGTAAGTAGCAAAAACGATAAAAATATATAAAGATGTCCCAAAATACATTCGTATTTAATTGATTTGTATAATTTTTATTGCTTAATTATATATTTTGCTACAGTGAGATACTGTGCAATACAAATTTGCAGATTTGGACCAAGAAAACAACACGTGAAATGACTGAGCCTGTTTGTGTTTCATTGACTTTCCACGAAATTTTTAGCGATATTAATTTTTCCAATATTTTTTTCGTACAAAAAACAGAAGAAGGAAATCTGCTTTCATTGTTTGACTGCTTTTAGCGCACACTGTCATTTAAGTTAAAAAGTAAAATTAAAGCCCCGACTTTAATGACTTAAAAATAATCAATAAAAGCCAAACTTTTAAATTACTTCAAACGAAATTACAAATATTTCATCAGCCTTAAATGACTTTAACTTGTACAGAGAAGCATAAAAATTATGCTGCTTAAATTCTCTTAAAGTGTTCATTTATTTTATCAGTGGTAGCAAATGGTGGGGTTGTGTTGTCCTCTATGAAACAAGAAATGTATTCCGACTAATACATGCGCAGGATTTCCCCCTTTGTTGGGCCTGATCTCTAAGGTAACAAACAGCACATCAGCTATAAAAGCTCATCTCCGTCACCAATACTCAAATGGCAGAAAATCTTTACCAGCCGATGCTCCCAGCTTAGAGAGTGTGTATTATAATGAAATATGTTTGTGTGCATGTAGGATCGGCGGCCAGAAAGTGCTTGTGACTTATCATGTCAGGTGTAGGTGCTACGGCATCCATGTTCAGCTAACCAATCAAATGCAATCACTTAAAGGATTTATAGTTTCCAAACCCCAATGCTTTATTTACTCTTTCCATTCTAACACTGGGCAATGTTTTTAAGTTTTTATAAGCTCACATGACGAAAAGTGTTTCGTTTTTATGTTCTGTTAAAGAGTGCATAAAGTTGTTGAAATAAAAATAATAATTTCCATGCTCCTTAAACAATATTCAACACTTGGATAAGTATAGAAGCAACATTTTGTGTCATCTATTCTAGCTGTTGTTATCCTTATGCTGCTTACCCAGTTGATTGTAGTAGAGGCGTCGAGTGTTAAAATAAATAAAAATAAACTTTATGGAGGGAATTTTACATTAAACAAACTTGCAACAAAGAAATTTTGTTTTCTACATTTTTTTTTTTTTTTTGCATACATTTTATCTGTACGTGCATGCACTCATACAGAGTTATATTTCAAAAAAAAAGAAAAAAAAAATTGTTTTTAAATTAAATTGCAAGTAGATATTACGGGAATTACATGAGGAATGTTTTCTCTCCTCTACCTTGTCACCTCATCCCGCCATTCGTGGCAATATACATATATTTTTTTTATATTTCATATTTGTTTCTTGGAGAGTAAAATAAGTTAAATTTATGAAGAAATGAAGTGATTTTGTTTAACTTGTTTTTATTTCATTTTTTGTTTTTTGTTTTTTTTTTTAATTTCCATAAACCTGGTCGGTGTACACAGAACATGGTCTTAATAATAAAGACTAGCTGTGAAAAAGGAGTAGACTGGCTGAGTGTTTGTGATGAGGACGGCGAGCATAAGAGTGAAAATGATGAAAGGTAGTCGTCAGCCAGTCATTAAATGCATGTACCCTAAAAACATGCAACATGGAAGTGAGCTTGTCTGCATGAAGATGTGTGTGTGATGTAAACCGTTTTTATGCCACATCTGATGTTGTGCTTGCAATGAGACACAATCTAAAAGTCGCACTTTTTTCATAAAATTAGAAAAAGTGCAGGCAAACATGTCTTTTAAGGTGAAACTTTCTTTAGACTTCTGGGCATTTGGCGTGTTTTAAGGGATTAACGTACTTGGTTGGCAACACAGTTATTGCTGTTGTTGTTGTTATTAATATTGTTTAAGCTTTCAATGTTTATACAGGGAGATTTAAAGTAGCGATTTTTAAAGCAAAAAAAAAAGTCTGGCAATCCAAAAATCCTATAAGAAAATACATACTGTTATTAAGATTATACTTCTCATTTATTTTGAATTAGCAATTGATACGGTATCCGGTTGTTTCAAAAGAATACACAAACTAAACCATTATTATGACAGCCAGGGCTGGTAAGTCCGAAAAATGGCTTCAGAAGTGTTGCATTCGCTATTTTACACCAAAAAAAAAACCAACAACATCATACGAAGCATGACACAAAAAAAAGTTTTGTAATAAAAAACTAGTTTATTAAAAAATTCCTCTTAGACCCATTTTCTTATATTCGAAAATAAAAACACAATAATTTATTTATTAATCGAATAATAAAAAACATAAAATTTTATTAACAAGTAATAATAGAAATTTATTAGAAAAAAATGTGCCTATACTTTTTCAATTGAACGATTAAAGTTATTCGAATAAAAATTATTCGTATAAAATATATAAAGCAATTTTAATAAAATATCGAAAAATGTTCAAAGAAAATATTACGAATTAAATAAATTTCTTGACTAAAAAGAAATGATTCCAATTTAAAGCATTTTATATTTCCAATTGATGGGCTACCAGCCATGATCTTTTCTTGGCTTTAGAGTTTTCTTATGAAAGTAGTAATAACGATTATTGAGAAGAGAATAACAATTCACAAGAGACTTTTTGATCCGCCAATGTATGCAGTGCCTTCCAGACGTATATTAGTAGAAGTTTCTGATAAGCCAATAATTTATTTTCGAATTATTTATGGAATAAAAATATGCAGAAGACTTTAATATTAATAAAATAAACATAACAATTGATTAAAAAAGTTTGTATTGACTTTCATTTATTTATTTAATCCATAAGAAAAAAGCAAATGTGTACAATCAGGCTTGGCCGCTGCCCCTTAGGTTCACTTTTAATTTGTCAAATTTTTTATTAATCTGATTATTAGCAATTACCCAGTTTAATTACAAAAAAATGCCACTTCAAGCGAATGTCCTTTGACATGTCGCGTTTTGTTTTCTTTACTTTTTTTCACTAGAGCAAATTTCCAATTTACCCTCTCTTTGAAATAAACAACAGACTTTCATTGATAGTGGCAGTAGCAACAGCAAAGGCGGCAGACTAAAATTAAAAATGTTGGAGGAAAAAACTTGCTGCTATTTCTCAATTAAAACCAAAAATAAAAAAAGTCTCTTTTTTGTATGCGATAAAGACATCCTTTTTTTCTACAACTACTTTAAATTGTTTTCTTTATACTTGCAGTTCTCTTTCACTCTTATCTTTCAACAAGTATGTGCATGTCCTTAAACAGCTTCTTTTGTCTTTTTACCAAAATAAAAGAAGAAATCTAGATGTAGATATTATTGTTGTTATTGTGTTTGTTTGCTACATCGCCAGTGGATGCAAATGGCTTTGCTATCCTTTCAACAATATTTTGCTTTCTTTTAATGTTGCGAAGGGAAAGGCAACAAACAGAAATTTCGTTGATGAAAGAACATTTTGGTATTGTTCGTCCTCTTAATTTTAACACACTTAAAAGCATACACGGTTGATTTGTTTAGCATTCCATACAACTCCAGAAGCAAGAATTCTTCTTGTTAGATCTCGGGACATGATTTGAATAAAAACTCCTTGAATGTGTTTCAGCGGCATAGAGTGTGTTTCTACGAACAAAGTTGTGCACGAATATGCGTGTACATATTTCGTTTAGATTCTAGTTTAAAGTGAATGTCCTTATTTCTCACTACCCTTACACAGGATCAACGCTTGACTACATACACATTTGCAGATACACACCTAAAAATTTTAATGTTTATATATATGTGTGCGTGTGTTTATACTGACTTAATTCAATTTCAATTTTGATGAAAATTGAAAGCAACCCAGCAACCTAATTAAATTCACAAAACAATCAAGCACTCGCACGCACACTCTCCTGCACACAATTACTTACTCACCGACAAATATTTTGCGTTCCACAGTGGCATTAATTGAGCCACAAGTGCTTGTCTGCACACACTTTTTTCTGTCCTCTGTAATATTTTTCTAAACAATATTGAACATTTTTTTTTGAAAATATTTTCAATAGGAGAACTCTTGTAAAAATAAAAATAAATGTCCTCGAGCCAGGATGTCGTTCAGTTGACTAGCAAGTTCCATAATAGCTTTTTGATTAGATTTTCTCTGATATTTAGTACTTAAATTACTGTGAGAGTTTTATAATCAAATGCATTGTGTACTATTTTCTAACACGCTTCCTTTTAAAGCGATTCTTTTGATTTGTAAACTTAAATTTTCCTAACGAGATTTTAGTTGAGAAATAAAATAAATTTGTTAAAATGCTAATAAATTCAATTATTAAAAAATATACATATTCCTATAAAAAATATAAAATAATGCAAAATTAATTTAAATCCTCTATTTCGCAAATTTTTGTAAATTTCGAACATTTAATTATTCATAATTGTTAAAAAGGACTTTTCTAAATAAGAAAAACTGGAAGGCGATGGGCAAATTTTAATTTAAAAGGAAATAATTTACTTATTTTTTATTTTTATTCGAGCTAACTGGGAACTTCAAACTAATTCAGAGAAAATTTTGAAAAACCAATATTTTTTCAATCTTTACTTGGTATTGTTATAAATATCCAGCCAAACCAGAATGTTAAAAACTTTGTAAAAAAAACCGAGTTTTTGGGCAGAAAAATATAAAACAAAATTGTCCCACTGTAAAACTATTTTTACACAAATTTAGATACTTTGAATATAAAACCCCCCATACTGCAGCTTGTATTAAAAACTGTACCACCAGCGATTACGTACGTCAAACATTCGAAAAGTGGCAGGAAAAAAAATTAAACAAAATCTCTGTTAGCGAAAGCTAAAGGCGAGTAAAAAAATTAGAAACAATAGATTCCGTATGACAAAAAGTAAAACAGAAAATAAATTTAAAAGCATCCGCACCTCATAGCGGGGGGCGTTTGCATGGCATTTTGTCATTCCCCGAGCATTTCACACCAGCATTTGCTCAGTTGATGCTTTGCACAATCTCCTGCTCCTTCTGTTTTATTGTTTCATGCTCTTCTGTTTCCTTTTTTTTTTTGTCATGAGGTGGTTCTTAGGTGGCCCATTCAACTTTAAAAAAGCCAGTGCGTGCATTTAAAGTGCTTCAATTCCCTATTTATTTGTTAAGTGAGCAACTGAACTAAAATTTAGAAAAGTTGCCTGCACCACATCCCTGGGCTTGTGTCTGCTACGCGACTGAACCAGAGAAGCCATGTTAACATGTCATACCACTTCCCTACTAGACACATTTATTTTCATTTTGTGCCGTTTTGGTTTTTTTCGTCATTTTCAAACATCTCTTGAAATTAACTGCTTCGTTACACGTGCTCTTGAGTCATACGATCACAAACGGCACCCTAAAGAGGAAATCGTGACAGGCCTGAACTTTTGCAAGCCCAACTAAACGTTTGGCAAACTATTTGATTTTTATTAATGCACATGACTTTATTGTGCCACTGGTCTTAGAAGTGTTGAGGAAACAACAAGCGGCGGCATCCCACAAATCGGAGCATATAAAAAACTTCTCGTACTCAAATTATATACACTCGCGTAAGTTCACATTTACGAAATACGCCCTACAAATCTAGACAACAGTTTAAACAAATTATTCTGTCACTCCTTGTATTACAGTTTGTCTAATAAAATGTTTCATTCTTTCAACAACAAATGATGATCACACTAAATCTTTAGTGCTCACTTGTTATGACATCAAGTATTGCCATGAAAGTAAGTTCACTAATAAATTAATAAGTGATATGTGAAGCCTGCGATGGATTCAGTCAAATTATTCTTTGTGAGATGCCATAATGCGACATTTGATATTGATCGAACTTGCGACATTTTGGCTAACAGACTATGCTACTTACCAATAGCATACGGCCAGTCGTTTAATACTTCGTCAGCTGTTTTAGTTTTAAGCTTTCAGATTTTTTAAGCAGTATTGTTATGAATGAAAAAACACATCTCGGCGCTTATAAATAGCAGATTGCCAGGGAGGAGATGACCTTTATTCGTCTTCCTATAAGGGGAGGGGAAGAATTTTCCTTCTGAAACGAAATAGTACCTGTCATAGTAACTTCTACAATTTCTGACAGACAGTCTTATAGGTTTCAAAAATTTTTCTCCCGCATATGTTTTACATACTTCAAATCTATTGAAGCATCCTTTGATCAATTGTCAGGAACTGCTACGTCAAGCTAATTTAGCTCCAGGATACAAAAGTTACTGTATCCGAAATCAACATGACTGAATTAAAAGGCCTTTACCAAGAAGGTACTCTCTGCATACCAATCCTACTGCAGGAACTGTGGAAATGGCATTGTGTGTGCGTGCATGTAACTCATTTACAAGTGTGTGTAAATGTATGAAGTAGAGAGATTTGTTGTATGAAAGCGATGACAACGACTTGATTGCTGTTTGTTTGTTTGTTAATAGTTAGTTGTAGTTTAAGTTATCGATGTTACTATTGCTGTTATTGCCATTGTTGCAGCTCCTCTAGTAATTTGTTATTTTTGCAAGTGTACGTAAAACTTTATACGTGTTTGTGTGTGTGTTTGTAAACGAATTTTAAACTTTAAATAACTCAGTCGTGCATCCATTGGTTACTTTTCTAATTCCAATATTTACGTTTATTGTTGCTATTTTTGTTTTACTTTCTTTGCGTCTTCTGTCCCCCTATTGTTCTCTAATAAAAACCAGTGACACACAAAATAAATGAAACACCCAGAGAGTAAAAAATATCACAGACTTGCATAGACAAATGCCAAAATTTAATATTGACTTTTATTTAGAAGGGGAACGTTTGCCGGAATGAAAACACATTTATACGTAATTCGCATTGATGAATGTGATTGCCATTCCTTAGCTCGAAGCGAATAATGGCATATGTTAATAAGAGATTTGATTCTTTGAGACTTCTGTTTTGCAAACAGAAAACCTGAGACATGTTTACATTATCATTTAGAATATTTTCTTATGACTACGAAATACTTGGGACTTATAAAAGGATTAACTCTCAAATGAAAACGAACTCTCCATAATCAGTCTGCTCAAGGAAATTATCGTGAGTGGATTAACGCGGCCCCAAAGGCTTCCAGTTTCACAAACTGAAATCTAATAAAACGGAAACTGATGCCGATAGTTTATCGTCCACTTGTGTATAGTAATGAGGATGCCTTTCGGCTCATTGTGCATGTTAAAAAAAAATTTCCAGCTCATGGCATGGGATCCCTTTACAAAAGAACCTGTCAGCAGAGATGGTTTATACTACACCCACAAAACGATACAAATAATTGGAAAAAAAAAATTTTATTATTTTAATTAAATCAATTAATTAATTACGAGAATGTCGCTACGTAAAAAATAAGATTTTGTCTGTTTTACTCTGTACAGGGTTCGGCACTCTTAGACATCTCGCCCATAAAACCAAGTTGCCGGAGAATTACATTCCAGCTGAATTGGAAAAAACTTTGAACAAGCCTGGGCAAGAAATTGTGAATGAAAACAGATCAAAGATCTCTTAAAAAGCACTCTTATCTTTCTGTACATTGAAACATTGGAACCAATAAAACTGGACTTATATAATGAAACAGTTGCATGATATTTTCTTTAATTCTCTTTCAAAGATTTTTTTCTCTTTCTCTTTAGTTTATGTGATGCCATTTGCAAAGAAAGAACAGAAATTTAAATATTGTTAGAAGACTATTAACTATTCCGCTGTTTTAATGCTGTTGAGGTGACAGCGACTGGAATACAAGAAATTTGTTTCTAGGAAGAGTAAGCAAAATTGGGGATCATTCCCTCATTCAACACAGGCATACACTTATATGAGACAAACTCAACTATAAACCACTTTCAAATTGTATCCATTTAAGCATTGTATAGAATTTATTTCCTTTCTTCTTGTATTGTTGTTGTAATGTTTGTTGTTTTTATTTAAAACTTTTTAAGAGTTTGTCGACATTGTTTTCGTAGTTGTTTGCTGCTTTACTGCTCCTTATACTTTGTGCCATAAAGGCTTTGTAACTGCATACAACCAAAAAAGGATATGCACGTAGATATGGGTGTGTATGTATATGCATGGCTGTGTATGAAATTATACGTGACAGTGTGTGTTCATGAGAATCTGTATAGAGCGAAGCGATCCTAGTCGGTATTGTAGCCCGTGGTGAAATGGGAATGGATTGGCTGCAAGTACGTGTAGATTTCTTGTTACTGATTGGCATTTGTAATTAGTCGAAAAGTAAATAAATAAGGAAACTTGATTTTTGTCTAATTTCTATCTTTCTATATCTAATAACAGCAGGCATGCTGTAACATGATTAATGACGAAAAGAGTTTTCATCTCTTGAAACTTTATGTGCCACAAATTAAATGGCATTGTTCGCGGAGGTGGAAGCACAGCTGGTGTACTGAACCATATGACAAAGTGACTGTCTGTTTATGTAAGAAATTCAAACAAGAATTTCAACCAAGAATTTTTTTCAAGAATGTTTTTTACACTTAAATTATCTTAAAAAAGGAGAAACTCAATCGAATAAAGTCGTTTGTAATGACAGCATTTTAAAGAGCAAAATTCCGCATCGTAAGCAATTTCCTATTCCAGAAACATCTCTTCACATTTCTCGGCAGTATTTACATGCTGAAAATGTAATACACACACACTGGCACAATGATTTATTCCTCCTTCTTTACTACAGGAGGAGCATGTAACCACTTGTATGGCTCACATTGTGCGTGCTTGTTAATATGCTTGTAATTGTATTAGTTTGTTACTTAATTTGTGTTGGTTTCTGGCTTTTGGTGGCACTAGGCAGGCCAATAAATAACAATCATTGCAATGGCAACATTAGTGGCCTCTACAACTGCAAACACACAAACAAATAATTTAAATTTTGACGCTTGTTGGTTTCAATAAGCCTCCCAAAATAATAATGATGACTCCTCTTGGCATGAGAACAGATACCAAATTAAACCGTTCGTACTTACGAGACGAAATATTTCGCAGTTGCAACGTTTCAAATCAACCAGTTTAATAATTTTTACTCCAATGATATTGTAGTAATTTCGTAAATACGTGGTAATTGGCAGATTGAAAGCGCTAAGTTTTATTTCTAGTTCCAATGCGGGCTATTAAAGGCTTTAAAAATTGGAATACAAAAGTTTTACTTTTTACTTTATTTGTCCATTTACAAATGTTGACCATTTTTTTTTTAATAATTTTAGTAATGAAACATTTGAAGAATAAAATTCTTCGTTAAGTCAACACTTTAATTTTATTGCTAACGAAATGCCATCTGTAGGGCACGGATAATGAAAATAGTTACACTTTTTATAGACTTTCCGAAAGCCTAGTCGTATTCAACTCACTGCAAAAACTGCTTGGTTTAATTTTTCGAAATAATCGTTTAAATTCTCAAATTAAAACTTATTAACACAAAAAAATGTTTTATTCATTTCTTCTGTTTTGTTTTGGTATATAAGACCAGCACCGAGGGAAGGACCCTCTCTATTCAACGAAGTGATAGTGATAGTGGTAGAAAAGACACTAAAGATTTTTCGTTACTAAATTAAATTCAATGTAAGCATTTCCAAAAAAGCAGATCTCTCTTTTTAATATACAACTTTATTAATTGATTTGCAGCAAACTACTGTACACAGCACACTGCTATGTAAAAGTAAATGAACAGTCGATAAAAATTACACAATTCTAAATTGAGTACGAGGCAACACAATTTCTTTTCTACCACAGCCACAACATAATGTTGATGACAAGCCACAAAATGAAATACATATTGCAGAATCAGTAGGTGGTCGAGAAAACCATCAGCATCAGCCACATGCCATCAGTGTAACTCCAAGAACAAGGAAGAAACTTCGCTAACAATCTTTAAACAAACAACACGTTATTAAATGAAACGAAGCAAAATCGAAAGACGCAAAAACAAAAACCGCAAATTCAGCTGGCGAAACTAATAATGGAAAGTGGTGTAAATCAACGACATAATCATTAAAACCAGCAACAGCCAATAGTCAATCAAGCTAAAGTGAAGCAACAGCTGCCGCCATATTATTTCAAATTGTTAAATGCGGTGAATCGCACAATTAAGCGACAGACTCCTGCTGCGAACGGCAATATCAATTACAATGGCAATCCCAGCAACAGTTGCTTATAACAGAAGCATCATCAATGAGCACAAACTAAAATATCAATTGCTGAAAGCACCGCCAACACCACCAACAACAACACAGAAAAACTATCAGTTAAAATAGTTTTATTTGCAACCAGGCAGAATAAAACTCTTCAACTAATTGTATGCAAAAAGAATTGATCAACATTTCCAAGGCATTAACAGATTAAAAGGATATAAAACAACAACCACAGCAACAACAATAGCACAGCAGTAGAGCAACAGTAATGATTGTACAAACCATTTGCATCAACACGAATAGTTACAACATCTACACAATTTCTTACAGCAATAGAAGGTACATTTACCATTTTTTTAATTCGAACAAGGAAAAATTTTTTATTCTCACTTTAGTAATGACAATAAGAAGAGATAAAAGAAAATACGAAATATTGAGAATATTAAATCAGGCCTGAGTTCGTTACCAATACATGCCAACATAAATACTAAAGATTTACAACATTAAGAATTGCTAGTGATTTTGCTAGGAAACACTTTGCATACCACATCACTTCGCTTAAGAAAAGCCCTGTTCCAATGAGAGACATAATATGGAAGATAAGCTGAAAGCTTCTCGGTATTAATTTGCTGAAACAACTATTACTTAAGCAATTTTAATTTATTTGATTTATTGAAATATTTCTTCCTCAACTACTACTCAGAAGTGGCGCCTACTTATGCAGTGCACTATGCCTGAATTAGGAGCAAATAATATTGGCAGAACTACTTTAGAAATTCTTAATTGAAAAGCTTATTATGTTTATACTCTAATCTGTGCACGAGAAGTTGCCTTTATATTCCAAAAAAAAATTTCAAGACTCTCTATAAAAATGATATTTAAATGGCCTTAAGAAAAAATTTTTTTTCCCACTGCCATCTGCATATTTTTGTAAAATTCATAAGAATTTAAAATTTATACTTTTTTCCAATACCTAATAAAACACTTTAGGTTTTCAGAAAGCCAGTTGTAACTTCCTAAATTTATTTCAACATTTTGCTACAAACCAACTAATCAAGTGTATAAAAGTCGAGTTCATAGAACAAAAACTTTTCCCTTTATTATGTCCATAATAATTATCTATTGCATAAAATATTTGATAATTTGAAAGACGAAAAGCTTCAAATGAATATAAAAATAGAAAACACATTCACTTCCACTTGATTATGTGCTTTTAGTGCTTTCTCAGCCTTGTCTTCAAATGAACGAGGGACAGTTAATTTGAAACAATCAGCCATATATCATCGATAATACACTGGCTGAGTAATCGTGAGTTTGAAATTCCATAAAATCTACAAACAACACAAGCACAAGCCAAAAAGTTTAACAAAAACCCATAAATCAACAACCAGCTAGAAAAGATACGGGCAACACACACAGCGCACACAAGGATGCAAAGAAAAAATAAAACATAAATGTGCTCGTAAATATTCCATCGGTAACGACAACAAACAAAAGAGTAACAACAACTACAATGTATCTTAAGCTGTGGTTAACAACATCAGTTAGCAACAGCTAATAGTGGAAAAAACCAACTTTAACAAACAATTTAATACAATAAAATCACCAAGTTTTGCATACAACTCAGCCGAACAACAATTTGCAAGCATGAGCAACAGAAGAGTGAAAGCAGTAACGAACACATGGTGTAAATCCACCGCAAAATTGTCAAGATCAACAAACACAACACAGCGGCAAAATTCTATACACATGCCGGCTTTCATAGTCAATCAAGCAGGAGCAAAAGTATGCCGGCAACAACACCATCATTTATAGAATGCACACATGACTGTAAGTAACAATAGCAACAGAAAGCGAAAATAACAATAGGCAAATCAGAGGAGAGCAACAGCTGTCAGAGAAACTTTTCAAATTGCGAAATGTGGTAGAAGACAAAATCGCACGACAAACTGACAACAACGCTTTTGCATCAAGACAGCACTAGCAGCAATCAGCAACAATACAATGCTTACACCAACGAATCAACCAGACAGCTTATCAAACTGCCAGCAACAACAAAAGCTTATTGAACTAATTGTGAATGGAAATAGTTTGTCAACATTTCCATTTCCGACATTATCAGCGACAACAGTCAAGCAACACAACCATGCACAAACACCAACACCAACACCAACACCAACAGCCACACCAACACCTACACAACAAGTGAACCACAGCGTCAATGAAATGAAATAAACATAATAACAGCGATAGTAAGGAAAGGAATTTACGTACACACACACTCATCCCACATTACCGAGAACAACCGCAGTCAGTGCAATACAACAACAAACACTTCAATCTCAGCTGGTGATGAAACTTCACTTTTTTCAAACTGTTTACAATTTTAAAGTGTGTTAAGTGGACGAGTCTTTCGCATAAAACGTATGTATACTTTAACGAATTGACAAAAGTTTTACTGCAGCATCCAGAAAACAATCACACAGTGGGCCGCCAATAATTTGTTTTCGTTTGTTTGTCTTTTTAATTTCATTTTAACATTATATTATTTATCGTTAGCAAATTGTTAGCATTATTGATGGCATTATAATATAATTTATTTATTTTATAAAATAATATTAACAAACAAATTATTAACGAAATAGCTAAAAATCATATTTTAAAAAGGAATGCAAAAATTCCGAAATTAAGAAAATAATTCTTGTGGTGGCGAGTGTTGGGCACTCCTCTATGCTTTTGTGCTTTCCTATTTACTTTTTATTGGCAAACATATTTTCAGCTTTTTATCTTTCACGGTTTACACAAGTACGATCCATTTATAATATAGGCAGAAATCGGAAAACCGACCTCCTGGCCCAGTATCCATGGAACCCGCATAGTATGCTCAGCACAGAAAAATATTAAACGCCCCCAAAATCTTCAATGGCAATTTATACTTCAATTAAATAAAAGCTTTAATTCACGGAAAGAATGTGTATCTACCCCTTCCCACCTCTTTGTAATGCAAAAGATTTATGCATACGTTACATATTGCAGAAACGTCAGCAGTCACAGCAGCAGCGGCAGCAGCAGCAGCAACTAGAGCAACAATTAAATATGATCACACGGAGCACGTAATTAAACGCGTGATGCATAAAAATGTGAAATAAAAATAAAGAAAATTCTCTTTCGCAAAAACAAGAAAATAAAAAGCAAACCAGCAAAATGTTTGCAATTATTCTCATTTCCTAATGCACACTCATTTTCACCGAAATAAATTTTATTAGCTAAGTCATATAAAGGTCATGCAGGTCAAAGGAGCACAGAAGAAGCCAAAACACACAAACGAATACTAAATATGTAATTTTTGCCTCTTTTATTTTTCGGTGGCAAGTGGCAAGTGGCAGAAGAAGAAAAAGACATAAAATAATAAACGTATAAACCTAAAATTTTATTACATCTCTGTGCTGGAAAAATATGAGGTAATAGAAAGGACATTAACTTTGCGCCAAGTTGGAAACCACATTTTCATTATAACGATAATTAATAGTAGATTTACGAACAAAAACAAAACACACTTAAACATCTGTATAAAAAGATTTTTTAAAGCCACTATAGATTAAAACCCATAGAAGTCATGCATATGCATGAGTTTTTAAGTTGATGCAGAAATGGGAGTAACAGTGGCGGGCATACATGACAGCACAACAAGAGAAAATTGAAATGTTTCAATCCAACTAATGTGTGCGTAAATGTGTTTAAGATAATTCACAAGCATTTAATTACTAGTTGGTTAATTAATTAGTTTCAAAGTCCATTGCTGCGTAATTCGTATATTAATATGATATAAAAATACATCAGAGATGTGCGTTTACACATCTGTAACATTTTAAAACAGGCAAAATCTTTCCATATGAATAATGTAGGCGAATGAGCCTGTCTGCTAAACCGGAGGTCCCTACTTCGATTCCTGCCTATATCCTGCATGTTTTCCTATAAGCAAGCAGAAAATTTTTGAGGCTCCTTACAAAATTTATCAATTTGAATTGTTTTAATTTTTCAAAATGTGTTTCATGTGAGTCAACATCTTAATAAAATATTATTTTTAAGCACAGCTATTTGTTTTTTATTTAATGCCAATTATTTAATTGCACTTGCCACATTATTTGTACAACACTTTCCATCAGCACTTCGCACCTTTGCACTCGTCTTCGAAGATTCCAAATATATCTTCTTTAAGGTCGAAATTGTAGATAACAAATGCTCAATTATGGTTATTGACATAGCGAAATGGGTCTTCAAGGACTCAAATAAAAAACAGATGGCAGTTTTATGTCTTGCAAGTCATGTGTTCTGCTCTTAACTGGATTAAAAAGGTCTTAAAATTTTGGTGTCGCGGGCTAAAATAGCAATAATGTACTACACGAATTTATGTGTCAAAAGGGATTTACAGGGCTGGCAATCTGCAGTTTCAAGTATGTGCACGGTTTTTATTTTTTCGTATCAATACCTTTTTAAAACAGCTAAAATTTTTCCACAGATCTTACAACTGCCAGCGGAGGAAGTTACACACGAAATTGAGACCGTGAATTTTAATAATTTTTATTTTTAATGCGTGATTGATGCGTGTATCAATAAATTTCTGTTAAGGGGGACTTTTTGCTTGTCATCTGTGGAATAGTTAAAGCTCAGTCAAAAAAGCTCAATAAAATTTCAGCAAATTTTGTGCCATTTTTGTACAACACTGTTGTTGCCACACATCATTATAATTCAACAAGCTGTTTGTAAACGCATGTGTGTGTGTGTGTGTGTGTTTGTATAACGAATCCTAAATATATATATATAAATACATTTTATGAAATTAAGTTGCATAAAAAGACGTAATAAAAAAATTAGTCAAAAAAACGCCAAAAAAAAACTTGCAAGTTATAGCAATTCAGCACATGAATATTATGTTGCAAATTTACAGACACGGGGCAACATTCACCAGCGAAAAAAGTTCAGAACACTTGTCTGCACGAGCATGAGTATGAACATTTTGCAACCACAGTCTTATTAATAATTAAAATTAAAAAAAAAATGGCAAAATCCACTCTAAACTTGAACGCAAACTCGAGTAAAAAAACCTATTCGCATTTGGAGTACGATGAGTGTTAAATAGTATTTTTGAACAGTGAGGAAAGAAAAGAGCAGCGTAAACAAAAACAAAACACGGTAATAACTAAACAAACGTATTTAGAAAAGTTTTCCCTCCTGCTTTAGATATTTCTTTTTTATTAATTTATTTTTTCATTAAGCTTCTAATTTAAATTAGTTGCCCCAGCATCTTTGCAGCAACAAATACAACAATATGAAAAGAATTATTGATATAAAATACTGGCAATTTGCACACACAATGCAACTCTTTGAGCGAATCACAAATACACTATTACGGACCACTAACACGGATGCAACAACCAAGACCAAATCAGGCATGTGGAATTTGTTTTATAAACACGAGTATGAAATACAATTGAAATACAATCGAAAATAATACACTTGAGAAAATAATGCGGAATTAATGAACTACCTCTTACAAGCTCTTCTAGCACCTTCTTTACAGTTCTAAAGTACACCAGGATCGAAAAATGGAATGTTCAATAGCCAATAACGCTTTAAAGTTATTAAAATTCGCTACAAAAATAATGAAAAATTCGTCATCAAAATTCGCATGAGGCTCACATTATTGATCCGAAGAACTGCAAACGTTTCTATTGCTTTACTCATCTGCCAATGTTCTCCAAATTCAGGGGCATGTGGGATTTTCTTCAACTTTTGGATTTTAAGTTCAAGAAATCACTTTTCGCAGAAAAAATTCACATTTTATATTGCAATTCTGTGTCCTTGAAAGGTATCAAATCATGCCTTTTTCTACTCATGAGTTGAACTAACAAACAGAAAGGAAGTAGAGCCTCGACTACTAATCACTAGAAGACTAGACTTGAATGAATACACTTCGGAGTACTAATCACTAGAAGACTAGGCTTTTTTCAGCTAGTATCACAAATACACTGCGGCCAGAATTTCCAGATATTGATAATGTGAACTTTCGTAGAAACGATTGCCATTAATCATCGAATTTTTTTCCCCCCACCCCTTAAAGTCAACTGAAGTATAATTCCTATACAGAAAGGCCACAATCGCTACGTTATCAAGAGCTTTCAGCCGCGGACATGCTGCCGAGTTTAATAACCAGGACTTCAAACACTCAATTCCATATTTGGACTCTCACTGCTTGGGGCAGACAAACTGAACACTTTATAAATTTTGTTTGTTGTAAAGAAGAAATAAAAAAATGTGCGAACTGTCGGCGAATGTCGCTCTCAAGTAATATTTTTTGAATTTTTGCATATAAAAATTTAACTTTTTATACGAAAAATATATATTTTTGCAAGTTTAAGTTCCTCCCCCTGGAAGTTTTGAAATTCGGTGGTACAAAACCCACTTTGGGACAAATAAAAGTGAAAGTTTTTTTTTCTTAGAGTTTTCTATTTATATTAACAAGAACAGCTGATTTTAAAATGCTGCCAACAAGTGTAAAAAAATTACTGATGGCAAAAATAAAAAAAATTGTGCAGTAAATTTTTTACAACGCCGAAAAAAAAGTTTAAAAAATATATCGAATCAGTTCCAAGCTTAGAACAGCATGTAGAAGAATTTCTGCCAGTGTAGTTTTAGCATAAACCACAACGAGAACAAAAAAAAAAAAAAAGTTTTAAAACGAAAAGAAACTGCACATTTACAAATATTATATAAATATATATTAAGCGGAAATGAAATGGCTGAAAAAACATATGAATGTGGCACACGCCTTTAGGATATGCACCGGAAGAGCGAATTCAACTTTATTACCGGCAACTACAATCGTATCCAAAGCAAAGCTAAACTTCTCTGTGTTGTTAAACAAATACATTTCTAAACACATTCGCAAATCTATTGCCACAAAAATGCTTACTGTATGCTATTAAAATTGCATGCTCACACTCATAGAAGCTTGCATACATACGTATGTTCGTATGCGCCTGTATTGAGAATATTTAAAAAGAAAGAAAACAAGGAACAACAGAAAGTAAAATAAAACGGGCAAAAAGTAGACGTTCATGTGGAAATATTCCTTTTGTTACAGGCACTCGCTAAAACACATTTCTACTTAAACACGATGTTAAACACAGATTGTGTATGTGTACATGTACGAGTATGTATATGTGTTCATGTGTGTATGCATTTATTGTTGATGTGGATACAAATGCATGCTTTCACTTATATGGTATGAACAAATTTACAACTGTGAGTTGTATTTGCTCGTTTAGCATGTAATTTATTTTCCCAAATAAAATATTCGACTTTACAAACACTTAGACATTTTTACCCATACATATAAATAAGTAAGTATAAGCAATATATACGATTCATGCCGTTTGCATAGTTTTCATCATTGTGGTAAAAAGAGAGTTGATCTACATTCGGTCGCATGTTTAGCATTTGGCACTTCCATTCTTGGAGAGAAGGATAAAATAATTTCGTGCCCTTTGTTGGGTTCTCAATGCAACTGTTAGGTCATCCCTAAAAGCGTTCACTTAATTATTTATTTAATTCAAAAGCGAATTATTTGAAGATGTAGGAATTTTTAAATACCGCAGAGCACAATACAGTGGAAACTCGAATTAAAGTTCTCTGTGTTTCCTGCCAAAAGTCATATGCAAATGCTGAATACATTTTCTTTAGTGGTGCTAAGAAAGCTTCAATACTTTTGTGTGGTTTATTAGCAAAGAATTTTCTTCATCATTTTCAAGAATTTTCAATAGGTTTCAGAAAGCGAAATCATAACTGACATATCATTGTCATTACCGTCATCTGCCATGACTTGACCGACCGTTCTTTCTCATTGAAATGTTATCAATACCTGCATCAGAAATAGCTTTAAAGGTTGGATGTGAAAGGATCATACTCTCAGAAAATACTCGCAAACTTATAAGGTCCTTTTATTTTATAAAAAAAAAAATATATAATTTTTTAAAAATATTTTATTTATGATCTACTACATCATATATGGATATCATTGGCCCATGTGCCATGATTTTCCTCCTAGCCAGTGCTTGCTAATCTAAACTGTTAAATGTTATTTTTTGTTCAGGAAATATAGTAAATGCCGGACATTCTTTTGCCTCTTAACTAATAATGTGTTCTGAAGTTAAATTTGTCTGCGGGAACTTTAGATTAAGCTGAAGCTACGGAAATAGTAGAGGAAAACAGTTTCTATTAAAAATTGCAACTCAAAAAAAAAAGGGAAAATCTACAAAAAAAAAATAACAAAAAGAAAAACAGGAGCGTATTTGTGACGGAATGGAGAAATTTCACACAACACATGTTGGATTAAAGAAAGTGTAGAAAGTGGAGGGCACAGCCAGCAACAGAGTCGAAAAAAGTAAAGCGTAAAGTAACGTATTTTTAAAAGGAGCAAACAAGCAGGAAGACGATGCACATACAAAAGACTCGTTTAATTCCACAGTAGCATTATTTCCACGCTCCATCACACACACACACGAAAAAAAAGAAGGATACTCATACATAAATGAATGCGTCTTCATTTGTGTTCGTGTATGTGCTGCTTTTGGTTTTGCAGATTATGCAGCCATTTATTATTTTTGGAAAAACAACTTGTTTGGCCGTATGTGTAAATTATTCTTGTATACACATATACATATATATGTTTGTGAGAGAAAATAAGTTACTTTTTCCATTTAAGGCTTCACATTAACTTTGACTCACACACACAAAGCAAGCAGGAATATGATGATGTTCCGGCAAATCTGTTTATGTGTTGCATCCTTGAAAAAGAAAACAAAAATTAAAACATTAGCATACACACACACACACGGATATCTTTGAACGGTTCCAACGGATGCGTGTAGGAATATTTTAAGCTTGAGCATTTCTGTTTGTAGGATTTCATTTCCGATTTTAAATATTTTATGCACATTTTTAAGAACGCAAAAAAAATTCTATTTTTCTTGGTTTTTAATGGCTGGTTTAAAAAACTATAAAATCGTAGCACTTGTAACACTACACCCACAACACACTTGCGTTACACATAAGAGTACGTTACAGATATTTGCGTCCTTAAAATCATTTTCCTTCAACTTTAGCAGGTCATGAAGTTAGAGAAGATATTTTCGCCGGCTTCATTATATTTAATCCCTCAGCAGCACCAGTTGGGCAACAATGGAATCACAGCATGAAAGGGTTACATAAACGTTTTGGTTACGAAGCATTTTACAAAATACTTAGTAATGAATTAAAGCAGTTTCTTACCAATACGGATAAGTGCAGGTTAACGATCAATGTGTGTGGCATTACCATTTTATATCCCATCTTATTAAAAATAAGTAGAATCACACACATACCTGGAAGAAAATGTGTACCAAAAAAAAAATCGGGATTACTACTAGATACGTACATAGTAATGGAGTCAGAAGGATATTCAAAATAAACTACAGTTGTTGTATTATAAAGGATTGTAATCTTACAAGAATATTAATAGAAATTTAAAAATACATCTTAAGGAAGGATATAAAGATGCGATTAAATTTGGTTGACTTCAGAATAGAGGCAGTTTTTCTTTTTAATGCAATTTTTTTTTTTTTTTTGATAATGGAATTGTCAAAATAATAAAATAGAATTACGTGTACTCACCAATGTGTACCGCCTATTTAAAAAATCCGGCGATAACCATTTAGAGCATGAATGAACAATAAAAGGAGAAATGAAAAAGGATTCTATTTGTAAAAATTTTGAACATAATAAATATTTCAAAATTAAATTTAAAAATTAAAATATTTCTTAGAATGTTTCTTATAAGTTTTTTTTTAAAAAAAAGCTAAATTTTGTTATTTTGTTGTTTTTCAATTTTATGCAGTTTCAATTCAATATTTGCCCATGACTTTTAACAGGAATCACAGTGAACTTTAATTCGAGTTTCCACTGTATTATGTACTGCTGTTTATAAGACGACAGCAACACTTGCCAATCTACAAGAATGAAGAAACAGTGAAGAAAATTCCTGCAATACAATACACACACATACAATCCAACACATGAAAATAAATTGCTTCATCATCGTAGCCTAACAAAATTTCCTTCAATCCTGCTTACTTCAGTAAAAAATTTTTTTATTAATATAGATTTTTTCAATTCCATCTTTTTTAACTTCCATTTGCGCAAACACGTTATTATAAATATGACACATGACAGATGAGAGTTGAAGCATGTCAAAACCTTCTGCATTAGCAAGTGCAAAAAGACCTAATCAAGCCATTTTTTTATTGAACCGAATTTTACTGCCCACGCTGTCCTGGCTAAAAATTTAAGTATTTGAAGCATATTTTTTTTTTTTTAATTTCCCACCGGTGTGAAACGGGATTTCGAAACTACATATAAATTTACTTTCGCTTCTTGCTGTTCACACGAGGGATTTTAAGCATTTATAATTTTCTTAAACTTCTCATAATACTGACAGTGCTACAATTACTAGGAGGTAGACAATATATTTTGAATTCTGTACCAAAGTCTAAATTCGTAAGATATTCAAGCATAGAGGTGTAAATTGGATATTGGATGTAAATTAGTGGATATAGAAGCAAATGCGCTACAGGTCTCTGAAAAAAACCTCAAATAAGTATCGAATGTTCATGTACTCTCGAAATATCGAATGTTTATGTACTCGAGTTCATTTGAGAGTGCCCTTCCTACCAAATTATACTTATTTGTGGAATCAGCTGACGGAAATCCCCTATTACGAATAATAATAATAATCCGCTTGCGCAGGTCACAAAATTAATTTATAAAAAAAATAAAAAGTTTTTCTCATTTGAAAACAAGAAAGAAAAGAAAATAAATAAACTACATTTCCATGCCTTTCCAATAATATATAATATATCCTATTTTGTTGTACTTGCAGCACTTTTGTAACAATTGCAAATATATGTCGAAACTTCTGGCCGGGTCATTTGCTATACAAACAATTGAAAAACCACGAATTTTGCAGTATTTTTTGTGTGGGCGTGTCTGTATTGTGTAGTGTTGTGCATGCAGAAGAAACATTTTTTTAATTTTTCCTTCCGTCTCACTCACACAACCATTATAATTACACATAATGATTGAAGAGGAGTTTGATGGTATGTAGATCAGTCTAAGTAAAGTGAGTTCGTGAAATAGAGGCTTGTGGCATGCAACTCTTTAAAGCTAAATGGAACGAATGTATAAAAATCTGGTAGGAAGCCGTGATTTCTATGACACCCAAGCGAGTTGCATGAAATAATCTGTGATGAAGTGTCAAGATTTTCGAATATATGTATGAGAAGACAAATATCTCGAGTTAAATGCGATTTTAAAAGTATCGCATGCGATAATTTACATTCTCTATGGAAATTGTAAATTGGAATATGTCATTGGTCCAGAAATGGCTTCAGTGCATTTAAGCCAATCGTCTTCAGCAGATCACAACTATGTGGCCTTGAAGCCATCATATCAGACTACCAAACTGCATTAATGCAATACCCAGTTTGTAGTCGTTAAAGTATTGATAAGACTTTGAAAATAACACTTAATACGAAATACTCATATAAATATGTTCATTTGTGTTAGGGGCATGACCACTGTGGCTAAACCAATATTCTTCAGCAGATCAGGCCTATATGGTCACGAAGCCAACATATCAGCCTATTAAACTGCATTTATTGAATACACAGTTTGTAGTTGTGAAAGTATTGAGAAGCCTTTGAAAATATGTCTTAATACGAAATGCTCATATAAATGGGTTCCGGTAGGAAACCACTGTGGCCAAACCAATATTCTTCAGCAGATCAGGCCTATATTGTCATGAAGCCAATATATCAGCCTATTAAACAGCATTTATGGAATACACAGTTTGTAGTTGTGAAAGTATTGAGAAGCCTTTGAAAATAACACTTAATACGAAATGCTAATATAAATGGATTTTGGTAGGCATGTGGCCACTGTGGCTAAATCCATCTTAATCACCTTATTCAGATCATGCAAAAATTTATGCTCATAAAGAATATTTGAAATTTGACGTAGCGTATTTTGGTTTAGTCCTAATTTCAAATATAGGAAAACTTTAAGCGAAAAACCTATTCTGTCTTGTTAGTGGACGCAGTTTCATAACTTCAATAGTGGCAATGCCTCCTTGTGGCCTCTTGCAGTTAAATTTCACTTTAACTTTCATAACTATTTGTAAATCCCTGCAATGAATGTTTTGCAACTGTTTGTCTGTGCAAGCACATTCACGAATTGTCATGCATTAACACATACAAATATACACATTCGTCTTAATACATCAAAACGTACTTGCATTTAGACAGAAAGCGGAAATAGTTTTTGGTTAAATGCCTCAACCAAAAACAGCAAACATGCACAACAATGACAGCAAACGATACGTTGCGAATATTTATGGCTTGAAAAGTGGCGATTTTGTACTCATTCAACTCAATTTAAAATGAAATGTGTTGCTCTGCTCTGCTCTGCTCTGCTCTGCTCTGCTCTGCTCTGCTCTGCTCTGCTGCATATTGTTCGCTGCTTTGCAACACCCAATTCCCTTTAAATTTTTCATACGCTGATAGTGCTTGCAGGGCAGAGTTCGCGATACTCTTCATGTCTATGGACTAAAATATTAAAGCAGGATTCGGTTTTAGAAAGACAAATTCTGGTAATTTATTCGTATAATTTTAAGGAAATTGCTCATAGGCAAAACACTAAAGGACGTTCCGTTTTGAAACTTATTTCTACTTCTAAAAAAGTCCTTTTTGAGTAGAATAATGCCAGAGTTTTCAAAATATAAACGAAAACTATTGAAAACTACTGAAAACAGCGTTAAATCTTTTTAAAATGGAAAGCTTGCCTAAAGAAAATACTTGAAATCATTTTCCAGAAATGCTTATCGAAGAAATCACATCGCCGCCGGTCTAAAAAAGTCCTTCCCCTGCATTACTTTTGGCTTGGTATGAAGATTAGTTTAGAGAAGAAGAGTACTAAACCAGAGGAATACATCAGATCTGTTTAGCCTGATAGTACAGATGAGCAGAAAAAGTTTAGATGATATGCTGTTCCCGAAACTTATTTTCCCTGGCCAACCGAACTCCTCAGCCTTATATAAAACTTTAAGAACCTTCAAATGGACATCAAATTATATAAAATATCAAAAATTGCCAAAAATTCTACCTGTCAACACTGGCAGGATGACGTCTAATATGAATATAATCCTGCTATTTGCCACTGATGACTTCAAAAGAAAGGTGACATTATAAATTTTGCTAGATGCAGCCTTCCATAAGTGCGTTAATGGATGTGGCCAATATCAGAATCTGGCATAAAGCAGAAAGGATATCAGCAATATTCCAAATAGAAATCAATCCACTGCCAACAGTTGGCCAAACTAAGGAATTTGTTATGGGATTTCAAGAGTATTAGCTTGTTAGAATTCAACGGTTGCAAGTTTGGATTGGGAAAAACATATATTTTTAAAAAATTATTTAATTAAATACAGTTTATTGCAATCCTCCGCGACTACTTTGTGCTGCTTCTTCATGATAAATAAATTATTAATTTAAAACAATTACAAAAAAAAATTTATTACTTTTCATGCATAATTTTTTCAAATATTTTTCTTTGGATTTTCAAAAAGTTTGATTAATGGATGACTACATAAAATGCTAATATGGGGGAATAAAAGGACCTCAGATATATATATATATACATATATATTTTCTTTTTGCCAAATCTAAATAGAACAATTTTTTTAAATCTATTTTCTTGCCATCGAATAAAAAGTAAAAAATGGCATGGCAAAGGATTTTATAAGGATAGAAAATCCAATAGGGTCCTCGTATGATAATTGAGCAGTTGCATACATTTGTTTTGTTTTTGTGAGAAAAACTATTTATTGTTGTTATGGATGCCTCTCCAACAGATTATTTCTTCCATTTGCCTGTGCGCATACATTTTGCCAATTTAAGGCATTCATGTGCCAGTCATGAATTTGCCACAATTTTAGGTCCTATTAAGGCACCAACAGGATACTGGGACCACACCGTCAGCCGCAAAATCAACTTCAAGATACAGTCGTCAATATTTCGACTGCTGACTGGCATCTATATCCGCAAACACATCCACGCACACATACACACATTCTCATTCTCACACACATTCATTAATAAACATTTAACATTTCATGTAGTCATCCATTATGCATACAAAACCGTCCGTCCCAGCAACCGACTTATAAACCAAAATGTGAATTTAAAAGTGGATGGCAAAAAAAAAAAATTGCAGAAGAATGAGAAATAACGGACATGTTTAGAAGATTCTTGTCGTTAACAAACAACGACAATCGCAACAAATAACAAACAGCAAGCAGCAAACAGCAACATGCGGCCATGTGTAGAAGTATGATGATGGCTTTTGTTTTCAAAATGCAAATGAGGCAAAATGCTTAAAGTCCTTTTGATATTCATGGCCCGACAACAATAAGAAGCGCTGCGAAATGGCTTTTCTGCCTCTTCAGTTTGCGCCCATAAGTTCTCGCACACTGCCATTGTCCACGTGCTTGCATGCGATTTTTTTTAAATGTTTTATTTCTTTATCTACTTACTAACCAAAGCTTTAAGATTAACGAGCATTTAAGAGGATTCTACACTTGAATGTTGCTACTATAGTTGCCACTGAACCTGCCACGGCCACTGCCACTACCACAGGGGCCCATGCTGTCTCTACTGCTGCTGCTGCTGCTGCCACTTTTGATGTTAATTTTATTTGTTACAAATTGCTTTCTACATTCTGCCGTATGAGTAATTTCAATTCATATTATTGCTGGCAATAAAAAAAAATTTTAAATAAAATAACAATGACTGACTAACCAAGTCCTCTGACATGGCGCAAAAGAGAATGAAAACTGTATTCCTTCTACAGATGCTCTACTCAGGGAAAGTATTAAAAGTTTATGCATTTACATTTATGAAGTCAAATGTTACAAACGAGTCCTTAGGATTTCTGCTAACAATTAAACTTTGCCAAAAGGAATTTCAACAAAAAAAAAAATAAAAAAAATATTTCAATTATTTCTTTTTTATATTGTGATTCGATCTCCACCAGCGGACTCAGTTTGAAGATTACTGTGATCAGAAGTGTTCAACATAAAGGGGTACAAATTTAATCCATTTTCATCCCTTTCATTCTCCCTCACATCAAGTTTTTAGAACTCACAAGCCTTGTTATACCATACAAAAAAAACTCTCCACTAAAAGAGTTTTAAATTTTTGTTTTCAATAAGACAGTGGCAGAAGTTTGGAGAGAGAGCGTGATACGAGGAAGATCCAGATCAACATGTTGTCAACTTTGAGATCGCAACTAGATACCTGAATTTGGATAGAGCCACGCCTACTTAATAGTAAATTATAATATTTGGGAAAAGTTTGAAAGGATTTCCATATAATGCAAGTACGTTCTTTAAAAAGTTAGGAGGAGCTTCGACTTCTAAGACTTGTATTAAATTCCTAGTCAAAATTAGTTAAAATTAAAGTTAAAGTGTAATGAAAGTACCAGTTCGTGTCTGTTAAAAGAGTACCAATTGTGTTTGTGTATGATACCCAAATATAAGAATATTTTTTGTCTAAATACAAAAAAAGACTTCAATTGAAAGAGTATCGCAAGTAGCCGGTTTTCCATGGTACTTCCATATTAATGAATAAAATTGTGTAGCAAATGTAACGAAAAATGTAAAAAAAGTACCTGCTTTTGTTTTTTTGCCCTCCAAGCAATAAAATACATGTTACTTTAAATAACAAACAGGGTTCGTAGACATTGTTTGCACACTCTGTCCTGGTCATGAAGAGAAGAAGCACAAAAAGCAAAAGCAGAAAGGCATGAAAAGTACCACTTTTTATTTTTACTCCCCAAAAAATACACGGCATATTAATGAGAGACACAAATAGTGTGTATACCAAATTGTTCCCAATTTCCCCTTTAGAACTGCAGTTGACTAAACTCGGGGACAAAAATATAAAGTATTCAATTTGAAATATTATAAAAGTTATTAATTTAAAAACAAAAAAAAAATTGTTTAGTTGCTTAACATAATAAATAAGAAAGCAACCGTTTAAATGAAAATTTTTACATTACTTTGCTTTTTTGGAGCTGCTTGGAAAGACAGCGTTGCATCAAGAATTGGAAGAATGCATTGCTGGCAGAAAAATAGGGATTCTAATTACAGAAAAAAAATACAATACAAATGCAATATGGCACTACAACAGATGTCTAAAGAAGGCTCAATTGAGCGTGCCTTATAAGAGTCGATTTGGTACCATTTACTTGGTGCAGTCATTGGCTAAACTACAAGTGGCTGAGCTCTCCAACTCCGGCAGTCCAAAAATGCAAAATTCTCAATGAATTTCCGGCATGTGTTCGTGTGGTAATTGTTGTCGGAATGTTTAACTGGCGAAGTAAGCGATAATAATACATATCTGAATTCATTATGAGCTCAATGCATTGCTATATATCGGTTATTCTCCGAGTCCTGGTCTTAGAAGGAAAGCAACCTCTAAAATTTTCAAAACTAAGGAAAAGTACCAAATTCATTTTAATTGGAATATAACTTTTCGTTGCGGTATTAAAAACACATTGAAATGGACTACTGTAGCAAATAAGTATTTTTCAATATTAAGAACTTTTAATTGACAGCTTTCAGAACCGTTCAAAGTTTTATGTTAAATTTAGTTTGAAGCAAATTAAAAACTTAAAGAATATCAAAATTGTAACGAGAACTCAAAAGTCAATTCAAACGTAATTAGTCTTTCCGCCTGTTTTTCAACATCGAAAAATGATTTCTTTTAATTCCTATTTGATGTAATTTTTATTAATTTTTTGGAAAGCTCTCAATGAAGAAAATAATATAATTATACACTTGACTTGCCAAGCTGTTAAAAAATTACAATTTATTATAAAAATTCTTTTAAAGTTGATAATGAGTGAACTCGTAGTCAGTGAAATACTAACAGCTCTTTGAATCCAAGCAGCAATTTAACAAGTTATAAACTTAAAGAAACTTTCTGAAAAAAAAAAACTTTTCTTTTAAATTATAATTACAAGAACATAAAACCGCTAAATGATTTTCTTTCCAATTATAGGAGAAACCAATTTTGTAGGGTGCAGGGTAGCTCAAAGTGAAGTCGTGAAAAGCTGTATTTTATCACTGAGTTTCCTTAAAATGCATTTATTATCAAAACTTGAATAAAAAAAAAAAAGAATTATATATGATATATAAGATTTTTGCTGAATAATAAAATGAAACTTTCCTAACTAAATAAAACATTAAATACGAGTGAAACAGCACAAAGACAAATTTCATACTGGTACACTCACACACAGCAGCAAGTAGACACATGAAAATTTCCTTACTCGCATTCAAACAATATAACAAATGCTATTATATACATATATATATATATATATATACACGCTTATCCCCATCCACATACACATACCCACAAGTACTTAAAATAGAATTTGTAGAAAATTGTTGAAGATTCATACAGTTTTATAGTCTTGCTGACTTTATAAAAGCTGGCAGCATGGCAGGATGGCAGGATGGCAAAATTGTGGAAAGGCAGGAAGACGGAGCAGACATTTATTTTAAATGCACTCAAGCTTAAAAATGCTCATATATGGCAAATTAAACAGATTAAGATTAAAATCACTAAATCCACTAGAATAATTATATTTTAAATGAAACTAACAAAAATAAATGCTTCACATCATTTCTACGAATGCAAATTTGATTGTGTGAGCTTTAACTAGAGAGTATTTAATGCAAATATAAATTTACAAATTCCAAACAGTGTTACGCCGATTTACACAACCTCTGAAATACATAAAACAACAACAATAAAAATAGAAAATTCGCCAAAAAAAAAAGAAGTGAAATATTTCAATAACAAACAATTTTTCGATTTTTGCTGCTTTTAAGGCTTTCAAAAGTATAGAAAAGTCAGAGAAGCTTTTATACATTTTACTGGTTTGTGTATGAGCGCCTGCTACAAGTTTATTCGCACTTTAAAGCTTGTTCTTGAGAAACATTTTCACCCATCAGTTCATACCTTACGGTTATATGGAAGAATGTATTTGAAAGTTAATTTTTGAAGTTTCTCTAACAAGCATAGGAGTTGGCAGGAAAGTTCAACGGAAACTGCAAAGGCTCATTGAACAGAGTGCTTTATCCCTAAAACAATGGATCAAATCGAGAACTAGATACCGCATTCAATTGCAGTAAACTATGTCACTTATTCTGTAAATAGAATTACTCTAGAGGTTTCTTTAGTTATCTTCCAAAATTGAGGCAAAACGCCGACCAGTGCCAACTCCTTATAACCCACGTTTCTAATTCCATCACAATGTATCCTTGCCCAGATGCCGCAAGGCTGGGAAATCTTTTAAAGATTTAAGGCAGTAGAGAATATAACATTCGCTGCTACACTAAAACCCCTTTTGCCAAATGTCGCACAAAATTCCAAAACTTATCGAAGCTGTTTTCTTTTAAAATATCTGAAACCTGATCAAATTTTCTGAAACAACTCATTAATAAGTTCATCACCATCTGTTTCAATGCACTGTGCAGGTTAATTCTTTTCATAATTCTTGAGTACAACGTTTCCACATTTCATTTCTCGTACTTTAATTTCATCCGTCAGACTGAATTTTATGGAAAAACATATGGCAAAATCATACAGTTACCAAAAGATTCAGATTTTGTAATATTTTCTGAAAATAAAAATATTCCCTTAAATGCATACAGCCAGGCTCACTCACACACACGCACACCCCACAGTAGTAGGGCGGGACTCATGCTTCCATTTTTAAATCTAGTTAAAGATGAAATAAGTTAATTTTGAACAAAAATAATCGCACACAATCGCAAAGGCAAACACATACTTATTAAACTCATACGAGGCGCACGTGTGTATGCAAGTAAATAATTTTCCTTAAAACAAACTGACTTTCAATGTGTGTGAGTTAATATTTAAATTTCGTATATTGATGTAAAAGTAAGTATGTGTGTGTATGTGTGTGTGTGAGTGTGCATAAATTCCTTTCTATGCGAGTGGCTGCGTGCGGATGTATTTAAAAGAGTTTATTTAAGTGATTTCCATTTTTAATTAAATACGAAAGGAAAAAAATCTCGCTATAAAAAATTTATGACGAGATTTTATATTAAAACAAAAAATTTCGGCGCCAGAGAATTGTAATATAATTAATATTTTATTAAATTTTAGCAAATTTAACTCGAAAGTGAAAGGTTTCTGCTGTGCCAACTGGGCACCATCCCCGGTAAAGTATATATAATGCGAATCAATATAAAAGGAATTAAAGAACCATTTAAATAATTTGTGCCCTGTCAAACTATTAGAGTTACAATCCTTGTCTGTTGTGGCATCATAAATGTTATTTTCATATTCAAAACCAGGCAAACTGTTGTCCTGCCGTTTATTTCACATGTAAAAAATTTTCTCCATGGATATACGTTTGCCCAGTAAACATTTAGTTATAGATATCAATATTGCCACATACAGTAAACTCTGGAAAAGATTACCTCTAAGTGGACTTTTTTATTCGAAGAACGTCTGGGGCTATCAAGCATTTTGTTTCTCAAATAGGAAAAAAGTTTTAAAAATTGAAAATGGAAATGAAAAATAATTTGGAAATCGTATTATGATAAATAAAGAACTCATCAGCTGTTGCATCAGTTTTACCTGTGAGAAGGTAATTCGTTTTGGCGCTTAAAACCTTAAATTCTATTTGTTAAGGGTGGGCGTACTTTGTTAGCCCGTTATCTATATATATGTTGGGCATGCCCTTTATACACAAGGGGAACCAAATGAGGAAATTTTTATTTAACGACTAGTTAAAAATCATACAGTTGGACATGTCATGGCTTCTAGAACAGGAAGATTGTAAAAATAAAAAACTTTTCAAAATATAACTTGTAAAGAGAAAAAGCCATCTAATTTGGATTTAATTTTAAATATTGAATACTCTTGTGATTTAGAATTCGGGCAGGGTAACTTTATTACTGACAAGGAATTCCTTAAGGTGTAATAAAAAATCTTTATTTTATCTAAATCGTAACAGAATACACTAACACTTCACGAAAAATAATTAATTTATATTTATATTTAAATAAAACATTAACATTCTCTTGAATTAATTTTTGTGTTTAGCGGGTTTTTGGGGCTTCCAAAATTTAAAAAACTTCCCTGAAAATTTATTACAGTTCAGCATGGAAAAGACTTAATTTCAAAAGACATGCTTTAGACTCGTAAATTGTAAAGGACCAAATCAAACAAAATCAATCTCTAGTCGTTCAGTGTAGTCCGTAACTCCTGTAATTCTAGACGCAATACATTCATTAGACTTGTATTTCTTCATCTACATGTTTTATCATTTTGATACCCAAATAGTTGGAAGGATTGGAGCAAAACTTGCGAACACTAATGAAACTGTGTAATTGTTATAGATGAGCACTATTTGCTCAGGGGAGCTTACTAGCCGCATGACAATGCCAGAGTTGCAATAAAAAAATTGATATGCAATTTACAGCTTCAGCTTAAAAATAAAAAGTATCGCCCAGCCGCTGTTTTTCAACCGATATAATTTAACGCTGATCAGCTGGCATTTGTACTTCCCCCCAAAACCTTACTCGTCGATGTTAGGTACTTTTCTAAGATACTTTTGTTTTGTTTTAATTAAATTATAATTTTTGCTTTTAAATTGGTTTTAAAGAATAAAATTGCTGAGCAAATGTTGACACATTCATACTTTAAGCTCAAGCCGCAATAGGTTCGAATGTCGCGATGTGGCATTTGATTTGAAACCATCATTTTTCCAGCGATGGCAGTTTTGTATGTTGGTGTTGGTAGGGGGAGATGTACGAATATGTTGTGAGTAAGTTACTAAGTGAAACAAATACCAACAAACAGTATTAACCAATATTACTGCCATCATTTTTACATCATCATCCGGAAAACTTTTTTTAATAAAAACTTTTCGTGGAGAAGGGGAGAGGGAATTGGTTAAAAAATTATTTTAATTAAACAACAAGCAAATGTTTCACTTCCGGCTGAATAAAGTGACAAGCAACCGCAGACAATGGTCGTTACCAATATGGCGTTTGTATATGAATCAAAAAAAAAAGGTTATAAAACATGCGAGGGTGGTGAAACATCATCAGCGGAACTTGTAAAAATTGCACAAGATCCTACATTTGCATTTAAGTATTTCATTTCATTCAGTAGTACATTTCTTGTTCACACTTCTTTCTATATGAAAAGGATGTTGTTACTGCATCAAGCAATACTACTTGTTGCAGAGTTCAATTCTTAAGAAAATATCGCGTATTACTTGCAGCACAAGCAACAAAAGTGGCTACAAGTTTTACTCATCATTCTTATCTCATCCAATCCCTTCTCATTTTCTAATAACCGTTTATGAACTTTGTAATTATACATGCAATGCAGAGGAAAAATAAGTTCTTGTGAGGAACTTGTAAAACAAGCCACGTATTAAAATTGTTGTTGTTGTTGTTGGTGGGTGTAAAGGATTTTGTCACACTCCCAAGCACACACAAATTTTTGCGCCAATTTATTTCCATACAATGCGTACGTAATGCCAGTGGAAATTCCCGCATGCTCGCATGTAGGAGAGAAAATTTTTTTTGATTGTAGGTGTGCGTTCCGTGTGCGGGTGTATGTGTATGTGTGTGGGTATGTGTTCGTGGGGCTACATAATCCCTAATCCATGCAGTGAAAAGTCGAAAAACAAAGATGCACTATGACCGACTAAATACAACTAACAGGCACACGAACGCACTTTAAGGGATGCGGAGCTCACGCACACATACACCTTCGCATGCACAGAATTATCAGGAGAAGCGATGTGGTTGTTTTAGTTGCTGATGATTGCGTTGCCGGTATTTCTGTGTTCTTGTTGTTGTTGTTGTCGTTCTTGTTGGTGTAGGGAGAACGTTAAAATGAATATAAAGAACAAGAGTTACATGGCATAACGCGGTTACGTTGAGTTGGGCGAATTTAGGTTTTGTTGAAGTGGTATTTGCGGTGCGCTGACAATTTACTGTCTGGCATTTGTTTTATGCTTTTAGAGCTTTTACATCCTCTCCATTTTTTTCTTCTGTTGTTGTTGACTTCACTAAATTATGCGTACAGTACATAGTACATGCATACACATGTATGTGTAGCCAAAAGCAGTTAAACCGCAAACTAACGTGTGTGTGTTTAACTAACACTTCTAGGATTCCCAATTATTCCCTGCCCGCATATCTCCATTTCTATGCAAAATGACAACTAAAAAAATAATTTAAAATACAGGTTATTGGGAAAGAATATTTTGAAGTCTTCCATGTATAACATTTTACAATTTCAGTTATTTTTCTTGGGGGAAATAACATTAACTTTGTAACAAACTTGACACATCTGGTTTCATAAAAGAAGTGCCAGTGTTACCAATAATACATAAAATAAATAAAAATAAAAATAAAAATAAAAAATAAGTTCCCACTTATAAATTTCATACTTTTTCAAGTATGTTCCACTGGCATTGCTACACGGATCATACACAATTATTTTTTTCCTAAATTTGAAGGAACAAAAACCACTCAAAACAATTGGTACTTTTTGTCAGATTTCCTATGAATATACTTCATAGTTATTTGGGCCACGTTTTTTGATTTTTTGTAAATCAAATAAAAAGAAGCAAAATAACAGCAGTCTTTCATGAAAGATGACCTTTCTTCTGCACTCCACCATTTTTTTTATTGTGAAGGATATATAAGAAATAAAATAAATAACAATAAATACTTTTGCATTTATTTTCGTTTTAGAAGTTAGCCAACTTACAGTTTATTATCTTCAATAATGTTTGGACCACATTAAAATACTCCTAAATAGAACTCTTCACAGTGTAACACTCAGTACCATGTTAATCTTTATCTTTTTATTAAATTGGTAACGCAATATCTGGCATTTGGAGCACGTTGAAATAAAAAGTACTTTAGTAATATTTCAGCCTAATTTAAAATACTATAGGTATATGCTTTAAGTATTCTTTTTAAGGTACTTTGGTACTTTTCTTATTTTTGCAAAATTTGCCCTACATTTAGTTTATAGTCTAGAATAGTGTGTAGACTATGGTAAACTAAATGGTACTTTTAAGAGTGCAAAAAAAGTAAAAAAATAAATAATTCCGTATATATTTTCTATTTGATAAATTTCGCGCTTGCAGCCTACTTTAAAATATAGTGTACTTTCCAAGGGGAAAAAATTGCCAATTCTGATATTTTTCATACCGTTTAAGTACTTTTTCTCTTTGCGATAAATTTACTACTCAAAGAGTTTACTGCCAACAATAACATGTAGTTTACTTCTGGAGCATAAAATGTTCTAAACTGGCCAGTCAAACTACTCTCCTACTTTTATGTACTTTTCCCATACAGATATTTTTAGCATTTTGATAGCTTATAGGCAATATTAGTACTTGCAGACCTGGAAATTTTTGATACACTTTGGGCATGCATTAGCTGAGCATCCGTATGATTTAAATAAGAAGCAAAAATAAATAATTAATGTTGCAAGTCAAGCAGCCCTTTTTATTATGAGAGGCCCTATAAGAGAGCATTTCTGGAAATTTCTTCTTCTTTTTTTTAATTTTTAAATAGAAATTAACAAAGAAAATGACATTAATTTCCTTGTTGCGTAATTTGTTGCGTTTATTACAACTTGGAACATGTAAAACGTTTAGTCTGTTGCAAGATCAGTTTGGATAACAGCAAACACGAATTGCATGGAGGCAAATAAAAAATCTTAAGCCATCGTTTCAAATTTAACACTTTGTTGAGACAAATCTACGGCGAAAAAGGCGAAACTGGCAACACCGATCACCATCAACTACCGAATAATTTAAATCATGAGAACGTAAAAATAACACAACTCAATTAAAGAGCTTCAGCAGCATTCCAGGCAAATGGGAAATTGAAAATTGCCTTAAATTTATTTAGTAGATTTTATCATTGTTGATTTTAAAATACTAAATAAGTGAATAAGTGAAAGGAAAATTAAAATTAGGTGGCAGATTGTGTAGAATTCAATTTAATTTTAAACTGTAACATGCTTGTGCACGTGTGTATGTGAGCATTTATTCAATGAGTTCAGACAACGACTAAAAAAATATTATTTCAATAGAAAGCTTTTGCACTTCAAAAGCTTTTGCTGTATAAAAAAAACTAGAAACGCAATTAGCCAACAAAATTAAATGTTTCTTTCTTTGCTCACTTTAAATCGACCACATTTTTAAATGCCGTCATAAAAAACCATAATGTAAGCCAGCTGGCACTTTCAGCAATGAGAAATAATTAATTGTATTATTAATTATTGCAACAAAGTTATTTAGTTAAATTTTGCATATCATTTTAAACGAGCAAGTCTGTAGAGGTGCGTTAGATTTGGTGTTGCAAATTAACTGCTTCCAATGCATCAAAAAAACGCAAAAAAAAAGTATTTTTATTTATTACCGATAAGCATTTTATTATTAATAAATATTTAGAATATTTAAATAAAATTGTGATTTAATTGCGTCAGTGTCGGAAGATCTCATGAGATTTTCTTTGCAAAATTAAAAACTTCATGTTCCCACATGAGAAAAAAATATATAAAAAGGCGGTCTTAAATATTATTTTAATCTCCTCTCATACATGATTTTTTAAAGGTAACTTGGCTTTAAATTGCCTCATTGACTTTTAAGCTGCCTTATCCCACTTACAATGACTTGCCACAATACATAACATTCAACTACTAAATCCGCCCGACTTATACTTTTGGAAAACGTTCAACATTGCCCAAAACAGTTTTAAAACTCAGCTGGGAAAATAATAAACAAGAATTATTGTCCTTTTAACACACTCATCCCCATTCATACCCATTTATGCTCACAAAAATCAACTACTTTCGCTTTCATCACAACTTACTTCGCACCAACAACATTTTAAGAAAACTGACACTCAATGCGTTGCATAAATTTTTATTCCATTTAAATTGTACAATCCAAATGGCCGGTAATAAAATGAGTTTCAAACAACCGGAATTATAAGCCATTATTAATGTCAAATCACACAAGCAATTGACATATTTTCGAAAGGATGCAAATCATAAAAGTTGAAGTGTTGACTGTGTTGTTTGACTCTGTACTTGTTCTCTATTGTTGTTCAATTTTTAAATTTGTACTAAAAATTTTTTACAGCCATTAATATATGCAGGCAGTCAAGCACTCAAATACTCAGTGTGTCCTGGACAGGACACACTGAGCATTTGTGTGCTAAAACACAAACAACACACACTTAAACAACAGTGATTCGATAGCAAAAATAGAAGTTTATAAAGCAAATAAAGCGGTAAAGGAAAGAGTTTGAAATGTATAACTCTGTTTAATTGAAATTTTATCGTATCAATTGGCAAACAATGCAACACGATATGAAAGCAAATAAACGGCCAAATACAGCATACAAATGCAAGTGTACACAAATACGTTGGCACAATATTAACATATGCAACTGTAGATGTGGATTTGTAAATTTCCTCACTTTTACACAGTTTTTTCAGTTCGTATATGCAAGTTAAGATCGCCCAGGGTCTGATTTGTTGGAAAAGTTTTTCAATTTTTGAAATCAAGGCCCTGTAAATGATGGGGATAATCAACACGTTCTATTTTATATAACAACAATAGTGGTGTTCAGTATCCTTTGCGGTTTCTGTTATTTATTGTTTACAACTCCCAGCTGTTCTAATATCAATGTTGCAAGCATAACATACATATAAAACGATAAAAACAATGCAATAGATACTTAGTGTTGTATTAACGCATTTCAACTATGATAACACTAATTATAAAAATAAAATTAATTAAATTTTAATTTAAAGCAAGTGACAGTAATCCAAAATTTTTCCGGAAATGTTTTACATCGAGCTGTCACGCGTAGCAGCTTGACATTGTATAAAAAATAAAAACATTTTGAAAGTAATATTCCCACACCAACTCGTTTGTAATAGCACTGCTTTCACACATTTGCTCACATTACAGAAAAACAACTTGTTACATATAATAACTTCGCCTAAAAGCATGCAATGCCATTTAAACAAATATAATAGTTTTATCACAGCTCTCCAGTTAATTGCTTTAATTTTCATAAAGTCTAAACGCAGGAAAGCGTCAATAGGAAAAAATAATACATTTAACAGAAACAAAAGTAGAGAGGAAATAAATGTGCGAACAAATAATAAATTATTTACACGTCGAGTGTCAACTGGTAATGTTTTTGTCATCGTTTTGTCGTCGGCACGACTCTTTTGTTGTAACTTGTATTGTGTGCCGGGCCAATGACAATATCCCACATTTTCTATAAAAGCAAACACTCGCACTAGATATTCTGTATTGTACAGAGCACAGCTGTCATTTATTCATTTAGTAAAATAATTGTGTGTGATATTAAACGCTGTTTAAAGTCAACACCTACACAACATCAACACACACAGATACACACACACACCACACGATGCTTCATTTTAATTTTTACAACTTCGACAAACTGTTTCAGCAGGTAAAACAGCATAGAAATAGAAATAGAACAATAAAAATTATTGTTGGCATCAGCAGAAGGAGGCGGCGAAAAAGTTATTTCGCCAATACAATTAAATCAACGACTACAAATCAAATACAATACAAAGCAAAAGATAAAAATTCTGCAAAACAAACGACTCTCGTAACTGTATGTGAAGCAGTGATTGTGCGCCATATATCACTAATTTGTTGTTAGTTGACATACAGAAGAACACAAAGCTTGTAAATGATATATACAAATGAATTGATATGTTATCATTTGAATATTGGCAACAAATAAAGCGGTATTATCACAGGATAAATGTTTCAAACGCAAATGAACTGCCATGCGTGCACACACACATACACAGTAAGTGATTGCATTACAATATCAAACAACTGCTTTATATCAAATTACAGGGCTAAAATGCGAGTATTTTTCGAAAGCGTCAGTTTGTTTGTTTGTTTTGTCGCATGCGAAAATACTGAACGGCTCATATAAGCGAAATAGTTATTTGGCAAATGTATTCAATCTTTATTTCTTATTTTCAACATTCGAAATCAATTTTTTATTTTCATTATATTCTCAATTAAAAGCGGAAGTTTACACACTAGTATTAATTAGAAATGTTGTTATATTAATTATAATTATAGGAAATTTTTTAATCAGCTGCATTGATATCACAGACCGTAGGGCAAGATTCTGCGCCTTGGAAAGTGAATATTGGAATTGTATAAAAAATAAAGCTAAAAGGAAAATAAATTTTATTTTCAAAAAAAAATTTCATGGAATAATTTTTAAGGTACAACCTGCTAGCCGTTCATCATGCGCAATGTTAATGAGAATATTTATCACCTGATAAACAAAATTCTTATCAAATTCTAAAAGCCATTATGGATCAGGATCCAGCATTGCCAGAGATAAAAATTATCTCAACCAATAATATCTCAATATTCCTTCGTAATACAAATGTATACGAGTACAAGTTTCCAGCTCTGCTTTATTTAATTTTGACTAAATATTTTTAATGCTCTCTTGCATTGTGCTCTCTATAAACTTTATTTCTTATAAATTTTTTCCTCGCTAAATTTTCGTGCATGTCAGTTTTTCTTTGAGAAACGTCGTATGCACAGAAAAACTTCTGACAATTTAGTTTTTTAACTTTTTAGAATTTTACTTGATCTGCAGGATTTTTTTCACAATTTAACTTTTTTTCTTTTTTTCTGTGACTTGTTATCTTAATCACTAGCCTACAGCTCCAGCAAAGCTTTGTGATACTTTAAATCTTCTTATGTAATTCGTAGCATTTAAACTTAAAGCTTCGTAGAGAGTGAAGTCCAAAAGGAAAAACGAAAAATGTTCCATTGTATAATCATGATTGTGCGGGACAATCCGATACCTTCGGGGCTTTAGGTTTGAGCACAAGAAGTAAAAAGTGAAGGGAAAGAGTAAACCGAAAACTAAAAAAGCAAAAGCCCAAGAGAGCAAAATCAAGACAAATAGGTCGGCCACCGCCGTCAGATAATTAAAGAAAGGATGAAAAGAAAACAAAAAAATGGTCCATGAAAAATTTGCGAAGAATAGCATAAAGCAAAAATGCATAAAGATGAGAAAGAGTGTGAAATGAAAATTAGTTTCACAATTTAATAGTTAAATGACCTGCTTTAAAATGCAGATTAGAGTCACTCTATCTTTATCTTTAATACTTTCTCGCAACCGATTTAACAGATCTTTGAAACATCATTGCAAGCGAGGAAAATGATGTGATGTATCAACTCGCGATGGGCCAAATGGATCTGGACCTTCAGACTATACAAGGACGTTTCAAATTTCAGTCTTAATTATTTTTCTTTTTAGGAGAAATTTAACTTTTTTGATAATAAATAAAAAATTATGACAGCCTTGAAGTAGCGTATTAAAAAGCACTAAAGCGCTTTATATATCAGCTACATTAACATTACTGAGACTAAAGCCGCAATCTACGTCTGAAAAAGTGATTGCTGGAATCAAATTATCCGATAAATGAATAATATTTTCGTACATTCGCCGGAAATAAAACCAATTTAATGAAGAAAATAAAGTCATGTATTAAAATAGACATGAACGAGTTCAATACCAAAACCTGGTAACCAAAAACATAGAAAAATGAGTTGTCTGCCAGGTGTTAAAATAAAAAATTGCAACGTTTAAAGTAGTCCTCCGTATTGAGTCCTTGGCCATATTTTTAACAAAAAAATTTTTTTAGCAGTATGGCAACGGCAAAAATAGATGAAACGAGATTTGTCTTGACACCAATTTACGACGGAAATCTTCAGACTGGAATAAGAATATGTAAATATGCAACATGTAAAATGTAAAGAAAATCGGAACGGTTGCGGGGATATGGCCAAAAGCAAAATTTTAATCAGCAAATATAAATTTGTAACGAAAAAAATTTATGCCGGAAATAATTTTGAAATAATTTCTATAATTCTAAATAAAATTTTACAAATGCGTAGGCAAGTCCATTGAAACCAAGTTCGTTACACAACAATTCATATATTTCTAAATCTAAATAAAAATTTTGCGGTACCTTTAATTTAAAAGTTAACTTAATCGGTTTTTATATTTATATTTTGTATTTTTTTCTTATTTTGCAAGAACATACGGAACTTTTCACTTTGCAAAAGTTTACAAATATTCTCTGCTTTGTGATGGCTTGTGCGCAGGACAACACCCAGGGTCAAAGCAGGAATCGAACTCGCAACTTCCGGTTCAGTAGGCTGAGCATTATTCACTCGCCTACGAAGGCACCTAAACTGAAAGCAAATACCACCGATTTGGAAGAACTCCACGAAGCAGTAGAGAACAGAAACAGTAGAGAAAAAAATAATTCCAATTTAATTTAAGGTCCCTAAATCGATAAAGCATATCATTAAACAAAAAACGTCTAGAGCCACAGCACGCAGTGAGTACTGAGTTATCAGGAGAAACCGCTTAAACTTTCCAAGTGTGTAGAAAAAGGATGCAGTCATCATAAACATGTAGTGCATAATTAGATTTTGCTCAGCATCTGTAATTTATAAAACTTCTTTTTCATAAATTCATGTCTACTTGCTTCTTTCAGTGCAGCAACTAACCACTCATTATGCTTTTCCACCCCCCTTTTTCGTCCTTTACTTTTTTCAACTTTCTTCTTTAGTCGTTGTTGCTATTGCAGCTGTTAAGTGTTGCTAACATTCCTTTTCCTATTTCCCAAAAGTTTAGTTTTATCTACAGATGAGAGGCTTACATACATATTTAAACGGTTATTTGGCAGAGAAGTGCAGAGGGAAATGTTTTACTAAACGAATGCAATGAAGATGTTAAGATTATCCCAAAAGTCCATCAAGTCCACAACAATTTCCGCTGCCTGTTAGGGATATGAAAACAAGACAAAAGTTAAACTGTGTCACAGCCTCTCCGTCGTCCTGTTACATAGATTAAAATGTATGGCTATAAATGGCACAGTGTGCATGGGGGCCAGAGTATGAAACACACACTTACACAGCCAAACTTTGTATGTAGTTAAAAAAAAAAAAAGTGGAAGAAAATCCATTTTAGAAAAAAGTTGCGATGGTCGCTGGTACGGTTTGGCCCATTGCATAGGAGAGAAAATTATTCTAAGAAAAAATTCTGAATTGTTTGGCTGCTTAAAAAAAAAACACGAGCGTAAGTGGATTGTGTACTATACAAATGCAACTTGTTAGCTTGTTCATCCTTGCCCCGCTGTTGCAACAATATCTGCTGTCGTTAGCAGTTGATAAAAAGAAGCCGGCGAAAACTAAATAAACGAATGTCTGACACAAAAAAGTATGAATAAGAAAAATCTTAAAAATTTTAACAAAAATAATCTATTTAAGCAACTTAACATGACAACAACGAAAATGTTGCATACAATTTTATATACATATATTTTTTGTACAAAATTCTCCACTGCCTTAATTTCCATGTTGTTGCTGCCGCTGTTTGTCAACGATAAAAAATATATAGAGAGAAAAAATATAAAGATTTTTATAAACTAAAAATTAAACTTAATTTGTCTACAGATAAATCTTCATATTTAGTTTATGTGTGCGAGATGTGTACGTGTGGTTGTGTGAGTGTATCTAAGATAGAAAAAGTTTAAGCTGTTTGGCTTAAACAGAGATTAAAAAGTATATTTTAAAAGTCAGAGCATTTTAAGAATTTTTTGTATAATCAATTCTATAACTTTTAGCCTGGTCTCATAACCATGAATATTAATTGAGAAGATTTCGATCAAGTGCGATGGTTGCAAATATCTGATCCTGCTAAATGCTATAGAATACAATGTTAGAATTCTGAAAACTAAGTTTGGCAAATGAAAGCGATTAGTTGGCACTCTACTTGCTCACTCTAGTTGCCATTAGCTGACTAATAAAAATTAAAATTTTAAAACACAAAAATGGCTATTTAACACGAGTGGGCAGTGGGGGGCGTGTATGGATTATGGGAGAGCAGACAATACTACTAACTGTGAATACAAAAAGTTTCAAACTATTCAATAAAATAAATTACAACATATTTACAATATAATACTTGAATAGACCAAAGGGCTGCCAAAATTGCCACCATTTGCAATTTCAATCCACTTAACATGGACCGGCCATTTTCTGATTGTTCATACATAAACATTTTGGGTCACTTAATTGTCCGAACAAAGTTGGTAAAAGGCTGACCTTTCTACAAAATTATTTAAAAAATAAGCTTTTTCAAAAACGACTTAGCTTGAAATAAAGCCGATTCAAGGCTCTCTCTACCATATATGATAATAATTTAATATGTAAAAAGGGTACCTCTCTTTAACATTTAAAAAAATTATTCTTTTGATTGGATGTACTCTCTTATAGTAATTAAATAATATGTAATTATATATTATAATTAATTTTAATATTTTTAAAATATGCCAATAAATAAAAGAAACTTTTTTAAAATCTTTTTAGAATTTCAGTTTTGTGGCAAGCAAAAGTTTTGTCTGCACAAAAACTTTTTAATGAGAATTTTTTACAGGACTATTCACGTAATTCAAACCACTTGACAGCAAGTTAAAGTTGAAGCAACTCAATTGAACTTTGTACAAAAATATTAGAGCTACTGGTAAATTAATTTAATTTTATCTACACTAAACTAATTCAAGCTCGGAGTTGTTCCTAACAAATGGTTCACTCTTCCAAACAGAGACGTGACGGTTCCCCGAATTTTTTTATTGCATCAACAAATAAGTTATTATTTTTAATATTGCAGCCTTTTTACGGAATTAATTTAATAATACTTTGGAAATACCCGTGTTTGCCCCACTCACAAAGTATTGTATTGCATGATGTTTTTATTTTACTGCATGTAATCGCATGGCTATCAGCTGTTTTTTGTACAAATTCTAAAGAATACGCGAATGCTCTTAGTGCAGATCGTTTGGGGCAATACCATTTCGCTTTAAATACTAATATATGACTTAATATCTTCGAACACTTTGTGAAGTCCACATTTGCCCTTTCCAAAGACCCTTAAGCAGCTGCTAATGAGCTGAATAAATATTTATAAAAGGGGTTGCCCCGTTAAAATTAAAAGGTAAGCCAATATTCTTATTAGTTATAAAACTTATAGAACCCTATGGCTACACCAGCCCACGCTGCTGCCTTTAGTGGCCTTTAGTTGCCCTCCCTCAAATCCCCTCATAATACTGAAACCCGTCTAATCCTTAAATGTATAGTTTTCATTTAATTCTAAAATGAAAAGTTCTTCTTTTAAAGGTCTGCATGCTAAATGTGTTTAACTTAAGTTTTATTATTATTGTTATAATTTTAATATTTTTTCTCTCCGGTTTTATTCCTGAAAAAATATGCTTAAATGAAATTATGTATTCTGCTTTTAGTTTGTAAAAAATGCAGTTTATTTAAACAATTTTTTTTGGTTTCTCTGCTTACTGCTGCTTATTATTTGGGTCCTTCTACTTTCTTTGGTACCAACTAAAGTTTATGTTCTTGGGAAAAATTTTACTTGTGGCACATGTGCAGTTCCTGTTATATGCTTTTTATTACTACCCCTGGTGTTGCTGGATGCCCTCTGTTGCGTGTTTCAACTGCAGTGATGGTGTGCAAAAAGCATTTTCCCTCTAAGCTTTCCACTATCGCTGTTTTCTTATGCTGTTCAGAGCTCAACTATGGCCTCACTATGTGGCAGCTCCTGCTCCAACAACTAGTTGGTTGACTGTGTGTTCTTTAAAGCCATGAATTATAACTTTGTTAGCAAATTTTCTATCTTATTACTCGTTTTTTTTTTTTTTTATTTTGTGTTTTGAGTATAAATTAAATTTTTTCCAGCGTTTTATTATTTTTGTTTTCCCTTATGAACTGAATAAAGATTTGATGCATTTTAAAAAGGAAAAATATATTTCCTTTTGTTTTAAATATCCTTCCAAGTATTTTTGGAGAGAGAGAAAAAATTTGCCAGCTATATAAGACTTATTTGTTAAGAAAATCAGATTTCCCTTAATATTATTTTAAACACGAATGAGATTTTATTTGCGGTTTTGTTTTATAAATTAATCTCGCATAATAAATGCTGCTCAAATGCAGTCACTAGTTTTAAAAAAAAATTAAAAAAATAATTATAAAATATATTTGCAGCAGGGAAATAATATTATTAAAATTAATTAAAAATATTAATTGAGTTTGGTAATTTAAATGATTAATTTAAAATATGGACTAGTAATGCAAAACTTTCAGATGCCGTATTACCAAGTCAATAGTGTTCTAATGGCTAATTTCATTACTGAAAAGAAATAAATAATTAAGGAATTATTTTTCGAGTAAATCATTGAATTTGAAATAAAATTTTAAAAATAATATGCCTTTTTGTAATTCGAATACAAGTAAATGTAATAAAAACTATAAACATTAAAAAACTAAAGTTTAGTTGAAATGGGTTCGATCCCACTACCAGAAACGCCCCATTAATTTTTCTCGTATCCTTTGCAATTCATATCTCATATGTTAATTTGGGTTGAATTATGTATATGTCGTAGGCACAATTAGTAAACACGTACCATCTCTCAGCACATACAGCCCTGAAAGCGTTTCTTCTATAGCAAAGTAAATTAACAAGTGAAATAGATAACTAAAATCTATTTGTAATCCTTTCCTGCTCTTACAAAGAAATTTACTTTTGAAACCAAAATAAACTCTACTTGTTCTATTTCTAAATCATACTTAATAAAACACTTTTCTTAAGTCCAGCACTCAGGGGTAACCCGTAATACTGTAATGCATTAATGTATTGAGGCGAAATGGGCAGTAATAGAGAAGGTAGAGCGGTGCAGCAGTGCTGCTGATGTCAAACTGCTCGTAAGTGCTGTTAATCACTCTTAGCATTTAATCCATTGACAATTCGCCCGACGATTTATTGGAAGAGAGGGCCACCCAAGAAGAGTACTTGTAAACAGATGGTTTTTATCCTCGATGCAAATTATTTGTTGGTAAATGTTAAGCTATCGATGATTACGCCTTCCTCTTTTCAACTTTATTTAGACAAAAGACGCAAAGGCACTTGAGAAAAGTTCATGAGATGTTTTTTCATTTTCTGACTGCCAGAGTTAGGGATCGAACTCATGACTTTGGCACATTTATACTTGCCAACTCGCTTCTAAAAGCTTAATTCGTAAAACGCCAAATTAATAATATAAAAATTGTTTATATTCCACTGAATAAATTCAATATTAATACTAAAAAGATAAGTATGGAAATTAAAAAAAATATTTCTTAATCAGCAGAGTCTAGCTAAGAATGACCATTTAAGTAAAAAAACACTGTTATCGAAACCCTTAAATATCCCTTGCCGGAACACAAAAAATTCACTTGGATTACATTTGAAGGTAAGGAAAGCACTACAGCAACGTGCCGCTTAAAAATGTAATTAAAAAGCTGTAAATAATTTCCTGTTTGCAATTCTAATGATTTGGCTAAAATAAATAAATATTAAAAACAAATAGAGAGAGAGAGAGAGTCATATAAATATTCATTAAAAAAATGTTTACATTGCACGGGAACAACATGAAATTATATATCATGTTCACTTGGCTCAACTCAAGCAGCAACAATAATAACAGCAGCAGCAAAAACATCAACAGCAGCAAAAACAACTTAAATAATAACAAAAGTAAGACAAAGCAAAGGTTATTAAAAATATAGTTTAACTATTTATAGAAGATGTACAACAACTGCTCAGGCATGTCTGTAAATGTTTACAAGCACACACACACACTTAAACAGAAGCACGTTTCCGTTCAAATGCATGTGTGTGCATCTACATTTGCTTAATGTGTTTAAAACTTTTTGGGAAAATAATGGCCTTAATCTCAGCAATAAAATAAAATTGTAACTACCCTTTTGATAATATTTTTATTTTTTATTGAAACAAACATCTACTGAGCAACAAAATACATCTAAAAGGGGAAAACAAACAAAGAAAAAAAACCAAAAAAAAGAAGGAAACTTACGGAGAGGAGCAAAAAACTACTTCTTCATTACGTAAATTTTGTGAAATAAATCCTTAAAATTACTTTTTGTGGCCATAAAGAGTCATATTCATACATATGGGTGCACAAACGCACACACAGGCGATTACACATTTATATTCATATAACACTTAAACTTAAACACTACCATTTATGCCCCAGCTATTTAAAGTTGCACAAACAACGCCTGCAACAAAGAAGCAACAACATGCAGCAAAAAAAATTTATATTATTTTCTGTAGTAAATAATTTTATACAGCACACAACAGCGTCTGTGCAAGCGTGTTCGTGTATGTGTGCTGGGCTGTGCTTTGCTGAGCTGTGCTACATGTTCGTGTACTAAATGTCGTAATAAACAGGAGTAACAACAGCAATATGCAGTTGAAGAATACATACGCATGCATGTATCTGACTAGTCCTGCTACATTTCTCAACCAGCGAATGGCAATAAAACTGAAGTGGGGTAAGAAAACAAGTGATTTCCTTACAAGAGCTGCTGGTCTCAAATAAAACCAGTTTATTCCTCTTTTAGTTTTTGTTTTGGTTTCATGCTTTCTAGGAGCAATGGTTACGCAGGCTGTAACGCAAAACCATGCTTCAATATCGGACTACACTGGGAATTGTTAATATTATATTTGAGTATAAAATGTATTAGGTTCTTTTGTACAACTTGCAGGCCTCATCTGCAATTTCAGTGTCTCACTTGGTGGTCAGCTGAGACCAAAATTCTGGCAAATCAGCCCTCTAACTGAATGGCAGTGCCGCTTACCATTCAACTCAAAGGAAAACCCGGAAATACACTGTTGTGATCTGTTAGAGATTCTTGACAGCAATAACAACTATCTCTCTCTCTGTGTTACCCACAGAAATGGCAGAAAACGCCCTTCCATGGATTTATATAGAAACTCATAATATATATGGATGTGATTCTAGGAGATATCGCCAACGTCCCTTCATATGTACTACCAAGTGGGTAAGCAAGCTCTTGTAAACCCTCTTCAGCTCTTTTTATATAATATGTTAAGGTAGCGTAGGCATCAGGGCCCAAATTACACCTTGTGTAATTAGGGCTCACGATTGGCCTACCATGCATATGAAATACACTCAATTTTTATTAAAATATCGAATATGTTTATTGCCAATAAGTAGCGATTAACCCAAATAAGAGAAACTCAATCTATAATCACATTGGAAATAAGGACAAAATACTTCCAAGAGCAAAGCATGAAACACGTGGCTGTAATACAGAACATCGTGCTCAACTTACTAACAAGAAACTATTGCTATACGAAGTCGCCCAGAGGTGGAAGTAGCCGAAATATATACAGACCAGGAAAAGATACAAAAGAACCCCTTGTAAATGCAAACAAACTCTTCAATCCAGCCAATATTTATCACAAATTAAGACTATTGACAGAGCACTTTCGCATTCACTTCCATCATTCTACTAAAGTTTATTCCTTTTTATGATCCCTTCAGAGCGGATGCATGCGTGCATAGTTCATTCCTCAGACAAGTGCACAAAATGGTCACTTTCCTTATAAACGTTACAGTAGTTAATCTAAAATTACTTTAAAAACACTAATGTATCAAAAGGAAAAGGGGCTTCTATGCCAATCAATTCTATAATATATTTTTTTTTCTGTTACTCTTAAAGCACTTTTTTTGGGGGGAAATAAAATTAATATCTCAACATATAGAACGTAATTAATAAATTTTTTTAATTACTTCATTCTAACCATGATTTCTACAGTCTGCCTCTGTCACTCTTATGCTGCGCATGCGTGCCCTTTTTCAATAAAATTTAAACATTTAGCATAACCCTGTTGTTATTTTGAGATGGCAGCTCTACTTTCGCATTGGCATATGGCAACTATACCATTCGGCAAAGCTGAAGCAAAATCTGATTTAATAGTGAAAGACAAAACCGACATAATTTGTACATTAACTTTGCAATCTGCCCACTTGCATTTATTGTATGAACATTTTCATAAGGGAAATTTTAATAAAATTATAAATATTATTGCAGCATTTTTACCCTGATACGAGAACTTCAGCTCAAATACATTTTTATTGCTTGAAAGAGGAATTTCTTGCCAACTATTTATGTGAACTTGCAGAAACTTTCAACGAAGATGTCTTAACTTTTTTACTTAAATGAAAGGCGATGAACTTAGCCACACGTACATACACGTACGTTTTTAAACACAGATTATCTTTTGACGCATAATAAACAATAGACTGCCGTTGCACATATAACAGAGGCCGGCTAAATGTATGATCTGCCAGGATCTTTCACTAGTGATGCGAATACCCTTTCGAATTTGCTTATATCGCTTACATGATACAATTAAAAATAAGATTAAAAAATGATTGCATTTTAAAAAATCTTATTACAGATAAGTGAATTATACAAATGTTGTTACTCATTGCAGTTCGCTAATGCTAATGTGTTGTGCGTATCTGTTTGCAATTCTTAAGGTGATTGCAGTAGAGCGGATTCGTTACCAAGATTGCAATATAAAAATACTTAAAAATCATTTAGGAATCGTGACTACACTGGCAACGCAATCCAACAACATTCACTCATATCCACATGAATTTACTTTTATCTAAAGAGTCTTCCAATAAAAGCTTCAGATATTTTACAGTTGATAGTCAACCTCTGTTATTTCCCTGCCATTTTTTCAGTGCATACAACACGGTAAACGGATAAGCCATGCAACAACAAGTGCAAATGATAAAGTGGTCTTAAATCTCAGTTGCAAATCTGAAAATTTAGGAAAAAATCCATAATCCGCAATCCACTTGAGATCCAAGAGCGTTCAGTAAGTAAGTAATTTCCAGTTCATTGCAGCGGTGGCCAAAATCTTTTCCCCTGAAATAAATAATACAGAAACTAAGGACATACACTCCGGTTGCAAGAATAACTTGGTCCACCTTCATCAAGCTTGACTATACCGGGAAGCGAAGTCAAACAATGGACCGCTACCGACTACTTTTTGTGGAACCTTATTTGCAGAGCCAGGGGAAATTGAACAGTTAAAGTTATTTTATTTCAAAACGCTTAATGTATAACCCATTAAATAAGAAAAGTTTGTAAAGGAAAACACACTCCCCTTAGGAATAGAGACTTTAAGAGATGACATTGTCTGAATGACGTCCATAGAAATATTTAGAAGAGATAATTGTTAAAAATAGTTGTGCTTATCGCAAGACGGAGATACAACATTGCACTAGAGGTGATGAAACTGAATGCAAGTGGAAGATGAGCAGCGTGGCAGTGGTTTATAAAATTAGATCAGCAGTGTATGAAATAGGGGCATTATTTGATAGTAGTTTCAGTAAAAATTAAAATGAAGTCCATGTTTTTGTTGCATGAAATATAATTGAAATGTGTCCAACCTTTTGCAGTAAAATGACAGCAAAATCTTATAATATTTTCCATTTTATTTTTAAATTCTATTAGAGGTGTTTTTATTCATAAAAGGAAAGTGTTGAAGTTCGTACAAAATTTGATTATTATGAGGAGATATTTTAAGGATCCTTTTTCTTATGTTTGGTATTGTTGAAAAATTCCTTATTCGGTGAAAAGATTGATTTTGGATTTCTGAATGTAGAAGAGAGATTCTTGATTTTTCATAACTACAATGCTTAAGAACTACCTCTGATTCTGGTATGGATCAAAAAGCAGTATTCCTACACAATGTGTGCTGCCACTTTTACAATCAAACTCAAAGGACATTATACGCAGAGTACCAATCCAATCCAGACGATGTTCGCAGCCCCGCACACAGTTACTATCAGTTCTGAAATCTAGTTTTCATACAAAGGGATTATGTACATGGTTTCCCCGAACTACAAACGGGCATGCTTGGTGTATGCTTTTTCCATTTACTTATAACTGTTAATAGTGAAATCCTGAGTCCAACTTCTCAAAATGGTGGAGTAGAACAACCTCTGCCTACCTTCCCTCATCAAAGCCAAATTTTCCAAACTGATTCCAGCACTAATGCAGAATAAAAATTTGTAGTTTGCATATCCAGGACATTGACTAAGATCAACAGGATCTACTATGCACTAATCCAACGATTGCATTGAGGCAGCAAAAGTAATACCAGTTTCCACAACAAGTTTCATAATTAAACTGGATTTTTTTTATTTCTTTTAATACAACTAAATGTTATCCCAGGAAATATTTTATTCCAAAGTAAAAATTAATTTTTATATTTTATTACAAATGCAGGATTAAAATTTTCAAATATTCTGATCTCACTAAGATCTCGTATTGTTTCTGTTTTGCGAAGGAAATTTAGCCTTTCGAAAATAATTTATTCCAGTTTAACTTTTTATTTGCAGTTTAATATTCAATTCTCATGAATATTAAGAATAAAATAACTTTTCGAACGAAATAAAATAAATAAACTTTTTATCCACTGCTAATGAAATTACAACACTCTCGTTATCAAACAACACTTGTTTTTGCAATTGAATAAATTTTCAAATCACACACTTTTTATTATTTAAACTCCACTTGAGCGGACACAAGTTAATACATCCACTTGAACGTATGAGTATTCAAATAAAAAGTAACTAATTCGAGTAGTGCAGCAGTAGCAGAGACTTTTATGCAACAGCTACACGTGTACTTACCGTGCAGCATGTGGCGATATAAAAAAATATTATTTTATTTAAAAATGAAAAAGAAACTTTTTAATAAACTTAAAATTAGGAGAACTTTCGTAATGCAGTACTTTACTGACAAATAAAATCAAATTGTTGCTGATCCTTGTCATGATGACGATGGTGTTAAAGTGATGCCGTCGATTATAATCCTGGTGAATATTTTACTTTTTATTTTTTTTTTTTTCCTATATTATCTGATTATATGAGCAACAACGTAAATAAAATTGTTAAAAAGGAAAAAGTTTTAAGATAAAAGAAAAACTAAAGTAGCAACAAAAACTCGCGTGTGATCAACAAGTCTATCAATCAGTTAAAACGTGCTTCAAAACTTGTTAGAGATACCACCTACTTTTATGTGGTAAATTAAATTACAAACTTTTAAAACAAATATGTACAATAAAAAAAAGAAACACACACACCCACACACTCACACACATACCCATAGATATACACACACATTTAGGCACACATATTAATAAACAGCAATGGTAAAGCGAGCGCATAAGCAGCACACATATCAACACACAGTGACAATCAAAAAACAAACAAAGATGTAACCGAATAAACGAATTTGAACAAAAAACTTTTGAAATGCAATAAAAATTAAAATAATATAAAAAAACAGATGGTCCCAGTTGTGAAAAAAGAATTTCAGTTTTTATTTTCTACTTTGCTATTCAACAAATATGCTTGTGTTTCATACAAAATATAAAATATATGAAAGGAAAAATCCGTTTTGCAACAGTGGAAAGCTTAAAAATACTTTAGTAATAATGAAATCTAGTCATGTCTTTTAAAAGTAATTTTAATTGAACGAATGGCTTGTAATTCCACAGTGGAAACACACAAAATTTCGAAAATATGGTCCACTACGTGTTGTCAGTTGTAACCAACGAAATTGTAGTAGTTTAGTCGTATAGTCGCGTATCCTTCTGTGATCACTGTGTTTAATAAGTTCGAACCAACCGTTGCATTTAATGATCCTAAAAGTATGCTCTTCTCTTTCATTCCAATACAACACAAATGCAACTTGGCATTAATAATTGTTGGTGTATGTGTGCAGTTCGATTCAGAAACTGTAAACAATTTCGACTGGACTTTAAGCGCGACTAAGTTACTCTCCTTATCTGCCTACATGCCTCCGTTCGGCGTTTAATCTAATTTAAATTCATGTCGCAGCTGTGTCAGAATTTCAAAAGCATACAGGAGAATGAGGGGAGATACAAGCAAATTCGTGCTTGAAAAATAATGTATACAAGTATTCTTAATTTTAAGTCTAAAAATGGGATTGTGTTTAAATAATATTATTTCTAGTTTCTTATAATTTTAATTAACAGCTGAAAAATCTGGAATTGTTATTAGCGGCGATTTTTTCTGTAAAACAGCCGTTTTTAGACAACGCCGCACATTGTTACAGTGCTATTAAATAGCAAAAGCAGGTATTTGGCAAAGATATTATTGATTGAGTTAGTAAGTTCATCAAGGAGGAATTGTTGAGGTTCTGCTACGAATATCATAACAGTGCCAATTTTTCTATGCCGCTCCCCTTTAACATTGCTGGTTTTATTAAACTTAAACCGCATTTCCTCTATGAAAACCTCCCCCTGAGATCAAAACTCAGTTAATTATTATTATATAAGAAAAATTTTTATTAAAATTGCCCACTGTAACAAATAGAAAGTTCCGCTAACAGATATGTGAGCACAACCTTTCATGAGCACACAAATCCATACATAAGTGTTCTAATATATTATTAAACTGGCCTCGTTAGGGGCCTCAGTTTTGCCTGCTTCTATTTTTATTTAGTGAAATGTTTGGCCCCGAAATCATTACTTTCTATTTATAGCAATTTTTTCTAACGAAACCACTCACACTCGTTTAATTCCAAACGAAATTTGCGATAAAATTTGTATTCACAGGAACCGATAAAAGGCCTTCTTGTCTTTCTCACTGAGTGGATCTGCGAATATCCTCCATTTCATTTATCGTTATACCCGTACATGATTTTTTCTATGCGGACAAAAAGCTGTTGTATGAAAGTTTTTTTGAAAAAAAAAAAAATATGTAACATATAAATGTTTGTTTAAAAAGTTTTCATTTCAATTTTACTTTCAATTCGTTTGTTTGTATGTGTTTGGCTGTTTGCACTTTTTATAAACATTTTGTGTGTATAAATGCAATTGAGTGTGTCCGTATGTGTGTGTGTGTGTGTGTGTGTGGCTGTAATATTAAAGCGCTTAGTGTAGTGCTGAGTATGCATTCATTCCAATTGTTCATCCGTTCATTCATTCATTCATTTATTTAGCTGTCAGTGACTTTTCCCAATACCAGGCAACCCAACTCAACAACATTCGTTAGTCGGTTTGACTATTCATTTATTCGTTTGCGTTTGTTTGAAATTAAATCATGAACCAGAGAGAGTTTCTGCCTTTTAAATTCAATATTTTCTTTTTTCTATTTATTTTAAGTCTGTCTATTGCAAGATTTTTTTTGTTTGAAAAAAAAATTTATATACTTTTTTCTCCCATTATTTATTTTCTCTCCACTAACTTTTGTCTTATATTCCATTATGGCGAATGACTGTTTTAAGGAAACTATAAAAACGAGACAGAGTTTTAAATGCTTTTAAGTAACCAACATGACTTGACAGAACGTGAAACATTTATCAGTTGCTTGTCTTGTTTTTATGACAAATTTTTACTGATTTTTGCAAATTAGTCTTCTTAATTCTATTTCTATGTGGAGCTGTTAATTTAAATTCCCAGTAGAGAAATTTATTTAGACTCGGAATTATCAAAGGTAAGTCGGGGTATGGGGCAAAAAACAATTTACCCACTTGGATGGGTCATTTAACAGAACATGGTGAATGAAGTATCAGACAATGCAAGAGAAGGAAATTTTTAACGCGTTCCCAAGGTCATGTCAGGGTGAATCAGGCATCCCACATACACCAAGTTTTTCAAGTGATAAATTTTGCATCAGCTTGTTTTCCATCAGTACGCTTTCCTTTAGAATCAGAGCGCTAAAATTGAGCAATAGTTAAATTTCATCGAAAATCTTTGCTTTGAAATTTGTTGCAAAAATTTGTTTTATATCTGACCATAAATTCATGATTGCCTTCAAGACGAAATGGAAACTCATAAGCTTTTGGACTCACTTTTCTATTGACAATAAGAAAATTTTGAATGTGAATATCAGTACAGGCCTTGTTTAGCTAAACAATATTGAGCAATAAAACAGCCACGCTAAAAACAAAGTGGAATAAAATCTCTTAGATTTGTTTTGTACGACTATGCTTTTAATGCCTTTCTCTTTTCGTCCTTTTTATCTCCATTATGCACTCAAGGATAAATTGATGGAGCTGGTTAACGCTTTTATAACTCGGCAAATTGTTAGAATTTTGTTTTGTTCGAACTGGAGTGCACAACAGCATTTAAATTATTTTTGGCGTTGCAAGTTTGAGTTTTTGTTATGAACTCCTTTTCATCCTGTTAATTTTTGCTAGTTAAAGCAACTTTATACATATTTTTCATTTTTTGTTTTGCTACTTTTGAGCAATTTTTAAAGTGCGTGCGTTCGTGCATGACCCCTGTAAATGAAAATTCTGCTCCTTCCTGATACTGGTGTGAATAAGCAGTGCCTATGCCTTGCTGGTGCTGTTGATGTTGCTACTTCTTGTACAATTTCAACTCAATTTTTTTTGCAATAGCAAAAATTTGTAAGTGATATCCTTAGTTTTCTAGCAATTCTTCCACAGAAAAAAAAAACAAAAAAAAAGGGGGGAAATATTTTAAAAAATGCAAAAAGAGAATATGTTTTACAAACACATATAAAATATTTTGTTGCTGATGGCCGAACTATTCTTTCGTACGACTGTTGTGCATGCTGGCAGCAACAGTGCTCACTCTTCTTGCATAAGAAGAGGAAAGAAATAAAAATTCTCAAGGAATATCACTTTGGAAACTTTCAATTCTTTGCGTTTCAGTTTTTCTTGAATAATAAATACGAAAAATAGAAAATCATAGAAATAAAGTAATTTAGTTTATTCTGTAGTTGTTTGTTTGAATGATTGCAGAAACACGTTTTTGTGTGTGAGCCTGTGATTGGGCTGTGCATGTGTGCGTATGTATGCATGAGAGTATGTGCTGGTGTATAGAGTCCGTTTCTTAGGGAATCCTTTTTCTTCTATTTTTGTTAGGACTTCGGCTTATTGTTACAACTTTTTTCTTCATGCTCATAAATCACGTGCGCGCACAAAAGTTTTGATTTGTAAAATCAAAAGCTATTTGCGCTGTAATCAGCACAAACATTGTACTAGCATACGCCAGTAGAAGTGCCAGCCAACTGCAATAGTTGTGTTTCACTTACTTTTCTCTATTTTCAATTTGGTACCCTACAATGAATTTCACGGTAATCGTATTATCAGTTATTGATTTGCTGCCTGCTGAGAAGCTAAACCAAAAAAAAAATTAGTAAAAACTCTATTAAATGTAAATAAATTTGAATCGTTTTGTGATGCAAAGAAAACTAAATAAGGAAAATATATATGTATATATTTTCAGTCTGATTAGATTAATTTTTACTTGGAAACATTTCTAAACCATATATATTTTAAGATCGCAAATAAACTAATTAATATATTTTCGCCTCTGCTTCCCTTAATTAGTTGTAGAAAATTAATTACTTTTATACATTTTATTATTCATTTGCCTGATTTACGCCTCCTAAGTCTTTCTTTCTCAAATCTTAATTGTATTTGAGAGCGATGAGAGAGAAGTATATACAGTTATAACTATATTTTTCTCTCACGTTACAATATCAAAGTTTGAAGATTAAAAGTCGACGCTAGTAAGTCAGTAGTCGACAATTAGTATGACAATCGCATCCATAAAATAATTATAGACAAAATTTATTGAATTTTCTATTTAGTAAACATATTTACGATATTCGCTATTGAAGGCAAGCAGCTGTTGTTGCTGTCTTTTCGTTTTATCGACAACAAACCGACAACCATTTCAATGTTGTTATTTTTCGCGACCAGAAGATTTTACATTGCATTCTGTTTGCTTTTAAATGTAAAAGGCTAAAATCTAAAATTTAGAATCACATAGATTTTCATAATGACATTATTTTTATAACTTTGTCCCGCATCAGTATAAATCTTATATCGAAAAAGCTTATTAGAAACGAATATTATTATTTAAATAAATATAACAAAAATATTGCAAATTAAAACTTCGTTTGCTTTGGCTCCTTCTGATAGTGATGCCACATGACAGAATCATTAAATAGTTACTGCAACCGAATACAATTGTCGATAAATCTTGCGATTTTCGAATCGTTATAAGTTACCGGTCTTACAATTTATATCAATATTTTGGCCAGTATTTGCAAACGAACATTTCGAACAGAGTCAAGTAGAAAGGAAACTTATTAAAGTTTTCACTTTTTTTCCGCCAGAATTTGCATTCCTAAAAGGGATATAAGAAAAGGAAAATCTACAAAAAAATAAACTTTTCGAAAATAAAAACATTAATAGAAGCAAGCATGAGGGCGGGCAAGCAAAAATAAAATATATATAATTGACGACTAATTCGACCACATTCAATAATCAGTGTATCCACTTCTATTCCCAAAACAAAAGTATATTTCTTATTACCTGCACCTTTACTTATGGGGCTTCAAAGTTGATGATATTTTTTTTTCTTCGCTTCACAAAAATATCGCTCTAATTCTTGCTGGCTGGGTGTATGCATGTGACTGCATAGGATTAAATAAGTATGCATGTGTGTTGGATTGCCTGCGTGCACTCGTACATTCGTTGCTGAAGTAGTGAAAAACTTTTCTCGCTGTCTATGTGCGTGTGTATGTGCGGTATTCTGTTAAACTGTAATATTTTCTACATATTTTTCCTTTTTGCTACAGTTCTTTATGGACCAGGGGAATTTATTTGAGTTGCTGCTGCGGCGAATATGCCAGCGTCTTAGGATACTTATAACAATGTGCTACATTTTCACTTTAGCAGCATGGACATTAATATATCTGAGTTTTATGCGGATACTTTGAATTTCATTTGTTAGTTTTTTACGTGTGCCTGCAATATCTTTTTTGTCTTGAGCTAGATTTGCTTTATGGAAATAGAACGAAAATTATATGTACATCATGTACATTTTATCTTGGCATGATAACGTTGCTTTTGAGGCAGTTAATATATTATTGGGTTTAATTTTCATAACGGTCAGATTGGATGGCAATTGTTACATTTTGGTTTCCTAGGAAACAAAAAAATTGTACAAATAATTTAAATGAAATTGTATGAGATTTTTAAGGTTTTTCTTTCGTCATTAAAATTTTTTGGCATATTCTATTTAATTACATTTTTATAATTGCATTGAAAGTATTTCACAATTACTGCTGTTTGCACATAAATGCACTCATGCACTCATGCAGTCAAGTGCAATCAGTTTCTCCCCATGCTTGCAGACAATATCCTTGGGCAATTGCTTTTGTTATTTATTGGTGTTTTTTTGCCAATAAAAAAATAATTAGAGTGTTTTGAAACAAACAAAAAGCAGAACAGCAATTCAATTACAAATTTATGGTCATGAAATAAAAATAACAACAGCAAAAACAACAACAACAACTACAGCAACAGTAACAGCAAATAAAATTTAAATTGATATCAAAGAAAAAAAGTTTATTTTAAATATTATTAAATAATCAATGTTTGTATCAATTAAATTACAAAGCAAACATAAGCAAATGCAGGCACATCCACGCACACACATGTACATTGTACTTGTACATGTGCATGGGCATCACATCCTTACACTACAGTCCATATTAATAAAGCCACTCGTAAGGCAACAATTGACGGCTTGCGACATGTCATTAAGTTTTCTCATTTAGATATTATGGCTAATAGGATATTGAAAATATTTTCCTATGTTGCATATTTATGTGTGTGTGTGTTTAAATGTGTGTGAGTTTGTAAAGTTTACATCAGCCTTTATTTGCGGAACTCAATGAAGCCTTGAAAACTATCGAGCAATTATCTATTAAAGGATGTCAACCCAGTGAAATGGAATATGAATTCACACATTTCGACAATAAATAGAATATTTAAAAAAAAGCCACCCGAATGCCTCCATTAGCACCCAGTAGGATGTGTATAAAAGACAATATCCCGTAACAATCCTTTTCAAGCTGAGAATCAATTTTTGACAATTTGATCCGTTTAAATGAATACAAACTTTGTTAAAGCCAGCAAATTAAAGAATGCCACAACTGTCAAAGTATTAATTTTAGAAAGTAACAGCTGATTACATTTTGTGTGAACTTCTTACTGTCAGGCATATTTTTACATTTTGTTTTGTTCTGCTTTAAAGAATGAATAAAATAAAAATTTTCGAAAGAACACGCTTTCACAGAGCAATGAAAAACTTCAGAATTGCCACGATAGAAACTTTTAGGGCTCGGCAGTAGGATCAAGGAAATAGTTTTTCATTATTGCTGCTTACAGGCTACTTCAGACTTCGGAGGGCCTACCAAATACTTACATACACAACTTCATATTTTAAGGGATTTAAATTAATAGAATAAAAGCATTCTATAAAAGAAATAAAAGTATTCATCAGTTCTTTTAGTTATTTAGAGTTGCCATCTTTTCTCAAACGGCAAGAAGTACAATTTTATTTTTATAAAGGTTGTTTTTATGTCCAGATAATTTATAAAACATTTTCCTTAGTACTAATAAATAAAGCAGAATACATAAAATAAGGAATTGGAGTTAGAACCCTAATGTTGCTACCTCACTATTTGGTAACTATTTAAAAGTAATAAGTGGTAAGTTCTGGTGTAGCCACACGTTGAAAAGTAAACTTTAAAAGTTTTTTTTACAGGGAAACAGTGTATTGCTCATTTTTGCTTAAGACACTTTTAAGGACGAGTTGCAATAAAGACCCTAATATGGGTTGCGGCTTCTTTAAAAAATGCCTTAAATGCCATTATACATCTGAGTGTAGCCAAAATATGAGAATTCAAATTATATTGCGAGAAATCGACTTAACTTTAACGTAATTACTTTTTGTTCTTTTTCAAATATTCATTATCATCAAGTGGATTTCTTACGAAACTATTTTCATTTATATGCCTTTGCCATTTAGTAGCATCCGTATGTTTGGAGCAGTTGCAGTAGTGAATACAAGAAAAATCAGTATGCATAAATGCATGTGTGAGAGGACAAATATTTTGTAGTCATTTGTGGTTGCATAATTTAATTAAAAATGTTTATTTAACTATTTACAAACTCCATATTTACTACACACCTATATTCAGATACACACATGCGAGTACGCAGGAACAAATTCAGAGACTTCCTCGTAGACAGAATATAGAAAACAGACAAAAGAAATTGTAGACTGCAATAATAAACTGACAGAGATGAAAGTTCAAGCACACACTTTAACCAACTACAGATGAATATTTCTACAAACATCCCGCAACTATTTTTCAGTATGACTTTAAAGTTTAAACTAAAAAAATGTGATAAAAGAGGAAGAGATATTTTTATAGCAGAAGACTGTACGACATTTTTTGTATGCCGTGCATACAGAAATATATTTCGCATCAAAAAAACAATATGCACTTTTTTCCTCTATGATTTAATGCGGGGTTGTTTTCATGGCTAGTATGAGAAGGAAAACTATCGGTAGTTATCAATAGGGCAAGTAAATATATCCACTTTCAAGTGCCGTGGAAATGATAAGCATCAACGTTACCGTTATAAGCGCGTAAGTACCGGCTTCCTAAAATTTGTCGACTACTGAATTGAATTTGTCTGATTGAATTGATGAAAATTAAAAAGTTTTAATATTTTAATTTGACGAGTAACTATTTGAACGTGTCTCAGTGTATTTGACAAAGAAAATGCCAGTTACTTTGTAATAATTGCAAACTAATGCTACGAAGTCATAATACAACTGATGATTGACAACTTAATTTGCGCGCCAATTATACGATCCAGATACATAAGCAGGGAATGACGTGTTTTATCGTCTCCCTGAAATTTTACTTATGGAAGCTTAAAAGAATAATCGACGTGGAGACTATACCGGCACTAACAAAATTTCGCAGTTCCTAAAGAATAATTTTATGTAGCTCTAATTTAAGAAATAAAAAAACTTTAATTATTTTAATCTATTGACAATTAGTATTCTCTGTTGGAAATAATTTCACTTTCTCAACAATAAATACGTAAAACTTCATACAGAGGAAAATGTGTTCCCCATACACGATGGAGAAATTTAGCTTTACTATTGTTAACGGGCCTAAAAATCGTCTACCTTAAATAAACACTAACAACTGCCGTTAACGATAGAGCTGGCGTTAGGTTTTAAGGACCAAACGTTGGACCAAATCCAACGTGTTGACAACTTGGATAAAGCAAAGTCTAGAACTCCAATATTTGATGTGATCACGTATATACCCGCAAAAGCTTACGTGCAGAAGGTGGCGTTTATTAACGCTAAGCTTATTTTTAAGAGTAAAACTTTTATATACACATATAAATTATTTTTATGTACTCGTTAAATATTCGGTATTAACTAAATTTTTTCTTTAGTTTTTTTATTTAATTTGTAAGCTTAACATCCAAAGCATTGACACAATTTAAAAAATATAAAAAAACCCGATTCTAATTTTTATAAATTAATAAAATTGGTCTAAATTAAATTTTTTTTATATATTAAATTATGTCGAATATGTAAATGAAACTAATTTTTAATTTACTAATTTTATTTTTTTTTTATTTCTTTCTTTATTTTTAATTTATAAAATTGTTTTTTTCGGCTGTGGAGGCAGTTGTTTTAAACTCCACCATGTCGATATTACTCTCAGTAGCGAGGGATAAAGCATTTCATAACGCTAAGACTCCAGTATGCGGCTTCTGCTCGATTTTTCAGTAATAAAAATAAATAGAATACACATAATTCTTAGAAAATTTTTAAAATCAAAAAAGCAATCTGATCAACAGTGAAAACAAATTCAAAATTACAGTACAATTTTCCAGCTGAAGTGCTACAACATAAACATATTCAGACTTTAAAATATATTGTTTGCTTTAAAACCCCCAAAACAATGTGACCCCATTGAAATCTATCCATAAAAATCCAGTTTCTGGAGCAGAAAATAAATACATTCTCGTATAAATAAAAATTTATTTGTCGTTCAAACACATTCAAGTTGTAGCAAATTGTGGCAATTAAAGAAACCACAATTTGTACAACAAATAAATAAATTTAGATAAAAACGAAAAAGAAATAAGAATTAAGTGAATGTTCAGTAAATTGCAAAGGAAAGTCTAAAGTAATTTATAAAGGCAGCAGTGTATTTACTTGATGTTCCGGTTGGTAACCAAGTTGGTCGGTAATGGTCAATATAAATGTTTTTAAGTTTGACTAATTGGTATGGTTGCATGTGTGTGTTTATGCTTATCTGAACTTGTAAAATGTCTACTTAAAAAACAATCAATTTCTCATTGACTAGAAATACTGCTTCACAAAACACACATGGATGCATGCACACATCCAGCCAAACCCATCACCCAGCCATGCACATGGACGCACATACTGTGCACGCTCAGAATTCAGACATAAAACACTTAAAGTCATACACATGCACATATGATATTTTAGAAAATTGAGAAAAAGAAGAAATTTTTCCACAATTTTTTTGCTTAGAAAAACACAAGACAAGAATTATTAATATTACACATTCGCTTCATATTGAAAATGAGCAATTACCGATTATGGATGCAGTTCTTGAATGCTTATCAAAAATGAACCACAAGAGAAAAGTTTCTGCTGCGACAAGGAACAACATCATTACACTAGCATTCCTAATTTAAAAAAATTTGCAGCTTTCTTAATAAAATAGACAATCACTATGCCCCTTTTTCCTCACAAACCTTTTCTTTATTAAAGATAGAATATCATCGGCCGATTTCTTTTATGTCTTGCTGATATTAAACGCTCAAGAGTCACTTTCTCAATAAAATAAGTTTGAATGCAAAGTGAATGTCGGTTCACAAAGGGATATCTACGGTTTTAAATGGACACTAAGATTGATACACCATGAAGGCTCGTACTCTTTTTTCTTTACACCAAGCACTATTTGTAAATGAAACTAATTTCTAATTTACTAATTTTATTTTCTTTAATTTTATTTTCTTTTATTTCGTTCTTTATTTTTAATTTATTAAATTGCTTTCTTCGGCATGCCTGTACTCAAACTTGAAATTTTTGTAGGTAAAAATTTTTCAATTTTTGTCAAAATTCGCCTTGCTTGCTATTACAGTTTGAGGTGAAAAAAATTCCCACAGTGCAATAAAGTGCGAGGGTTGGCCAATAAGTAAATCAGCAATTATAAATCAACTTATATACATATAAAATTGCTTTAGATTTTCAATAAACTTTTCTCAATGCTTCTATAATTTTGTTACCTTCTACTCAAAAAATATTAGAAAATACGAGTAACTTGGAATAAAATTTATAAAACTTTTAAAAGAAATTTATATAAAATTGTACAAGTTTAAGAATGCAGTTTTTTTAATTTTTATGTAATGAGCTTTCAACTTCATGAAATGTTTTTTCATTCGCGTTATTTATTTAAATCATATATTAGAATGATTTTTTTCCATTTATAATTTAAACAAAAATTTGTAGCTATAAAATTATTTGCTGTAAAACAAAAATAGTAAAGAAAAACTCAAAGTCTGTGAATGTCAGGTTTATGCAGGAAATCAGATCCTTTATTTCTCTCACGATGCTGACAAAAGTGATTTCAAATTAACATACATGCGTCATATTTTAGCTATAAGCTTATTACTGTATTTGTAATAAACTGACTGCGTCTACTTATGTGTGCTTGTAATTACTCAACTCTAAGAGAGAAGTGCAGAGACCCGTACAGAATGAAATTTTTTGTATGAATGCAATTGCGAAGAGAAATAATAATAAAAACAATACGAGTATTTTGACATAAAATGGCAGTTGTCGACAAATTACCAGCAACTCGATATTTATGATAAAGACAACATGTTCTTTCCCCTTCATTTCAATGCAGCAGACAGACAGAAACAGACTAATGCAAGAAGAAACAAATTCAATGTTTTTATTGCATTAGTGTTTGTGTTATTGCTCATGTATGTGAGTGTGCTCACTAGGCATTGTGGTGTGAGTAATTGAAATCCTATTTTAACATCATGTTATTCAAACATTAATTTTTTTTTTTTTTTTTTTTTTTTTGATATCAAACTCTACAGATCATGATACATGAGATTTATTTAAGAGTGCAGCTGAACGTGTGAGTGTTCAATGTTTGTTCTCTGGCAAATACATGTTCACACATCTATATGCATACACATGCCTACATGGTTTTCGTTTTTTCGTTTCAGTTTGTTTTACGATTTTGTTTATTTGCTTGTTGTTACATTTCTAAGAGGATTCAAATGTCAAATTGTTTTCGTACAAGTGTGAGTTACATTAAGTGATAAAAAATACGGAGAAAAGTAACATGGGACCAAGAATTGATGTCTATTCATCATAGTTTTTGTCATCAGCTCCAATTACTTTTTCTCCTTCAAGCTCATAAAACTGTTGGGCTGTGGCAAAAAAAAAAAAAAAGAAAAAGAGAATCATTTTTTTCAGCACCAGTTTAAAATGTGTTAAATAGTAAATTTTATTCCAGTGGTTGTGTTTCATGGATTTATTGCGTCCCGAAAGCAGGCAATATCTTACGTTTCTTCACTCGACATCCATCTACACTGTTCATTGTTCAACCACAAAAATTTTAAATTGTTTAACATGTTTTTGGGGGGAATAGCAATTCGGTTTGGTTACTTATAAATATTTACTGAAATGTAGTTTATTGAAATAAATTTAATTTTATTTGCGAAAAAGGTTTATTTCAAGATGCTGCCATGTTTTATTTTATTGCCGATAATGCCTTGCGGCATCCATAGAAAAATATTTGTGGAAAGTTTATTTAAATTTACAATGGGGACCTCCACAAAATAAATGGCAACAAATATAAAACTTTTGAACTACAGCTTGAATATTCATGGTCGTATGTGCATTCCTATTCGTATTTGCAAATATTTGAATATTTCTCGATATTCATATTCAAGTTTGTATTCAAGAACGACATGGGAATACCTTGAACACATCGGCGAACATTGAACAAATAAATAAAGTACACAATGAAAATTATCATGAAATATATTCACAAAGTCTCTATGAGTTACATGGCCAAGAATATCAATGTGTTTGTGTCCTAAATGAAATTCAAATAAGCAATCAGGTGATAAAAAATTATTAAATAAAATTATTTGTATTTTTTTAATATCGTATCACTTTAGTTATTTTTTTTTTCATTAAAAAACTTTAACCATTTCCTTTTTTATGGAGTTTTAAAGTCATCTTAAAGTAGAAATTCAAATTATTTACTATGATTTTCTACAACTAAAACAATATGCGATGAAAGAGTTATTCCTTGCTTATGGAAAGACTTGTCTTTAAGTGCCATCATGTTACCAATTATTATTATTTTAATTACATATAATTTTACAATCCACATTTGCGTTGGCTTTACTACACAAGCAAAAAATACCATTAACGTCAAAGACGGCATAAAGTTTATGTGTTTCAATTTCGTGACAATAATTCTCATTTAATTTTTAATACATTTTAGATAAAAAAAAAACACACACACACACATAGGAGTATTTCAAATTATAAAATGCAGTTTTAATATATTCATTTCTATCTATTTACATTCAATTCATGTAATTGTTTTCAGTTCAATTGATTTTTAAAAAAAAAAATTAAATATTATATTTATCGTTTTCAATTTTTAACAAAATTAATTTTTAATTATCCAGTAAAAATGTGAAATGTAATTTAATTTAATTATTTATTTATTTTTTTAACTAGAATTGTACGGGGTTGCCGGGTGTATTTGTCTGCCGAGCAATTCGCAATCAAATAAATTATTTCATTAATATTACAATTATCTGAATAAAATTCTAATATGGGTAGACACACTGGCTGCTGAGTCTCCCAGGTGACAGGCGGAATCTCAACAATAAAAACTGTATATTTTATTCCGTTTTGAGTTCAATTTTATTAAATTTTAAATTAGCTTTGTAAATATTAAAAATCGTCAGAAAATTATATAGAAATTCCACAATTTTTTTAAAGCGAAAAAACCTTTCGTGAACAAAAGTTTCAATAAGTCTCAATATTTATTGTTAATTAAATTATAAATTAAATAAAACAGCATTTATATGGGAAATAAATTAAATAGATACCACTTCGAGCATAGAATGCAGCCGTAGAGATTAATCATTTTTTAAATTATTGTTTATCATTTACAATACTCGTAATTATTCTATTAAGAACAATAGAATGGAAATAATAATAATTGCAATCGATTCCAACTCGAGCCACTTTATTAATTACAAAAAATTAAAACAATACAACAAAAGCAATTAAAATTCATAACACTAATAACACTAAATAATAATCCTTCATTATTAAAAAAAAAAAATCTTAGAGGGGATTTCCACAATATTAACTTTAATCTCTTTCAACAGATTAAAAACAGCAAAAAAAATTGTTTAACCAAAATATGAATCGATAAAAAGAAATCTAAGACGAATATTAAGAATCCAAAAATAATTTCAAATCGCACTGATGCCGGCCCACTTTGCACACGCTATCATTATTTCACTAGTAGTAAACTCGTACTTCCAACTACTTGGGAATTTATTCTTAATAAGCAGATTACAAGGGCTTTTAAATCAGCTGAAACTAAGAGAAGAAACTAATATTTTTGCAGATTGAAACTAAAACCTTCTCCGAAAGCAATAAAAAGTTTGGCTAACTTAATTTAAACTTTCTCGTACACATAATTCTTCCTGTGCATTTCTAAAATAAAGTCTTTGGCTCGTTTTATTGCAAACATAACTTGATTGCCATTAATATTCAAAAAGTATGTTAATTAATGCTTAAAAAAATATACAGAAAAGCATGATTTAAATTTTCCAGACCTCTTTAACTAAAAAATACTACAACAAATTCAACGAAAAGCCTTTTTGTCTGAATCCATCTTCCATTTAAAACTGCTGGCAATGGAAAAGGAACGATAGAGAATATATTCAAAGTCAAACAACGTAAAAGAATTTTATCTTAAACCAAAATCAACAAATAAATACCCAGTATTTACAAATTATGGAATTATTTGCAGTTTTTCTTTCGATTTTATTTCCATTCTTCTCGAAGAGAGAACAAAAGCTCTACTGAGTAAAGAAAATTACACATTTCCATTGAATATTTTTAAATAAATCAAGGATTTATTGTAGCTTCCCACAAAGAGAGAAAACCAAAGCAAAATAAGAAGGGGGGAAAAACGGCTGACGACTTGAACTTTGCGCAAAGTTTTTTTTTTTGGGTAAAGTTCAGTTAAGTCGAATGCTGTTTATGCAGCAACAATAAAACGTACATGAACTTTATACTCGTGAAAGATAGAAGTAAATAAATTTGAATTTGTATTGATACGGCAATATTTTTTGTATTTTTTGCTACAAAATTAACACAAAAGACAACTTTCAATTCAATTATTTTGAAATTGCATTAGTTTAATTGCCTTTCAAAGCAAAATTGTTTAAAGTAAAAAAATAGCTTTCCAACGATATAGAACAATATAATTGCCGCATAGTGGTAAAATAGCAGCGTCTCTTCTGACAAAACAAATCTCATCTCTAACCATTTTCCCCTAAATCGCCAAGATAAGGAGATCAATATCAGCATTGCTTTGCCATTTAAGGAATTACATTAGAGGCCAACATCGATGAAGATGTGAATTAAGTTACACAAAACGTGATTTAAATGCATTGCTTATTGTCTCCGCGTCAAGTGCCACTACCAGAGTTAAGACGAATGATGAACTTACAATACCCCTTCATTTTTGCTCTTGAATGGCGAAACAACAACAGCGAGATATTGTAGTCTTAGCAAAATGTTTCAACAATAAATCCAACTGGCTTGTGTGTTGGTGGTTTAGTTTAGTGTTTGCATTTCAGCCCCAATAAATTTGTTTTTATTTATTGCCAAAAAATGTGTTAAATTTAAATAAATATTATTTCCCTTCCTGCACCCAACTACCCGAACTTCTTCCTTATCGTTTGCAAACATAAATTCAATTTTCATTTACATTTCCATTGACAGCATTCGCAGCTTCTGTTTACTTTTACAACTCCCATTTTATTTTTACAATATTTTTTATTGCATTTAATTTGGTTCGAATTTCATTCCCATTTTATTTGCGGTTCCACAATTGCCAACGCTGCTCAAACATGTCGCAAATGTGCCAGAGTGTGTATGTTTTATTGTTCGTTAGGTCGACGTTCGTGAAAGGAACGAGTGCAATTGTATGTCGGTGTTTATACTAAACGTTATTGACTCTTTTAGTGTCATCACTTTCAATTTAACCACATACTTAGCCGCTTTCGAACAATATCTATACAAAACAAATTCACTCTTACAGTCATACGAGCACATTTCATTTATCCATCGAGTCATACATCCATTCATTTCCTTCATCATTTATTATTTGTTGTATGTGTTGTTGTTTCAACTTTTATTTTTTTGTAAACTCGTCTCGTTCAAGGACTAAAATGCAATCATCTCTATAAAATTTAAAAAATCAACTCACGTTTAGTAAAGTAAAAACAGTATGTACTCTGTCTGCAGTAGTTTTTATGTGTGCTTACAGCGGGGAAAACTGAGAGAGAGGGGCCTTCTATAGAATGTTCTACAATCATAATATTTCAGAAAAATAAAATTTTTATTTTTGCTGGAATATAAAAGCAATTGTGCTGCGCACATAAAACCCGTGAACGATGTACTTACTTTTGTTTGCCAATATTCCGCATACTCGTGAAAGTCTCCCACACGGCAATTCTACTTCATACGTCGGATTACGTCGGGTAACGTTTCACTATCCTAGACAGTCATATGATTTATTCAGCTGAAAATCTGATAGTGATAGCCTTCTGTATTAAAAAATCGCATCAAAATGCCTTTGCTGGTGGCACACTCTCATACCAAAATGATGCAAACAAATATTTCTTTGCTGATTAAAATAAATGCAACTCTGATTGCTGTTCTCATTTTATGAAAATTTTCAAAAACATTTGTTTGTCATAAAAGTCGCACATTTTTATGCCACACTATTAAATTTTTCACCAGAGATACCATATTTGACAAATCGTACGACTGTCTAGGATAGTGAAACGAGGCATTTGTTGATGAAAAGATATTAATCTAACAAAACGAAATTTTCCTATAAAATAAATACATTCGAATATTTGCAAGTGGCCGGCCCTTTAGTTCAAAACCAAAATTTTTCATTTCCCAACATTTGTTGTTGATACTCCCGGTGACATTAAGGAAAAGTTTTAATACACAAAAGTTTATTTTATTTTACAGCATTTAAAATGATTATAAAAAAACTTTTTAGTTGTATATCTTTTTATATTGAAATTGTGGTCACATCGTTATTAAATATGTTTATCTATTGACTTATTCGTCGTTAATGTTCTTCACTTGATACATTTACATGGCAACATTTTGCCATCCATTCCGCTGGTGTAAAATCAAAACCAGGTGCAATAAATCATTAGCTGACTTTATTTTCTCTTTCTACTACAAATATTCTCAAATTACAATAGTTTAGTAATTTTCTTTCCCATTTTTTTTTTAATTTTTAGTTATTATCAATAAAAAGTTTCGAATTTTTTCTAGGAAAAATATTTTATAATTGTTTTATTGCAAACTAAACTTGAGTTTTCGACGAGCATTTCTCAGCCATAGTGCGAAATATAACAAAATTTACAGTTTGCTTTCATAACCTTCCGTATTCATGAAATACGGAAACCATATGCAAGATGTGCCATAGTGCAGACTATCCTGTTGATATGCAATGATGCTAAACAAAACACAAGTGCAACCAAGCAACTTTATCCATAATCAGCTCAAAACACTCTGTCTCTCTCTCTCTCTCTCTCAAACTGCCTTTTTTTGTTGTATTTAGTGAACTACAAGAAGTTGACTTCTTTACGTACTTAAATGACAAAAATAAATTTCAGAACCAAAAAAGAAAAAAAAACATTAAAAATAAAAGATAAAGCTAGAATGAAATAACGCGATGGAAAAGTTAATGTCATTTTCTGGTTTTTCACTGCGGGTTGACGACATCTGTTGTTGCTTGCCGCCGTACAACAATAGAAGAACAACATTGTAATAAAAATGACACACATACACGCAAAAAATGGAATAAAATTCTCTTCCAGATTACATGGTCATGAGATGTGACAAATATTTTGCAAAAAAAAAAAATAAAAAAAAGAAGAATGGAAGCCAACTAGAAAATCCTTATTGATGTTGCCGTTATTAAAGATGAGTGGATTGTGGAAAAGCCAACAAACAATAGCATTCACTTGCATGTAACAAAATGCCACTTTATGCCAATTGATTTCAATTGATATTTTCAGCTAATCTGTTAAACAAAATATTATCTGACAATTTGTTAAAAATTTCAATTACTACTGATGTTTAAAAAAAGTATTAGTGAATTGTTCACATCATCAGTTTTATAATAATAAGTAATGCGTGACAACAAAATATGGCTATCGATGGTAATATTCTTAAATGTAATTAAATTGTGAGAAATCGGCAATCTGCTAGTTCCCAAGCTAAATCATTTTCCCTTTTCGTAGAAGCTTCTGAAAGGATCAGTGATAAGGCATAACAAGAATTAGTCATGAGAAGTAATTGAAGGATCTTATTATTGTAAAAAAAAAATTCTTTGATTCAAAAAATTTGTATAGAAAAATTTGTTGTGTTAATTTGAATTATTAGGTTGCATTATTTTTACATTTAACTAATTATTTAATTTAACTTTCATTATTAAATTTTAAGCCAAAAGTATCTTTACATGGTATGTAACTCCAAGGCCGGTTTGAAAAATATGTAACAAATAATTCTATTCTATTAATAACATAAAAATTAATTTAATTATAAGAATTTTAGCTGAAAAAATATTTTAAAGTCTTTTCTTAAAAATCAATATTAAGTTTAAACTATTTGGTTAAACCGTGTTATTTCAAAGTCATGCAAAAGGAGAAGTAAAAAAAAGCCTCCTCTTCAAATTTTTTTTTTTTTTTTTTTTGTAGAAAAGGATTTTCCATTGCCGGAGAAAATTTAGTAAAAATTGCTTATACCATACAGTGTTGACAATATAAAACTGCTTTTGTAGGCTGTAATGCTTCTTCTTTCCACCAGCACTTTCCACATGTCTTTTTTTTTTGATGCAAATTAAAAAAAGATATGAGAAATATGAATTTATATTCACTATTGATTTCCTGTTACAACTTTAATTTCAATTAAACTTTTCATTAATTATGCGACTTGTATGGCGAGCGAAGGAAAACACTTAAAAAGAAACGACGCTATGAAAAATATGCCATCAAAATTTTGGATATTTTCCCTTATCCAGATGGTGAAATCTTCGGTTCGTGAAGTAGTACTTTGTGGCATTTTGAATCGAAACAAAAAAAATTTATCCTTATAAGTGTTCTTTTTTTTTGGTAAATGCCTGTATTTAAATAAGTAATATTTCTAAAGGGTATTGGAAATTAGAATTTGGTTAGCAGGAAAAAAAGCGAATATTTTGGCCAAAAATTTTTTACAGTCAAATGTTCGGTGATATCAAAAGGAATGTCATGACATATTCTATAATTGAAGAAATCTACTGATGGTATTAGAAATTTTAGCAAACCGAATTCCATTTTGAGATCATATAATTTCCATCATCTTCTAAAAAGTTTTCGGACTAGAAAATTTAATTGGAAAATAATAGAAAATTTTTCTCCATGTACAAACTTTGGATAAAACGTTCATAAATTATTGAAATAATTCAAGTTCGCAATTTGGTAAGTTCATCTAAGCACAGCGCACCGTGTTATTAAACTTTGCTTTAAATCTTTATTACCCTCCCAGACCACTAATTCAGCCATTTAATTTTGTTAATGTAGTAAAATGTTAGAAAAGATCAAATTCAAAAAGTCTAAGATTCGCTCACGATGAGCTTTTAAAATACACAACTGTAGTTAATAAACATAAATTTATATTTTCGCTCCTCCTTAAAAGTCTTGTGAAGATTTCAGTTTTAATAAAAATCATAATGTATAAGCTCAATATTAACTTCTGTGTTTTTGTTAAGGGGTTGTAATAAAAATAAAACTTTATTATTTTTGCACACATTAACGTTAATAGTCCATATGAGGTCTGGAATTGCTAACTATGTAGAATGTAAAAGTAATTTCTAGAATAGTCTCTCATCTGTTGAAGTTGAAGCCTTTTAAATAAAATGGTTGTTAGGCAGGGCAGTGATTGCTAATAACGATTTAAAATTAAATCAACAAATGTCACAAAAGCTTAAATACTTGTGGAGTCTTGGCACAGATATTGAAAATGAAGAAGCTTTAAAAAGGATCCGCCTACTTTTAGTAGAATGTTTTGTGTTTGCATGATGAAATTTGCCTCCAGAAAATTTTAACAACGAACTAACTATTAACATTAAACTAACGATAGTTTAAACAAACAAATGGACCAGATAGTAGAAATAGAGAATTAAAAATTTTAAAAAATAACATTTCACGAGGAAAACCAAGTGGGAAATCCATCCCGCTGGATTCTTTACTTTAATTTTTTTTTTACTTTTAACAATAAAAAAATGTTTATTTGTTAGGAATAGTTTTATATTTTACAATTTGTAAATACTTTTAATAAAACGTTTTGGCTGTAAAAAAGTCCGAGTGGAAATTATGGCATTCGGAACTAGAATTAAAATTTCAATTGCACTCTTTTGACGTACAAATTTTCGAAACATGGAAGTTGTGTCTAATTTGGTCTGTCAAAATTCATGATGTACTTGTTATAGCATGAGAATGGATGGTGATCTATTCGAGTGACTATGGCTCTCTGGAGCAGTGGACACATTTTAATTCACAGCTTTGAATTTTGTATAACGCTTGCATTGAAAGGAGTAGGCGTTTTTATCGAACTTTGAAAATCTTCTAAAGACTTATAACACCACTTACTCTAAAGCTGAATGTAATAACTTTCGCTTAACCGCTTGTGCGAGTAGTTTAAAGGAAATTCTGAATTAAGTAAGTAAATGTTGTTGAACCCATATAATTTTATACCAGCGATTCATTACTCATTACCCATTCACATCTCTTGGATTAATTGTTATCAGGCAACCTTTGTAACTTTGAGTACATGCTCGCATTTATGGTTCCCGCTTACATAATATTATTTTTTGCGGAAATGCACACCAAACCTCTCAACCACACGACATTTTCCGCTGGCAAATTAACTTTAGCTTAAAATCGCTTGTACACTGTATTCCAGTTTGACTAGATATTTATGACAAGAAATCATTTAATGTGGTCTCCATTAAAGACATAATTTTTACGAAAATAAAACCCCATTTCGTATGCAGTTGCTTCATGTGCTTTGTGGTTACACTTTTATGTTTTGCTCAGTAATTTAATATGGCCCAAATTGTATTTGTCCGCCTTTTTTCTCATTCAGCTTTAGTTAAGTTGTTTTATTTTATTTTATTTCATTTTAGTTTTTTTTTTGCGTTTTTCCTCAGGTTTAAGCCAATATTTTTATCATATTTTTTTCTTTTTTTTTTGCTTTGGCATGTATTAAAATGGCTTTGTGGAGCACTACTAGTAGTTGAATAAATAGAACAAAAAATCCTTAGAAAATAAAAAAGGAACTTTTACAGCATTTAGTAATTTGTGGTGTCAAATTTTATGTGAACGAAACAAAAGCCAAGAAAAGGAAAAAAATATAATAAATACTACAGACATATTTTAGCAATAACCACAACATCAGGAATATCAAGAAGTGTTTGATATTTGGGCTGAGGAGAAGAATGGAGGGAAGGGAAATATAAATATTTAAGTATTTGCAATAATAAAATACAACTCTATACAAAAGCATACAGAACACAAGCATACATGCTCACATATGTGTACGCATGCGACTTCAAGGCTAAGCAAAGTTTATTCGACTGACACCAGGGAACGTGATGTCATGTTTATATAAAAATCAAATGCTAAATAAAGAGCCGTGGGAGGAAGCAAGAGATTCCAACTTAAGCATTCAATTGATTTGACTTTTGTAACATTGACGCAGTTATTTCTTCCACTTTTACTTTTGCTTACTTTTATTTGTCTTAAGATTTAAGGGCATTCCCAACTAAGTACACATGTAATGATGTAGAATGCATACAGTGATGGCAGAAAGTGTGACTCTACTAAGTAGCTAAAGCATTAGGAAACAGCTACCCGATTCACAAGCTACAAATTAAGAAGAAATAGCACTGATGGCGTATAAAACTATGTAAACAAAAAACAGCTGACTGTTAGCAATTAATATTAAAACTAATGGCGTTTTATTTTCCACAAAAATGGGCAATATTTTATACAAAAAGTACAATTTTGTGTTCTGTGTGGCAGATTTTTTAGACATCTCATACCAATTAAAAAATTTTATGAAAATTTTCATAAAATGACAATTTTCATGCCATCAGAGTTGCAATCAGAAAAAAAACATTTCTTTGCGTCCTATATGTATGATAGTGTCGCGTCAGCAACGCCATTTTTATGGGATTTTTTAAAATAGGATGGTATTATATCCGAATCATGGCCTTAAGATAGATTGGTTTTATTTTTGCATCAAGTCACCGGGCATTATTCAAATAAAATCTTTTGAGTCAGAAAAGGCTGATAATGACATTTTAATAATTATTTTTATATGCAGTATGGCATAAACAAACAAAAGACAACCATAGGACTGTTCAGTGATGTAAGATACTAAAATAAAAATATTTTAGTTACTCAAGCGGATGAATTAGCAATATGAATATTTTTGTTTAAATATTTTATATTTTATTGAAAATCTGACATATCAAACAAGAGTACAAGGAGTAGAATTTGGTTCTACTTTTGAACAAAATTTCTTTACGTTGTTTTCTCACATGTTGGACAATTAATATTTTTAATCAGCTGTTTAAAATACCAAAATATTAAAGACATTTTTCCTAAAAAAAAAAAACATTTAAAAGTAAAAACATTTGTGATATAATACATATTTCGATGCACCGAACGCATTTGAAATTATATCCTTCGAACAGTCTTCATTTCTTAGAGTTAATTATTTAAGTAATAATGAATAAATACTTATCCTGAGATATTTTTGTTTTTGTGCAAAACAGCATTACAAACAAATTTGAGGCAATTTAAATCGCCTGATATTGGACACTCTTGAATATCAAATTTGACAGATTATTACAGCTGGCAACTCTGTATATAAACAAAAACTAAATTGAGTCTCACTTTATCATAGAACTATGCAAATTATAGGAACCCAAAAAAGTAATCAAATGGCGAGTGTAATCCTTCCGGCGTTTTTCTTTCTGAGCAAAGAATTTTATGCATTGTGCAACACTGAATGGCATGAATATTAAAATTTAAATCAATTTTTCTTGAAATTAAGTACGCCATCAATGACTACTGGATCAAAATGGACCTCTTTACTCAGACTAATTCTAATATGTAATGCCATTTTCAATTTTAACTTTGTAATTAATTTTGATTTAACAGCAATAGCGTTTTGTGCGTTATAAGAAGCTCTTACCATGTGATTAGTTGCCGAAGCTCCTCCTCTATTCCACCTTCTCCAAATCAAGCAGTTAAAAGCCAAATAATGCAAAAACTTTAATTATCCAGTGAGGAAAATTTTGCACACCACTGTAAACAAATGGATTGCAATAATATGACTATGGGCAAGAACAGTTTAATATATTCGTGTATTATTTGCTTTCTGCTTAAACGTTTACGACCAACAAAGAGACCGAAACAAATTCGACCTACAACAATGCTCACACAATAGCAACAACACATTTAAATGCTTGGAACTGTCAATATATTTGTTTACTTTGTCCTTTCTCGTTATGGCTTTAATATGATTTTTTCCTCTATCTTCTTTCCGCTTTTTTTTTTGTTACGAGGATTATAGTATGAGGCGTAAGGAAATTTGCTAATACTTATTAGTGTGCGTGGAAATGTTTGCGTCTACATTAGCAGACAGCTGCTGTATTAAGAAAGCAAAGGAGTTCTGCAGAATGTAAAAAAATGTAGAAACTAGAGCCCACCAATATTAAGAGATTAAGCTTAAATGTCAGTTCTTAGAATAACAAAGCAAATGCGAGCAAATCTATTTAGACTGGACTGAGTGTCCAATCCAACCAGCACACAATTGCAAGCGTGATATAGAATTCCCGCATTTCAGCTCATCCTTGTGTTTTTATTGAAACATCAGTTGTTGCTTTTATGTAGTTTATTTTCGTACTTATTACGTTGTTCTGGTCATAATATCTTTTCTTCGCTTCTCATTACAGAGATGGGGCATTGTGCTCTGTCCTACCATTGTACATTTGCTCATCCTCATCCTCATCCACAGCTTGGCTTGTTTATTATTCTTTTATTTACTTTAGTTTTTATCATTTTGTCAAATGTACGAAATGTGTGCGGCGGAGAAAGTTGTTTGTGATAAATAAAATAAGGGAAATGGAATAAAGGAAGAAAATCTTGTTTATATCTTGATTTTTGTATTTGACATTTGTGTACAACAAGCTTAACCCCAAATAAAAACAAAACGTCCTTAATAACACACACACACACCCACACAAAGAGGCACACACAGAGACACACACAATCGCACCAGTGAGCACTTGCTACAAATACTAATTGTTTGAATCCAAGGCTGCTTAAGATGAGGGCTCAAATGAATGAAAATAAAATATTTATCACTGCACAAGAATCTTTATGTTTGTCCTTTTCTCTTGCTTGCTATTAAAAAGGAATCATTTACTTCTGGCTATTAAGTGTTAATAAACATGTAAATTTCCTTCACCAGTCCCTTTTAATAGAAACTATTGAATTCTGAAAAAGAGAGTGGCTCCATTTCAATTTTGGTAAGACCACTTGCAAGAATTTATTAACAATTCAATAGCAGAAGAAATTCCTTTGCAACTGTTGGAAATTAAAAAAAAAAATTTTTATTAACTTTGCAAACCAATTTATTAGAATAAAAAAAATTTTCTTTCAAAAGAAGTTCATTTTCAATTTATTTTACTGCAACAACACTGGAAATATCTAAAGGAATTTGTTCGCCGCATAATCAAGTAATTTAAGCAAAAGCTTGAGAAAGTAAGGCACAGATCCCACTATGAGCGTGGGATCCTTCCTTAGAGCAGTGCAATTATTTCGAAGGAATGCTAGCCTAAAAATTTTTCGCTACTTGCATTTTTACGATGACAATTTGTGCGCACCCGTTTCCCACAGTAACAGTGAATGTCAAAAATTGAAAAGATATTATTTTGTATTGTCTCGATTCAATTCGTTTTAACTAAATATATTTCGTATTTCTGTCCTTCTTTACATCTGGAAGTTTCTTTGCTGCATAATAGTTCTTGTTTATTCTATATCAAAACTGAAACCGAAGTGACATTAAATCTTAAGCTGATGGCATGTCAGCGATAAAAATATGTGTTAAAAATATCCCATCTTTTTAATTAAGATGCACTTTATTTCTTATAAGAATTCAAACAAGAAAAACTATTTTATGAACATCATTCAGTCTCCTCATTTAAATTCATTTCAGCGCTGGCCGATTATTATTCATGTTTTAAAAGTTTTAAAAGTTTTTACTAATAATTCCAGCAAATTCTCGGGTACTCTTTAATGCATTATTAAAGCACAAAACCACACACACAAACGTCCACAGATACTTATAGAAGAAATAGATACGAAAATAATATCAAGTTGGCTAAGAGCGAAAACGCAAATACACTAAAATTAAAAGCTAAATATACGCTTAATAAACTCATCCAAATAAACTTTGGGTGAAAGGAGTATTTAATTGCCTTCAAAATTTTGTTTGTTAACCTCTTTTTCACAAATTGCCATAAAGTCATATTGCAGAGGTGAAGACTTGTGCAACAATGCACTCTCCCA